>CATQJL010000001.1:17483736-18135618 GCA_958299035.1 Cylicocyclus nassatus | reverse complement strand
CGCAAAAATGACGAAATCGTTCGAGATTTGGTGTGTATACGTGCAGTAGGACTAAGGAACAAATTATCAAAAATTATGAGAATTTATGTGAATGAAGAGCGCTTCCAACTTCTTCCCAAATTAGGTGGGCAATTGCCCACCTGAGGTAGGCAAATTCCAGTTTACATAATTTTCTTTAAATCTTATATATAAAGCTGAATGTCTGTATGTATGTATGTCTGTCTGTCTGTACGTATGTGCGGGATAGAAATTTTTATTTCTGAACCGATCGGGACCAAACTTGGCACACATAAACTTCGGGGCAGGGAGCGTGTCATAGGCTACTTTTCGATCGATATCGATTTTATCGATTTTTTGCAAAACTTGAGCTACAGGGCTGGGAGTTGGCACAGGGGGACAATCGAGCATGCTGATTACAAATATATTATTGACAGGCCCGGGCGGAGCCGGGTTTGCCAACTAGTTTCCACATAAATCTGTTCTACACCTAAATTTTGGCATATAATAACTTTGGTTCCAAAACTCCTCCCCCCTCCTTTTTAAAATATAGAATAGCAACGACGCCGGTTCCTTGAAAGAAGAAAGCGCGCTCCAATCGAGCAACCTACGAAGCTGGAAATCAAGTGGGAAATCGTGAAAATCGAAGTGGCAAGGGCGAAGTCGTTGTACCAATGTTCATTTGCCACCCTCTTGCTGGGCCCTGGTGGAGTATGGTGGCTCCTGATATGTTAGTAACACGTAAACTCTTAGAGCTTTACTGAACAGACGACATGCACCCATTTGTGCAGTGGTAGAATGTTAGGGATAAAAGGCAGAGCAAAGTAACTTAACGTGCATCTGGACAATAAACACACTCATATCACAGCAGGTCATGCTTATGGCATGACCATTACGATAATCTGGCGAAGAAATGGCACGGCTTGAGGAAGTGCCGATATCGGCACGAAAAATAAACACGTAGTGTAGCAGTCGTGGGCTTGTTCTTGACCTCAAAACATCTCTCCATCCCGTGAAAAGTAGAACTTGTCACAAGAGGCAATAAGCTGATCCTTAGTAGAACTTCAGAACAATAGCAACGTTTGTCGAGCAATATCTCCTGTTGATGATGGTGTGGTCAATGATAATCTCCTTTGGGCGATCCTCAGGTACTGTAAGTTTACATGAATGGTGCTTTGTTTCCTGTTATACTCGAACAGTCTCTCTTCCTTTTCGTTACAATCTAGTTTATAATTCCGAAGTAGCTCGCAAAACATCTTGCTGGCTCAGATCTTCGTTGAAATCACCGACGAAGATCTTGTAAAAAGGTTTCTCTTTTCTGTAGACCTTCTCCTAGTCCATATATTAGGTTGTTCGGATAGTAATGTCGCATTATCGGCTATCATTCATGTCGCGAGGTGATCGGCACGAATAAAAGTGAATGGGGTGCTGTTCGGTAGAGCAATGAAAGCAACATAAGATAAAGCTCAAATGCTCGCAAAATTCGACCTATGTGAAGTTTGAAGCCAAAATTTCAAGGCTCGAATGCTTTTGGAACCGGAAAAAAAGTATCTAATAGTAAGCTTAAACAAATCTAAAGGATTTCTAACTTGCTGACGCAACACCCTTGCTAATTATGGAAAAACTCTCTCCACAAACTGCATGAACTTCTAATGTAGAGTACATGCATGGGCAAACTGGAGATCACTAGAGATTTTACAGACAGAGCTTCGATTTCTTGAGTATTCCTATTTCTCAAGTTTTGGCTTCAGACTTCAGGTGGAACAGAGCTTGCGGATGCGGATGTGTTTGTGTTCATAACCCACATTGCACAGTAATCCATACTGCACAGTTTTTGCTTTATCAAATGCGCCCTATTCACTTTTTCCGTGTCTACCCTGTTGCGGTAAGATATAGTGCGACAATGATTTCCTCAAGTCTGTCCTTGTCGTAGCTCAGTGTAAGGACGTAGGCAATGATTCATTGCAGGCTGGGATTCACGTCTCTATATTCGTAAACGCGCGATTCAGGTTGTTAGCTGAAAGAATCGATGTTGGCCGAATTCGTGCTGACAAAAACTTCCATGTCGCCAACTCCTCTGTTGTCGCATGTTCTCGGAACAATTTTCCTCCCCCTTAAACGTGGGAATGGGGTGTCGGACGACCTTCTTGTCTTGGTCCGTCGTATCTGATCTTCCTTATGTGCAATCAACTGATATTCGACGGATGCGTCGGATGCGAATGTGCGTGCGTTGTGAATACAAATCGTCTTTATTGTCGTCTCATTTTCGGCAGCCAAACCTCATCCACACTGGCGCTCCTCACCGGTGGCTCTTCTAAAATTGATGGAGCTATCACTTGCGTTCACCGTTGATATACTCGCAGGAACTAGTTAATCTCAAAATGTCTGCAGCTAGAAAGGGTCTGAGAGAGGCAACTTCAAACCCGCCTCTCCCACACCTACCCAGGGATAGGGGTGCTGCTTTTGTGGAGGCGAGGAGTCTGTCTCCCGGTTAAAGCATCGAATAAAAACACTTTTCTTGTTTAGATCTATTTACACATACCTAGAAGGGCGGATAATATAGTGTGTAATAGCACGCTAACACTCACTAACTTTTAACTCACTAACTCACTAACACTCACTCCACTAACCTTTTTCTGCTAACCAAGAAAGTCTTCTTCTTTGTCTTCAGAAGTATAAAGAGTTTGTATTGTGCATTGTGACGGAACGCTGTGATGAGGGTTACTACTCTGAGGGCCCTGCATGGGGTGCACATCCGGTTTGTTGAATTGGCACATTTCACATAAAGACTGTTTACATTCTTTGAATATGTACTCTACTCAGACATTAGTGCCGACGATGCGCGCGCCGCTTTCCGTGCCAGCGGCTTTCCGTGCCAGCCCAAGTTCGTGAGCGTGGCATCATTGCCAACGAGCGGCGCGCCACTGAACCTGGCCATTAAATGTTGTTCTGGAGCAAGTTATAGTCCCCCGAATTTATTGGCGCATGCTTGTCTAGAGTATGCATGACTGCTCCAAACATGGATGGTGTAGTGGTTAGTTCGTCGGTCTCAGTGACAGAGAGGGCCGATTATTCGAATTCTGTTAGCCTCCGCATTTTGCGTTCTTCTCAAACGCACCACTACTGCGGTGCGTTATTTTGGAGCAAGTTATAGCCCCTCATGTCCTTAGCGCATGCACGTCTAGCATATGCATGATCACTCCAACCGTGGACTTCAGGTATAGTGGTTAGTTCGTCGGATTGCAGGTGACCGATGAGGGTTCGAATCCTATTGGTTTCCGCGTTTTTTGTGTTTTTCTTTTTTTCACCTGATTCATGTACTTTTGAGGAAGAAGACATGTGAAAATGAGTAATCTCCTCCGATTATGTTGCCATATCATTCTCACAAGGAGCATCGTAATAATAAAGATCAATAGTATGTCGTGAAAGAGTTCAAAGATTCTTAGTGAATACTACATAACCTCGAGTCATTTGTAACTTAATATGTGAGATTGCACACTGAGTCCTGTTAGCGACGGCACCCATACTAGGAACTTCCCAATAAAACATTTTCTAGCCCAAGAAAATGTAGAAGTATGTTCTACTGATTAAAGGCAGTGGATCGGCAAAATTCAACAACTAAAGACCTTGACGCAATAGGTTCCTTATCGCCCACGTGTGAAAACAGTACAATCCTGCTTGCACAGCATGCCTTCCCTGCCGAAAAAATGGCTCTCAAACTTACACGCGCAGGCCATTCTTACACGCTCCCAGATGAGTTGGCAATTTCCTCCTCACCGTTGGAGGTTGCCCGCCGCAATGCTATAACCATTGGGTCCTGCAACGATTTGGCGTCACCGGCCTTGCTCCACTCGTCCAATTTCTAAGGAAAGAACACTGAAAAACGCTCGTTTTCGCCGTCTTCAAGCGCGCAAGTGGAAATTTGAAATCAGCGTATTAAATAACCCCAGGTAAGCGAAAATTTGACTAGGTTGAGATTTGCCGAGCCACTGCCTTTAACATATGACCAGTTAAAGCAGTAGAAACAAGAAAACAAGGAGAAATCACTGGAAATGAGCAGGTTCTAGTTTCGCCGTTCGTCATTCAACGTGTATATTGTGCACTAAACATATCAAGTTATAAATGACTCGACGATACATCCGAAAATGATGTGTGGAAGGGAGAATTTGGCCAATCGTGACTGGCCAAAAACTTTACCTGCAAATTTTGCAAATCGACAAGGGTTTGCTGGAAAGTTAAACTTTGGAAAAGACATAATTTTTTTCAAAAGTTTGTTCTTATGAATCTCTCTGGAGTTAATCTTGCCAAGATAAAATCTCTACAAGAATATCTATAATTTCTATATAATTTCCTTTAGAAAATGCCCTGTCATTCTCCTTGTAGGAATGACATGGCAGGTTTTACAATTGGAGGAGCTTAAAGGCAGCGTCCAGGCAGATCTGGACCTATGGGGCTTTTACGTGGAAAATACTTTTGGGGCCCTAACTAAGGCACTGCCCAAGCGGCGGCAGCTCAGGTAGTGCTCTAATTGCTGAGATACTCCGCTTGAAACTGGCCCCCGCGAACGTATTCGCATGGATTTGTGGCAGTTTCGCGCCAGGATCCACGCTTTGCGCCATGAATCCATGCGAAACACGGTCGCGGGGCCCAGTTTCGAGGAGAATATCTCAGCCATTACAGCACTACCTGAGCTGCCGCTTGGGCAGTGCTTTAGTTAGGGCCCCAAAAGTACTTTCCACGTAAAAGCCCCATAGGTCCACATCTGCCTGGACGCTGCCTTTGAAGGCAGTGGATCGGCAAAATCCAACAACTCGGGATTTCAATGCGGTAGTTCCTTATCGCCCAACTATGAAAACAGCGCAATCCCGGTTGCACAGCGTGCTTTCCCTGTCGAGAAAATCGCTCTCGAACTTACACGCGCAGGCCAATCTTACGCGCATCTGGACGAGTTGGCAATTTCTTTCTCATCATTGGGATGCCCGCCGCAACGCTATAACTATTGGGTCCTGCAACGATTTGGCGTCACCGGCCTTGCTCCACTCGTCCAATTCCAGAGGGAAGGGCATTGAAAAACGCTTGTTTTCGCCATTTTCAAGCTTCCAAAAGTGGATTTCGGGACCAGCGTATTAAAAAACCCCAGGTAAGCGCAAATTTGACTAGATTGAAATTTGCCGAGCCACTGCCTTCAATGACTTTGAGTGTCATTTTTCGCCTCAAAAGTACATGGATCAGGTGAAAACAGAATTTGAGAAGAACGCAAAATGAGGAGACTAACAGAATTCGGCCAATCGGACCTCTCTGTCACTGAGGCCGACGAACTAACCACTATACCTCACGGTTGGAGTGATCATGCATATGCTAGACGTGCATGCGCTAAGGACATGAGGGGCTATAACTTGCTTCAGAATAACGTACCGCAGTAGTGGTGCGTTTGAGAAGAGCGCAAAATGCGGAGGCTAACAGAATTCGACCAATCGGCCCTCTCTGTCACTGAGGCCGACGAACTAACCACTACACCATCCATATTTGGAGCAGTCATGCATACTCTAGACAAGCATGCGCCAATAAATTCGGGGGACTATAACTTGCTCCAGAACAACATTTAATGGCCAGGTTCAGTGGCGCGCCGCTCGTTGGCAACGATGCCACGCTCACGAACTTGGGCGCGCCGCTGGCACGGAAAGCGGCGCGCGCATCGTCGGCACTAATGTCTGAGTAGAGTACATATTCAAAGAATGTAAACAGTCTTTATGTGAAATGTGCAAATTCAACAAACCGGATGTGCACCCCATGCAGGGCCCTCAGAGTAGTAAAGCTCATCACAGCGTTCTGTCACAATGCACAATACAAACTCTTTATATTCTCCTGAAGACAAAAAAGAAGACTTTTTTGATTAGCAGAAAAAAGTTAGTGAATCTTTGCTCTTTGAACTCACAGGCCCTTTTTCCTCCTGCGGCGAATATGTGCGGCACGTTACAGAAATCGTAAATGGTAACAATGCAAGAATGGTGAGAACATTTAAAAATTGCCGCATCTTATCTCCAAGTTGCTAAAAGCATTATCCGTGTAAGTGGCAACATACTGAACGTTATGGCAGTGCTCATGGTAGTGCGAGTCAAATTGATTGAACCACAGTACATGTGCATTACTTTTTCACAGTTAACTATGACAAACATGCTGCTGATGAGGCAGATCAAACAGTTTGCACCAAAGTCGATTAGATCATCACAATGATCCTCAGCTGCTGTCCAGTCGCTTCTTCACCTATTTGCTTAGGGAACTTCGTGCCCAACTCACTCGGCTTTATTTGTCTCCCGCTCCTTCCCCTTGCTGCGTTAACACTTCGTTAATCATGGATTGTTTGCGAAACTTGCGGCAGAAATGCGGCACCCTACAATATGCTGTTCTTAGAAGCAAGTTGATCGTAGCTCGTTTCAGTAACCGCGTGTCCATCAAGTGACTCAGAATCACACTGAGTTCGCCAAAACCGCATCTGCAATGACCGGCATATTAGCACGAAGTTTGCCTTTTCCGCTGTGCTATTCGCTGAGAGTTTCGGGCTTTTGCGTATGAGACCTAAAAAAGTCGCGCAATCCCGAATCCTTAGAGGCTGTTACATTACCCGCATAATCTCAGACAGTCGATCGGACCCCTCCGGCGCAGAAATGGCAGGGCCGTGGGGTTTCCCCAGCTGGGGTCTGCCACTCGTGCGCCGGAGCCTCCCCCCCCCCATTTTGTGCTCCGCCTCCGCAAGTCTGCCGCAGCATACTGTAACTAGCCCTAAATAAGCTCCAAACTCCATATGTCTCTAAACCCCACCCGAATTAGCCGAATACGACCCCCCCCCCTCTCGGGTAAGACTTCAGCGCGACCCTCACCGCCGTACTCTACCCCCTCCCTCTTACCCCTAGCGTTTGTAGATAGAAAATAGAAGAATGAAGAGACAAGACATTTATTTCAGATCACCTGTAAACAATCTCCTGCAAATTGCAAAACAAAACTTAGCAGCTATAAAACGGACATTACCGACAACAGTTGCCGGCAACCTATGGCCGTACCCTAAGCGAAAACATAAGCGAAGTAAGTGTAGTGAGTTAGATTGCTTGGAAAAACACGAAAACACAAAAAAGACGGCGCGAAACAATGAGGAAACTCGCACAGAATAGGTCTCGGTTGAGAAATGAGGTACATGATGTAATATGAGACAGACATCACAACAGTGAAGAAAAGCAATGATGATGCTACTGAAAGCCACCCCGCTCGCCCTGAGTGTACTGCTAGAAAAAACAACGAAAGCAAACGTCTTCCGTTTAGGAAATGAGATACTGACGTTTCCTATCACGTTAATCTATAATTCCCCAGAAATAAATTACGTTTCTAGATGCCTTTATTATGCAACACTCCTTTTCCCTCAAACATTTGAATTACAAAAAGAGGGCTTTCACAAAATTTACCTGGAAGTCGTCAGATCTCTATACATTTCCAACTTGACCCGTTCGCGATAGCGATACCCATGTCTTCCTCTTCCTTACGAATTCCACTCCAAAACTGCTTTGCATCTTTTGGACAGGCCACGACTACCACAGGATCTCTTGTTTCAAATGGAAATATTTGTGAAAAGATTGATGGCGACGAAAGGAACGTAACTGATGTAATTGACTAACGTAGTTTACCTTTTTTCCATCGATTATTGCACCTTCATATAGGAAAGCTACAGCCCTTGAATAGTCAGGACAAAAGATGATCCGTCGCACCTATAAAGACTGCTACACAGACGTGAGACAGATGCCCAAAAAGATGTTAGCACTCACTTCTCCAGTCTAAAGATACTTGTCCACAAAGGACTTCATGTCGTTGCCCTGCCTAAACTCACAATTACACTCTGTAAAGAAATGCGCATGGAGTTAGAAGGATTTCAGCGTAACTTGTTGAGTGCTCGGGCAGCAGCCCTTCGGCTTGAGCTTGACCAAGGCTTATGGGACAGAATCAAGAAGGACATTACAAATGACATGCAACCCACAACCAGCACATATATGCGCAGCTTTCGAACTGAAAAGATCAGCTTTCATAAATGAAATTGCACATACGCTTTGTACTTCAGCTGATGCTCAGCTGAAGGTTTTCAGATCATCTTTTCAGAACAATGTGGAGAGAAAACTAAGCCAGCTCAACAGAAGAGTAGTTTATCACAGATAGCACCAAAAACTATTTCAAAAGCGTAAAATACTTCCTGATATCTTGGCCCGTAGTAATCTACCCTACCAGGTGGCATCAAAGATGCCGGCAAGTTCGCGAACCTCGCGGCATGTTCGTATTTCGGGCGCAAGCTAAATCTTGCTTAAGATTCTAGTATTTCAATTTGTTTTTCTCTTTCGCACATGAAATTTTGATGCCGCTGATATCCGCAAAACAGCGACATCGCGCGGGTCCGAACCTGCGTGCGTCAACCTTAGGCGCCGCCGCACTAACCATTCGACCACTCGTTCAATTTCTGTTGTCTGCAGCAGCAATTATAGAAACGCTGCCTACGTAGTGAGCGCCTGTATGTGAGCATGATCAATACAATGCGCGATTGACGTTGACCTGAAAAAACAGCTGATTGATAAGAGCGAACGAGAGACGAAACCGTTGCTAATGAGATTTGAAGCAATTGCAAAATGTTATTTATGGTATTATAATATCAGCAATCGTTTCTTATGCTTAAATATCATCACTTTGGGGGAGAAGAACTCATATGATGGCAAAAATGATAGTTTTTCGATGGAAAATAAATTTTTTGGTTTTTTTGCTGGGCGTAAATTGTGTGATATTGCAGCGCGACGCATTTTCACAGACGCCGTCGGCAAAGATGCCGGCATCTGGACGTGGTAGGAGCACGTCCACATGCCGGCAGGTTGCACTCCACCAAAAACATACTATTTCGTGCACTCTCTGACCTGCCGGCAGGCTGCGATCTGGATGGCATCTCAAATTTCGACAAAAAGAGATCGTGAACCTGCCGGCAGGTTCACAATTCGGGCCAAATAAATGGCAAACGAGGACATTTTTGGATTTCCTTTCAATTCCCCTAGTATTTCGGCAGCAAGACTGGACCGTAACACAAAAAAAATAGATGATCAGCCTAGCTGGGGATCCCCGGAGGCAGTTTGAGATTTTAGGGACCTCAAGTCCACATCAGGGCGACCTTAGGGCATGAGATGCCGGCAGGTAGGGTGGATTACTACGGGCCCTTGTGCAAAGGATATGGGGTCATCTTAAAAAGTCTGTACGTTTACCATGAATCTTGGAAGATACGTAGCAAATTAGGTAATGAATGACGCCGATTCTGAGCGCACATACACACTTGAACAGGCAATCCGCCGTGGAGCTCAAGCATGAACAAGTGCGAAACAAAAAAGTAGACTCACTCGGATTATATAGTCGTCCTCCCCCCACTAGACACCTAGTGGACGATTTCGAATTTGAACTAGAGCACGCAGGTTGCGGCAGAGCGCGGCACCTGCAGCTGTCACTTCAATCTCAAACGCTTTTTTTGTGTTTTCCCGGCGATACAACCTCATGTTCGAATGCTGACATTCTCTCAATCCGTACTGAAATTGTTGCTTTTGTTTGAGCAATGGATCGTGCTGCTATGCTCGTTTCTTTGACTACCATTCCAAGTTGAGTTTGGAAAAACGCCCAAGTTTGAAATTTGGTGGAATTGTTCTCGGTAGGTCTCGAAGTGGTGATTCATCAAATACTTCGTGTCAAAAACTCCCCATATGCATCGTTTTTCCAACCTTTCCTGAAAACAGAGTAAAGAAACGAGCATAGCATTACGAAACATCGCATAGCAAAAAAAGCCTTCAGTTTTGATCACAGTCATCATTAAAACAGAAAGAAATCACTATGCAACGACAGTGAAACACAAAAGAAAACTGTGTTAGTTTGAAATGCATTTGACGGTGCCGCGCTCTGCCGCAGCCGGCGTGCTCCAATTCAAATTCGATTTCGTCCACTAGGTGTCTAGTGGGGGGAGGACGACTATATACTTTTCGTTTCGAAAATCCAGAATTAATCACAGATCCGCTCCATCTAGTCAACGATGTCTTAGCAAGTCGAAAAGAGCCAAACACTAAAATTGACTAAGTGCATCCTCACGAAAACCTAAAACATGAAACCTGGAAAGAAGGAGATGAACAAATAAACGCCAACGCGCCGACGAGGAACACAAAAAACCAAAAAAAAAAGAAAAACGAGCGCGAAAGAACGACAAAAAAGAGTAAGACGAGAGCGACGGCAGCTTATTTTCGAAAATGCTAAACTGCGTATCACAGCAAATTGACTGCGTACATACATACATACGTACGTACATATATGTGCGCCGGACCTCTCCCATTTTGTGCGCCGGACCCCTCCGATTTTCTGCGCCGCGGCTCGTCCGGCGCACTCGCGGCGGAGAGATTTGCAAGCCCGCCGGAGGGGTCCGATCTGCCTTCTTTGTGACGTCACAAGAAGGGACCGCCCCCTCGCCCCGCTCTCATTGGTCAACTGGGTCCGCCGCGGCTCTGGTAGATTTCGACTGTCCGCCGGAGGGGTTCGATCGACTGTCTGAGATATAGTGTGCTACCGATGCGACCAAATTTGTGGGCGAAGAATTACCACGATTTTGATACCGCACTTTTGCGAGCAGACCTGTCATGAAGGCGCTATCTGTTCACACGTATATTTGATCGCCCATTCTTGGCACGGCAATCACGCTATATTAAAGTACCCTAAAATCCGTACAATAAGTCCGGACTTATCTGCATTTTCGACACGAAAAATCGACGAAAAATCGCCCTCTGCGCCGCCAAAAGTCCTACAGATAAGTCCTCCTAAATCCTCTATCAGATAAGTTCGCCTGTCCTAAGCACGCGCAAGCGCGACCAAGGAACACAGACGCGCGCGACCGCCCGCGTAGCTTGCCGGTGTAGATTCAAACAAGGCCGCTATCTCGCCTGAAAGAAAGAGCCAAAGCATTCGACAAGCTGTTCAAGCTCAGCGATTTAAACAAGCCGTGTCATCAGAAAGAGATTGGATTGTCTAAGGATTTGACAAACACTGCAGACTCTTGGCCGTCGAATACCGTCAAGGGATCTTTATCGCGTACGCTAGATAAGTGAGTTCTTTTTCTAGATATGACAGTGCTTGTACATATGAAATATTTCGGCCGGCAAAATCATAATAAGTTTCATCACTGTATCATTGTAATCATCTCATCTTATCATTCATCTTATCGTTTCGGAAGCGACAATGTTTTCAAAACATCTCTCGAACCTGTACAGGCTACAACTTTGAACCTGGCTGCCTATACTTTTTGCTTCCTCTTTGTTTACATGGTCTTAATCTAGTCTCTGTTGACCCACGCTATACGGCTTTTGTCAAATGCGAACAGAAGAGTGATAGTCTGAGAGCTCAACCCTAGCAAAGCACTAGGCTTCTTTGTTCTTTTTCTCAATTGTTGTTTCATTAAGCCTGTACATCCAAGACTAAAGACACTGTAGTCAAATTTGATGCCGCCTGCTTTTTCTTGTAAAAGAGTAAACCTTTCGATGATCAGCGCAAATTTATAGGACTCCGCGTGATTCCAGTGTGCAATGACCGCTAACTCAGCGAAGTCTGCAATCACGCAGAGCTCTGCATTTCCGTCACAGTCTCACATGCTGTGACTCAAGCTGTTCTGGTGCCTCGGATCTCAATGGCTACCAGAAGGAAGTCCTACACCACGCTTTTCAAGCTTAGCGCTATAGAATATCCCTTGGAACATGGAACATCGGCTGCAGCTGCTCATTGCAAAGCCTCTGCACGTCTGATTCGAAGATGGAAGGCCGATAAGGAGATTTGGAGGATATGCCACTGAGAACCAACCGTTATGGGAAGCAAAAGGGAGAGGAAATCAAGGAAGCTGTCTATGCATGGATTGTGCAGAGGCGAGAAGCAAGCAGAGCAGTGCTTGTCAAGGACATTCGAGCGAAGGCATTGCAGCTAGCGCAGGAAACTGGCCGGCAGTACATCAAGGCATCGACGTTGTGGTTGGTGCAAATCATTTATGAAGAAAAATAATTTAGTCGTTAGACGAAGAACCAGCGTCGGTCAGCCACGTTTTGATAATGATGAACATGGAATGGAACCTGAATAAAGATCTGTGGCTTGATTCGTTTTGAGACCAAAAAAGGCAGCGCAATTGCGCATCCTTCTTGTTTTCATCTGAAAAAAAGCGGACTTATCTGCAGGACTCTTGGCGGCGCGAGGGTGTATTTTCATCGCTTTCCTTGTCAAAAAAGCGGACTTATCTGATAGGCGGACTAATTGTATGGATTTTAGGATAGAACAAACTATCTATCGACTGTAAATTTTGTTTATATACTCAACACATTGAAGCCCATGCAGATTTTTTAGTTGTATGCCCTCTGGAAGGCCTTTTACGGACCAGTCCACATTTCCAACTATGATTACACATGCTGCCATCTACAGTACACCTAAGTAGAGCTGAAAGGCTGACAAAAGGTAGAGGTCATTTTTAGTTTCAATGCGAAAGAAAGCTCACGGAGTGAGTTTATCCCGATATAGCGGTCATTCTACAAAAACCAAACCTTGACACACATGGTGTGTTATGTGGTCCCACGCAAGTCATTGCTTGACATACCATGTGTGTCAAACGGTCGTCATGGAACCTTTAGGCCCCGGACAGACTTCACGCGATTTGATCGTCGCGACTGAATCGCGACGAGACAACTGTTACAACATCATTCCATGCCGATCAACTTGCATTTCGGTTGTGATACTTTTCCAGCCGAAATTTTTGAATGTAAAATGAAAATGAATAGAAATGTCGGCGATTGAGTCGCGACGATCAAATCGCGTGAAGTCTGTCCGGGCCTTACATATTTATTTTCAGATCATCAAAGCTGTAAAGTCGACAGTAGGTCAAAAAAGCATTGAGGGCTGCATTAGTCGAAAGAACAATCAAAAATTTGTGGCAATTTTTGAGTGAAGTCGCTTATGGAGTAGACGCTAAACCTTACTAGTTTGGACCTCTATATGCCGATAAGCAGAACCGGTATTTCGAAAGGCTGCAGTAAACCAAGTCACTTGCACATCTGTACGGCGGACTGACCTTCAGAAGAGTGCGCCTAACCCTATTAACTTTATCTAAACAGGGAACGATACTTGGTAACCCCGGCCATTTATAATGGTTTGTATATCAAAAAATGCGCCTTTTAATGCTGATTCAAATATGTTTTCCATATCTGCGAAGCGAGAACCTGGATGGAGTTATGATTATTTTTTCAAAAATGAATTGCACTACTGCGGAGGGTGAAAATCATTAATAGAAGTTTTCCTTTGCTATTCAATTGCTGAATATGGTTCAGATGGGTGTAAATACAGTGTAATACCTTTCAAGATTCTCAATAGCTTCAAATGGTAGAATGGATCAAATTGGATGAATTTAACTACCTACGAGTACGCAAATTTTTTACGAAGTTCATAACTGCCTTCAAATAATCGTTTCGCAGATTTCGAGCACAGATTTAAAATCAGCGTTTCGAGATGCACCTTAAGGTATACATCGCCTTTCACATGGCCGGGGTAACCAAGTATCGTTCCTTTGTAAGAAATAGCTTTTCCATTGTTTTTTATATCAGTCGTTATAGCAAACCTAGTAAGTTCTAGGTGAGGCGTTCAAGCTAGCTTCGAATTTTCTTGACTTTGCGGGTCTTTGGGGCCAGGTTACATTGGGGCAGCACTTTTGAATCCATCATTTGAAAGCGACACGAGATGTCATCTCTGACAATAGACGACAAGAAACAATATTTTATCGCTAGGAAAAAGTTGACTATTTTGTCCTTACAACAAGCTGATCAGATTGAAAACTGTGCGCTTCTCTAACTTCAAAATACACTGAAAAGTATAGCGCGACATATTTCATAGAGTGCAAGAGGTGATTTGACGTTGCACTTACGAACATTCACATTTTCCACAGAATCCTTTTGGTAAGATTACTGTGAGTGCAGAATAAGTGATTGAGATGCAATGCTAGAGCCGCTTATAGCAGATTGGTTCAGGACGCAACTTACGTACTATATTATCTGCCCTTCAAGGTATGTGTAAATAGCTAATCAAGAAAAGTGTTTTTATTCAAAGCTTTAACCGGGAGACAGACTCCTCGCCTCCACAAAAGCAGCACCTCTATCCCTGGGTAGGTGTGGGAGAGGAGGGTTTGAAGTTGCCTCTCTCAGACCCTTTCTATAATAGCTGCAGACATTTTGAGATTAACTAGTTCCTGCGAGTATATCAACGGTGAACGCAAGTGATAGTTCCATCAATTTTAGAAGAGCCACCGGTAAGGAGCGCCAGTGTGGATGAGGTTTGGCTGCCGAAAATGAGACGACAATAAAGACGATTTGTATTTACAACGCACGCACATTCGCATCCGACGCATCCGTCGAATATCAGTTGATTGCACATAAGGAAGATCAGATACGACGGACCAAGACAAGAAGGTCGTCCGACACCCCATTCCCACGTTTAAGGGGGAGGAAAATTGTTCCGAGAACATGCGACAACAGAGGAGTTGGCGACATGGAAGTTTTTGTCAGCACGAATTCGGCCAACATCGATTCTTTCAGCTAACAACCTGAATCGCGCGTTTACGAATATAGAGACGTGAATCCCAGCCTGCAATGAATCATTGCCTACGTCCTTACACTGAGCTACGACAAGGACAGACTTGAGGAAATCATTGTCGCACTATATCTTACCGCAGCAGGGTAGACACGGAAAAAGTGAATAGGGGGCATTTGATAAAGCAAAAACTGTGCAGTATGGATTACTGTGCAATATGGGTTATGAACACAAACACATCCGCATCCGCAAGCTCTGTTCCACTTGAAGTCTGAAGCCAAAACTTGAGAAATAGGAATACTCAAGAAATCGAAGCTCTGTCTGTAAAATCTCTAGTGATCTCCAGTTTGCCCATGCATGCACTCTACATTAGAAGTTCATGCAGTTTGTGGAGAGAGATTTTCCATAATTAGCAAGGGTGTTGCGTCAGCAAGTTAGAAATCCTTTAGATTTGTTTAAGCTTGCTATTAGATACTTTTTTTCCGGTTTCAAAAGCATTCGAGCCTTGAAATTTTGGCTTCAAACTTCACATAGGTCGAATTTTGCGAGCATTTGAGCTTTATCTTGTGTTGCTCTCATTGCTCTACCGAACAGCACCCCATTCACTTTTATTCGTGCCGATCACCTCGCGACATGAATGATAGCCGATAATGCGACATTACTATCCGAACAACCTAATATATGGACTTGGAGAAGTTCTACAGAAAAGAGAAACCCTTTTACAAGATCATCGTCGGTGATTTCAACGAAGATCTGAGCCAGCAAGATGTTTTGCGAGCTACTTCGGAATTATAAACTAGATTGTAACGAAAAGGAAGAGAGACTGTTCGAGTATAACAGGAAACAAAGGACCATTCATGTAAACTTACAGTACCTGAGGATCGCCCAAAGGAGAGTATCATTGACCACACCATCATCAACAGGAGATATTGCTCGACAAACGTTGCTATTGTTCTGAAGTTCTACTAAGGATCAGCTTATTGCCTCTTGTGACAAGTTCTACTTTTCACGGGATGGAGAGATGTTTTAAGGTCAAGAACAAGCCCACGACTGCTACACTCTACACGTAATCAGCATGCTCGATTGCCCCCCTGTGCCAACTCCCAGCCCTGTAGCTCAAGTTTTGCAAAAAAATCGATAAAATCGATATCGATCGAAAAGTAGCCTATGACACGCTCCCCGCCCCGAAGTGTATGTGTGCCAAGTTTGGTCCCGATCGGTTCAGAAATAAAAATTTCTATTCCGCACGTACGCACAGACAGACATACATACATACATACAGACATTCAGCTTTATATATAAGATTTAAAGAAAATTATGTAAACTGGAATTTGCCTACCTCAGGTGGGCAATTGCCCACCTAATTTGGGAAGAAGTTGGAAGCGCTCTTCATTCACATAAATTCTCATAATTTTTGATAATTTGTTCCTTAGTCCTACTGCACGTATACACACCAAATCTCGAACGATTTCGTCATTTTTGCGTTGCAAGCGAGCCATTTTTCCATTTTTTTGGTAGCGGGAAATTTTGAAAAAATCTTGCCGCATCCTTCGATCACATAATTCTTCAATGGAACTTCTCAGTTAACCCCTGCGCCCGTGTTTATGCACGAGAGCAAATATGATGATTTTTTTCTTACACAGAGGCGACAGTAAGTCTGGCACATCTTCAAACCTCTAATACATTGGAGCACACTAAACAAAGCATTATTCTCTCTGCCATTTGCTAGAACGATGTAAAACAGAAGAAAACAAGCGGAGAACAGATTTATGTTCAGGATATTGTTCAGGATATATATATATATTCTTGTTTCAGAAATATTCCAACTGCTGATTAAGTCAAAAAGCGTTTGCGAATTTTGAAAACATTGAGATTGATATTATAATATTTGAGAAAGATGTTCATACGTGACTTACCAAAGTTGCCTTAGATACTAGTGCGATCTACTGGGTTTTCAAGGACGAAGTAGTTTTAAACTGTTTCCAGGCAGAAGTGTTTATGCAAAACTAATGACCAACTTCTATGGTGTAAACAGATGCTTTACTCTCACATCTTTCGGATAACGGTCGGAACAGCCTTCCAGCTTTTAAAAAATTTGTTAATTTCTGCTAGGTTTTCCCTCTGCTTGAAGATTCTGAGAGTAACAAGGAGAAAATAAAGCGGTGAAATTCGTACCTCTGCAGGATGTAACCGTGAGTCTATGTGACTGCTGTACTTGTGGCCTATAATTCTTTGAAGGATTAAATTAGTCGTTTGCAATTAGCTGTAGAGTTTTAAGAAAATCTCTTTATCGGTTATACGCATTTTAGAGATGAGACTGGTTGCAGCATAGTTCCCTTTTTCTTTTGCCGATGAAGTTTTTCGCTTGCTCGTTTATGATTACAGTACCAGTGAATAAACTGCACCGCGAATTTGCACTCAAATTCCAAAGCTCCACTTCAAATTGTTTCCGTTTCAATGCTACCTAATCTGTCATAATGCAAAATTTTGATGTAACAACTATGCAAAGATTGAAAAATTCATGCACAAAATAGGAGACGTTCGTAAATGTGCTTTGCGAGCATACATGTTCAGTGTGGGTATCTTATTGGGTCTGGTTCATAGCTAGGCACTTCGTCGATACTTTAAACATTTGCAGCAAGTTGCTTATGACATCCTTATTTGAGAAAACACGAGATTTCTTGGTATACAGCATTTCGCTCGTGGTGCCCTAACTTAATCAAAATGTTGCTCCTGCCTTAGTGCAAAAAGGTGGAGTACGTTTTGAATGCATAAGGAAGAGAGGTTACAAAAGTCAGTAATGTGAAGAACATAACAACCGTGAACCAGTGAATTGTGGTTACTGCAGGTACCATCTTCATATTAGAGCAGCGTAAGGCCACTTCTTCGCAGTGGCAGATTAAACGGGTGGAGGAACGAACACCTCAATTAGACACCGCTCATGCGGATGGTCCCAAAACGATGCACAACAGTAGGACGAAAGGACCAGCAGCCCGCGGAGGCGGTGCCTAATTGCCTAATTGTTCCTTCCTACCCAGCACCACTGACACTAACGGTTGTTTACATGTATAATAAAACTGCGCAGGCCAATAGTTTTTTGCTTGTGAATTCTGAGAACTATCCAATTTTTATAACAACTCAAAATTGTAAAATTTTAACGTGGGCTCGCCAAGGTTTTTTTTATCGGAATTTCGGAGTTAAATCTCAAAAAAGTCGAAAATCATTTAGAAATTTTCTCTTTCGTCTAAAAATCTGCCGCGGCAACTCGAGATGTCCTGATGGGGCCTGGCATACGATCGGGAAGTTCATACCTAGTGTTACCTCCACTTCAGACTTTCGCCCTCTCGTCTCTATCGTTTTCACATTCTCTACTGCTGGTGGCAGAGGAAGGAGGGTGGGAGGACACGGACTTTTTATGCAATACTGCCAGGTCATCATGACTTTTTGGCAATATACAGGGTGCTAATACTATAACAAGAAGCAATAAACTCATCTGGAACATCTCAAAGTTTATACTGGTGAGAATAAATTTGTGGTATGTTTTGTATAAATTGGGCTTTCGGATGCGAAGATTTGCGAACCTATCCGCACTGGAATTTCATAACGTAAACGTGAGGTGCGAAACTTCCCACATCTCCGCGGAAACTTGTACCTACGTCGCGGAATGCTCATCGTTTGAAAAGTCACTCGCTTCCAGTATTAACTTTTGATGTCATTGCCGCCTTGTTTTTTTTGGTCAAATTTACTGAACGCAAATGTATAATTTCTTACCGCTTCCAGACACTCTCTTCCGCAACTTGGATCATCACATTTTTGCATATGTATGGTTATTATGATTTTCCTTTCGACACTTGTTGTAAAGATGGGAAACAGCAGAAAACTAATCAGGAATAGAATCATGTTCGTAGAAAGTGAAGTGCTTTTCTTCACAGGCTGCGAAGTTCTAGAATCTGCAGTGTTAGGCACAAGCTCTGTTTTCTTTTATACAACTAGTTTTTTTCGAGTATTCAGAACAAATAAAGTTTATAGTTTATATGGTAGTTTAAGTTTATAGTTTATATGGTAGTTTAAGTTTATAGTTTATATGGTAGTTTAAGTTTATAGTTTATATGGTGGTTGTGCTCTCGCTTTTTGGTAGAATGGCATTTTTCATGGCTTTGTAACAAAGCGATATATCAGTTTTATGTCTATCATGAATGCTGGTTTGTCCCACAAAGCGATTATAGATGATTTTGTAATTTTTTTTATTAAAGAAACTAACTATGAGAGGTAAATGTGTCTTTCAAGTTTCCCAAAGGCGACTCTCTCAAGCGGTTGTTAGCAGTTTATATGGTAGTTGTGCTTCATAGAACGGAATTGAAGTTGTTAAGAAAAGTAAATCGATTTTAACATAAAAAAGCTTACATATACAGCTATAGTCACGAGTTGACCGAACTTCTCAAGTAAGTGGATATGCAGTAAACTTTTGATAATCATATAGTATGTCGTACACGAGGGCGTGTTGGTTCTTCCACAAAGTGATTTGCAACAAAAAAGGTGTCATTATCAGCTGGAAAAAAACTTCTTAACCTTTTAATGAAAATATCGAGTAAAGTCGAGAAGCCTGAAATATGAATTTTCTCCATACTACGGCTGTTTGTCATAGTAAAATATAATAAATTCGATCCGATTGCCGCTACGACCGAGGCTTTTATGAAATACATCAAACTATGAGGGTCTTGCAGGTGTCTTTTTACAAGTTTTTGCAAGTTTTGAAGTGAACTCACCAAACCCATTGACGATGATGAGGAACACTCACGCACTTTTTGCTGCCATAGACGATGTGAAGCACTGGTGGCTCACACCTGTGGCAGAGGCATCCTTTCCAAGTCTAGGATGTTTCCAATATTTTGCAGTAGGGCCAGTCTCTGAGGCTTTTGGGACCTGTAGACTGTTCCTTCAAAAGGTTTACATATGTTTACAAAACAATCTCAAGTTTTTGAATAACAACTAAAGATTTCCACACCGAAATGTTGTGCAATATCGCGTCGTCTCACAGCGCCGCCGGGCGTAATTTTTGAAAAGGCAGCTTTTTCCTTATTGACACCATATGTTTCAAGTTTCTACCGTAATCCTACAGTAATGAAGAGAGATGGGTGATTCGTTTTATAATGCAAGTCTAAGTTGAAGCAAGCTCTACAAAACGGTATCTGAAGCAAGGCAAAAGACTTTTTGGGAAGAGAGATATTAACGATCAAACGTTCGAAACATTTCTTTGGGACACCCTGTATGTTTACAAAACAATCTCACATTTTTGAATAACAACTAAAGGTTTCCACACCGAAATGCTGTGCAATATCGCGTCGTCTCACAGCGCCGCCAGGCGTAATAAAGCGTCGTCGTCAGTGGGTTAATGCCTGATGGAGGGATTGGTTTGCACTCATTATCGAAGTTATAAAAAGTCGCACTTTTTTGTTTCCGGCCTCAAACTCACATCAAATCAGTCGTGCGTTGCTAGTCTAGTCAACCATCTTTGTTATCTTTGCATAGCGTCATGACATGTACCATTTATTTTATTTGTATTCTTCGGTGTTTACAAGTGGAGTAATTTAGTTGTTTTGGGAGCTAATGTGTAGAAAAATAGCTGATCCGTCAGCTTTGTTTGAGTGCCATATAATGAATTAATGCAGATCGCACTGATTACAATTATGTCAAGCTGCTAAACTTGACATCGTCGACCATTAATCATGAACTCTTTTCCAAGTAAAACGCATGCTGAAAGAATAGATAGAATGTTCGTTTTGTGTTAAGAAGCAACATTGAAAGGAAAGCTGTTTTTTTTTGAATGCAGCGTCTCAAGTGCTAGAAAAACATGTGTATTATGCACTGTACATAAGAATTTGATGATAGCAGTTCATACTGTATCTGCTGCACTAGATGGTGCGCGTTCATATTTATAATGCGAATGTACTTGATCCTATTCTCAACACATAACACTTGTTCTGGCGATCGCTATTTCCAGCAAACGAGAAGCACGCCTTCACTCAGTAAAAGTGAAAACATTGAAGCGGAGCCGCAGATATCAAGTTGTCGACCGCTTTAACATGACTATGTGCAAAAAGATTAGAACGTCTCACCATCATAGTTTCCACATTGTAGGGCACACAAAAGACGTAGAAGAAAATTCGGAAATTTTTCCATAGATAATTTATACAAGAAAAAAGATTTTTGGACTTTACATGTAACATAACACGCCATATGCAGGCTTCAATGTCAAAATATCAAATGAACGTACTATCGTAATGTTTCTCAAAAACAGAATTGAAATCGTATTTGTTAGTTTATAGAATTATGGCGAGAGATGGCTGTGCTGTTCCATCTTTTTTACTGCCTGTGGTCTATGTTTGAAAGTTACACAAGTGATAAAGGTAAACCTTGAGTAGACAACATTATGCGGCGTTATTTCCCCACATAGTGATAAGGCAAGACGCCGCAAGATGTTGTTTTCTCAAGGTTTTTGAGAGATATCAGCTATTAACTGTATCGTAATAGTTGCAATGCAGAAAGTTTGGTGCAAAAATGATGTCGTTTTGAATAGTCCTACTTGAAAAGCTATAACTTTGTCCAGTCCTCATATTTTTGAATTTGGTCAAAACATTGAAAGCAGTAAGCCTTTCGTAACATCGTGCACTTCTACTCTTATTGATATTGTACTTATACTGCTATCATAAACGGGAACAAAAACATGCGTCAAGAAAAGAAAGTTTCTCTTTGAAAACCTTGTTTCGAAACCTTACAACTACCTTCAAGTATTGTTCCTGGAGGTGGTAGTCAGCTCGTTTTGTAGCCGCAAGCCAGTAGCAGATGCGTGCATAAAAAACACTCAAACGAGGGATCTCTGCGAAAAAAGAAATAGATCCAAATTTGTCTACCTTTCCTGGGCCTGTTTGTAATTATGGTTAAGGTTGTAATTCCTAATTCCTTAACATTTAGAATTCTGCATGCACTGTATAGCTGAGTTTCTCTGCAGAAATTGTAGGCTAGAAATCCTAAACTCAAGCTCGAGGCGTCGATATCGCAGTCCAGATATTTTCGTAAAAATCTACTTAAACATGCAACAGGTAAATAACATTCATCACCTACCATAACTATGTTTCCACAAGAATTCGTCCAACTGCATCTGAACTGTGGCCGAGGATTCACAAATAAGGATAGAGACTAACTGCACTACTATTGGAAAGTACATGAGGAAAGCTTTCCAACAGTATGCATTATCTATACAGAAATAGAAAATTTGATGGGAAAAAGTTGTTTGGAAGATAGGCCTGGAAAAACGGATACTTTTGCACCAACCTAATAAATTCTGAGTGCTCGGACGATAGTTCGAAGAAGCATGCGTAAAATTACGGAACTAAATTTTTGATTATTAAGATTTTTGTGAATATACCATGTCCCATATGTACTCTTCTGCTGCGTGGTTTGTTGATAGGTCATACTTTTACTCCTCTTCAACTGCCTGCGGTGGAGAATCATACATATCTAAGTAGCTAGTCTGCTTTTCTCTGCTCCGTCCGCCACTCTCTCTCCTCCTACTTCAAAACTTTCTTTATCTCTCTATTTTAACGCCCCAGATACCTGCAGGACCTCCATTCCTTAAGCCTCAAAGAGTAGGACCAACTGTCCCCTTTTCAGCTACAATAATCAGTGATAACATTTCATTCCTCTATGGTTGTCTGGAAAATAATGTCGCATCGTGTTTTAACATGCTATATCGCAGCAGGGTGCGCACGAAAGTGAGTAATTGAGTATCGATTGATAGATCAGAGCAAGCTCTACAAAATGAAGTTTGAAACTTCGCGCCAGGTTTGATTTGCGTGAAGTTTGGAGCCAAGTTTCATAGAACACTAAAGATCTAAAAAAACGAAAAAAATCGTATCTCCGTTCAGAGAAGTCCTGGGAACCTCTAACTTGCTCACACATGGGCTCACTCACTCGTATGCACATTTTCGCGGTTTTTCCATGGCTGAATCGAGAAAACGAAATTCGATATTTTTTAAACAACCCTGAGCTCCTCTCACATGAATGATTCTTAGTATAAATCTTTAGGAGTATAACCATGAATTTTCAGCTTTAGACAAGCGCTAGTTTTTTAGAAAAATCAGATTGTTTGCAAAAAACCTGAAAAACGCGACATAGTCGCCCTTTTGGCCTATTTTTATCTCTCGTACTGTAGCCATGTAAAAATACCAAAATTATTTAGGTGAATGCCTAGTGTAGAGAGTACATGCCTGTGCAAATTGGAGATTCATAAGACGTCTACGAACGGAGATACAATTTTTTGGATATCTCAAATCTTATATATAAAGTTGAATGTCTGTCTGTATGTCTGTACGTATGTTCCGAATAGAAAATTCCATTTCTGAACCGATCCGGACCAAACTTGGCACACATACACTTCGGGCCCCGGCGGGTGTCATAGGCTACTTTTCATCATCGATCTATATCGATTTTATCGATTTTTTCCAAAATTTGAGCTACGGGCTGGGAGTTGGCACAGGGGGTAATCGAGCATGCTGATTACGAATATAATGACAGGGCCGGGCGGAGCCAGGTAAGTCAACTAGATTTTATATTTTGGATTTGGACTTTAGGTGGAGCACGACTGCCGCGGAGATTTGTAAACTAACTTGTAGGGCTTGCTTTGTCCTATCAAATTATGCCCCATTCGCTTGTTTTTTTGGTCATTCTGTCGCGGTAGGATTTCATGCGACTTTATTTTCCGGACAACCTAATAAATCAACAAAGAGAAAAGATCCAATATTGTTGCAAAATTACACGCCTTCTAGCAAACCTCTCAATCTGTGAGGCGTAGAGTTTATCCATTAAGAAAATACATTGTAATGGTTTACAATACTTCATAGCATGGGATAGTCTCAAAACAGGGGAGTTTTTTTGACTTTGTTCGGCATCACTTGAGTAATTGACTCAAACGAACAAAATTAGTGTCACAACGTAAGTTTTTCCGACTCCTTTCATACTGACTGGTGCGAGAGCCTCTGTGAAGCAGAAATGGCGCATTGGTAAATCACTTACAATAATGATCTAAGGGTGCCTACGTGTGTGTATATGTGTGTTGTGTGTATGTGTGTGTATGTGTGTTTATGTGTGTATGTGCGTGTATGTGTGTGTATGTGTGTGTATGTGTGTTGTGTGTGTTGTGTGTATGTGTATGTGTGTGTATGTGTGTATATGTGTATATATGTTTGTGTGGTGTGTGTATGTGTGTGCGTGTTGTGTGTGGTGTGTGTATGTGTGTGGTGTGTGTGTATGTGTGTGTGGTGTCTATGTATGTGTGTATGTGTGTATGTGTGTGTGGTGTGTGTATGTGTGTGTGGTGTTTGTATGTGTGTGTATGTGTGTCTGTGTGGTGTGTGTGTGGTGTGTGTATGTGTGTGTGGTGTGTGTATGTGTGTATGTGTGTGTGGTGTGTGTGTGGTGTGTGTATGTGTGTATGTGTGTGTGGTGTGTGTGTATGTGTGCGTGTGTGTGTGTGGTGTGTGTGTGTTTGTGTGGTGTGTGTATGTGTGTGTGGTGTGTGTGGTGTGTATGTGTGCGTGTGTTTGTGTGGTGTGTGTATGTGTGTGTATGGTGTGTATGTGTGTGTGTGTTTGTGTGGTGTGTATATGTGTGTGTGTGGGGTGTGTATGTGTGTGTGTGTGTGTTTGTGTGGTGTGTATATGTGTGTGTGTGGTGTGTATATGTGTGTGTGTGTGGTGTGTGTATGTATGTGTGTATGTGTGTGGTGTGTATGTGTGTGTGTGTGTATGGTGTGTGTGTATGGTGTGTGTGTATGGTGTGTGTGTGTATGGTGTGTGTGTGTATGGTGTGTGTGTGTGTGTGTATGTGTGCGTGTGTGTATGTATGTGTGTGTATGTGTGTATGTGTGTGTGGTGTGTGTATGTGTGTGTGGTGTTTGTATGTGTGTGTATGTGTGTCTGTGTGGTGTGTGTGTGGTGTGTGTATGTGTGTGTGTGGTGTGTGTATGTGTGTATGTGTGTGTGGTGTGTGTGTGTGTATGGTGTGTGTGTATGGTGTGTGTGTGTGTGTATGTGTGTGTGGTGTTTGTATGTGTGTGTATGTGTGTCTGTGTGGTGTGTGTGTGGTGTGTGTATGTGTGTGTGTGGTGTGTGTATGTGTGTATGTGTGTGTGGTGTGTGTGTGGTGTGTGTATGTGTGTATGTGTGTGTGGTGTGTGTGTATGTGTGTGTGTGTGTGGTGTGTGTGTGTTTGTGTGGTGTGTGTATGTGTGTGTGGTGTGTGTGGTGTGTATGTGTGCGTGTGTCTGTGTGGTGTGTGTATGTGTGTGTATGGTGTGTATGTGTGTGTGTGTTTGTGTGGTGTGTATATGTGTGTGTGTGGGGTGTGTATGTGTGTGTGTGTGTTTGTGTGGTGTGTATATGTGTGTGTGGTGTGTATATGTGTGTGTGTGTGGTGTGTGTATGTGTGTGTGGTGTGTATGTGTGTGTGTGTGTGTGTGTGTATGGTGTGTGTGTATGGTGTGTGTATGGTGTGTGTGTGTGTGTGTGTGTGTGTGTGTGTGTGTGTGTGGGGTGTGTATGTGTGTGTGTGTTTGTGTGGTGTGTATATGTGTGTGTGGTGTGTATATGTGTGTGTGTGGTGTGTGTATGTATGTGTGTATGTGTGTGTGGTGTGTGTATGTGTGTATGTGTGTGTGGTGTGTGTGTGGTGTGTGTATGTGTGTATGTGTGTGTGTGTGTGTGTATGTGTGTGTGTGTGTGTGTGTGTGTGTGTGTGTGTGTGTGTGTGTGTGTGTGTGTGTGTGTGTGTGTGTGTGTGTGTGTGTGTGTGTGTGTGTGTGTGTGTGTGTGTGTGTGTGTGTGTGTGTGTGTGTGTGTGTGTGTGTGTGTGTGTGTGTGTGTGTGTGTGTGTGTGTGTGTGTGTGTGTGTGTGTGTGTGTGTGTGTGTGTGTGTGTGTGTGTGTGTGTGTGTGTGTGTGTGTGTGTGTGTGTGTGTGTGTGTGTGTGTGTGTGTGTGTGTGTGTGTGTGTGTGTGTGTGGTGTGACCGAAATATAGACTCTGGGGGGGGGGGGGGAAGGCGAGTGTCGTAATCTACGCATGCTTATTAATAGAGAACAATTTTATCGATTTTGTAGAGTTTGAGCTTTGAGGTTGGAAGTTAGCACGGGGGGGGGGAGTAAGTGGACATGGTAATTACGAAAATATTATTGACAAGGCTGGGCGGAACTGGAGCACGTTCGCAGAGACTTTTAAATGTTTTCTTGCCTTTTAGATACTTTTAACTTCAAAATTATGTGAACGACAACAGTATGGACTTTTGCAATTTGCAGTTGCAAGCTCAAAATGTGGAAGCCAAAGATGGAGATTGTGCGCAGTGCAAACATAGTCATATAGAATGAATCGACTGCAGCTGTTAGACCAACATAATGTTTTGCCAAAGTAGCACAATACGAGTAGCTATTATAGCAATGTGTTGTCAAGTGCGGTAAACAGATATGGTTCACTATTAAAGACGAAGGGAGCTGTTTTCCAATCAAATAAGCATATATACTAACGAGGAAAGCGCTTTTGGTCAAAGGGCCTTCTAAATATGCTACACTTTGGAAATCACCAAATGCTAACTTTAAATCTGTATTCCGTGCTGTGAGCCTTTGCTGTTGAATCATGAGCGTATTGGGTCAAAATCTCTATCTTGCGATTGTAAAATCCATTACGACCGCTTATACAATGTTTATCCATGCAACGTTGAATCTTTGTAAAGGAAAAAAAGTTGAGATTGACCGTCATAGTGTTTCTATTAAGAATCTGCCTCAATTTCTTTTCTTCTGTTGAGTTGATGCAAAAATGATGGCTGTTTTGCGAAGTCTCAATTTGACGTGCCTATAACTTTTTGAAATCCACATTTCTGAAAGCGGCAAAAACTTTCAAAAGCAAACCTTTTGCAATGCAGAGCATATTTATTTGTATTAACATCACAAGTAGGCACAAAAATATAGATTAACAAAAAAATTTTTTATTCTGAAACCTTATTTTTGGCAATTCATAGCTTCTTTCAAAGATTGTTAGTGTGAATGATAAGTGGCCCATCTTGTAGATGCAAGCTAGTAGTACAATTACGATGAAAAATCTTTGGAGAAAAAATCTGCAAAAAGAAAACAATCAAAATTCAAAACTGTCAGTTTTTTAACATTTTTTCGGTATGCCTCAAAGTCCCAAATATAAAATTTTTTGATATTTTCTGCGTACTGAACGGCTGGATTTTTGCAGAAAGCTGTTATACGATGCCCTGGCACTACGCTTACAGAGTCGAGCAAAGCTTTGGCAATTTTTGAATGTTTCGAGCCAAAAACTATAAAGATCCAACTGCCTGAAAAATCGAGAAAAATCATATCTCAGTTCAAAAAAATCCTAGAAAAATTCTAACTTGCTCACGTAAACACTGTCCACATAAGACACATATGTACGCCATTGCCGTATTTTTTCCTCTGTTAGAAATCAAGAAAACGGAAATTTCCATGCTTTTGCCAAAGTGATGCTGTGTCGTCCCCACATAGGTAGATGTGTACTACATATCTGTAGAAGTGCAAACGTAATTTTTCAGCGCTTTCAGCGGCAGATTAGAATACAGAAGGCCTAGAACAGTCAAAGGGTCTAAAATCCCAAAGTTGAAAAATTCTACGAGAGTCTTCAAGTAGTGAACAATTATAGCCTCGTTTACAGCGCTCTACATACAAAGATATGAGAACTAATGTGGTATATAGACTGATTAAGGCTAGGAGTATAGTGCGGGTTAATGTGGTAAAATTATGTGACGAAGGGTGTGGCAACAGGGCTCGGCACGAGCTGGCACCAGGGAAATTCCAAAACGAAGTCCCGTTTGATCTTGGAAATTTCGTACGAAGTCCCCTTTGACCTGTTTTGAAGACTCGTCTTTATTTTCAGATTATGTGAAAGTATGTAGTAGGGTTTTCACTCATGCTGATTTCGAGGAACAACTTTTCACAGCTTTCTGAGCTTTTTAAGCGGTAGAATCACATCTTGAGAAGCAGAAAAGGTCGATATTTCGACTACGGAGCAGACTGAGTAATTTTCAGATGGCCATAAAACGCTGAAAAGAAAACATTATGAAATTGTTTCTACTCTGTATGTAAACTTTCACAGTGTAGATGCATTTTATGTAAAAAAGTATGAAAACTTATGTGAGCAAAGTGTCCGTGCCAGCTCAGCTGGCACCCAGCTGGCACGGTGCCAGCTAATTCAGAAAAAAGTTCAGCACAGCTTTCATTCACATAAGTTTTCATAAATTTTTGGGCCCTAGTTCGGGTCCCCCAACGCGCCTACACACACCAAATTTGGTGTCATATTATTGCGTGTTGGCTGAAAATAACGCCTTTGTTTGTTTGATGGAGAGCATGCCGGTAGCATGCCGGCGGCATTCTTGCGGTTCCTCTCCGCCCCGGACCCCGAAAAAACGATGTCCCCTTTGCCTTTCGCCCTAAAAACGATATCTAGCTTGCCCCGGTGCCAGCTGTGCCGAGCCCTGCTTCTGTATATCAGAAGATGCGCCGCGCCAAGCTGAACCGAATGGTGGCTTTAGATGCAGAATTCGTCCACTCAGAAGCGAGATGTGGCCACGCGACGGTGAGTTCATACATTATGCGACCTTCACGTCTTTTTTCCAAAAATGTGAGCGGTATTGTATGAAAGCAGCGGGTGATTTTATCAAGCAAAAATAAAGTGAAAGTCTTCTGAGTAAGACGAACTTGATAGCTGCCCTTTCAATGTCGAAGATTTTGTTGAAAATATAGATGATCACTATGATAAGGAAAAATGAGTTACTTTGGTGCAATGGCTAAGCGAAGCTAAGTGAAGATTGTGATCGCCTCTTTCTGAGGTGTACAATCTGTAGACTGAAGTGGAAACTTGTAGAGACCAGAAAAGTACTGAAAGGCGGAGCCTGCAATTAGATCAAGAGCTAGACGACACCTAATAGCTCAACGGCTCAGCCCATATTATGGTATTTGCATAAGTTTCGCACTAATTAGCAAAAAATTGCAAATATGTTCAAAAATCCTTGCCATAGTGCATCATTCGCAATACATATTAAAGATTCATTCAAAAAGAAGTTAACTATAGATCTGGAAATGCTAAAAAATTATGAATATATCTACAAACAATTTTAATGATTCTCATTATCAGCTTGTAACGCATTTGCAAACTAACTCTTGTTCTAACAATAAGTATCACTAGGCCATAACATTCAACGAAAACAAAATCGTTGATAGTGAAGAATTTTACGTGCTCGGCGTTGCTACTGTTGGTGCAAAACTTATGTACTAATTCAATTGTAATAATGCAAAAATAATAACTCCATTAAGACTATGGAATAGTGTTAATTCTATGCTGGAGATGAACGAAAATTAAAAGCGTTTGTGTAGACTTATTGAGGTTACTACCTCAGCTATGTACTGTAGCCCATGAATTTTTTGCTGACCCTCTTACTGTAAATTTTGGTACTCTATGGAAATCTCTGTGCAGCATACGATTGTTCAACTGATAAGGACCTAAAATAACGCTTTTTTCTTTGTGAAAGATTGAGGTAAAGGGAAGAAGTTACTTTTCTTCTTGTTTTACATGTGTACATTAGAATAAGGATTTGCAAGCGATAATGTTGATGAGATGGCAAGCCGCTATCACTGGCTTTGATCCAGGGATTTCGCCCCACAAAAAGATGTGATCTCCACTCTTCTATGTTGTTTTTAGTAAACAGGTGAAATCTTCTTGCTAAAGAACAGCTTCTTTTTCTCTTAAGCCTACTTTTGAAGAGGCGTCGTTGTTATGCAGATGATCAATTGAAGAAAAACAAAGACATAAATTAAAATGGAAAGTTGGTGAGATGAAAGGGACTTCCTCACATTTTGCATCAAAAAGTGTCTTTTTGCGGAACAAAGTAGATTAGTATAATTTCTGGTACTCAACAAATACAGAGATAATGTCCTAATAGATGGCGAAAAAATAGCTGAGTGATGATTTGCTACAGTAAGCCATTGCAAGTGAATGCTCATTGGTTATTGGGATACATCCTTTCCTATTAGTGAATCAAGAAATGTAAACACGACCTTCCCTAAAAGTGGCTTTTACCAGCTACTCAATTATCTACAAAAAGCGGAACCGACTGCTTTTTACGAAACACTTTGTCGCAGTTCGTCTAATGCAGAAACTGCTCATTTTTAATACAATACTCACAGTTCGTTGCGATAGTGGAGCTATAAACTGCCGAACTGAAAATGATTCGAAATATTTGTAACTCAATCCTTCATTACAATTCTGCAAATATGAAAATGGCTTTGAGTAAACGCTACTAAACTTCACTGTTTAAAGTTCATACAGGGCAATTTACTCGCAGTTTGTCACTACACGAGTACTATACGAACCGTCAGTCGTCAATTCTATCTGTCTTTATCTAATTCAAAAAACTATTCATTCGTATTGTCCTACTCATTTTTGCGACTATAAAAAGACTTTCCTACAAAGACCTGAATACAGCACGTTCGTAGCTCTGCAGAAACCCACAATCTCCGCTACAGTGCGTCTTCCACAACCTAAGCTTACTTGACGTGGGTTTTGTAAAATGTTACCCACAAGCTGCAATTTAAAGCTATATCTAGATACTACAAGTATCATACGCAGCCAAAATGTATTTCTAGACGTGACATGATTTCATCTCAAAAATTTCGAAAATCATAGTCCTATGAGATAGCTTTGTAAGCAACCCCCTAACAACAGCGATGGAAAAATGCAATTCCTAGAGTACAAATACGATACTGCGTATGATCACAGCTTGGATTACCGAAATCTCACAATCCAACATTTGTCAAAACTTTGCGCAAGGGGAAGAAGTTTTCGAATTACTGATTATGATTACGGTATGTATTCCCAAGATGAACTCCTCGAGGAAAGGTAGTACGGTAGGCGCAAAGCCGCAATCGCGGACACACGCAATCAGATAATTTCATTTCTATTCTGCAATCCATGTGACTGCTGAGGCTAAATGCTAAGCATGGGGCATATGAACAAGATGAACATCGACGTACTGCCATAATTGAAAAAAAATTATATTTTGTGCACATTTAGAAGCTAATAAATTTGATCTTCCCTTAGCGCGCCTGTGATGCCAACAGTACTTGCGCGTGATTGAATCATTGCCTGTGCTGCCTAAAATTCGCATAAAGTCCCACAAAATTCACAATTTCAGGTTGTGCGCTCCATCCCCAATTTTCACGCACAAGAGTCACTACCAGTGAGCGCTAGTTTATGGAGCTTCAACACTATTCTACGTATACAGAGTGTCCCAAAATTGTCTCTATTGTTTGATCATTGATAACTCTCTTACTCCAGTGCCTTTCGTTGGTTGAGATATTATCCTATAGAGGCTTTAACGTGACATATGGAGTGATAACCAATCTTTTTTTGTGGAGTGAAGAAACTGTCTTTTTTAGTTAATGAAATATTAAGAACAGAACTTACAGCATATGGCTTTATGTGAAATAGGCCGTTTGCCCTAAAAATTTGTAAAAAAACTGTAAGGGCAATGTCTTCACGCATGCTGATTTCACTATACGATTTTTTACGATTTTCGAGAATCGAAAAAACAGTTATTACGGTATATTTGACATGACTTTCAAGAGATCATTATCATGACGCAGGGGTTTCATATGAATCAAAAACTTTGACGAGCCCAGTGTAAGAGCTTTCAGCCTATTCGGTTCCCTTTCAGAGGGAAAATGCGGCTCTTATAACGTAAAACCCTCTTCGAAATTCCTACCGTAATCCTACACTAATGAAGAGAGATCGATGATTCGCTCTATACTGTAAATCCAAGTTGAAGTCAGCTTTACGCTCTACAGAATGATGCCTTAATAGCGTCGAAAGACAATGTAGCGAAAGAGATACTAGCGATCAAATAGTAGCATTTTTTGGCACAACTTACAGTGCTTTCATACATCCTCATTATTTTATGAAGGAGTTGGGTCCATTCTTGAACCATGGTTGTCACTTGCTGTTTAGTCAGAATCTTACACACTTCGTAAAATGTGAATTTTATTCTCGTATCGCCACGGGAAATTGTTGACAATGAATGATGTATGATATGGTACTGCGCTATGGTGTGGAAGTGAATGACCTTAACCTATAATTCAAAGAATTCATGAACCTTATGTGAATGAATAATGTAGTAAATATTCGAGTTCACTGGCAAGGTGTCAGCCAAAGTAACGGCCGCATTTTCCTGAATATCACTTAACTCCCCAATGCTTTATAAATTTATGAAGAAAGTCAAGGAAATAGGTAAAGCTGGGTATAACTAGCTTCACCACAAGCCTTATCTACTAGTATACTAATCTCAAGAGCTTTGTCTGCTACGACCTTGAGTTAGAAATATTCTTTCATTTGTTGTTTTTCCTCTAATTATTCTCTTCTTTTCTCTTCTTTTGCGTCCATTGTAATAAAGCAAAACCCTATAACGCCTGAGAAGCCGCAGCATTTGTGAAGTCAATGGGGCTTCGTATCCAAATTCAACAAACGTAACTCGTGCCGCTCTTTGTTCGCTATTCTTTTTTGTAAAGATGTGAAGGAAGAGAGAAGAGTGGGAGTGCTTTCCATAACAATGATATCAGTGGAATAAAAAGCTATCGAAATAAATATGCTAATTGTTCAAATAAATTATCACTATCTATAACAGCAGAGAATAAACTTGTGTAGTCAAACCGGAAATACAAGCTCTGTGTTGTTTGCGTATCTAGTTAAACACTACCTACTTTCACAAGCAGCAGAAGAACACATAATTATTATCAATTATAGTAAAGCTTGAAGAATCTAAAGCAAGGTGGGTTACGAATGACGGCAGCTGTGCTGTTGGCAATCCACTTTGACTTCTGATGTTGAGCATAACTATGGAAAGTGTACAATTTTTGCTGACAGTAATCCTCTTCGTAACTGATGGTTTAATTGAAAATGATGCGTTGCACTGCTTAGAAGTTGGCTATATTGTTAAGGTTTATAACAGTTGAGTCAAGCGAAAAATGGACGATTCTGCAAAACAAAGCTGGTGCTTGCTGGAGAGTGAGATCAAAATTTCAAGTTTATAAGCGCAGAGAACAAAACTCGTCAATTTGCACCTGCCGGCTTACTCACACAACATTTCTGGCCATCTACTATTCCTACGTAAGAGGCGGCTCATATTTGTGCTACTAATCAAAATTGAATCTGCTGGTGAAGTGAGAATTCTGCGTAGGTGTTTCAGGACAGCGCTACCAGAAATCAGAAGTAATTAGTGGCCCCAACATCGTCACCAGAGCACGCAATGATGCACTACTTCAAAAATTATATCAGAAGCCTAGCTGGCAAAGAATTGACGTTTAAGTAGAGGTACTAAATTACGTCAAAGGGAGATGAGTTACTTTGCTACTCTCTACAAATATTTGATTACTCATTTAGCGCAAAGATGCAGCGACAAAAAAATCAAAAAACATTAAAGGAATTTGTTTTTCACGTTCACTCTAGAATATGAGAAAAAGACCGTCACTCCAAAACCCGTTTCAAAGTTTTTCGAAATATAAAGATGTTTGCATAAGCAATTGTATTCTGCATAATTCAATCACAACAAGTTCAACTGAGATGATGCATGGTTCAAACTTTGCTCCATTTCCTTCACTTATGTTTGATAGATGGGAAATCTGCCTAAGAACAGTTAACAAGAACTGATACCCGAATACGAAAATGTTTTCTTAAATTTAAAAAAAGTTTGCTTTAAAGAAACCTTGAATCTAGAAAGTAGATTTCCATCAGTTGTGAGCTTCTAAAGCTATCTCTCCCAATGGATGGTGTAGAACAGTTGGTCATCATTTTTACAACACTTTTTAGCCCTTGTTCGTCTATACACTGTATGGCAATCAAACTCCAAATGTACTGGAAAGAGCTCTCTGAGAGTATTCGACTTGGTGCATAGCAAGCTTCATGTTTTCTTAGTTTCATAAATACTAGACCCATTGAAGTTGAAAATCCAGATGAAATATAATAATAGAGCATCACATTGAGCTCTTTCTTACGACACTCTTGACTCTCTGATTGAATAGATTGAACTTCTGTGTATTTCGCTATCTCGTACCGAGAACTCATACTCAAACAACTGACCGGAACTTCCGCAGAACGTGTGCGAAAGTTCCGCCGGGTTACCTGCGGAAGTTCCGTGTAACTGCTGCGGAAGTTCCGAAGAATGCGAACCATAACAGCAAAAGAGAAGACCTAGGCGAGATTTGAACCTCACTCCATTGACTGTGAGACCCACCTACTATCCACCTACTATCCACCTACTATCCTGCACTACGGATGATATGCTCCATAATGCACTCTAGTTGTTGGCGAGGCAACATCACGAGACAACACATTCAAAACTCTGCGGAAGTACTGGCAGATCAAAGTGCTGCGGAACCGCTGGCATTTTTCGGAAGTTCCGCAGCGCTTTGTAAAAGGTCCTGCGGAAGTTCCCTTTTCGATCAGTTTGGCGCGAAAATCCTGCGGAAGTTCCCATTTTTAACGTTTCCACTTTTCTAATAGTAAACAAAGTCCTGCGGAACTGCTGCAATTTTGACTTGTCCTGCGGAAGTTCTGGCGATTGTCTGAGTAGCAGCGTTCTAGAGGGACTTTCTCTTTTTACTGGTCTTGTGATGTATTTCGCAAGCTTTTGATGAAGTGAGAGTTGTAATCGAGAATAGGGTCAAGCGTGGGGTGTGGCTTGCGACACCTGGGTGGTCGTATTGAGGAATCAGCGAGGAGGAGGGGTCGTTATCAAGGCGTCCGCTGTTCGCATAACATGATACTCGTTAACAATGTCCAATAGGCCCGTCATGCAAAATACTAGCACATTGATGTGCGATCCATTATCGTATGCGTACAGTAAACATAATTAAAGATGTATAAAGCATAAGAGCATCTTTTTGTAATTAGAAAGTAAAATAACTCCTGTGGTCCAAGTTTCAGCGAATTTTGAGGCTTCCATACAGGACCACCTAAGTGAGATGGTCGTTTTCAAACATGTTACTTTGTTTCAAAAGTAAGTTACTACTTCTTTTTGCGCTTAATACAAAGACTACTTTTTTGCTCACATTAGGAATCCTACTTCAAATGACTTCCAAATTAAGGGACTAAGAGCAAACCAAAATCTCGTTTGTTCCATTTTTCGTTTTCAATATCTCAGGCTAGAGAAGATCAATCAGGCTTAAATCACTTTAATGTAGATTACGAGGCTTGGGCTATCGAATATATAAATTCTTGTCCTTTCCTTGCGATTCACTTAGTAGCGCAGACTTAGCATGGCACCGTATCCCAATATTTTCGCAGTATTTTACCAGTATTTTACAGCATAGCTAAGGAAAAACTATTATATTTTGCTCTTGAAGAAACGTTTTCATATGAAATTTTTGCTATGTAAAGAAGAAGGTTGAGCAGTAACAATGATATAAAAAACGCAGATATTTGACCTGTTTGTAAGTTAATGGGGTGTGGCAGCACCCCATCAACTATATAAAAAACATTTTTAGCGAAAGTTATTTATATAAATCAACCAGACCAAAGTGCCGCTTCGCGGCACTTTGGTCTGGTCGTGTGTGAAGTTGGATGTGGTAGAAGTTTGGTACATTGCCATTGTTAGTTCAAAAGTCGGTGTCTACAGACATCTGCTATTAGCGAAAACGGAGAGTAAGTAAAATTTCTATAGGTTTTACATGTTGTTGTGGATGAAATATACAGTAGAGCTTTTTTAGCTCTTCAAATGTTTGGCATATGGAAGATTTACAACTGTTTGCATAACATTAGCTTGCTGGGTCTAAAATAGGCAAATCTGCTGAAATTGTGCAAGCTGGACTAACAGTATACCATCTAAGTCGTCTGGAAAACTTCTTGGAAGAAATTGAAAGCTATTCTGTCACATTGCGCTGCAACACCCCCCCCCCCCCGTCCTAAAGGCTTATCATCAAGAGCATATATTGCTTTCTTTCCAGAAAGTCTCCTTAAAAAAATGTTCAAATTTTCCTAGTTCCTTATTTCTTCAAAATTGTGCCAAACTAATCATATTCTTAAGTTTTAGATCAGATTTTCAAAAATTACACACCAAGCGAAAGTAATTTCAATTTTCCAACCCACGTTCCGCTTTTCTATTATTTATTTTCCGCCAAAACGTTTTTCGAAGTGCGGAAACGTCCCCGGCTCCTTTGAGATCAGGAGAAAAACTGACACTCATTCCCTTCACTAAAAATGTCTGAATGTCCCTTTATCAATATGCAAATTTAGCAATATCAAAGTGTTTGCTCCATATTTTTGCTATTTTTCGTCTACGACTACATACCAAAAACTACTCTTGGCCTTCCCATGTCAGAACCGCTCAAAGCTTTGATCTCTGACTTGCTTGGAAACATGCGTATATCTTTGCCTTTGCTGGAGTTAAAGTGCAAATCTCCCAAGTTTTCCCTCTTTCCCCTCTCGCCCTCTTCCCTCTTTCGTATCAACTTCCTCTACGCTACTTAACATCTCAATTTTGTGGCATTCAAACCATATTTTTCGTACTTCCATTGGAGACCTCCATCTTGTTTTCTTTTCAGCTCGCAATGGTTTTTGTGCTTCATCCATGGTTCTATATCTTGTCTGATGGTTTCGAAAGCTTCAAAGCCTTGCTAGCGGAAGCTATCCGGGCTCGCTTTGCTTCTCGCTGTTGCGATATAGTAATCTAATGCATAACGAAAACAGAACTAAGTGACCTTCCCCTTCTCAGCGTTTAGCTTATATAGCAAATACACGCTTCCTGATCAACATCATCTAAGACAGGCGCCACTACCATCATGAGCCACAGCTCGGTGCAGCTGCACCGGCACATAACGACAAAGTTGTTGACATCCGAATCGCGACCACGAAGGGGGGGGGGGGGGTATCTTACATACATGAGTCATCTCTAGCGCTTTATTATAGAGAGATAGCCTAGACCTCGTTGGTTTCATAGGAGTGATTTGAGCTTGATCCGTCTTCTTACTCCGATTAATGATTGGTGAAAGCACAGCCATTAAAAGCGAAGAATAGGAAAAACAAGATTTTGGTTGGCTTCTAATTCCAAAGTTAGGATCTTTTGAAGCGAGATTTCTGAAGTGGCCAAAGAAGGAGTAGTGCTTTGTCTTGAGTGCAAGAACAGCTAGCTCCTTCACCTTTGAAACAAGTTAATCATGCTGGAAAATGCCGACTTCACTTAGGCGACCTAATATCTTGAAACTTCAGAATTCGCTCAAACATTGTCTACAGGGGTTAATTGACATGCTAATTATGGATATGTTGCCCGTTATGTTTGACAGGGCCTTCAAGTAGTGCTATCTTAGGTATATAGTTCGGGGGGTCTTATTACAGCAATGAGAGAGGGGGGGGGGTCGTAACCAGTAAGATCGTGTGCCACACCTCTTGCTTGACTCTGATAGAGAATGATGCTGCTGAATACGATCTACTCCTGATCTATCATCGTATGCCTGTTGTTGGCATGACCAAGGAAGCCCTACCTATTTAATATTTGTAATCACCATGTAAAATAATAGTAATTTAGCAAGAAAATGAGGTTCTAAGATATCGGCCACTTAAAGGCACCGTCCACCCTAAGTTGAGGGTGTTGAGCTTTTGGCACCATATAATAGTAGGGCCCCCTATCAATCCAGTGCCGAAGTCGCGGCGCAAAATGCCGCTTCGGAAGCGAGAAAATCGCTTCGGAATAGCGAAGATGCACGAGGACCCCCATCCATGCCCGCCCTCCCCCATCCATGACCGCCCATTTGTGCGCGCCCATCCAATCACCGTTCCGGAAAGCACGCCTGTGGGTTCCCCGGAACGGGGATTTTCGGGGTTTCAAGCATTCTCAACTTCATATTCAGAATCAGGGACATGAGAAGGCCCTGAAACGACAAAAACATGGAAGTCGAAAATCTGGGTGGACGGTGCCTTTAAGCGATGCGTTTCCAAACGTGTTTGGCACGGGACATACCTCACGCGATCTCAGTTGCCACGCGATCTGGCAATTTGCCATATGTCTTCAAATTCAATACTGGAAGACCTCAAATGCACAGCATGTATAACTTCCGTAGGTTAATAAAATGCCCCCTCTTCCGTACAACCAGAAACCACGTAGGATGAGTTATGAACATTTGGAGTATTGCCAAATCGCATGGCGACTGAAATCGCGTGAGGTATGCCCTAGGCCTTTGACTTCACTATAAGATGTGTTACACAATAACCAAAAACACCACAAATTTTGACGCAGAGAAATCTTTGCGGACGACATACACATGAATCAGTGGGCCCTATAATTAAAAATATGAGTGTTTTGGGCCCTCGCTTTTATTTGATAACACTTGCTTGTGCGCAACCACCGAAGAAAAATGCAATTTCGCTTGCGCGATGATCATTTTAGGGTTATTCAGGGTGGGATTTCTGACAATGAGATGGACCAATGAGGAGCAGTGCCATTTTGGTTGAAGAGCTTAATTCATCTCCACAACAGAGTCGATGCTCGAAAGGACCTTCCCACTTAAGACATCTAAGTTTGAAACATCAGAATCCGCTAGAACTTGGTGCACAGGAGATTCCTGCAGGCTGACACGAAAACAACTTGCAGTTTGTGCGATAGGGTTTTTTTGCCATGTTCAACTAAATATACTGTAACAGATCAATACCTTGGAATGGGCTCAAATCGCGCATGATTTGCCTATCTAGCATGCTGCCCATAACGTATTGTCCGTGCCCGAGAGAGATTTCCATAGGTAGAGGCCGTTCATAAAACCGTGAACGATGGCGCAGCTGCACGCGTTGCATACGCAGTTCCAACCACCGCATTTTCTTTGCTTTCTTCTCTTTTCGGAGCATTTTTAGCGTGCAGTGTCCCGGCAAAATTTCGTTCTCCGGTTTTTCACTTCTCCGGAGTTCTCGCCATGCTGAAGCCATATCTGAGCTTTCCAGCGCGGAGCCTGGAAATGGGCGGCGTCCGTAATACATTTTGGGCTTTCCAAAAGCGCCTTTTCGCTCCAAACTTCACTAATAAGTTAGTTGGAGGATCTAGCATTGCAACACTGCAAAATCCCGATATCGATCATTTGGGAACGCTGCCTTTTAATGCTCTTGTAACGATTGGATGGGAACAGACTGCAGCCGAACCCGTTGCCACGATTTCATAAGTGACCCTTACATAAACGCGGCTTCCTTACGATCGTTTTAAAATGCCGCCTTCGAATAAGCGCCTCAAATTTGCTAGAGTTGACGTGTTGAAAAGACCGACAGGCAGCTACGCTGATGGTGTGGACCTTGTAGAACCCATTCGCGCGCGCCTTGTCTTGAACACCAACATAGACAGCGGTCACCGCGGACGACTATAGGTGCTAACTATCTTCCGATATTTTCCGCCAACTTCCATTCTATTTTCATTTTTGCGAAGTAGTTTCAACGAAAATTTCCTTTACAAGTCCGAAAGAAATGTCTAGGAGGGATGCGTGCCCATTGTCGAGATTGTGACAAGCCTATGACGCTCCAGCACCCGACGCTTCCAGCCGCCCCACACGTTGATGTACAAAAGTACGAGGGGCAATTGGAATTTACAAGGGCTGTATGTATCATTGAGGACCTCTCTAGGAGCAAAAACCATACATTTTTGCAATGTTCTCAAATCCAACATGTTATATTGCTGCCGTTGTTTGAAAATACTGAACTTTACGTGAATGCGCGCCGATCCGTGGGTACACACTGACTGCGCGCAATCACGCGCGTTTTTTCCGGCCGCGGATAAGAAATTCGTAAAAGATCCTTTAATACCTAATGCTATCCTAGAATCAAATTTTGGTGTAAGATACGTAATTGTAAGAACATTGTTTTGTTGACTCAGATATCATGTCTCAAGAACTTTCTTTAAATTATTGTCTTTTGCACCCGTTTTTGGAGCGTTCATCGCTGATTCTCTATGTAGTAGACAACAGAATTCCTGCAGGAATGTTTGGAGTGTTGGTCATTGGTGCTCCAGGAGCTGGCAAATCAACATTTTGTGCGGGTCTTGCTGACATATTTGACCAAATCCATCGTCCACACATCACTATAAATCTGGATCCTGCCAATGATTTTGTCCTGTTTAAAACCGATTACAGTATAAAAGAGATGATTACGGTAGAGGATGCTATGACTAGACTGGGTAAATCTTTTTAGAATTATCTCAAATCAAGCCATGTATGGTGCATCCCCCAAAATTGTTCCCATATGAATCGTCAAAGTGGATGTCTTTTGGTCATCCTAACATATCAGCTTCGAAAGCGCCTTAAAGGCAGTGTCCGGGCAAGAACTCGATTTTGAGGTTTTGTGCTTACCCGGGCCTATTCGCTATGCTGAATCCGAAAATCCACATTGGAAAGCGCGAAAACGACGAAAAAGGGCTCTAACACTGGAGGGAAATCAGCACAGTTTGCAAAAAGTTTTCGGGACTGCCACTGTTGTCCAAATAAGTTTTCACCATCTGTTTTTTGTCTGCTGGGTCCATCTGTCACGTTGCGAGTACGGAGTTAAAGTGCGAAAAGAGTCAAAACGAGGAGTGCTTATCTAATCCGCTTAAACTAATCCTAACTGAACGCAATCTCAAAACCACTCTAGCCGCGGCTCCCATAAAGAAACTGCAACATTTAATTAATCCACTCTTCTTCTGCTTTCTCGTTATGTGGGCCGCGTACATCAACATCCCCACCAGAAAGGAAACGTAGCCCAAACGCGAAAACTTTGGTCCTGTTGCCCTAGCGACGTGACTTTTACAACGTCTCCATCTCTTGTTCCTATTAACCTTTAGTACGAATTTGCTAAGCAGTCGTCGAACCCGCGTTTTCTAAATGTTTTGTGTAATCTACCAGCGATCTCCAGCAGTTTGCTGTCTTTTCTTTGAGTATTTGCCTTTCTATGAGTACAAGGAAACATTCGCTTTGCTCAATATCTATCTCAACAATGACAACCATGTTGGTGCCAGAAAAATTAATACAGCGACTACCATCGGTTGAAATCCAGATGTTTATTAGAATCCTGATTATCCAGTCTCTTTGTTTATATTAGAAAATGCTTGACAGTGTTGTTTGAGTAACCAGCACATTTTATGACGCTCCAACTATCTGCGCATGAGAGCGAACAAGTTTAAAATCAGACGCTAAAGCTCTAAAGGACTACGTGTACCGTGACTATATATTGTTTCTCAAAACAGTGATTACATTACACCGTTTAGATTTATAGAATTGCAAAAAGCTGAGTAGTGAAATCAGAGAGCGTGAAATCTGTTACGCAACCTTTCAACTTCTTCAAATCTCTTAAACGTAACAAATTTACAATGCATATTTGCTAAAAGTCCTAGCGTTATCTTTCGACAAAGAGGTATCGGTGATTTCTTCTGTATTTCAAATCTAAGTCGAAGCCTGCCCTACCAAATGTTTCCAGTCTGCAAGAAAGTGAGGGATTTGATAAACACTGGATACATACTTTTGAGATATCTTGTACCTTGTACATATCTTGTTATTTGTCAAACATGATGCACTTTCGTTTGCCTAATAAATGTACGCCATTCATTCTCAATGATCATTTGAAGGAGAGATATCAGGCGCTGGAGAAGATCGTGATCAGATAGAGGCTGAAGAATTACGACTGAAACAAAGGAAAAAGCTGGCGCCCGGTTACATAAGGTAAACAATAGGTAATCTAACTCCTGGTATCAAGCGTTCTTTTCAGTGCCGATAACCTTGCGGTTGCTTTGATAGTTTTTGTGTTTTGATTTATCCTATATCGTGCTTGCTACAACATCGTCGTTATGTATGAAACCAACATGAGAACGAAACAATTTATAGCATGAGAAGCACCTGTAGAGTTTTTCAGCAATAAAATTGAAAACTTGCACTTACGGTCAACCTACCAAATTTTGTTTTTCGAGAGCTCCAGCAATACTTTCTTATAATGTAAACCCAAAACCAAAAAACACGAGTATGCTCCGCTTTTGCACACGGTCATAGCGCTAGTTTGAATAGGAGCCACTTGCAGACCCTTCTTTCCCCCCCCCCCCCCTTGAACTCTGGAACAAATGGCGGTGTAATGGTGAGGAGAAGAGGACGTAGAAATCGAAGAGAAATCTACTTATAGATTTTATCGATTACTTGCAGCTGAAGGCTGGGATTGGCATAGGGGGGTGGAGGGTAGATGAGCTGCATGCTGATTATGAGTACAGTATTTTCTTCTAGGTTAACCCAATACCTTTGTCATACTTGCAAACTTTGAGCTACAAGGTTGGGAACTGGTACAGAAAGTAAATGAGCATGCTGATCACTAATAAGGTAACCTTCGTAAAAATAGCCATTACTTTTATTAATTTTTTCACTTATTAACTGGCTGCCTTGTCGCCACTCGGGCCAGTGTCGTAATTGGCAGAGCGACATACTGGATAGAGAAATTTGAAATCTCTGAGACAAATTCCTTGCTTTTCTATCCGCTCTTTCTCACTCCTTGCAGGCCCTAACCTTACTCCCCACGTGTTTTCCTTTTTCTTTTACCTGCAGCACGCCATTTATTCACTTTAGTTACTTTCTGTAATTGCACCACTTGACATACGCAGTGCACCACCGCGGTGGCGGTACGTCAACCAAGAGCAGCGAAAAAAGATAGGTTGTTGACAAATAATTTGAAAATTGAAAATGTGTCGTTCCTGCAAGGGTCAGGTCTATCAATGTGTGCACTTATACAGTGACTGTGAATTGATCCGAGTGAGCGACTGCCTACAATATGCCTTAACCAATAGTCGCATCCCCACACTGCGAATGAAAATAAGGTTTACACCCATTCTTTACACCAAAATGTGCAAGCGGTTTGCTAGCGGCTGATAAGACTTCATTTTCGTTGCAAAGTGCTCAAAATCAGCAAATCTATGGCAGGCGCTACACACGAGGAGTATAACATGGCGACGATCTATATGCATCAAGTACGTGTAAAACCGGCGATTTTTGTCGATGATGTTGGCGATCGCCAATCGACGTGGTGATTGTCCGCCGCCGATATTAGCGACTGGCAATCGCCAATCGCCAAACAAGTTACACACGTCAAATCGATACGTACCAAAACGACTTGTTTGGCTATTGGGGATCGCCCGTCGCCGATTTTTACGACTGGCGATCGCCATTCGCCAGTGTTGGCGACTACACATTGAATGTGTATCGATTGGACGTGACGATCGATACACATAGAAGACACAGTCGCCAGTATTGGCGACTGGCGATTGCCAGTCGTAGCGATTGGCGACAGTCGTAGCGATTGGAAATCGCCCGTCGCCATGCTATACTCCTCAAGGCTATACTCCTCAAGGAGTATAGCATGGTGATGAGCGAATCGCCATAAAAAGTAGCCTATCGTGTGCACGTATGTGTACAAAATTTGACGCTTTATTCACAAAGACTTCTACTATGTTTGCGCGGCTGGGAAATCGAGGAGGTGGGGAAAGGGGGTAAAAATTTGGCGCGGAATGAAGTAGATCGAGCTATGAATCCTGGAATTTATACCTTCTGCTTCTTTTTTATGGTTCTTGCCGCGTTGCTCAAATGTGTGTGTTGTGTACTGCGTATTATTGCGTGCATCATAGTGTTGTTGAATGAAATTTTATAGATTTTTAATTTATTGAAGATTTAAGAAGCACTTTAAGTGAACTATCTATCAAACTTTCTCCTATGTAATCGACTACTGGACACACTGGAACGAAGTAAACACGGCCGAGTCATTGTAGTCGGCAGTGTACTGCATAGCTGGTCAGTTACGTCCTTCCATTAAATTTTTCTCCTCTTATTCCAGGTTTCTAGTCGCGCTATATGTCCTGGAGTCCCTCTTTGAGCCCTGTTGATCTCTTTTTTATTGACTCACCCATTATAGCTCCCTTGAATTTCTTTACTCACCACGGCAACATAATTCGACCAGATCCACTCAATTCCTAAAAGATTAAGCAGTTGAAAGAAGCCATCCCCCCCTCCCCCCCCCCCAAATCCCTCCAGCTTATTGACCAGAAGCTTTTTTCTCTTTAAAGGCAGTGTCCGGGCAAAAACTCGATTTTGAGATTTTGTGCTTACCTGGGCCTATTCGCTATGCTGAATCCGAGAATCCACATTGGAGAGCGCGAAAACGACGAAAAAGGGCTCTAACACTGGAGGGAAATCAGCAAGTGGGCGGGGTCTTCAACATTGTGAATTCACGCTTCCAGCTTCCAGAGCAATTTTCTCGAATCCGTTAGCCACCCTGACATCACTACCGATCAAGTGCAAACGAATGACTTGAAACCGGAATCAAAAAGATCGCCCCCGAAGCTGGGAGCGTGAATTCACCGTGGGGAAGACCCCGCCCACTTGCTGATTTCCCTCCTGTATTAGAGCCCTTTTTCGTCGTTTTCGCGCTCTCCAATGTGGATTTTCGGATTCAGCATAGCGAATAGACCCAAATAAGCACAAAATCTCAAAATCGAGTTTTTGCCCGGACACTGCCTTTAAATGTCAAGCATGCTTGATGTGCAGTCTAGAGTAGTAATGGCGAGGGATGAGGGATTCACGATTTTTCTGCCCTATTTTGCCCTTTTTTATCCCCTCAAATCAAAATTTTCTAGGACAGCCCTGGAATGTGATGGCCAAAAAAGACTACGAGAAGTATTTGGTCTATTCTCATTCTAAGTTATGTCTACACAAGTCCAAAGTGCCGTTACGCGGCATTTTGGACTTGTAAGTTAGTAAGACATAAAGTTAATAAGAGCTAAAGTTGATAAGCAAGGACTCTTTGAATATTTATGTGGTTTTGCGTAGATTCAACACCGGTATATAAGTTGACCGCGACTTTCGAGGTTGAGTTATTTATGTGATTTTTATAATAACGAAATAAAAAGCAATGAGCCGTTTTTGATTGATCTTAAGACGAAGCCTCAATATGTAACAGATTATGTAAAGAAATGCATAGCATATATTTAGATGAACTTGATAAAACGTAGCACAGTATTTGGTCATATGTCAGCTTACTGCTTAGAAATTTTAAAATGTGATAAAAAGCAGCTTATGTACAAAAGATAAGGCAACAGATGCGATTGAGATCGTACATGTAGATGATGATAAATGAGGTGATGTTGAGGCATGAATGATTTCAAATAGGCGAACAAAATAAGATAAGGTAATATTTCCAGTCTTGTCTAATGCATAGAGACCTAGAAGCGTAACATAACGCAGATGTAGATGATACAAATGCAAAATATTAGTAACAACGTTTACAGCTAATCACTACTTCATTGCTGAAATTCTTTAGAAGGAAATTCGCGCATGATATTTTGCTTGTTTAAAGTGCTATATTCAGTTGTATCATTGGCGTCTGTATCCTTATTCGAAGTGATGCTAGTAGAGTTTCACACAGCATAAAGAAACCTGATAATCATCTCTTGTAACTACTGCTGCACAAACGAAAACTTTGACAAAGTAATACTGCATCTTCAAGATTGTCTATGCAGGCGATATCAGCTGTGTGCAACTGTGCAGCCTCGAAAAAAATGATTTTTCTTGATATTTGACAGGTGCAACTTCATTCTGAATGGACTGTACAGATGTATCTATCACGTCAGTGACTTCAGAATCCAAAATTTTTTCTCAAACAACTACATTCCCGTAAATATTGTACCAAATATCGAGGGTAATGAGCACAGATCCGTGATGTATTCAATCAGCTGTGAATTCAAAGTTCTTCCAATGCACGCTGATAAGAACATACACCATGAACATGGATGACTTGTAGAGCTTTTAGATTTGCCTTTTTAACGTTAGTTTTCATGCATTCGCAAGAAGAATCTCTATGAACACTGATACATCACACAGTAATTGAACTTACTGTTCATGATCGAAACTTCATTTCAAAAATCTTTGTAAATTTTTAAAAATATTCCAAATTGATGGAGGATAACTCAGACATAAAAACACTATAACTCATGTTTGGAAACAGTGTAAATTATAATAATCTTATATATAAAGCTGAATGTCTGTTTGTCTGTCTGTCTGTCTGTATGTCTGTATGTCTGTCTGTCTGTTTGTCTGTACGTATGTTCCTAATAGAAAATTCCATTTCTGAACCGGTCGGGACCAAACTTAGCACACATACACTTCGGGCCCCGGCGGGTGTCATAGGCTACTTTTCGTCATCGATCAATATCGATTTTATCGATTTTTTGCAAAATTTGAGCTACGGGGCTGGGAGTTGGCACAGGGGGGTAATCGAGCATGCTGATCACCCCCGACATAGCACACTGCGCATCCTACCGACCAATCCGACTGATGAGCCACACTCTAAAAATTTTCGAAAGAAGTAATCGAAACACGCCTTCGAGATATCAAGAGTTGTCACCGAATCAGTGCGGATTCGTGAAAGGAGTAGGTACAACTGATGCAATCCATTCCGCTCGGATAGTAATGGAGTAATACAGAGAGAAGCAGAAGGAATTGAATGCAGCCTTCCTGGACCTAGAGAAAACCTTCGATAAGGTGCCACATGAAGTCATATGGTGGGCCTTACGGAAACACAGGGTGCCAGAGGAGTACGTTCAGTGGATCTAAGTTGATCTACAACACACCACGTGCAAACAGCTTCAGGGCAATCGAAAGAATTCCAGATCAAGGTTGGAGTTCACCAAGGTCCAGTTCTCTCTCCCTTGCTTTTCATCACTGTGATGAACGCCGTGATGGAACCGCTTAGACGCGAACCCCCTTGGACACTTCTCTACGCAGATGATGTGGTCTTGATAGTAAGTACCAGAAAGGAGCTACAAGACGAGGTGCAAAACTGGAAAAACAGGCTAGAGTTGTATGGTCTAAAGCTCAACACCAGGAAGACAGAATATATGGAAGTGGGGAAACAAACTCCAGGTACCATAAGCATCAGTGGTGAAGAGCTAAAGAAGACGACGTCATTCAAGTACCTAGGCAGCCATATCTCAGCGGAGGGAGGCTTACAAGAGGAGGTCGCAGGCAGGATGAACACAGCATGGATGAAATGGAGAGCCTTAACAGGAGTTCTGTGCGACAGACGAATGCCAGTACAACTTAAGTCCCAACTGTACCGGACCGTTATCCGCCCAGCAGCACTGTATGGCAGTGAGTGCTGGCTGTGTACGCGGAACGAGGGGCGCAAGCTCAGTGTCATGGAAACAAGGATGCTATGATGGACCTTAGGAGTCACACTGAAGGATCACATCTGCAATGACACTATACGAGCACGAATGAAAGTAGCTCCAATTGCCCAGAAAATGCAGGAAAAGAGGTTACGATGGTATGGGCATGTGCGCAAAAGGGATGAAAGTCACATCACCAAGTTGACCCTGGCTGTGGAGGCACCAGGCAAAAGGCCCAGAGGTAGACCCAAGATGAGGTGGATGGACAGAATCAAGGCCGACCTGCGAGAACTTGGTATAAACGAAGACCTTGCCTCAGATAGGATGACATGGAGACATCTGACAAGAAAAGCAGACCCTGCTTAAGCGGGACAAATGCGAGGATAAAAAAAAGGGTACTTTTCCGTTATCCGGACCCATTTTTTCAAACAAGGATATTGCTTCTTTCCTCCTACCATATTTGGTCCCGACTTCACTCGAAGAAGTGTCAACCGTCCTGCCACGTGTCAAAAAAATTTGACATGTCATCTACACGTTTAACAGGTTTAACCAAGAGTATGAAGTGCCCTACCTAGCGACGTAAATTCAATCTCTTTCTAGTCAATAGTGGCCCCATTTTCGATCTAACAGCATCAAAAATGGGCGTGGCTATCATAATAACGTCATTCTGTTATTAACTCAACAGATTAGACTTGCCAAGAATAGAGAAGTAGACTAGGATCCCGTCATTCAAGTGACAAAACAAGCAATAGCGAGGAACTTCAAGCCCTCATTTCTAGTCTTGTCTGGCTAAATTCGCTAGGCGAACAGTCTGAAAAGAAAAACAATGCTGAATCATTGTTAAATCGGTTAAAAAGCTCCCATATAACTTTTAGATCGTTTTGCTCTCATAGAAAACAATTGAACAGTTCTTAGGTGATAACAAATGCTCTTTTACACAGGAAATGATTTTGAAAAAAACATGTCAAAATGGAACAAAACGTGTCAATATTTTTCTGACCCGTGGCAGGGAGGCAGTCCTCATGGAAACTATAAAAAATTGTTCTTAGATTGAAGAGCATATTTTATGAGAGCCTTCTGAAAAAAATGGTCCGGATAACGGAAAAGTACCAAAAAAGTCATGAATGAGTGAGCGGTTTCGAGAATTGCGGCATGTGAGCGTTCGTGGTGTAATGGTTAGCATGGATGCCTTCCAAGCATTCGACGGGGGTTCGATTCCCCCCGAACGCAGTCGCTTTTGCGTCTTTGCAACAAGTTCTTCTTGAAGAAGAAGGTGTTCACGGAAGCCAAAAAACTGTTATTCATTATTTTCAAGATTTTCTTTTTCTTTCTCACTGTGATCTAGTTTTGCATTTCCTTACATTGGCATCATAGGCTTATTTAAATTGAAGTAGATTCGATATACTAGAACTATGGTGACGACCCGGAACAAAAAAAAATTTTTTGGGGGGGGGGGGATTGGGGAAGAAGGGCGACAAAAATCTATCATAAACGAAAAGGGTCTCCCGTCGGAAGTTTAGGGTGCTTTCCGGAGCTTCTATGGACCCATACCAGCGAAATTTTCGAAAAGGCTTTTTAACAAAGCTGATACCAATCTTGGAAGATTCTAAACATCTCAAGTTTACGACTCATAGACCAGTTCTAAATATTTCATGGCCCTTGCTGTTAAAACCATATTGATAAATATACTTGAACGCAAAATTTTCTCAAGCTTCGGCATTCAATTCATCATTTAGAAGCTCTCTACTGTGTCAATGTCTCCCTTTTCCTCCCTTCTACTTTCGAAAATGGCCAAGAAAAATTGAAGTTAACTATTTTACAAGCTCAAACTTTGTTTTGAGCAGTTGGTTTTTTTTTTCTTGGATACAAAATTGGAAAAAATTAATGTCATTTCAGAAATCTGTTTTGCATGGCTGAATTCTTTCAAATAAAAATCGATTTTTTAGGTCCGGTGCTGAAGCGACGGATGAACGGCTCCAAGAACGACTCTGGGCTTACTCGGCAGACCTGGCCAAAGGATATGTTTGACATTATTCCCCCCCCCCCGCCCCTCTCCGACTGTGTTCCATCCTCCTCATGAATTCTCTGGCTCTCTGCTCGCTCATAGCAGCTTGTGCATGTACCGCTATAGCTGCTAACTAGTATATTGTACATAGTGTACATTCGATTAGTCCATTCCTCCCCGTTTTTTGCGAATTTTCATTCATGTCAAATTTTGAAAGGGTCATCGATCTTCCACAGCTCCTCCTCATGCTGACTCTTCCTCTTTCTTTATCCAGCGCTGTTTCTTTTCTCTTCGATTTTACGTGCAGTTCTTTGCATTTAAATGGTTTTCTAGTCGTGCTTTAACCAAAGTTTCGCTAGCTTTCAACTATTGATTTAATGATTTATAATATAAACGAAGGCATAGTCTTCTGATTTACACGTGTATTGCAATGTGTATATATAATTTTTGAATAAAAAATAATTCTTGCATCTTTGTTTTGGGGAAAAGAGTTAGGCTAGAGTTACCGACGAGAAGAGATAGGCTTTCAGCCTTATTATCCGTTCGAGACCAAAATGGACGTACGAGGCATGAGATATATTTGCTAGGGGACCACGCAGACTGAAATGAAGAGCATCAGACGGTTGTCCATTTTACGAGATTAGAAAATAATAATAATACAGAATCTAGAAAATATTAGTAATATAAATGAAAATAATATCCTGCAGGTGAATCACCTTGCACATTTTGTCATCAGCCGACAACTGCGTCCATTCTAGCAAAGAATGCACCGGCGAGAATTGTCTTCACTTCAAGCATTTGTCATGACTGGTAAGGAACTTTGCAGGTATAGGCGAGTCGCCGCACGCAGAGATAGGGTCCGCTGCGTACGCTGTTTGCGTCTCACTATTACGCGCTCTTTCATCTCTCTTGCCATCGCCCTCCTGCCAGCACAAACTATCTCAGTGGGACGAAGAGGCGTCCAGTCTCTGCGTACAATTGATTGACGAAAGACCTACCTATGAAAAAAGATAAATGCTGGATTTTTTAACCACTTCTCTAGAGTGAGAAAATCAAAGGCTTTCATGCCGAAGATGGCTTGAATATGCAGATTTTTGTTTATAAGAACCCATTTTGAATGCGAAAAAGGCAAAATAATGCAAAAATGTTCAATCTTTCTAAAATTCTTGATTTCAGTATGCCTAAAGAAGAATTGAGTTCGTAGTATAATTTTCAAATTCAAGTCTTTCAAAGCGCTATATTCTTCTAGTGATATTCATCCAACACAGTATTCCGGCTTACACAGGAAACTCGCCGGAACTTCCGCAGAGCGTTCGGGAAAGTTCCGCCGGATCACCTGCAGAAGTTCCGAAGAATGCGAATCCAAACAGCTAAAGGAACTTTTAAGCAATTTGAACTTTACTCTTAACTGCGAGACTCACTCACTATCTTCTGCACTGGATGACATGTTCGAATGCACTCTAGTTGTTAGCGAAACGACATCGTAAGAGACAACACTTTTGAAGTTCTGCAAAACTACTGGCAGGCTAAGCTGCGGAACCTATGTTGTTCTCAGAATTTCCGCAGTTTTGCAGAAAGCCCGGCGGAAGTTCCCATTTCCACTCAGTCTGACGTGAAAATCTTACAGAAGTTTCCACTTCTAACTTTTCATTTTTGCAATGGTAAACAAAATTTTGCGGAATTTCAGACTTTGCATATCTTGCGGAAGTTCCAGTGAATTGCTTGAGTATGAGTTCCATGTCGAACTCTTATGATAGTGCTTCTCAAATTCCCCAAGACGAGGTGGATAAAGTGAGCAAATCCAAACCAAGAAGAATTACAAATTTACTCGAGAGGATCCTTCTAATTTTGCCCGTTTTGATAAAGTCAACTCCTTTTTTCCAGAATATACCATCCCTTTCCTTTTCAAATTGGCCGTATTGTCAAGAATTTCCAGTCTATACAATCCTTCCAAGGAATTTGAGTGTTTAATATCCATAGTGAGATCCTTTCACTTCCGCTTGTTCTGATGTGTGTCAAATTTCGCCCTCGCAAAATTTAGTTCAAATCTAGATGACACTTCATTGACTTCAACCGCCTTCATATTAATTTCGCGTTCAGGTATCCGCTTGACTTCTCGGATCTTCAAGCCAAGCAGTACGGAGACAATAGAGGATACCTACAGTACTCCCGTAGTAAACTCTTGAACCATATGACAGCACTAAAAATGGCTCGTGACAAGTCAGACGGTGTAAATGTGAATGTTTACGAACCGGGTGTGATCGAAACGAAACTTCTGAAGTTAGTTCCTAACGAGATTGCCAATGATAGCAACTTATTCTCCATAATCTTAGGGCTGGCGGTTATTCCGGTAGCTCAGTTACGGACAGTGGCTATGCTGCAGTACAGCTCACAACCTCTGATGGGCTCACAAACATTTCCGGGGAGTATTTCAATAACAAAGTAAAGGTTGGCATAAATTTCCATGTTTAGAAATAAATTCAGATCGCATTCTTCTAGAAAGCTTCATCAAGCGCGGATGCCAAGGATGTTGCGCAACAAGACAGACTCTGGAAAATGAGCGAAGAGGTTTGCGCGAAGTTCGGAATAACCTTCTGAATTTATTCTTGCAAAATGTTACAAATTTTGAATTTTATTATTGGTGAACGCTGACAAGGTTATTTTATAGTTTAGAGTTCAAATAAATCTGTTGTAAAAAAAATAATATCAGCGCTCAGTTAATAACTATAAGTTTTGAACACCATATTGGCTAGCATAAACTCAAATTTATAGTATAAAGCGAGTCACCGATCAATCTTTATTACTGTTGGTAGAAACTTTTAGCATACAGCGTCATTACTAACACCTGGAACAAATGAGCAGCTTCGAAGAAACGCCTTGTCCTTCGTTTTTAGAGAATTTATGTTCGACGAGCTATCTTGAGACACCCAGAGTTATCACCGTGTATCTCTTCCTTGCCAAAGTCGAACGATATCTCCTCTCAAATCGGCCTTTTTGAAACTTATAAATTCATTGGACGAACAGAAAAATTTGTATTGTGTGTGTTATGTTGATTTATGTCGATTCGCAAGCTCGGACTCTGTCGGGAGTTGCTTGTGATTCGTGCTTGTCTACCTGGCGTAGCACTCCAGAGTCTCCTATGAAAGGTTTTTTCCCGCACTTATCGGAAGCCTCTTTCCCGCAATCGTGAAGGCGCTGGGCGAATTGTTCGTATCCCTCGTCGTTGTTGTCTATATGGCATCTCGCCAAAAGCCGGACATCAAGAAAAGTGTGGTGATTGGTAGGGTGTAATGTAGCCTTAAGTGGACTGGCGCCTGTAGTGAAGTACAGGACCCGGCAAGAGGCGGGCAAATGACAGGCTGGAAATCGTTTTGGGTAAAAAACCAAAAGGGATGTCGTTTTTATGGGGTCAGGGGCGAAGCCACGGAAAAAATTGGTAGTTCATGCTCTCTGCTTATCTTAACATGTTATGTGCCTCAACAGGCTCGCACGCGTCAAACCGCACCGTTACCAATTGCCACACGCGCTACGTCGCTTAACCGATGCTATTTGTAACAGCATATATAAAGGACTAGTTTCTCAATGTATGCGTAACGATATGACACCAAATCTTATAAGCAAACCAGAGAGGCTAGTGGAAACAAAGCATGAAAAACTATGACATACTTGTCAATGGAAGGTGTAATAAGCATTTATTTCCAAAAACTGCCCTTCTAAAGAAGGGCATGCAACAAGCCGACTGAGAAATACTCGTCGCATCAAAATTAGGAGATGGATTGGCGGGCGTCCGCGTTGCAGTGATTCGCCGTTTCGCAGTTTCATGTACCATTCATAAGTTGGGGTGAATTAAGTTGAATTCAGGCTCGAGCAAGAGGTGTGGCACACAACCGCTGGAGGTGATCCCCCCTCTCCAAGTTCTGTCTCAATACCCTCCCTTCCTCCCCCCCCCCCCCCGCATTATCGTTTGCCTACCGTAGGCATGACTAAAGGTTTTACCAAGCATATTCAGTAAAAACTCGCAACAATTATGTCAGATAACCATGTGCCTTTTAGCGAATTTGAATGCTCCCGATGTTGGGCTACCCAAAAGAAAGCTCATCATGAAACATGGATGGCTATATCCAAAAGTGGATTATCTACCAATTTTGTACTTAATACAAAATTGGTAGATACTCCTTATTTACTCGTACCATGAACCCTTCTTCAACTACAAATCCCAATTTTAGCTTACAGTGATTGTGCTTCCAGCAACCACTGCGCAAACGAATGAAGGGAATTTCAGCTCTGATTACTATCATAAAATTACTACCACACCTTCTTAGGGGTTGTGCTACACTCCATTACCTTACCTTTGAAGCATTCAAATATTTCTAACTTTATATCGTTGCCACTGCTAAAGCTTCTTCTCTATGCAGCAGAAATTTCGTTCAAAACTGTTTCTCTTAGGAAAAATATAGTCGTTTTTTCAAATGCAAGGTAAAATCCTGCGAAAATAATGGGGTACGGTAACAAGCTAAGGGCCGCATGCATTAACATTCTTACTGGGGAGGGGATCGCAACTTTGAAACAAAGCTTCTGAAACTCCAGATATGTGCATTTCACGCTGTCTACTTATCCACAAGTACTCCTACCATCCTTCATTATGAAGACTTGAACGGGAGGAAGAAACTGTGCAAGTCCCATTTTCCAGCTTTTTCTATGATCTCCCAATGATCCCCGCGGTCGAACGTCCTTCCTTCTTCCTCTAGAGTTAACGAAAACCTCACAAAATTGTACTGACTACCTAACCAAACAATGCTAAGCTTGTTACTGATAAGAACAAATAAGTTTTCAAATAAGAACAATTTCTTTCGATACCAATTGTGGTTCATCGCAAGTTTCGTGACTTTGAAACTATCATGCCCAGCACGAGGTGGCATAAGGGAAATTCAAAAACGAAGTCCCCCTTGACATTGCAGAAAATCACGAAATCCCTTTTGTAGTGTTTGAGAAGCACTTCTAATCACAGCTGAATAGATTGTTTACACATCAATGTACGCATTTTTATGAAGGTGAAGATTTGGAAACAGAAACCGTCGAAACACAACCTATATGCCGACGAAAAGGATCAAAGTGACGAAAAGACAAGAATAAGTCAAAGATATAAAAGAAATGAAGTGCGAAAACTCTATTTTTATACCATCGAGAGCCGCAACAAACCATAGAATATTGGGCTAAGGCATACCTTCGATAGTCTAGAGACAGGGCGTCAAAAGTGAAGGTTGTTTGAATATCTGACGTCATAAATAGTGAATGTTGTTTAAATAAGACCAGAAAAGAGAAAATGGCGTAAAACAGATGTAAAAAGCAAAAGAAACTGCTGAAAACCGGATAAAAACGCTGCAATGAGGTTTGAAATCTTTCATTAGGCGGCTTTTCAATGTGCAAGTTTTCGTTAGAGGACCAGCAATTCGCAACGCGGGGTTTTGATTTTTGATGCGTCCTTCGAATTTTTACCCCCGCATTGACGTTCCTGTTTCCTGGGACGTTGTCTGGATTGTTGCGCTTATTGTTCTGAGCAACAATCGTCCAAGCTGGAATCAAATCGATGCGAAAGCACTGAAATGGAACAAGGTAAAGAAAAACGCACTTTTTCCGATTTTTCGCAAAAAATTCCACTATAATCGAAGAGGTAAGGGCTGGGTGGTTGTCTGCGTTATGAACAGAAGCAAGATCTATAGAATGCACGAAAAATCAGCAAGAAAAGAGTTAAACTAGAAGAAAAACAAGAGATTTTCGAAAACAAGGTTTTTGCAGGATTTCTCGATCAAATCAAAAAATGTGGTTCTGGGACGTTGTCAGCGTGAAAATAGAGATCAAGAGCTTTAAAATGATATATAGCTTGCAAAATTTGGGTCCGAAACAGCGAAGAAAAGGGCACCAGAGCCAAATGACCCGCGCCCCGCGTTTGGGGTAGCGAGGTAGAGCGCAGCGCGCGGAGACGCAGACGAGCAGCGGAGACAGACCAGAGCCGACGGGGCATTTGGCTCTGGTCGTAGATCTCCGCGGGGTCTCAACGAAACCCCGCAACATTATATATCATTCTGATCGTCGTGACACGACGAGGAGAACTGATAACGTCCCAAGCTTTGATAGTTACTTATTAACGAGATAGACCGGCGTTTTTGTGCGCGACTGCGCAAGATTTGAGCGCAGTTCCTCGTTTTTATTTAACTCCGATAGCTTTCCTAAACTTCTGAAACTCGATTTTGGTCAAACGAGAGGTTAACTGAGAAATTTTGTCTTGGAATGTGGCAAAAATTCCACAGAAACCTTCTTTTTAACATAAAAAAGCCTATGAAAAGCAAATTCTTGGTTTCGCTGAGATAAGCTGAAGATATTAGTCCCTATATTTGCTTTATTAGCATTCGTTCCGAAATATTCAAGATAATAACATCCAGGGCGAAGCCCCGGATGACTTCAGTTTTTTTCCAGGTGAAGGTTGTCCCCTCATAGCCCTCAAAGTGAAGGTTACCAGAGTACGTAACTCTATGTATCGAAGGTATGGCCGCTAAGGTAAGCATGCATAGGTAGATCTTGATCTGAAGAATAAATCTGTGTTCAAAAATACCTGGAATTTTATGCGTGGAAGGGAGGAAAGTTCAAAGATTTGTGACTTTGTGTGTCCCGCGCAACCTCAGGGTGCTCCCAGGTGCGAGAGAGCCACTTAAATTCGAAAAGCACGTAAAACTCCTCTCTTTTACATAATTTTTTCGTAATTTTTCACACTTTTCTTTGGATCATCGTCGCGGATGTACACACCAAATTCGATGGTTCAATACTGCTTAATCGTTGTACAAGCCGATTGTTTACATTTTTGTGAGTATAGGTTGTGTTCTAACACGTGAAATCAGTGCACACTGGTCCTGCACTAGTCGCGTTTGTAATTTGTTGATTTATCTGTAAGTGGTAAAACTAGTTAGACCTTCAATTTGGGGTTTGCCAGGAGTTAGAGTTGTGCTTCCTAATCTTCGTCAGGGTTCGGGGTAGAGACTACGGGTTCCCTTTTGCTTTCCCCTCAAAAATCGACATCCAGCGTGCGAATGCGCCACCCCTGCTGAGCTCTGTTTTTACCAAAAACATGATTAGCACTTTTGGGTTAGCTACCTGTTGGGTTAGATACTTGGTAGAACTTTGGAATGTTACCGTTGTCATCGAAGAAAAAAATGACTTCAAAGAAAAGACATCCGGCCGCTGGGGATCATCAGAGGATCATACAAAAAGCTGGAAAATGAGACTTGTGCAGTTCCTTGTTCAGCAATACGTTTATAGTGAATGATGGTGGGAATTTACGGATAGGTAGACAGCGTGAAATCTACATATGTGGAGCTTTAAGTTATGAAGCTTTCTTTGAGCTGCGATCCCCTCCCCGGGGGAGATATTGGTGCATTCGGCCGTAAATCTGCACTACTACGTATATCGTGAATCACGAGGGAAGGCGGCGCAAATGTATTGGGTAGCCTAAACCTCCTAATCTTCACAAAACTGTTTTGAGCGTGCCTTTCTCTAGTCTGAGGTAATGAAAGCGAAAGATGGGACAAGCAGATTTTGGCTTGCTCCTAGTTTCATAGTTTGGAGGTTTGGGAGCGGGATTCCTAATGTGAGCGAAGAAGTAGTAGTTCTCTGCAGTAAGTGCAAAAAGAAGTAGTTAATTCATCTTTGAAACAAAGTTGACATGTTCAAAGACCATCTCACTTGGATGGACACCATTTGGAAACCTTAGAATTGGATGGAACTTGGCCCACAGGGGGTTACTTGACAGCCTAGCTACGAAATGATGCTCTCATATTTCTAGGGTTCTTTCATCATGCTTATTGTACGTATGCGATTTTGAGCCAAAACGTCAATGTGCTAGTAATTTGCATAATGCCTATTTAACATTGCTAACAAATATTATGTTACCTCTAATATTAATATTACTCGATAACGAACGCTCCCCATCCATGAACCCTCAATGCAACTTCCCTGGTGTGGCATGCCACACTCCACGCTGGACCTGGTTATATCGTCTTTGAAAAAAGATGAACAAGAAATGAAGAGAATATATCGAAAGAAAATCTGCTAATTGCCCAGCAATCTGTCATTGAGGATAGTGTTTAGGAACCGTTCTCGCTAACGTATGTGGAGGACGACTTGCATCGCCTTGCATACTTCTGCGAGGGGACGAGCAGTATAGCATGCGAGTTAATGCAACTCATGCTAATTCCGTAACGGAATCTGAGATATGAATATTTCAACCTTGAGTGCACCATAGTGTTACCTTCGTGCAGTGGTACGTTTGTATATTTAAGGTATTTTACCAGATTTGGACTTTTTCAATAAGATGTACCGTATATTACCAAAGAGGAGCTTTTGAGCGTGGTTTAAAATAGTGTTCAATATCTGCTTATCGTTTAACTCAAGAAAGTTAAGACACTTTTCCGCTTCCAGTTTGCTGATGAAATCCTGTCTAAACGAGTTACATTTGCGGTAACTGTGAAATTGCTCCAAAGTTTGTTGCACCATAAACGATGAAATTAGGTTTAAAACTGCTCCGCTGAATTAGCATGGTACAACCAAATTCAGCGTGTTCAAGGGCGAACAATTCCCGTAACTTTGCTCAATAAATCGATCTAATAAGAAAGAATATAACTTACCATTTCCGGTTAAATACCCTCTCTGTTTAGTTTCTGAAACGCCCAGTTACACTGAAATCATCATTATATAAAAAACTAGCTGACAAACCCAGCTCCGCCCAGTTTTGTCAATAATATTTTCGTAATTGGCATGTCCACTTACTTCCCCCCCCCGTGCCAAATTCCAACCTCATAGTTAAATTCTACAAAATTGATAAAATTGCTATTTATTAAAGGCAGCGTCCAGGCAGATCTGGACCTATGGGGCTTTTACGTGGGAAGTACTTTTGGGGCTCTAACTAAGGCACTGCTCCAGTGGCAGCTCAGGTAGTGCTCTAATGGCTGAGATATTCCACTCGAAACTGGAACCCGCGAACGTATTCGCATGGATTCATGGCAGTTTCGCGCCAGGATCCACGCTTTGCGCCATGAATCTATGCGAAACACGGTCGCGGGGTTCACTTTCGAAGGGAATATCTCAGCCATTACAGCACTACCTGAGCTGCCACTGGGGTAGTGCCTTAGTTAGAGCCCCAAATGTACTTCCCACGTAAAAGCCCCGTAGGTCCAGATTTGACTGGACGCTGCCTTTAAGGAGGCGTAGCTTCCGACATTCGCCCTCTCCCCAAAGTCTATGTTTCGGTCAGAAAACACACACACACACACACACACACACACACACACACACACACACACACACACACACACACACACACACACACACACACACACACACACACACACACACACACACACACACACACACACACACACACACACACACACACACACACACACACACACACACACACACACACACACACACACACACACACACACACACACACACACACACACCACACACACACACATACACACACCACACACATACACACACACACATACACACACAAACACACACACAAACACACACACACACACACACACACACACACGTAGGCACCCTTAGACCATTATTGTAAGTTATCTACCAATGCGTCACTTCTGCTTCACGAGGCTCTCGCACTGGTCAGTATGAAAGGGGTCGGAAAAACTTACGTTGTGACACTAATTTTGTTCGTTTGAGTCACTACTTAAGCGATTCCGAACAAAGTCAAACCTCTGTTTTGAGATTATCCCAGGCTATGAAGTATTGTAAATTATTTCAATGTATTTTTCTCACTGGATAAACTCTACGCAGCATAGGTTGAGAGGTCTGCTAGAAGGCGTGTAATTTTGCAACATTATTGGACCTTTCGTCGTTGTTGATTTAATAGGTTATCCGGAAAATAAAGACGCATGACATCCTACCGCGACAGAATGCCCACAAAAACAAGCGAATGGGGCATCATTTGATAGAGTAAAGCAAGCCCTACAAGATGATTTAGAAATCTCCGCGGCAATCGTGCTCCACCTAAAGTTCGAATCCAAATATAAAATATAATAAAATTTGAGATATCCAAAAAAAAGTATCTCCGTTCGTAGACGTCTTATGAATCTCCAATTCGCACAGGCATGTACTCTCTACACTAGACATTCACCTAAATATTCTTGGTATTTTTCCATGGCCACAGTACGAGAGATAAAAATAGGCCAAAAGGGCGACTATGTCGCGTTTTTCAGGTTTTTTGCAAACAATCTGATTTTTCTCGAAAACTAGAGCTTGTCTAAAGCTGAAAATTCATGGTTATACTCCTAAAGGTTTATACTAAGAATCATCCATGTGAGAGAAGCTCAGGGTTGTTTTAAAAAATATAGAATTTCGTTTTCTCGATTCAGCCATGGAAAAACCGCGAAAATGTGCATACGAGTGAGTCCATGTGTGAGCAAGTTAGAGGTTCCCAGGACTTCTCTGAACGGAGATGCGATTTTTTTTCGTTTTTTAGATCTTTAGTGTTTTATGAAACTTGGCTCCAAACTTCACACAAATCAAACCTGGCGCGAAGTTTCAAGCTTCATTTTATAGAGCTTGCTCTGATCTATCAATCCATACCCAATTACTCACTTTCGTGCGCACCCTGCTGCGATATTGCATGTTAAAACACGATGCGACATTATTTTCCGGACAACCATAGAGGAATGAAATGTTATCACTGATTATTGTAGCTGAAAAAGGAACAGTTGGTCTTATTCTTTGAGGCTTAGGGAATGGAGGTCCTGCAGGTATCTAGGGCGTTAAAATAGAGAGATAAAAAAAGTTTTGAAGTAGGAGGAGAGAGAATAGCGGACGGAGCAGAGAAAAGCAGATTAGCTACTCAGATATGTGATACCGTTTTTCCAGGCCTATCTTCCAAACAACTTTTTCGCATCAAATTTTCTTTTTCTGTATAGATATTGCATATTATTGGAAATCTTTCTTTATATACTTTCCAATAGTAGTGCAGCTAGTCTTCTATCCTCATTTGTGAAAATTTTACCAGCATTTCGCACATCCGCACTCAAAGTCGGAATTTCAGTGCCTCCCATTACTCGGCCACAGTTCAGACGCAGTTGGACAATTCTTGTGGAAACATAGCTACGGTAGGTGATGAATGTTATTTACCTGTTGCATGTTTAAGTAGATTTTTCGAAAATATCTGGACTGCGATATCGACGCCTCGAGCTTGAGTTTAGGACCTCTTGCCTAAATTTTTGTAGAGAAACTCAGTTATACAGTGCATGCAGATAAATGTTAAGGAATTAGGAATTACAACCTCATCATAACCACAAAGAGGTCCAAGAAAGGTAGACAAATTTGGATCTATTTCTTTTTTCGCAGAAATCCCTCCTTGAGTGTTTTTTATGCACGCATCTGCTACTGGCTTGCGGCTACAAAACGAGCTGACTACCAGCTCTAGGAACAATACTTGAAGGTAGTTGTAAGGTTTCAAAACAAGGTTTTCAAAAGAGAATCTTTCTTTTTTTGACGCATGTTTTTGTTCGCGTTTATAATAATAGTATAAGTGCAATATCAATAAGATTAGGAGTGCACGATGTTACGAAAGGCTTACTGCTTTCAATGTTTTTGACCAAATTCAAAAATATGAAGACTGGACAAATTTATAGCTTTCCGAGTAGGACTATTCAAAATGGACATCATTTTGCATTAACCTGATATTTTGCGTTGCAACTATTACGATACAGTTAATAGCTGATATCTCTCAAAAACCTTAAGAAAACAATATCTTGCGGCGTCTTGCCTTATCACTATGTGGGGCAGTGACGCCGCATAATGTTGTCTTCTCAAGGTTTACCTTTATCACTGTGTAGCCTTCAAACATAAACCACAGGCAGTAAAAGAATGGAACAGCATAGCCATTACTCGCCATATTTCTCTCATAAACCAACAAATACGATTTCAATTCTGTTTTTGAGGAACGTTACGATATTACGTTCATTTGATATTTTGACATTGAAGCCTGCATATGGCGTGTTATTACATATAAAGTCCAAAAATCTTTTTTTCTTGTATAAATTATCTATGGGAAAATTTCAGAATTTTCTTCTACGTCTTTTGTGTGCCCTACAACGTGGAGACTATGATGGTGAGACGTTCCAATCTTTTTGCACACAGTCATGTTAAAGCGGTCGACAACTTGATATCTGCCGCTTCGCTTCAATGTTTTCACTTTTACTGGGCGAAGGCGTGCTTCTCGTTTGCTGGAAGTAGCGATCGCCAAAACAAGTGTTATGTGTTGAGAATAGGATCAAGTACATTCGCATTATAAATATGGACGCGCACCATCTAGTGCAGCAGATACAGTATGAACTGCTATCATCAAATTCTTATGTAAAGACATGACTACACATATTTTTCTAGCACTTGGGACGCAAACCTGACCGTTTTAATGTCGCTTCTTAGTACAAAACGAACTATTCTATCTTATCTATCCTTTCAACATGCGTTTTACTTGGAAAAGAGTTCATGATTAATGGTCGACGGTGTCAAGTTTTGCAGTTAGAACATATTGTAATCAGTGGAACCTGCATTGATTCATTACACGGAACTCAAACAGAGCTGACGGATCAGCTATTTTTCTACACATTAACTCCCAAAACAACTGTATTACTCCACTTGTAAACACCGAAGAATACAAATAAAATAAATCGTACTTGTCATGACGCTATGCAAAGATAACAAAGATGTTGGCTAGACTAACAATGCACGACCGATTTGATGTGAGTTTGAGGCCGGAAACAAAAAAAGTGCGACTTTTTATAACTTCGATAAAGAGTGCAAACCAATTCCTCCACCAGGCATTAAGCACTGACGACGACGCCTGATTACGCCTGGCGGCGCTGTGAGACGACGCGATATTGCACAACATTTTGTTGTGGAAACCTTTAGTTCTTATTCAAAAAATGTAAGGTTGTTTTGTAAACATCTGTAAATCTTGCAAACGAACAGTCTACAGGTCACGAAAGCCTCATAGACTGTTCCTAGTGCAAAAAAACTGGAAACATCCTGTGACCTGGAAAGGAAACCTCTGCCACAGGTGTGAGCCACCAGTGTTTAACATCGTTTATGGCAGCAGAAAGTGCGTAAGCTACCGGTGTTCCTCATCATCGTCAATGGGTTTGGTGAGTTCACTTCAAAACTTGCAAAAACTTGTAAAAATACACCTGCAAAACCCTCATAGTTTGATGTATTTCATGAAAGCCTTGGTCGTAGCGGTAATCGGATCGAATTTATTATATTTCACTATGACAAACAGTCATAGTATGGAGAAAATTTATATTTCAGGCTTCTCGACTTTACTCGATATTTTCATTAAAAGGTTAAGAAGTTTTTTTCAGCTGATAATGACACCTTTTTTTGTTGCAAATCACTTTGGGGAAGAATCAACACGCCCTCGTGTACGACATCTTATATATAAAGCTGAATGTCTGTTTGTCTGTCTGTATGTCTGTCTGTATGTACGTATGTTCCGAATAGAAAATTCCATTTCTGAACCGATCCGGACCAAACTTGGCACACATACACTACGGGCCCCGGCGGGTGTCATAGGCTACTTTTCGTCATCGATCGATATCGATTTTATCGATTTTTATCGATTTTTTTGCTGAGTTCACCTACGGGGCTGGGAGTTGGCATAGGGGGGTAATCGAGCATGGGGATTCCGAATACAATATTGGTTTTCAGGATTATCGATTACTTTTATCGATTTTATCGATTTTTTTGCAAAGTTTGAGCTACGGGGCTGGGAGTTCGCACAGGGGGGTAATCGAGCATGGGGATTCCGAATACAATATTGGTTTTCGGGATTATCGATTACTATTATCGATTTTATCGATTTTTTGCAAAGTTTAAGCTAGGGGGCTGGGAGTTGGCACAGGGGGGTAATCGAGCATGGGGATTCCGAATACAATATTGGTTTTCGGGATTATCGATTACTATCATCGATTTTATCGATTTTTTGCAAAGTTTGAGCTAGGGGGCTGGGAGTTGGCACAGGGGGGTAATCGAGCATGCTGATCACCCCCAAGGGGGGTGATCAGCATGCTCGATTACACCCCTTGCCAAATTCCATCCCCCTAGCTCAAATTTTCAAAAAATCGATAAAATCGATAAAAGTAATGGACGATCCTGAAAACTAATATTGTGTTCGTAATCTGCATGCTCGATTACCCCCCTGTGCAAACTCCCAGCCCCGCAGGTCAAACTTTACAAAAAAAATCGATAAAATTGATAAAAGTAATGGACGATCCTGAAAACTAATATTGTGTTCGTAATCAGCATGCTCGATTACCCCCCTGTGCAAACTCCCAGCCCCGCAGGTCAAACTTTACAAAAAAAATCGATAAAATCGATAAAAGTAATGGACGATCCTGAAAACTAATATTGTACTCGGAATCCCCATGCTCACTTCCCCCCCTGTGCCAACTCCTAGCCCTGTAGGTGAACTCTGCAAAAAAATCGATGAAAATCGGTAAAATCGACATCGATCGATAACGAAAAGTGGACTGTGACACCCGCCGGGGCCCGAAGTGTATGTGTGCCAAGTTTGGTCCGGATACGGCGGAGCCGGGTAAGCCAGCTAGTACCATATAATTATCAAAAGTTCACCAAATATCCACTTACTTGAGAAGTTCGGTCAATTCGTGACATATAGCTGTACATGTAAGCTTTTTTATGTTAAAATCGATTTACTTTTCTTAACAACTTCAATTCCCTTCTATGAAGCACAACTACCATATAAACTGCTAACAACCGCCTAGAGAGTCGCCTTTGGGAAACTTGAAAGACACATTTACCTCTCATAGTTAGTTTCTTTAATAAAAAAATTTACAAAATCATCTATAATCGCTTTGTGGGACAAACCAGCATTCATGATAGACATAAAACTGATATATTGCTTTGTTACAAAACCATGAAAAATGCCATACCAGGAAAGCGAGAGTTTTATTTGTTCTGAATTCTCGAATAAAACTAGTTGTATAAAAGAAAACAGAGCTTGTGCCTAACACTGCAGATTCTAGAACTTCGCAGCCTGTGAAGAAAAGCACTTCACTTTCTACGAACATGATTCTATTCCTGATTAGTTTTCTGCTGTTTCCCATCTTTACAACAAGTGACGAAAGGAAAATCATAATAACCATACATATGCAAAAATGTGCTCAGCCATGGTGCGGAAGAGAGTGTCTGGAAGCGGTAAGAAATTATACATTTGCGTTCAGTAAATTTGACCAAAAAAAACAAGGCGGCAATGACATCAAAAGTTAATACTGGAAGCGAGTGACTTTTCAAACGATGAGCATTCCGCGACGTAGGTACAAGTTTCCGCGGAGAGGTGGGAAGTTTCGCACCTCACGTCTACGTTATGAAATTCCAATGCGGATAGGTTCGCAAATCTTCGCATTTGAAAGCCCAATCTATAACGAGGCATACCACAAATTTATTCTCACCAGTATAAACTTTGAGATGTTCCAGATGAGTTTATTATTCCTTGTTATAGTATTAGCACTTTGTATATTGCCAGAAAGTCATGATGACCTGGCAGCATTGTATGGAAAGTCCGTGTCCCCCACCCTCCTTCCTCTCCCAGCCGTAGTGGAGAATGTGAAGACGATAGAGACGAGAGGGCGAAAGTCTGAAGTGGAGGTAACCCAAGGTATGGACTTCCCGATCGTATGCCAGGTCCCATCACGACATCTCGAGTTGCCGCGGCAGATTTTTAGACGAAAGAGAAAATTTCTAAATGATTTTCGACTTTTTTGAGATTTAACTCCAAAATTCCGATAAAAAAACCTTGGCGAGCCCACGTTAGAATTTTACAATTTTGAGTTGTTATAAAAATTGGATAGTTCTCAGAATTCACAAGCAAAAAACTGTTGGGCTGCGCAGTTTTATTATACATGTAAACAACCGTTAGTGTCAGTGGTGCTGGGTAGGAAGGAACACCTCAATTAGGCACCGCCTCCGCTGGCTGCTGGTCCTTTTGTCCTACTGTTGTGCATCGTTTTGGGACCATCCGCATGAGCGATGTCTAATTGAGGTGTTCGTTCCTCCACCCGTTTCATCTGCCACTGCGAAGAAGTGGCCTTACCCTGCTCTAATATGAAGATGGTAACTGCAGTAACCACAATTCACTGGTTTACGGTTGTTATGTTCTTTACATTACTGACTTTTGTAACCTCTCTCCCTTCTGCATTCAAAACGTACTCCACCTTTTTGCACTAGGGCAGGGGCAACATTTTGATTAAGTTAGGGCACCATGAGCGAAATGCTGTATACCAAGAAATCTCGTGTTTTCTCAAATAAGAAGTCATAAACAACTTGCTGCGAATGTTTAAAGTATTTTTTCATGTGATATTGCAGGGATTCTTAAGATCAAGATGTGAAGGATCGACGAAGTGCCAATGCGATAAACCAGACTCAATAAGATATCCACTCTGAACATGTATGCTTGCAAAGCACATTTACGAATGTCTCCTGTTTTGTGCATGAATTTTTCAGTCTTTGCACAGTAAAGCAGTTTCAGCATGGAAGTTGTTACATCAAAATTTTGCATTATGACAGATTTCGTAGCATTGAAACGGAAACAATTTGAAGTGGAGCTTTGGAATTTGAGTGCAAATTCGCGGTGCAGTTTATTCACTGATACTATAATCATAAACGAGCAAGCGAAAAACTTATTGGCAAAAGAAAAAGAGAACTATGCTGCAACCAGTCTCATCTCTAAAATGCGTATATCCGATAAAGAGATTTTCTTAAAACTTTACAGCTAATTGCAAACGACTAATTTAATCCTTCAAAGAATTATAGGCCACAAGTACAGCAGTCACATAGACTCACGGTTACATCTTGCAAAGGTACGAATTTCACCGTTTTTTTTTTCTCCTTGTTACTCTCAAAATCTTCAAGCAGAGGGAAAACCTAGCAGAAATTAACAAATTGTTTAGAAGCTGGAAGGCTGTGCCGACCGTTATCCGAAAGATATGAGAGTAAAGCATCTGTTTACACCGTAGAAGTTGGTCATTAGTTTTGCATAGACAATTCTGCCTGGAAACAACAGTTTGAAACTACTTCGTCCTTAAAAACCCAGTAGATCGCACTAGTATCTAAGGCAACTTTGGTAAGTCACTTGTGAACATCTTTCTCAAATATTATATTATCACTCTCAATGTTTTCAAAATTCGCAAACGCTTTTTGACTTAATCAGCAGTTGGAATATCCTGAAACAAATATATATATATATATCCTGAACAACATCCTGAACATAAATCTGTTCTCCACCTGTTTTCTGCTGTTTTACATCGTTCTAGCGAATGGCAGAGAGAATAATGCTTTGTTTAGTGTGCTCCAATGTATTAAAGGTTTGAAGATGTGCCAGACTTACTGTCGCCTATGTGTAAGAAAAAAATCATCATATTTGCTCTCGTGCATAAACAAGGGCGCAGGGGTTAATTGAGAAGTTCCATTGAAAAATTATGTGACTGAAGGATGCGGCAAGATTTTTTCAAAATTTCCCGCTACCAAAAAATGGAAAAATGGCTCGCTTGCAACGCAAAAATGACGAAATCGTTCGAGATTTGGTGTGTATACGTGCAGTAGGACTAAGGAACAAATTATCAAAAATTATGAAAATTTATGTGAATGAAGAGCGCTTCCAACTTCTTCCCAAATTAGGTGGGCAATTGCCCACCTGAAGTAGGCAAAACTTTCAGTTTACATAATTTTCTCAAAATTTCCACGTAAATCTGTTCTACACCTTAAGTTTGGTATATAGTAACATTTTGCTTCCAAAACTCCTCCCTTCCTCCTTTTTAACACGTTTCGGACCGATGCTGCACATGGTGCAGCACGCGCCTTTGAAGGATCCTTTCAATGTTTAGCGGAGGTTTTCTTTTTGTCCGAGGTTATCAAGTCAAAGGCCTAAGCTTCTCCTTTTCGAAAGGGTCTGTAGAGCTGTGCCATCGATATTTGCTCAGGAGATATGAGGCCACGAACATCAGTTGCAACGAAATGCGGCAGCGCGAACGACGCGTGCAAAGTCGCAACTTTCCTTAGCTTTGAATACAAAGAGAAAACCATAATTTCAACAATGATGTATATCGTGTACAACATAGGTACTTTTGGATACAATTAGAAACTGAGTTCTTGTTCCTATCTTTCAAGAAAGCACAGAAGTCTCTCAGACGACAAAATTCAAACCCTTCGAATTCACTCAGAACTTTGGCTATGGATCTTATCTAACAAGCTGATTACAGATGTAGCACACAATCTACGAATTAAGGTCCCTTTGTTGGCTAATGGCTTAAAATACCCTCCTTTTCGCTGCGCGCGCTTTCGCGGTCCGGAACGTGTTAAAATCAAAAATAGCAACAACGCCGGTTCTTTGAAAGAAGAAAGCGCGCTCCAATCGAGCAACCTACGCAGTTGGAAATCAAGTGGGAAATCGTGAAAATCGAAGTGGCAAAGGCGAAGTCGTTGTACCAATGTTCATTTGCGGGTGGGGGAACGAAAGCCGCCAGGTCCAGCCGCCTTTCGCGGCCAGCTGGTCCTTTCGCAGCGTTGTTGCATGTCGTTCCAGGACCAGCAGTCCGCGGAGGCGGCTGGACCTGGCGGCTTTCGTTCCCCCACCCTTCATTTGCCACCCTCTTGCTGGGCCCTGGTGGAGTATGGTGGCTCCTGATATGTTATTAACACGTAAGCTCTTAGAGCTTTACTGAACAGACGACATGCACCCATTCGTGCAGTGGAGCATGCTAGGAATAACAGGCGGAGCAAAGTAACTTAACGTGCATCTAGACAATAAACACACTCATATCACAGCAGGTCATGCTTATGGCATGACCTTTACGTTATCTGGCGAAGAAATGGCACGGCTGTGAGGAAGTGCCGATATCGGCACGAAAAATAAACACGTAGTGTAGCAGTCGTGGGCTTGTTCTTGACCTTAACTTCTTTCCATCCCGTGAAAAGTAGAACTTGTCACAAGAGGCAATAAGCTGATCCTTAGTAGAACTTCAGAACAATAGCAACTTTGAAGTTAAGAACTAGCGTCGGTCAGCCACGTTTTGATAATAATGAACATGGAATGAAACCTGAATAAAGATTTGTTGCTTGATTCATTTTGAGACCAAAAAAGGCAGCGCAATTGCGCATCCTTCTTGTTTTCATCTGAAAAAAAAAGAAGCGGACTTATCTGCAGGACTCTTGGCGGCGCGAGGGTGCATTTCATCGCTTTCCTTGTCAAAAAAGCGGACTTATCTGATGCGTACTTATGCGGACTTATCTGATAGGCGGACTAATTGTATGGATTTTAGGATAGAACAAACTATCTATCGACTGTGAATTTTGTCTATATATTCAACACATTGAAGACCATGCAGATTTTTTAGTTGTCTGCCCTCTGGAAGGCCTTTTACGGACCAGTCCACATTTCCAACTATGATTACACATGCTGCCATCTACAGTACACCTACTAGAGCTGAAAGGCTGACAAAAGGTAGAGGTCATCCTTAGTTTCAATGCGAAAGAAAGCTCACGGAGTGAGTTTATCCCGGGATAGCGGTCATTCTACAAAAACCAAACTTTGACACACATGGTGTGTCATGTGGTCCCACGCAGTAGTCATTGCTTGACATATCATGTGTGTCAAACGGTCGTCATGGATCCTTTACATATTTTTTTCAGACATCAAAGCTATAAAGTCGACAGTAGGTCAAAAAAGCATTGAGGGCTGCATTAGTCGAAAGAACAATCAAAAATTTAAGGCAATTTTTGAATGAAGTCGCTTATGGAGTAGACGCTAAACCTTACCAGTTTGTACCTCTATATGCCGATAAGCAGAACCGGTGTTTCGAAAGGCTGCATTAAACCAAGTCACTTGCACATCTGTACGGCGGACTGACCTTCAAAAGAGTGTGCCTAACCCTATTAACTTTATCTAAACAGGGAACGATACTTGGTAACCCCGGACATTTATAATGGCTTGTATATCAAAAAATGCGCCTTTTAATGCTGATTCAAATACTGTTTTCCATATCTGCAAAGCGAGAACCTTGATGGAGTTATGATTATTTTTTCGAAAATGAATTGCACTACTGCGGAGGGTGAAAACATTAATAGAAGTTTTCCTTTGCTATTCAATTGCTGAATATGGTTCAGATGGGTGTAAATACAGTGTAATACCTTTCAAGATTCTCAGTAGCTTCAAATGGTAGAATGGATCAAATTGGATGAATTTAACTACCTACGAGTACGCAAATTTTCTACGAAGTTTATAACTGCCTTCAAATAATCGTTTCGCAGATTTCGACCACAGATTTAAAATCAGCGTTTCGAGATGCAGCTTATGGTATACATCGCCTTTCACATGGCAGGGGTAACCAAGTATCGCTCCCTTGTAAGAAATAGCTTTTCCATTACGATATATGGTGTTAAGCTTTCTAAGATTGATAGTTCCTTCCTTTATTGCCAGTAACAGTTAACGATCAGTACGGTCTACGTTTCGGCGATGATCGCCTTTTTCAAGACCTGGAAGCGAGTCAACGTGTGCAGTAATTCACTCCAAGGGTAGACTTGCTAAGCAAACGAAACCCCGTCTAAAGATTGATTTACCAATATGTCCTGTGCTACACGTCCTCATAAAAACACACAAATTACCACCTGACCTACTTAGTTCACGAAATCCTTCGGATTATAAAGTTCGTCCGATAATAAGTAATGTCGATGGTCCCACGCACAGGATATCGTGGTTGCTCAATTTGATCTTAGCGCAACTGCTACCATACATCTCCGCGTACTTAGCCAACACAAACGCTCTGCTTGACCATTTGAAAAATACTAAATTCGGTGAGAATGACGTCATTGAATCTTTTGACGTTACTTCGCTCTTCACAAATGTTTCAAACTCGGATGCTTCGCAAGCCGTCTTCGAACTACTAACCGAGAAAAGCAACAGCATCAATTTCTACGGCTTGAACATCCAACAAGTCATGACATTGTTGAAGGAATGCTTAGAGTGTTCGATTTTTAAATGGTCGGAACAGCACTACAAGCAAATTCGCGGGCTCGCAATGGGCCAACGTTTGGCACCTATCTTAGCAGTTACATTTATGTCGGAAATAGAAGAACCCTTATTCAACCGCAAACCTATCCTTTACTTGAGGTATATCGATGACACACTCATCGTGTGCCCCACGCAAGCGGAAATAGACCTATGTTTTGACATACTAAATAATCAAATGGCTGACATCAAACTCACGAGAGAAACACCTAAGCAGGGATGGCTACCTTTTCTAAATGTCCAGAACTGCTTGTACAAAGGAGAATACAAAACCAGCTGGTTCAGAAAACCGAGCAATAAAAACATACTGATACACTTCTCCTCTGCACACCCGATCCGAATGAAACTTAGCATTATCCGACACATGTTAGGTACAGGAAAAGGAGTGTCTTCTGATGACGCTCTCAGGTCCGCATCACTTAAGCAGGCTTTCCAAATCGCACAAGCAAATGGTTACCTGCCGCGGAGAAGCAAAAGCGATTGTCATAGTGCCAAAGTTTTCAATGATGTCAGCCATAACAACGATCGAGTGCCATTCTTTATGCCTTTCATATCTGATAAGTTAAGCGCTGCGATCAGGAGTTGCATATATAAATTCGGCTTGCAAAATTCGCTAAGACTTGTCAAAATCCCGCCTCCGAACCTAAAACAGCTCTTAGTGCGCAATAGAAATCATGATCAAGCGTGTGTGAAGGCGGACTGCATTGTATGCAATTCCAATAAACCGGGAGATTGCATGTGCCGAGGTACTGTGTATCTTATAACTTGTAAAATGTGTGGTGAAGAATATATTGGAGAAACAGGAAGACCGTTGTGCCTAAGAATAAACGAACACTTGGATGGAATGCGAAAATCGCGAGTGTCCACGCCTTTAGGCCTAAGGCATACCTCACGCGATTTGGCCAAATCGCCACTTTCACGCGACTTGGCGATTTGCCAGATTTCTACGAATTTATCATGCGCGCTTCTCGAAAGCATAGGCGGGTAGTTTGTGTAAGTTGTAGCAAATGGGTTGAGATCTGACTAAAGGAAACACATTGAAGACGAATTACAGAGAGTCGCTGTTGTGCCAAATCGCGCAGCGATAGGAATCGCGCGAGGTAGGCCTTAGGCCTTAGGCGCACATCGAAAACTTTCCCACCAGAACATCGCGTTTGACATCAGCATATCTGTTCTTTCCAAAGAAACGAATATTGCCGCGCGAAAAGCCATAGAGGCTTGTTGGATATCATGCAGATGTCCTAAACTAAACAGGAAAGGAGAAAGGGTTGCCGTCAGCAATGAACTCGCCCCTTTCCTACAAATGTGTGGATTCGAGTCTGACCATACAAGGAAAGTTCATTCCATCACACTAAACGGCGAGTAGTGGTCTGACACGTTGCCAGAGTGGTGGGCGTACCCTACACAGTATTGTTGAAGGTATGTCTACCCTTGGAGTGAATTACTGCACGCGTTGACTCGCTTCCAGGTCTTGAAGAAGGCGATCTTCGCCGAAACGTAGACCGTACTGATTGCTAACTGTTACTGGCAATAAAGGAAGAACTATCAATCTTGGAAAGCTTAACATCATATATCGTAAATGACACTATGCCAAGATTCAGAAATAGTCGAACGTGGAATAGCTTTTCCATTGTTTTTATATCAATCGTTAGAGCAAACCTAGTAAGTTCTAGGTGAGGCGTTCAAGCTAGCTTCGAATTTTCTTGACTTTGCGGGTCTTTGGGGCCAGGTTACATTGGGGCAGCAGTTTTTAATCCATTATTTGAAAGCGACACGAGATGTCATCTCTGACAATAGACGACAAGAAACAATATTTTATTACTAGGAAAAAGTTGACTATTTTGTCCTTACAACAAGTTGATCAGATTGAAAATTGTGCGCTTTTCTAACTTCAAAATACACTGAAAAGTATACCACGACATATTTCATAGAGTGCAAGAGGTGATTTGACATTGCACTTACGAACATTCACATCTTCCACAGGATCCTTTTGGTAAGATTACGGTGAGTGCAGAATAAGTGATCGAGATGCAATGCTAGAGCCGCTTATAGAGATTGCTTCAGGATGCTACTTACATACTATATTATCCGCCCTTCTAGGTATGTGTAAATAGATCTAAACAAGAAAAGTTTTTTTATTCAAAGCTTTAACCGGGAGACAGACTCCTCGCCTCCACAAAAGCAGCACCCCTATCCCTGGATAAGTGTGGGAGAGGCGGGTTTGAAGTTGCCCCTCTCAGACCCTTTCTAGCTGCAGATATTTTGAGATTAACTAGTTCCTGCGAATATATCAACGGTGAACGCAAGTGATAGCTCCATCAATTTTAGAAGAGCCACCGGTAAGGAACGCCAGTGTGGATGAGGTTTGGCTGCCGAAAATGAGACGACAATAAAGACGATTTGTATTTACAACGCACGCACATCCGCATCGGACGCATCCGTCGAATACCAGTTGACTGCACATAAGGAAGATCAGATACGATGGACCAAGACAAGAAGGTCGTCCGACACCCCATTCCCACGTTTAAGGGGGAGGAAAATTGTTCCGAGAACATGCGACAACAGAGGAGTTGGCGACATGGAAGTTTTTGTCAGCACGAATTCGGCCAACATCGATTCTTTCAGCTAACAACCTGAATTGCGCCTTTACGAATATCGAGACGTGGATCAATCCCAGCCTGCAATGAATCATTGCCTACGACCCTACACTGAGCTACGACAAGGACAGACTTGAGGAAATCATTGTCGCACTATATCTTAGTGCAACAGGGTAGACACGGAAAAAGTGAATAGGGGGCATTTGATAAAGCAAAAACTGTGCAATATGGGTTATGAACACAAACACATCCGCATCCGCAAGCTCTGTTCCACCTGAAGTCTGAAGCCAAAACTTGAGAAATAGGAATACTCAAGAAATTGAAGCTCTGTCTGTAAAATCTCTAGTGATCTCCAGTTTGCCCATGCATGTACTCTACATTAGAAGTTCATGCAGTTTGTGGATAGAGTTTTTCCATAATTAGCAAGGGTGTTGCGTCAGCAAGTTAGGAATCCTTTAGATTTGTTTGAGCTTACTATTAGATTTTTTTCCGATTTCAAAAGCATACGAGCCTTGAAATTTTGGCTTCAAACTTCACGTAGGTCGAATTTTGCGAGCATTCGAGCTTTATCTTATGTGGCTTCCATTGCTCTACCGAACAGCACCCCATTCACTTTTATTCGTGTCGATCACCTCGCAACATGAATGATAGCCGATAATTTGACATTACTATCCGAACAACCTAATATATGGACTTGGAAAAGTTCTACAGAAAAGAGAAACCCTTTTACAAGATCATCGTCGGTGATTTCAACGAAGATCTGAGCCAGCAAGATGTTTTGCGAGCTACTTCGGAATTATAAACTAGGTTGTAACGAACAGGAAGAGAGACTGTTCGAGTATAACAGAAAACAAAGGACCATTCATGTAAACTTACAGTACCTGAGGATCGCCCGGAGGAGAGTATCATTGACCACACCATCATCAACAGGAGATGTAAAATGTAAAATGTAAAATGTGTGGTGAAGAATATATTGGAGAAACAGGAAGACCGTTGTGCCTAAGAATAAACGAACACTTGGATGGAATGCGAAAATCGCGAGTGTCCACGCCTTTAGGCCTAAGGCATACCTCACGCGATTTGGCCAAATCGCCACTTTCACGCGACTTGGCGATTTGCCAGATTTCTACGAATTTATCATGCGCGCTTCTCGAAAGCATAGGCGGGTAGTTTGTGTAAGTTGTAGCAAATGGGTTGAGATCTGACTAAAGGAAACACATTGAAGACGAATTACAGAGAGTCGCTGTTGTGCCAAATCGCGCAGCGATAGGAATCGCGCGAGGTAGGCCTTAGGCCTTAGGCGCACATCGAAAACTTTCCCACCAGAACATCGCGTTTGACATCAGCATATCTGTTCTTTCCAAGGAAACGAATATTGCCGCGCGAAAAGCCATAGAGGCTTGTTGGATATCATGCAGATGTCCTAAACTAAACAGGAAAGGAGAAAGGGTTGCCGTCAGCAATGAACTCGCCCCTTTCCTACAAATGTGTGGATTCGAGTCTGACCATACAAGGAAAGTTCATTCCATCACACTAAACGGCGAGTAGTGGTCTGACACGTTGCCAGAGTGGTGGGCGTACCCTACACAGTATTGTTGAAGGTATGTCTACCCTTGGAGTGAATTACTGCACGCGTTGACTCGCTTCCAGGTCTTGAAGAAGGCGATCTTCGCCGAAACGTAGACCGTACTGATTGCTAACTGTTACTGGCAATAAAGGAAGAACTATCAATCTTGGAAAGCTTAACATCATATATCGTAAATGACACTATGCCAAGATTCAGAAATAGTCGAACGTGGAATAGCTTTTCCATTGTTTTTATATCAATCGTTAGAGCAAACCTAGTAAGTTCTAGGTGAGGCGTTCAAGCTAGCTTCGAATTTTCTTGACTTTGCGGGTCTTTGGGGCCAGGTTACATTGGGGCAGCAGTTTTTAATCCATTATTTGAAAGCGACACGAGATGTCATCTCTGACAATAGACGACAAGAAACAATATTTTATTACTAGGAAAAAGTTGACTATTTTGTCCTTACAACAAGTTGATCAGATTGAAAATTGTGCGCTTTTCTAACTTCAAAATACACTGAAAAGTATACCACGACATATTTCATAGAGTGCAAGAGGTGATTTGACATTGCACTTACGAACATTCACATCTTCCACAGGATCCTTTTGGTAAGATTACGGTGAGTGCAGAATAAGTGATCGAGATGCAATGCTAGAGCCGCTTATAGAGATTGCTTCAGGATGCTACTTACATACTATATTATCCGCCCTTCTAGGTATGTGTAAATAGATCTAAACAAGAAAAGTTTTTTTATTCAAAGCTTTAACCGGGAGACAGACTCCTCGCCTCCACAAAAGCAGCACCCCTATCCCTGGATAAGTGTGGGAGAGGCGGGTTTGAAGTTGCCCCTCTCAGACCCTTTCTAGCTGCAGATATTTTGAGATTAACTAGTTCCTGCGAATATATCAACGGTGAACGCAAGTGATAGCTCCATCAATTTTAGAAGAGCCACCGGTAAGGAACGCCAGTGTGGATGAGGTTTGGCTGCCGAAAATGAGACGACAATAAAGACGATTTGTATTTACAACGCACGCACATCCGCATCGGACGCATCCGTCGAATACCAGTTGACTGCACATAAGGAAGATCAGATACGATGGACCAAGACAAGAAGGTCGTCCGACACCCCATTCCCACGTTTAAGGGGGAGGAAAATTGTTCCGAGAACATGCGACAACAGAGGAGTTGGCGACATGGAAGTTTTTGTCAGCACGAATTCGGCCAACATCGATTCTTTCAGCTAACAACCTGAATTGCGCCTTTACGAATATCGAGACGTGGATCAATCCCAGCCTGCAATGAATCATTGCCTACGTCCCTACACTGAGCTACGACAAGGACAGACTTGAGGAAATCATTGTCGCACTATATCTTAGTGAAACAGGGTAGACACGGAAAAAGTGAATAGGGGGCATTTGATAAAGCAAAAACTGTGCAATATGGGTTATGAACACAAACACATCCGCTTCCGCAAGCTCTGTTCCACCTGAAGTCTGAAGCCAAAACTTGAGAAATAGGAATACTCAAGAAATCGAAGCTCTGTCTGTAAAATCTCTAGTGATCTCCAGTTTGCCCATGCATGTACTCTGCATTAGAAGTTCATGCAGTTTGTGGAGAGAGTTTTTCCATAATTAGCAAGGGTGTTGCGTCAGCAAGTTAGGAATCCTTTAGATTTGTTTGAGCTTACTATTAGATTTTTTTCCGATTTCAAAAGCATACGAGCCTTGAAATTTTGGCTTCAAACTTCACGTAGGTCGAATTTTGCGAGCATTCGAGCTTTATCTTATGTGGCTTCCATTGCTCTACCGAACAGCACCCCATTCACTTTTATTCGTGTCGATCACCTCGCAACATGAATGATAGCCGATAATTTGACATTACTATCCGAACAACCTAATATATGGACTTGGAAAAGTTCTACAGAAAAGAGAAACCCTTTTACAAGATCATCGTCGGTGATTTCAACGAAGATCTGAGCCAGCAAGATGTTTTGCGAGCTACTTCGGAATTATAAACTAGGTTGTAACGAACAGGAAGAGAGACTGTTCGAGTATAACAGAAAACAAAGGACCATTCATGTAAACTTACAGTACCTGAGGATCGCCCGGAGGAGAGTATCATTGACCACACCATCATCAACAGGAGATATTGCTCGACAAACGTTGCTATTGTTCTGAAGTTCTACTAAGGATCAGCTTATTGCCTCTTGTGACAAGTTCCACTTTTCACGGGATGGAAAGAAGTTTTAAGGTCAAGAACAAGCCCACGACTGCTACACTACGTGTTTATTTTTCGTGCCGATATCGGCACTTCTTCACAGCCGTGCCATTTCTTCGCCAGATATCGTAAAGGTCATGCCATAAGCATGACTGCTGTGATATGAGTGTGTTTATTGTCTAGATGCATGTTAAGTTACTTTGCTCCGCCTGTTATTCCTAGCATTCTCCACTGCACGAATGGGTGCATGTCGTCTGTTCAGTAAAGCTCTAAGAGCTTACGTGTTAATAACATATCAGGAGCCACCATACTCCACCAGGGCCCAGCAAGAGGGTGGCAAATGAACATTGGTACAACGACTTCGCCTTTGCCACTTCGATTTTCACGATTTCCAACATGATTTCCAACTGCGTAGGTTGCTCGATTGGAGCGCGCTTTCTTCTTTCAAAGAACCGGCGTTGTTGCTATTTTTAATTTTAACACGTTTCGGACCGCGAAAGCGCGCGCAGCGAAAAGGAGGGTATTTTAAGCCATTAGCCAACAAAGGGACCTTAATTCGTAGATTGTGTGCTACATCTGTAATCAGCTTGTTAGATAAGATCCATAGCCAAAGTTCTGAGTGAATTCGAAGGGTTTGAATTTTGTCGTCTGAGAAGGACTTCTGTGCTTTCTTGAAAGATAGGAACAAGAACTCAGTTTCTAATTGTATCCAAAAGTACCTATGTTGTACACGATATACATCATTGTTGAAATTATGGTTTTCTCTTTGTATTCAAAGCTAAGAAAAGTTGCGACGTTGCACGCGTCGTTCGCGTTGCCGCATTTCGTTGCAACTGATGTTCGTGGCCTCATATCTCCTGAGCAAATATCGATGGCACAGCTCTACAGACCCTTTCGAAAAGGAGAAGCTTAGGCCTTTGACTTAATAACCTCGGACAAAAAGAAAACCTCCGCTAAACATTGAAAGGATCCTTCAAAGGCGCGTGCTGCACCATGTGCAGCATCGGTCCGAAACGTGTTAAGAAGGAGGAAGGGAGGAGTTTTGGAAGCAAAATGTTACTATATACCAAACTTAAGGTGTAGAACAGATTTACGTGGAAATTTTGAGAAAATTATGTAAACTGAAAGTTTTGCCTACCTCAGGTGGGCAATTGCCCACCTAATTTGGGAAGAAGTTGGAAGCGCTCTTCATTCACATAAATTTTCATAATTTTTGATAATTTGTTCCTTAGTCCTACTGCACGTATACACACCAAATCTCGAACGATTTCGTCATTTTTGCGTTGCAAGCGAGCCATTTTTCCATTTTTTGGTAGCGGGAAATTTTGAAAAAATCTTGCCGCATCCTTCGGTCACATAATTTTTCAATGGAACTTCTCAATTAACCCCTGCGCCCTTGTTTATGCATGAGAGCAAATATGATGATTTTTTTCTTACACATATGCGACAGTAAGTCTGGCACATCTTCAAACCTTTAATACATTGGAGCACACTGAACAAAGAGTTTATCTCTGCCATTTGCTAGAACGATGTAAAACAGCAGAAAACAGGTGGAGAACAGGTTTATGTTCAGGATATTGTTCAGGATATATATATATATTTGTTTCAGGATATTCCAACTGCTGATTAAGTCAAAAAGCGTTTGCGAATTTCGAAAACATTGAGAGTGATATTATAATATTTGAGAAAGATGTTCACACGTGACTTACCAAAGTTGCCTTAGATCCTAGTGCGATCTACTGGGTTTTTAAGGACGAAGTAGTTTCAAACTGTTGTTTCCAGGCAGAATTGTCTATGCAAAACTAATGACCAACTTCTACGGTGTAAACAGATGCTTTACTCTCATATCTTTCGGATAACGGTCGGCACAGCCTTCCAGCTTCTAAACAATTTGTTAATTTCTGCTAGGTTTTCCCTCTGCTTGAAGATTTTGAGAGTAACAAGGAGAAAAAAACGGTGAAATTCGTACCTCTGCAAGACGTAACCGTGAGTCTATGTGACTGCTGTACTTGTGGCCTATAATTCTTTGAAGGATTAAATTAGTCGTTTGCAATTAGCTGTAAAGTTTTAAGAAAATCTCTTTATCGGTTATACGCATTTTAGAGATGAGACTGGTTGCAGCATAGTTCTCATTTTCTTCTGCCGATAGGTTTTTCGCTTGCTCGTTTATGATTATAGTATCAGTGAATAAACTGAACGAACACCGCGAATTTGCACTCAAATTCCAAAGCTCCACTTTAAATTGTTTCCGTTTCAATGCTACGAAATCTGTCATAATGCAAAATTTTGATGTAACAACTTCCATGCTGAAACTGCTTTATTGTGCAAAGACTGAAAAATTCATGCACAAAACAGGAGACATTCGTAAATGTGCTTTGCAAGCATACATGTTCAGATTGGGTATCTTATTGGGTCTGGTTTATAGCATTGGCACTTCGTCGATCCTTCACATCTTGATCCTAAGAATCCCTGCAATATCACATGAAAAAATACTTTAAACATTCGCAGCAAGTCGTTTATGACTTCTTATTTGAGAAAACACGAGATTTCTTGGTATACAGCATTTCGCTCATGGTGCTCTAACTTAATCAAAATGTTGCCCCTGCCCTAGTGCAAAAAGGTGGAGTACGTTTTGAATGCAGAAGGGAGAGAGGTTACAAAAGTCAGTAAAGAACATAACAACCGTAAACCAGTGAACTGTGGTTACTGCAGTTACCATCTTCATATTAGAGCAGGGTAAGGCCACTTCTTCGCAGTGGCAGATCAAACGGGTGGAGGAACGAACACCTCAATTAGACACCGCTCATGCGGATGGTCCCAAAACGATGCACAACAGTAGGACAAAAGGACCAGCAGCCAGCGGAGGCGGTGCCTAATTGAGGTGTTCCTTCCTACCCAGCACCACTCACACTAACGGTTGTTTACATGTATAATAAAACTGCGCAGCCCAACAGTTTTTTGCTTGTGAATTCTGAGAACTATCCAATTTTTATAACAACTCAAAATTGTAAAATTCTAACGTGGGCTCGCCAAGGTTTTTTTATCGGAATTTTGGAGTTAAATCTCAAAAAAGTCGAAAATCATTTAGAAATTTTCTCTTTCGTCTAAAAATCTGCCGCGGCAACTCGAGATGTCGTGATGGGACCTGGCATACGACGATCGGGAAGTCCATACCTAGTGTTACCTCCACTTCAGACTTTCGCCCTCTCGTCTCTATCGTCTTCACATTCTCCACTACGGCTGGGAGAGGAAGGAGGGTGGGGGACACGGACTTTCCATACAATGCTACCAGGTTTTTTTGACTTTCTGGCAATATACAAAGTGCTAATACTATAACAAGGAATAATAAACTCATCTGGAACATCTCAAAGTTTATACTGGTGAGAATAAATTTGTGGTATTCCTCGTTATAGATTGGGCTTTCAAATGCGAAGATTTGCGAACCTATCCGCATCGGAATTTCATAACGTAGACGTGAGGTGCGAAACTTCCCACCTCTCCGCGGAAACTTGTACCTACGTCGCGGAATGCTCATCGTTTGAAAAGTCACTCGCTTCCAGTATTAACTTTTGATGTCATTGCCGCCTTGTTTTTTTTGGTCAAATTTACTGAACGCAAAGGTATAATTTCTTACCGCTTCCAGACACTCTCTTCCGCACCTTGGCTGAACACATTTTTGCATATGTATGGTTATTATGATTTTCCTTTCGACACTTGTTGTAAAGATGGGAAACAGCAGAAAACTAATCAGGAATAGAATCATGTTCGTAGAAAGTGAAGTGCTTTTCTTCACAGGCTGCGAAGTTCTAGAATCTGCAGTGTTAGGCACAGGCTCTGTTTTCTTTTGTACAACTAGTTTTATTCGAGTATTCAGAACAAATAAAGTTCATAGTTTATATGGTAGTTCAAGTTTATAGTTTATATGATAGTTTATAGTTTATATGGTAGTTTAAGTTTATAGTTTATATGGTAGTTGTGCTCTCGCTTTCCTGGTAAAATGGCATTTTTCATGGTTTTGTAACAAAGCAATATATCAGTTTTATGTCTATCATGAATGCTGGTTTGTCCCACAAAGCGATTATAGATGATTTTGTAAATTTTCTTATTAAAGAAACTAACTATGAGAGGTAAATGCGTCTTTCAAGTTTCCCAAAGGCGACTCTCTAGGCGGTTGTTAGCAGTTTATATGGTAGTTGTGCTTCATAGAAGGGAATTGAAGTTGTTAAGAAAAGTAAATCGATTTTAACATAAAAAAGCTTACATATACAGCTATATGTCACGAATTGACCGAACTTCTCAAGTAAGTGGATATGTGGTGAACTTTTGATAATTATATGGTATGTCGTACACGAGGGCACGTTGGTTCTTCCACAAAGTGCGATTTGCAACAAAAGATGGGAAACAGCAGAAAACTAATCAGGAATAGAATCATGTTCGTACAAAGTGAAGTGCTTTTCTTTGATGAAGAACACGTAGTTCACGCACTTTTTGCTGCCGTAGACGATGTGAAGCACTGATGCTCACACCTGTGGCAGAGGCATCCTTTCCAGGTCACAGGATGCTTCCATTATTTTGCAGTAGTGCCAGTCTTTGAGGCTTTTGGGACCTGTAGACTGTTCCTTTAAAAGGTTTACAGATGTTTACAAAACAATCTTACATTTTTTGAATAAGAACTAAAGGTTTCCACAACAAAATGTTGTGCAATATCGCGTCGTCTCACAGCGCCGCCAGGCGTAATCAGGCGTCGTCGTCAGTGCTTAATGCCTGGTGGAGGGATTGGTTTGCACTCTTTATCGAAGTTATAAAAAATCGCACTTTTTTGTTTCCGACCTCAAACTCACATCAAATCAGTCGTGCGTTGCTAGTCTAGTCAACCATCTTTGTTATCTTTGCATAGCGTCATGACATGTACCATTTACTTTATCTAAATTCTTCGGTGCTTACAAGTGGAGTAATACAGTTGTTTTGGGAGTTAATGTGTAGAAAAATAGCTGAACCGTCAGCTCTGTTTGAGTGCCTTGTAATGAATTAATGCAAGTCCCACTGATTACAATATGTTCTAACTGCAAAACTTGACACCGTCGACCATTAATCATGAACTCTTTTCCAAGTAAAACGCATGTTGAAAGGATAGATAAGATAGAATAGTTCGTTTTGTACTAAGAAGCGACATTAAAACGGTCAGGTTTGCGTCCCAAGTGCTAGAAAAATATGTGTAGTCATGTCTTTACATAAGAATTTGATGATAGCAGTTCATACTGTATCTGCTGCACTAGATGGTGCGCGTCCATATTTATAATGCGAATGTACTTGATCCTATTCTCAACACATAACACTTGTTTTGGCGATCGCTACTTCCAGCAAACGAGAAGCACGCCTTCGCCCAGTAAAAGTGAAAACATTGAAGCGAAGCGGCAGATATCAAGTTGTCGACCGCTTTAACATGACTGTGTGCAAAAAGATTGGAACGTCTCACCATCATAGTCTCCACGTTGTAGGGCACACAAAAGACGTAGAAGAAAATTCTGAAATTTTCCCATAGATAATTTATACAAGAAAAAAAGATTTTTGGACTTTATATGTAATAACACGCCATATGCAGGCTTCAATGTCAAAATATCAAATGAACGTAATATCGTAACGTTCCTCAAAAACAGAATTGAAATCGTATTTGTTGGTTTATGAGAGAAATATGGCGAGTAATGGCTATGCTGTTCCATTCTTTTACTGCCTGTGGTTTATGTTTGAAGGCTACACAGTGATAAAGGTAAACCTTGAGAAGACAACATTATGCGGCGTCACTGCCCCACATAGTGATAAGGCAAGACGCCGCAAGATATTGTTTTCTCAAGGTTTTTGAGAGATATCAGCTATTAACTGTATCGTAATAGTTGCAACGCAAAATATCAGGTTAATGCAAAATGATGTCCATTTTGAATAGTCCTACTCGGAAAGCTATAAATTTGTCCAGTCTTCATATTTTTGAATTTGGTCAAAAACATTGAAAGCAGTAAGCCTTTCGTAACATCGTGCACTCCTAATCTTATTGATATTGCACTTATACTATTATTATAAACGCGAACAAAAACATGCGTCAAAAAAAGAAAGATTCTCTTTTGAAAACCTTGTTTTGAAACCTTACAACTACCTTCAAGTATTGTTCCTAGAGCTGGTAGTCAGCTCGTTTTGTAGCCGCAAGCCAGTAGCAGATGCGTGCATAAAAAACACTCAAGGAGGGATTTCTGCGAAAAAAGAAATAGATCCAAATTTGTCTACCTTTCTTGGACCTCTTTGTGGTTATGATGAGGTTGTAATTCCTAATTCCTTAACATTTATCTGCATGCACTGTATAACTGAGTTTCTCTACAAAAATTTAGGCAAGAGGTCCTAAACTCAAGCTCGAGGCGTCGATATCGCAGTCCAGATATTTTCGAAAAATCTACTTAAACATGCAACAGGTAAATAACATTCATCACCTACCGTAGCTATGTTTCCACAAGAATTCGTCCAACTGCGTCTGAACTGTGGCCGAGTAATGGGAGGCACTGAAATTCCGACTTTGAGTGCGGATGTGCGAAATGCTGGTAAAATTTTCACAAATGAGGATAGAAGACTAGCTGCACTACTATTGGAAAGTATATAAAGAAAGATTTCCAATAATATGCAATATCTATACAGAAAAAGAAAATTTGATGCGAAAAAGTTGTTTGGAATATAGGCCTGGATAAACGGACGCTATTTTTGCACCAATCTAATAAATTCTGAGCGCTCGGACGATCGTTTTCAGATCAGTCAAATCATGTAAAAAGAAGCATGCGTAGAATTACGAAACTCTCAAAGTTTGTTACATTTTGTAAATTTTTGATTATTAAGATTTTTGTGATTATAACATGTCCCTTATGTATTCTTCTGCTGCGTGGTTTACTGATAGGCCATACTTTTACCCCTCTTTAACTGCCTGCGGTGGAAAATCATACATATCTAAGTAGCTAGTCTGCTTTTCTTTGCTCCCTCCGCCACTCTCTCCCACAATCAAATTTTATCTTCATAATTCGAAAAACCATGTAAGGGCAATTTAGAGAAACCTGGAAAGTTCTCAGAACGCTCTAGAAACGTCATTTGCTTACTCCTTTGAAAAAAACTGTGAAAACTTTGCTGTCCAATGATAATATCATTTTATCACTTATCGTTGGTAAAATAATATATTCGGATCATTTTTGGTGTAAGGTAAGCAAACCATCGTAGGAGAAGCTGTGCAAGTTTTTTAGCCGCGATCCTCACTTTGAAGCGATTCATGAGCTGTTATAGGTTAAATGGATGCATGATGCAATTTTTTTGCCGACCCCTCACTCCGGTAATTGATCGATGACCCAACAAGAAGCTCTCCGTTGTTGAAGTTGAATTTTTCAAAAATCTGTAACTTGTTCAAAGTGTAAATGAAGTGAGCGGAAGGAAGTATACATGTATCGGATATATAGGGGTATCAGAAGTGGGCGGGGCTTACAGTTTACACCTATACAGCGTATGATTTCGTAATTCTTCAATTCTGCAGAACTACAAGCTGGAAAGCCCAAATGACTATATGAAGTCAGTTGAAGGAAGTATACATGTATCGGATATACATAATACCGCTCATAATTCGTCAAAAAAGTCGCCGGACTGCGGCGCACTCCGCCACACTCCGCCACAGTGCGCCGGAGTGTGGCAGAGTGCGCCGGAGTGCGGCAGAGTGCGCCACACTCCGGCGCACTCTGCCGCACTCCACTCTGCCACACGCCATATCTCGCTTCAGAATGGACGAATTCTGAATCCGAGGACACCGTTCGATTCAGCTCGACGAGACGCATCATCTTATATATGAAGCTGAACGTCTGTTTGTCTGTTTGTCTATACGTATGTTCCGAATAGAAAAATCCATTTCTGAACCGATCCGGACCAAACTTGGCACACATACACTTCGGGCCCCGGCGGGTGCCATAAGCTACTTTTCGTCATCGATCAATATCGATTTTATCGATTTTTATTGATTTTTTGCAGAGTTCACCTACGAGGCTGGGAGTTTGCACAGGGGGTAATCGAGCATAGGGATTCCGAATACAATATTAGTTGCCAGGATTATCTATTACTTTTATCGATTTTGTCGATTTTTTTGCAAAGTTTGAGCTACGGGGCTGGGAGTTTGCACAGGGGGTAATCGAGCATAGGGATTCCGAATACAATATTAGTTGCCAGGATTATCTATTACTTTTATCGATTTTGTCGATTTTTTTGCAAAGTTTGAGCTACGGGGCTGGGAGTTTGCCCAGGGGGTAATCGAGCATAGGGATTCCGAATACAATATTAGTTGCCAGGATTATCTATTACTTTTATCGATTTTATCGATTTTTTGCAAAGTTTGAGCTAGGGGGCTGGGAGTTGGCACAGGGGGGTAATCGAGCATGCTGATCACCCCCAAGGGGGGTGATCAGCATGCTCGATTACACCCCTTGCCAAATTCCATCCCCCTAGCTCAAATTTTCAAAAAATCGATAAAATCGATAAAAGTAATGGACGATCCTGAAAACTAATATTGTGTTCGTAATCTGCATGCTCGATTACACCCTGTGCAAACTCCCAGCCCCGTAGCTCAAACTTTGCAAAAAAATCGACAAAATCGATAAAAGTAATAGATAATCCTGGCAACTAATATCGTATTCGGAATCCCTATGCTCGATTACCCCCTGTGCAAACTCCCAGCCCCGTAGGTGAACTCTGCAAAAAATCGATAAAAATCGATAAAATCGATATTGATCGATGACGAAAAGTAGCCTATGACACCCGCCGGGGCCCGAAGTGTATGTGTGCCAAGTTTGGTCCGGATCGGTTCAGAAATGGATTTTTCTATTCGGAACATACGTACAGACAAACAGACAAACAGACGTTCAGCTTCATATATAAGATGATGCGTCTCGTCGAGCTGAATCGAACGGTGTCCTCGGATTCAGAATTCGTCCATTCTGAAGCGAGATATGGCTAAATTGACGATCATTCCGGTGTACTGTGGCGGAGTGTGCGAAGTACGCCGCAGTCCGTCGACTTTTTTGACGAATTATGAGCGACGAGCGGTATTGTAGGAGCATCAGAAGTGCGCGGAGCTTACAGTCAGCAGCTAAAAAGCGATAAAATCGAGATTATAGAGGTTAGTGAACCACCAAAACCTCAAAAATCTATAAAATCGATAAAAGTCGACATTTTGGAGGGTTTCAAAATCCCGAAATCGGCAAAATCGATAAAATCGATATTCTCGAGGTTGCGAAATCCCCAAAATCGTCAAAAATCGATAAAATCGACTTTTTGGAGGATTCAAAATCTCGAAAAGCGATAAACTCAGAGATTTGGAGAATTTGGAGATTTCGCAACCTCAAAAACTTTGATTTCGCCAATTTTTGACACTCATAGCCCTGATTTTGATCCCCAAGACTTCACCAATTCCCAAAACTCCGCCCACTCAACCGCAAGCCCCCCACTTCTCTTTAAACGGCCACAACTTTCCCACTGTGAGCGCCACCACCTCCCCATCAACTAACTACTGCAAAACTCTTAATCGACTAAAGCTCCGCCCACTTCACCCAAACACCTTCAAATGAAGCTCCCCCCTTTTCCTCCCAGCTCTACAGAATGAGCGAAAAACTAGGCCAAAAACTCGAAAAAGTGAAAAATAACCTCAATTTCAGCGCTTTTATATAGCTGAAAATCGTCCATACAAGTTCCGCCCGCTAAAAAGTCCGGGAAGTTTTATAGATGGGCTCCCACAGACGGAGCTTTTCTCCGATTTATATGTGGTGTCCCCATCGAATACGAATAGAAGAATGGCTATACCAGGACGTCATCCCTACTCTCCACGCAGATAAAATTCAAAATATGCATCATCGCCATTATATAGCGCCTCCTACAGGAGTCTTTAGGCACAAGCTACCCTTAGAAAAATAGAGCTACCAAAAGTATATGTCAACGACCACATGAGATTACCCCAGCCCTGCAACTTGTAGAGATATAAGGGCGCAAACTCGCCCTCACTGACAGATTTCCCAAGTCGGATGTCAATTACGCACTTTTATTGGAAATTTGTTCTCCTACGACCGTTCCTCCAAAAATCATATTTTCAAAGATCTGTCCAAAAAAACCCCACCGCCATATCTGTAATATTCGCAGAGTTATTAGCTCCCCAACATGCATGCTCAGGCCGTAAAATCGGCTCGTTCAAAGTTGCCCCGAAATTCCCCCAAAAATCACGTTAGATGCAACTCTTACATATATACACACTATAATTTTTGTGGCTCCTCAAATGCAGTTTAGACCTGCTTTGACGAATCTTCAAGTTCAAATTTCGAAGCTTTATCATCCATGGAGGGAGTCTCGGGATCAAATACTCTCAAATAGCATGGAATAGGTGCATCACATCGATATCTTCTAGAAATGCTATCCCACTACGTTCTTTGTTTTGGGCGTTTTGAGCATCTGTCACCGTGATAAGCCCTTTTCAAGCTCGGAATAGGAGTTGCACTGAAAATACCTCCGTATCTCAAGAAGAAATTTTTCTCAAAATCCTTGCTCAGCTTATCTATCAACCACACGTCTGACCTAAACGACGCAACACACGAATCATCTACAACTCTAAGTAAAATTTTACCGGAACATATAGTATATATATACACATATACACATATACACATATACACACATACACACATACATACACATACATATACATACAGTCGAGTAGATTTCCTGCTTAATATAGTGTCCCTGCAGACGCGACAACACTGGGGCGTCAATAAATGCCTTGCGAGTTCCCGAGCTAGTGTTTTCCAGTGTTTTCTTTGCTTATTTCATGCTTTTTAGTTGATTCGTTGCTGATAAAGAAGAAAAGGGTAAGTTAGAGTGTAGTTTCTGTTTTCTGAGAAGTTCTATCATCGCATCTTCACAGATATCCATGTGGAAGCATTTCGCGTCAGCTTCTTGTCTATTTTTTTGTCATTTCCTTTTCTTCTGTCACTTCTTCTCCTCCTCCTTCTTGTGAGGCGTTTCTTTGAACGCTAATTGGCTTGTCTTGCAGCAACTTGCTTTCATCCATAAGAGATAGCATTTTAATCAAGTACTTCATGTGATAAAGACAATAAGTCAATCGTAAAAACCCACTAGCGTTCAAAGAAGTACCTTATAAGAAGAAAGAGACATGAAGTGACAAAAAAATAGACAAGAAGCTGTCGCAAAGTGCTTCCACGTGGATATCTGTGAATATGCGATGATAGAACTTCTCAGAAAACAGAAACTACACTCTAACTTACCCTTTTCTTCTTTATCAGCAACGAATCACCTAAAAAGCACAGAATAAGCAAAGAAAACACTGGAAAACACTAGCTCGGGAACTCGCAAGGCATTTATTGACGTCCCAGCGTTGTCGCGTCTGCAGGGACACTACATTAAGCAGGAAATCTACTCGACTGTACATACACATACAAACATATACACACATACACACATATATACACACATATATATATACACACACACACACACACACATACACATACACACACACACACACACACACACACACACACACACACACACACACACACACACACACACACACACACACACGCGTAAGCACTCTTAGACCATTATTGTAAGTTATCTACCAATGCGCCACCCTCTGCCTCACAGAGGCTCGCACTGATCAGTATGAAGGGGTCGGGAAAACTTACGTTGTGACACTAATTTTGTTCGTTTGAGTCACTTACACAAGTGATGCCGAACAAAATCAAACCTCCCCTGTTTTGCGAGTACCTTATGCTATGAAGATTGTAAATGATTTTAGTGTATTTTCTTAATGGATAAACTTTACGCAGCATAGATTGAGAGGTTTACTAGAAGGCGTGTGATTTTGCAACAGCATTGGACCTTTCTGTCTTTGTTGATTTATTAGGTTATCCGGAAAATAAAGTCGCGTGACATCCTACAGAGACAGAATGCCCACAAGAACAAGCGAATGGGGCATCATTTGATAGCGCAATGCAAGCCCTACAAGATAATACACAAATGTACGCGGCAATCGTGCTCCACCTAAAGTTCGAATCCAAATATAAAATATAATAAAATTTGAGATATCCAAAAAATTGTATCTCCGTTCATAGAGGTCTTACGGATCTTCAATTTCCACAGGCATGTACTCTCTACACTAGACATTCACCTATGTAGTTTTTGGTATTTTTCCATGGCTACAGTACGAGAGATAAAAACAGGCCAAAAGGGCGACTATGTTGCGTTTTTCGGGTGTTTTGTAAACAATCTGATTTTTCTCGAAAACTAGCGCTGGCTTAAAGCTGAAAATTCATGGTTATACTCCTAAAGGTTTATACGAAAGAATCACCCATGTGAGAGAAGTTCAGAGTTGTTTTTAAAAAAAATGTCGATTGCCTTCCCAATTTTCAGCCATGGAAAACCGCGAAAATGTGCATACAAGTCTCTTGTAGTGAATCCATGCGTAAGCAAGTTAGAGGTTCTTAAAACTTTTCTGAACGGAGGTACGACTTTTTTCGTTTTTTTCAAATCTTCATGCCTTATGAAATTTGGCTCCAAACTTCACGCAAATAACACCTGGCGCGAAGTTTCAGGCTTCATTTTGTAGAGCTTGCTCTGATGGGTCGACACTCCATTTACTCACTTTCGTGCGCACCCTGCTGCGATATTGCATGCTAAAGCACGATGCGACATTATTTTTCGGACAACCATAGAGGAATGAAAGGTTATCACTGATATTGTAGCTGAAAAGGGAACAGTTGGTCATCCTATCCTCTGAGGCTTAGGGAATAGAGATCCTGCAGGTATGTGGGGGCGTTAAAATGGAGAGATAAAGAAGGTTATAAAGTAGGGGGAGAGAGAATAGCGGACGGAGCAGAGAAAAGCAGATTAGCTACTCAGATATGTATGATTCTCCACCGCAAGCAGTTAAAGAGGAGTAAAAGTATGACCTATCAATAAACCACGCAACAGAAGAATACATAAGGGACAAGTTATATTCGCAAAAATCTAATAATTAAAAATTTACAAAATTTAACAAACTTTGACAGTTTCATAATTCTACGCATGCTTCTTTTTACATGGTTTGACTGATCTAAGAACGATCGTCCGAGCACTCAGAATTTATTGGATTGGTGCAAAAATAATGTCCGTTTTTCCAGACCTATTTTCCAAGCAACTTTATCCCATCAAATTTTCTTTTTCTGTATAGATTTTGCATATTGTTGGAAAGCTTTCTTCATGTACTTTCGGTGGTGCAGTTAGTCTTCTATCATTTGTGAAAATTTCACCAGCATTTCGCACATCCGCACTCAAAGTCGGAATATCAGTGCCTCCCATTCCTCTGCCACAGTTCAGGCGCAGTTTTTTGTGGAAACATAGCTACGGTAGGTGATGAATATTTACCTGTTGCATGTTTAAAGGCAGCGGCTCGGCAAATTTTCAGCTTCGGGGTTTTGGCAGATTTGGGGCTACTCCGGCCCCCTAAATCACGACATAAACTTCCCTTAGCGCGAAATGGGGAAAACCAACCCCCTCTTTTGAAAGCCCCTTTGAGACGGGCACGGACGAGTGAGCCGCTTTTCTCTGCCGTCAGAGACGCAGACTAAAGAGGTAGAGAGCGCTAGAACAATTCTGCCCTACGAAGCTACGAGTGACGGCGCGTTTTCTAGGGGAGAACATACTCGTCCGCACAAGGTATTAGGGGAGCGAAAGGAGGAGGGGGAGCAGAGCTTGGCTCGCCCCTCTGGCTTGCAGAATTCACACTTTCGGCCCGGAGTTGCTCTTTTGGTTTACTTGGAGAGCCTCCTATCCATCTATGTCAAATTCTGAGGTAGGTCTATTCTGCCGAGCCGCTGCCGCCTTCAATAGATTTTTCGAAAATATTTGGATTGCGATATCGACGCTTCAAAATAAATTCAAAAAAATATATATTGGTGGAAAGCTTTCTTCATGTACTTTCCAACAGGTGCAGTTAGTCTTCTATCCTCATTTGTGAAAATTTCATCAGCATTTCGCACATCCGCACTCAAAGTCGGAATTTCAGTGCCTTCCATTCCTCGGCCACAGTTCAGGCGCAGTTGGACGAATTCTTGTGGAAACATAGGTACGGTAGGCGATGAATGTTATTTACCTGTTGCATGTTTAAGCAGATTTTTCGAAAATATCTGGACTGCGATATCGACGCCTCAAAATAAATACTTGCTGCTGGCATTCTATGGGTCAAAAATTTCCTAAGTAGTCTATTTTCTTATTTTTGTAAGCTCGAGTTTAGGAACTCTAGCCTACAATTTTTGCAGAGAAACTCAGCTGTACGGTGCATGCAGAATTCTAAATGTTAAGGAATTAGGAATTACAACCCTAACCATAACCACAAATAGGTCCAAGAGAGGTAAAAAGGTATCTCTTTCTTTTTTCGCAGAAATCCTTCGTTGAAGTGTTTTTTATGCATGTATTTGCTACTGGCTTGCGGCTATAAAACTAGCTGACTACCAGCTCTAGGAACAATACTTGAGGGTAGTTGTAAGGTTTCAAAACAAGGTTTTCAAAAGAAAAACTTTCGTTTTTTGACGCATATTTTTGTTCCCTTTATAATAACAGTATAAGTACAATATCAGTAAGAGTAGGAGTGCACTATGTTACGAAATGCTTACTGCTTTCAATGTTTTTGACCAAGTTCAAAAATATGAGGACTGGACAAAGTTATAGCTTTTCAAGTGAAACTATTCAAAATGGACATCATTTTTCATTAACCTGATATTTTGCGTTGCAACTATTACGATACAGTTAATAGCTGATATCTCTCAAAACTTTGAGAAGACAAACAGAGCCCGGCACGAACTTGTCAAAAGGGGTTTTCGAAAACGTATTCCCCTTTGACCCAAAATTTTTTTACGAATGCCTCTTTGACCCAAAAACTGATTCCAGTGATTGCGCAGTGAATACTTTACCCAGAGAACAAGATTTATTGAAAAAAAAGCAGAAACAATTGATTCTGCGGCGTCGCCGCATAATGTTGTCTTCACAAGGTTTACCTTTATCACTTGTGTAACCTTCATACATAAACCACAGGCAGTAAAAAGAATGGAACAGCATAGCCATTACTCGCCATATTTCTCTCATAAACCAACAAATACGATTTCAATTCTGTTTTTGAGGAACGTTACGATATTACGTTCATTTGATATTTTGACATTGAAGCCTGCATATGGCGTGTTATTACATATAAAGTCCAAAAATCTTTTTTTCTTGTATAAATTATCTATGGGAAAATTTCAGAATTTTCTTCTACGTCTTTTGTGTGCCCTACAACGTGGAGACTATGATGGTGAGACGTTCCAATCTTTTTGCACACAGTCATGTTAAAGCGGTCGACAACTTGATATCTGCCGCTTCGCTTCAATGTTTTCACTTTTATGGGTGATGGCGTGCTTCTCGTTTGCTGGAAATAGCGATCGCCAGAACAAGTGTTATGCGTTGAGAATAGAATCAAGTACATTCGCATTATAAATATGGACGTGCACCATCTAGTGCAGCAGATATAGTATGAACTGCTATCATCAAATTCTTATGTAAAGACATGACTACACATATTTTTCTAGCACTTGGGACGCTACATTTAAAACGAAAAAAAACCTGACCGTTTTAATGTCGCTTCTTAGTACAAAACGAACTATTCTATCTTATCTATCCTTTCAACATGCGTTTTACTTGGAAAAGAGTTCATGATTAATGGTCGACGGTGTCAAGTTTTGCAGTTAGAACATATTGTAATCAGTGGGACCTGCATTAATTCATTACACGGAACTCAAACAGAGCTGACGGATCAGCTATTTTTCTACACATTAACTCCCAAAACAACTGTATTACTCCACTTGTAAACACCGAAGAATACAAATAAAATAAATCGTACTTGTCATGACGCTATGCAAAGATAACAAAGATGTTGGCTAGACTAACAATGCACGACTGATTTGATGTGAGTTTGAGGCCGGAAACAAAAAAAGTGCGACTTTTTATAACTTCGATAAAGAGTGCAAACCAATTTCTCCACCAGGCATTAAGCACTGACGACGACGCCTGATTACGCCTGGCGGCGCTGTGAGACGACGCGATATTGCACAACATTTTGTTGTGGAAACCTTTAGTTCTTATTCAAAAAATGTAAGGTTGTTTTGTAAACATCTGTAAATCTTGCAAACGAACAGTCTACAGGTCACGAAAGCCTCATAGACTGTTCCTAGTGCAAAAAAACTGGAAACATCCTGTGACCTGGAAAGGAAACCTCTGCCACAGGTGTGAGCCACCAGTGTTTAACATCGTTTATGGCAGCAGAAAGTGCGTAAGCTACCGGTGTTCCTCATCATCGTCAATGGGTTTGGTGAGTTCACTTTAAAACTTGGAAAAACTTCTAAAATTACACCTGCAGGACCCTCATAGTTTGATGTACCCGAGAAGGGGTCGCGAAATTTTTGAAATTTACTTATATGGGTTATAAAAGTGTGCAAGTGACTTGTTTATTTTTGTAAATAATTGAAATAATTTTTAAAAATCTTTAAAAATTCAGATTAGCCTTGTAAAAAAAAATCCCCCCCCCCGAGCGGAAGTCCTGGGTGCGCCACTGATATACACTTGTTTGAGAAGTCCGGTCAATTCGTGACGTATATATTCGTATGTATATGTAAGCTTTCTTTTATGTTATAACCGATTTATTTATCTTATCAACTTCAATTCCTTTTTATGAAGCACAACTACCATATAAACTGCTAACAACCACCTAGAGAGGGTCGTTTTTGGGTAACTTGAAGAACATATTAACCTCTCATAGTTAGTTTCTTCAAGGCCGGCAAAGTCCCATCGTCACCTCCCCGCGGTGCCGGCTGGCAACGGGGATCAACCCCGGCAAACGACGAGGGCACTGTCCCGTCAGGCGGAGCGACGCGCCGGGGACTGTACGAATCAGTCGTGTCACATGCATCGGACTATTAAGGATTTTTGTCAAGCTGCTAGGGCGTCCCCCGGAGGCGACGCGTGTCATTGCCCGCATGGCGCGAATAGTGAGCTAGGGCTACCTGCCCCCGGACGAGGCAGGCCAAAGAAGCGAGTCCAGGAAATCCGACTAGCGACGATTAATATAGGAACGCTGACGAGCCGCAGTCGGGAGCTATGCGATAGGCTGAAGTAGCGACACGTCGACATCGCATGTGTACAGGAAACGAAATGGAAAGGGAGGCAGGCTAAGGACATCGGCGACGGATATCGCTTATACTACACGGGAGATAGCAGCCGCCAGAACGGAGTCGCGATCATCGTCAGCAGTAGATACCGCGAACTAGTGACCGAAGTGACGCGCATCTCAGATAGATTGATGGCGATGAAGATCGAAGCAGATGATGCCACGCTTCGAATAGTCTCGTGTTATGCCCCGCAAGCCGCATGTACCGAAGCCGAGAAGGACGTGTTTTGGAGGGACTTCGACATCCTGCTAAGGACATTCGACGCTGCAGACTACATCTTCGTGGGAGGCGATCTCAATGGGCACGTTGGCCACGAACACTATGGATTCAAACGATACCATGGTGGAAACGGATATGGTCAGAGGAATGAAGATGGAGAACGCATCCTGGAAGCAGCAGAAGCACACGACTTGGCGATAGCGAATACATTTTTCAAGAAGCGGGAGTCACATTTGATCACGTACGCGAGTGGAGACCGCTCAACTCAGATCGACTACTGGATGCTGCGCCGATGCCACTTGCCGATGGTGATGAATGCGAAGGTTATACCCATGGCGACACATGCATTTGCGCCACAACACCGGTTGCTCGTATTGGATCTTCGACTGAACATCCACTTACGTTCACGAGCCAGAAGGACGACTACGAAGAGGATCAAATGGTGGAAGCTCGCCGAACATCGCCAGCAAGTCAGAGATGCTTTTAACGGTTTGAGGGTGTCGACGGATGATAAGGAGTCGATTGAAGAGCAATGGAATCGGATTACTTCGCAGATACGATCGACGGCCGAGACAATTTTGGGAACCACCAAGCCAGGACGCCGGTTTGTAGACAAGCAGATCTGGTGGTGGTCTGAGTCAGTCCAGCAAGTGATCAAGGAGAAGAAAGAAGCTTTCAAAGCCTGGCAACGCTCACACTCAAATGAAGACCTCCGTCGGTATCGAGAACAGAACTCGAAGGCGAAGCACGCGGTAGCCGAAGCAAAGGAAGCACACTACAAGAGACTTTACGACGAGCTGGAAGGACCTGCTGGAGCGAACAAGGTCTACCGACTGGCCGCTGCACGACATCGAGCGAAGCAGGACATCGACCACGTCATGCACATTAAGGACGCAGAGGGCAACCTCCTGACGAAGCCGAGGGCAATACTCAAGCGGTGGAGTGAGTACTACAAAGGGCTATTCAATGAAGAGTTCCCGCACCCGTTAGTACCGCAAGGAGCCCCCACACTTGGACCGGTATCTCGGATCGAGGAAGCAGAAGTTGTGCAGGCACTGAGGAAGATGTCTAGCGGAAAAGCTCCGGGACCCGACGACATACCTGCTGAAGTGTGGAAGATGATGGGGCAGCGTGGAGCGGCATATCTCACATCGCTCTTTAACCGCATTATCGTAGACGGACAGTTGCCGCGAATCTGGAATACGAGTGTTACAGTCCCTATCTGGAAGGAAAAGGGCGACGTCAGCGACTGTTCAACATATCGACCAATACGCTTGCTATGCCACACGATGAAGATCTTCGAACGAGTCATCGACGCACGCATTCGAAGTGTAGTGGAGGTCACCCCGAATCAATGCGGCTTTGTAAAAGGATCTGGAACCATCAACGCCATCCATGCGGTACGATTGCTAATGGAAAGGCACTTGGAGAAACGGATTCCGATTCATTTCGCATTCCTGGATTTAGAAAAGGCATTTGATCGGATACCACACGGGCTGATCTGGTATGCGCTGAGACAACACGACGTCCCAGAAGAGTACGTTCGCTGGATCAAACTCCTCTATACGAACACGACGGGCGTCATACGCTGTGCAGTGGGAACGTCAACGCCATTCCCAATCCAAGTCGGAGTACACCAAGGATCGGCTCTATCACCGCTTCTCTTTATACTGTGCATGGACACGGTGACCAAGGACATCCAGCTGCCGCATCCGTGGACGCTCCTTTACGCAGACGACGTCGAGCTAGCAAGCGGATCGAGACAAGAGCTTGAAGAGGCGACAGTGAGATGGAAGACACGACTAGCGGAATATGGCCTACGACTGAACGTAGCTAAGACCGAGTACCTGGAATGCGGAGAGCAAACCGATGGCACAATTAGCATCGATGGGCAGCCGCTGAAGAAGGTCACGACATTCAAATACCTGGGCTTCCGAGTGACGTCGGACTGCGACACGATCACTGATGCTCGTGCTAGGACGAACGCGGCGTGGCTAAAATGGCGGCAAGTAACAGGAGTACTCTGCGACCGACGAATCCCGTTGTATCTCAAGTCGAAAGTGTATCGGACTGTGGTGAGGCCAGTCGCAATGTATGGAGCCGAATGTTGGCCAGCAACAAGAAAACACGAGCAGATCCTGAGCACGATGGAGACGCGAATGATAAGATGGATACTTGGCCTAACGAGAAGAAACTGCGTCACGAACGATGATGTACGACACATTTTTGGAGTTGCACCTATCGCGGATAAGATGCGAGGTGCCAGATTACGATGGTATGGTCATGTTTTACGAAGTGAAGATAATACAGTAGCAAAAACAGCACTTCGTCTAGATCCACAGGGGAAGAGACCACGTGGCCGTCCGAAGCAACGCTGGTTGGACACCATTCGAAACGACCTGCACGTTGCAAAGCTCAAACCACAAGAAGCAGCTGATCGAGTCAAATGGAAGCAAAAATGCACCACCGCCGACCCTGCACCCGCGGGACAATGGCGAAGATAAAGAAGAAGAAGAAGAAGTTAGTTTCTTCAACAAAAAATTCACAATCATCTATAATCCGCTTTGTGAGACAAACCAGCATTTGATAGACATAAAACTGATATATTGTTTGTTGTTACAAAACCATAAAAAATGCCATTTTACCAGGAAAGCGGGAGATAAATTTGTTCTGAATACTCAAATAAAACTAGCTGTATAAGAAAACAGAGCTTGTGCCCACTGCAAATTCTAGAACTTCGCAGCCTGTGAAGAAAAGCACTTCGCTTTCTACGAACATGATTCTATTCCTGATTAGTTTTCTGCTATTTCCCATCTTTACAACAAGTGCCGAAAAGATAACCGTAGGCGAAAAGAGCATAACTATAAATATGGGCAAATGTGTTCAGCCCAAGTGCGGGTGCGGAAGAAGGTGTCTGGAAGAGGTAAGAAAACATAAATTTGCGTTCTGCAGATTTGACCAGAAAAACTAGGCGGTAATGACATCAAAAGTGTAATACTGGAAGCGAGCGAATTTTTTAAACGATGAGCATTCCGCGACGTAGGTACGAGTTTCTGCGGAGAGGTGGGAAGTTTCGCACCTCACGTCTACGTTATGAAATTCCAGTTCGGATAGGTTCGCAAATCTTCGCATCCGAAAGCCCAATTTATACGAGGCATACCACAAATTTATTCTCACCAGTATAAACTTTGAGATGTTCCAGATGAGTTTATTGTGTTATAGTATTAGCATCCTGTATATTGCCAGAAAGTCATGATGACCTGGCAGTATTGCATAAAAAGTCCGTGTCCTCCCACCCTCCTTCCTCTCCCAGCAGTAGTGGAGAATGTGAAGACGATAGAGACGAGAGGGCGAAAGTCTGAAGTGGAGGTAACACTTGGTATGAACTTTCCGATCGTATGCCAGGTCGCCATCATGACATCTCGAGTTGCCGCGGCAGATTTTTAGATTAAAGAGAAAATTTATCAAATGATTTTCGACTTTTTTGAGATTTAACTCCGAGATTCCGATAAAAAAAGCCTTGGCGAGCCCACGTTAAAATTTTACAATTTTGAGTTGTTATAAAAATTGGATAGTTCTCAGAATTCACAAGCAAAAAACTATTGGCCTGCGCAGTTCTATTATACATGCAAACGACCGTTAGTGTCAGTGGTGTGATCTGAATAGGAAGGAACACCTTAAATAGGCACCGCCTCCGCGAGCTGCTGGTCCTTTCGTCCTACTGTTGTGCATCGTTTTGGTACCAGTTGCCTGCATAGACGGTGTCTAATTGAGGTGTTCGTTTCTCCACCCGTTCGATCTGCCACTGCGAAGAAGTGGTCTTACCCTGCTCTAATTTGAGCATAGTACCTGCAGTAACCACATTCACTGGTTTACGGTAGTTATGTTCTCTATACTACTAACTTTTGCAACCTCTCCCCTTTGTGCATTCAAAATGTACTCCACCTTTTTGCACTAGGGCAGGAGCAACATTTTGATTAAGTTAGGGTACCATGAGCGAAATGCTGTACACTAAGAAATTTCGTGTTTTCTCGAATAAGGATGTCATAAGCAATTTGCTGCAAATGTTTTAAGTATTTTTCATGTGATATTGCAGGGATTCTTAGGATCAAGATGTGAAGCCGTGTGCAAATGCCGTAATCCTTTCTAAAAAATAAGACATTGAACATGTATGCTTGCAAAGCACATTTACGAATGTCTCCTATTTTGTGCATGAATTTTGTAATTTTTGCACAATAAAGCAGTTTCAGCATGGAAGTTGTTACATCAAAATTTTTCATTATGACAGATTTCGTAACTTTGAAACGGAAGCAATTTGAAGTGAAGTTTTGGAATTTGAGTGCAAATTCGCGGTGCAGTTTATTCACTGATTACTATGATCATAAACAAGCAAGCGAAAAACTTCATCATCAACTTCATAACTGATATAGAAATTTTCTTAAAAGTTTACAGCTGATTGCAAACAACTAATTTAATCCTTCTAAAAATTATAGGCCACAAGTACAGCAGTCTCATAAACTCACGGTTACATCCTGCAGAGGTACGAATTTCACCGTTTTTTTTTCTCCTTGCTACTCTCGGAACAGGGCTCGGCACAGGTGGCTTTACAAGCAAGCTGGGTATCGTTTTTAGGACAAAAAGCAAAGGGGGTTTCGTTTTTGTGGACGAAGACACGCAAAGATTGGCGGCGCTTTTTTTAGTCGACGTTTCGTTTTTTGGAGGAAATTTAGGGAATATGGTGGGGGGTCAAAGGGGACTTCGTAAAAAAAACCCAAAAGTCAAGGGGGACTTCGTTTTTTGCATTTTCATCTAGCCACCTCGTGCCGAGCCCTGTCTCGGAATCTTCAAGCAGAGGGAAAACTTAGCAGAAATCAACAAAATGTCTAAAAACTGGAAGGCTGTTCCGACCGTTAACCGAAAGATGTGAGAGTAAAGCATCTATTTACTCCGCAGAAGTTGATCATCAGTGTTGCATAGACACTTCTGCCTAGAAACAACAGTTTGAAACTACTTCGTTCTTGTAAATCCAGTAGATCGCACTAGTATCTAAGACAGCTTTGGTAAGTCACGTGTGAACATCTTTCTCAAATATTATAATATCACTCTCAATGTTTTCAAAATTCGCAAACGCTTTTTGACTTAATCGGCAGTTGGAATATCCTGAAACAAATATATATATATATCCTGAACAACATCCTGAACATAAATCTGTTCTCCACCTGTTTTCTGCTGTTTTACATCGTTCTAGCGAATGGCAGAGAGAATAATGCTTTGTTTAGTGTGCTCCAATGTATTAGAGGTTTGAAGATGTGCCAGACTTACTGTCGCCTATGTGTAAGAAAAAAATCATCATATTTGCTCTCGTGCATAAACAAGGGCGCAGGGGTTAATTGAGAAGTTCCATTGAAAAATTATGTGACTGAAGGATGCGGCAAGATTTTTTCAAAATTTTCCGCTACCAAAAAATGGAAAAATGGCTCGCTTGCAACGCAAAAATGACGAAATCGTTCGAGATTTGGTGTGTATACGTGTAGTAGGACTAAGGAACAAATTATCAAAAATTATGAAAATTTATGTGAATGAAAAGCGCTTCCAACTTCTTCCCAAATTAGGTGGGCAATTGCCCACCTGAAGTAGGCAAAACTTTCAGTTTACATAATTTTCTCAAAATTTCTACGTAAATCTGTTCTACACCTTAAGTTTGGTATATAGTAACATTTTGCTTCCAAAACTCCTCCCTTCCTCCTTTTTAACACGTTTCGGACCGATGCTGCACATGGTGCAGCACGCGCCTTTGAAGGATCCTTTCAATGTTTAGCGGAGGTTTTCTTTTTGTCCGAGGTTATCAAGTCAAAGGCCTAAGCTTCTCCTTTTCGAAAGGGTCTATAGAGCTGTGCCATCGATATTTGCTCAGGAGATATGAGGCCACGAACATCAGTTGCAACGAAATGCGGCAGCGCGAACGACGCGTGCAAAGTCGCAACTTTCCTTAGCTTTGAATACAAAGAGAAAACCATAATTTCAACAATGATGTATATCGTGTACAACATAGGTACTTTTGGATACAATTAGAAACTGAGTTCTTGTTCCTATCTTTCAAGAAAGCACAGAAGTCTCTCAGACGACAAAATTCAAACCCTTCGAATTCACTCAGAACTTTGGCTATGGATCTTATCTAACAAGCTGATTACAGATGTAGCACACAATCTACGAATTAAGGTCCCTTTGTTGGCTAATGGCTGGAAATACCCTTCTTTTCGCTGCGCGCGCTTTCGCGCTCCGAAACGTGTTAAAATTAAAAATAGCAACAACGCCGGTTCTTTGAAAGAAGAAAGCGCGCTCCAATCGAGCAACCTACGCAGTTGGAAATCATGTGGGAAATCGTGAAAATCGAAGTGGCAAAGGCGAAGTCGTTGTACCAATGTTCATTTGCCACCCTTTTGCTGGGCCCTGGTGGAGTATGGTGGCTCCTGATATGTTATTCACGTAAGCTCTTAGAGCTTTACTGAACAGACGACATGCACCCATTCGTGCAGTGGAGAATGCTAGGAATAACAGGCGGAGCAAAGTAACTTAACATGCATCTAGACAATAAACACACTCATATCACAGCAGGTCATGCTTATGGCATGACCTTTACGATATCTGGCGAAGAAATGGCACGGCTGTGAGGAAGGTATATATATATTAGGTTGTTAGGATAGTAATGTCAAATTATCGGCTATCATTCATGTTGCGAGGTGATCGACACGAATAAAAGTGAATGGGGTGCTGTTCGGTAGAGCAATGGAAGCCACATAAGATAAAGCTCGAATGCTCGCAAAATTTGACCTACGTGAAGTTTGAAGCCAAAATTTCAAGGCTCGTATGCTTTTGAAATCGGAAAAAAGAATCTAATAGTAAGCTCAAACAAATCTAAAGGATTCCTAACTTGCTGACGCAACACCCTTGCTAATTATGGAAAAACTCTATCCACAAACTGCATGAACTTCTAATGTAGAGTACATGCATGGGCAAACTGGAAATCACTAGAGATTTTACAGACAGAGCTTCAATTTCTTGAGTATTCCTATTTCTCAAGTTTTGGCTTCAGACTTCAGGTGGAACAGAGCTTGCGAATGCGGATGTGTTTGTGTTCATAACCCATATTGCACAGTTTTTGCTTTATCAAATGCCCCCTATTCACTTTTTCCGTGTCTACCCTGTTGCACTAAGATATAGTGCGACAATGATTTCCTCAAGTCTGTCCTTGTCGTAGCTCAGTGTAGGGTCGTAGGCAATGATTCATTGCAGGCTGGGATTGATCCACGTCTCGATATTCGTAAAGGCGCAATTCAGGTTGTTAGCTGAAAGAATCGATGTTGGCCGAATTCGTGCTGACAAAAACTTCCATGTCGCCAACTCCTCTGTTGTCGCATGTTCTCGGAACAATTTTCCTCCCCCTTAAACGTGGGAATGGGGTGTCGGACGACCTTCTTGTCTTGGTCCATCGTATCTGATCTTCCTTATGTGCAGTCAACTGGTATTCGACGGATGCGTCCGATGCGGATGTGCGTGCGTTGTAAATACAAATCGTCTTTATTGTCGTCTCATTTTCGGCAGCCAAACCTCATCCACACTGGCGTTCCTTACCGGTGGCTCTTCTAAAATTGATGGAGCTATCACTTGCGTTCACCGTTGATATATTCGCAGGAACTAGTTAATCTCAAAATATCTGCAGCTAGAAAGGGTCTGAGAGGGGCAACTTCAAACCCGCCTCTCCCACACTTATCCAGGGATAGGGGTGCTGCTTTTGTGGAGGCGAGGAGTCTGTCTCCCGGTTAAAGCTTTGAATAAAAAAACTTTTCTTGTTTAGATCTATTTACACATACCTAGAAGGGCGGATAATATAGTATGTAAGTAGCATCCTGAAGCAATCTCTATAAGCGGCTCTAGCATTGCATCTCGATCACTTATTCTGCACTCACCGTAATCTTACCAAAAGGATCCTGTGGAAGATGTGAATGTTCGTAAGTGCAATGTCAAATCACCTCTTGCACTCTATGAAATATGTCGTGGTATACTTTTCAGTGTATTTTGAAGTTAGAAAAGCGCACAATTTTCAATCTGATCAACTTGTTGTAAGGACAAAATAGTCAACTTTTTCCTAGTAATAAAATATTGTTTCTTGTCGTCTATTGTCAGAGATGACATCTCGTGTCGCTTTCAAATAATGGATTAAAAACTGCTGCCCCAATGTAACCTGGCCCCAAAGACCCGCAAAGTCAAGAAAATTCGAAGCTAGCTTGAACGCCTCACCTAGAACTTACTAGGTTTGCTCTAACGATTGATATAAAAACAATGGAAAAGCTATTCCACGTTCGACTATTTCTGAATCTTGGCATAGTGTCATTTACGATATATGATGTTAAGCTTTCCAAGATTGATAGTTCTTCCTTTATTGCCAGTAACAGTTAGCAATCAGTACGGTCTACGTTTCGGCGAAGATCGCCTTCTTCAAGACCTGGAAGCGAGTCAACGCGTGCAGTAATTCACTCCAAGGGTAGACATACCTTCAACAATACTGTGTAGGGTACGCCCACCACTCTGGCAACGTGTCAGACCACTACTCGCCGTTTAGTGTGATGGAATGAACTTTCCTTGTATGGTCAGACTCGAATCCACACATTTGTAGGAAAGGGGCGAGTTCATTGCTGACGGCAACCCTTTCTCCTTTCCTGTTTAGTTTAGGACATCTGCATGATATCCAACAAGCCTCTATGGCTTTTCGCGCGGCAATATTCGTTTCCTTGGAAAGAACAGATATGCTGATGTCAAACGCGATGTTCTGGTGGGAAAGTTTTCGATGTGCGCCTAAGGCCTAAGGCCTACCTCGCGCGATTCCTATCGCTGCGCGATTTGGCACAACAGCGACTCTCTGTAATTCGTCTTCAATGTGTTTCCTTTAGTCAGATCTCAACCCATTTGCTACAACTTACACAAACTACCCGCCTATGCTTTCGAGAAGCGCGCATGATAAATTCGTAGAAATCTGGCAAATCGCCAAGTCGCGTGAAAGTGGCGATTTGGCCAAATCGCGTGAGGTATGCCTTAGGCCTAAAGGCGTGGACACTCGCGATTTTCGCATTCCATCCAAGTGTTCGTTTATTCTTAGGCACAACGGTCTTCCTGTTTCTCCAATATATTCTTCACCACACATTTTACATTTTACATTTTACATCTCCTGTTGATGATGGTGTGGTCAATGATACTCTCCTCCGGGCGATCCTCAGGTACTGTAAGTTTACATGAATGGTCCTTTGTTTTCTGTTATACTCGAACAGTCTCTCTTCCTGTTCGTTACAACCTAGTTTATAATTCCGAAGTAGCTCGCAAAACATCTTGCTTGCTCAGATCTTCGTTGAAATCACCGACGATGATCTTGTAAAAGGGTTTCTCTTTTCTGTAGAACTTTTCCAAGTCCATATATTAGGTTGTTCGGATAGTAATGTCAAATTATCGGCTATCATTCATGTTGCGAGGTGATCGACACGAATAAAAGTGAATGGGGTGCTGTTCGGTAGAGCAATGGAAGCCACATAAGATAAAGCTCGAATGCTCGCAAAATTCGACCTACGTGAAGTTTGAAGCCAAAATTTCAAGGCTCGTATGCTTTTGAAATCGGAAAAAAATCTAATAGTAAGCTCAAACAAATCTAAAGGATTCCTAACTTGCTGACGCAACACCCTTGCTAATTATGGAAAAACTCTCTCCACAAACTGCATGAACTTCTAATGCAGAGTACATGCATGGGCAAACTGGAGATCACTAGAGATTTTACAGACAGAGCTTCGATTTCTTGAGTATTCCTATTTCTCAAGTTTTGGCTTCAGACTTCAGGTGGAACAGAGCTTGCGGAAGCGGATGTGTTTGTGTTCATAACCCATATTGCACAGTTTTTGCTTTATCAAATGCCCCCTATTCACTTTTTCCGTGTCTACCCTGTTTCACTAAGATATAGTGCGACAATGATTTCCTCAAGTCTGTCCTTGTCGTAGCTCAGTGTAGGGACGTAGGCAATGATTCATTGCAGGCTGGGATTGATCCACGTCTCGATATTCGTAAAGGCGCAATTCAGGTTGTTAGCTGAAAGAATCGATGTTGGCCGAATTCGTGCTGACAAAAACTTCCATGTCGCCAACTCCTCTGTTGTCGCATGTTCTCGGAACAATTTTCCTCCCCCTTAAACGTGGGAATGGGGTGTCGGACGACCTTCTTGTCTTGGTCCATCGTATCTGATCTTCCTTATGTGCAGTCAACTGGTATTCGACGGATGCGTCCGATGCGGATGTGCGTGCGTTGTAAATACAAATCGTCTTTATTGTCGTCTCATTTTCGGCAGCCAAACCTCATCCACGCTGGCGCTCCTTACCGGTGGCTCTTCTAAGATTGATGGAGCTATCACTTGCGTTCACCACTGATATACTCGCTGGATCTAGTTGAGCTCAACTATCTGCAGCTAGAAAGGCTCCGAGAGAGGATCCAAACCCGCCTCTCCCACACCTACCTAGGGATAGGAGTGCTGCTTTGTGGAGGCGAGGAGTCTGTCTCCCGGTTAAAACTTCGAATAAAAACACTTCTCTTGTCTAGATTTATATGCACATACCTAGAAGGACGGATAATATAGTGTGTAATAGCACGCTAACACTCACCGTAAGCTTACCAAAAGGGTACTGTGGAAGATGTGAAATGCTCGTAATTTCATGGTCAAATCACCTCTTGAACTCTATGAAATATGTCGTGCTATACTTTTGAGTGTATTTTGAAGTTAGAAAAGCGCACAATTTTCAATCTGATCAACTTGTTGTAAGAACAAAATAGTCAACTTTTTCCTAGTAATAAAATATTGTTTCTTGTCGTCTATTGTCAGAGATGACATCTCGTGTCGCTTTCAAGTAATGGATTCAAAAGTGCTGCCTCAATGTAACCTAGCCCCAAAGACCCGCAAAGTCAAGAAAATTCGAAGCTAGCTTGAACGCCTCACCTAGAACTTACTAGGTTTGCTCTAGCGATTGATATAAAAAACTATGGAAAAGCTATTCCTTACAAGGGAACGATACTTGGTTACCCTGGCCATGTGAAAGGCGATGTATACCATAAGGTGCATCTTGAAACGCTGATTTCTGTGCTCGAAATCTGCGAACGATTATTTGAAGGCAGTTATAAACTTCGTAGAAAATTTGCGAACTCGTAGGTAGTTAAAATTCACCCAACTCGATCCATTCTACCATTTAAAGCTTTTGAGAATGTTGAAAGGTATTACACTGTATTTACACCCATCTGAACCATATTCAGCAATTGAATAGCAAAGGAAAGCTTCTATCAATGATTTTCACCCTCCGCAGTAGTGCAATTCATTTTTGAAAAAATAATCATAACTCCATCCAGGTTCTCGTTTTGCAGATAGGGAAGACAGTATTTGAATCAGCATTGAAAGGCGCATTTTTTGATATACAAACCATTATAAATGGCCGGGATTACCAAATTCGTTCCCTGTTTAGATAAAGTTAATAGGGTTAGACGCACTCTTCTGAAGGTCAGTCCGCCGTACAGATGTGCAAGTGACTTGGTTTACTGCAGCCTTTCGAAACACCGGTTCTGCTTATCGGCATATAGAGGTCCAAACTGGTAAGGTTTAGCGTCTACTCCATAAGCGACTTCATTCAAAAATTGCCATAAATTTTTGATTGTTCTTTCGACTAATGCAGCCCTCAATGCTTTTTTGACCTACTTCGACTTTATAGCTTTGATGATCTGAAAAAAATATGTAAGGCCCCGGACAGACTTCACGCGATTTGATCGTCGCGACTCAATCGCCGACATTTCCATTCATTTTCATTTCACATTCAAAAATTTCGGGCTGGAAAAGTATCACAGCCGAAATGCAAGTTGATCGGCATGGAATGATGTTGTAACAGTTGTCTCGTCGCGATTCAGTCGCGACGATCAAATCGCGTGAAGTCTGTCCGGGGCCTAAAGAATCCATGACGACCGTTTGACACACGTGGTATGTCAAGCAATGACTACTACGTGGGACCACATGACACACCATGTGCAAGGTTTGGTTTTTGTAGGATGACCGCTATCCCGGGATAAACTCCTCCGTGAGCTTTCTTCAAATATAGTCGTCAATATGTTGGAAAGATAAACAAAATTTACAGTCTGACAGATAGTTTGTTCTAGTTTAATATAGTGTGATTGCCTTGCCAAGAATGGGCGATTAAATATGCGTGTGAACCAGATAGCCCCTTCATGACAAATCTGTCCGCAAAAGTGCGGTATCAAAACCATTATAATTCTTCGCGCAAAAATTTGGTCGCATCGCATCAATTCTTCGCACACCATATCATGCAGGTAATGTAACAGGCTGTAAGGACTCGGGATTGCGCGACTTTTTTAGGTCTCAAGGCAAAAGCCAGAAACTCTCAGCGAATAACACAGCGGAGAAGGCAAACTCCGTGCTATTATGCCGATCATTGCAGATGCGGTTTTGGCGAACTCAGTGTGATTCTGAGTCACTCGATGGACACGCGGTTACTGAAGCGAGCTACGATCAACTTGCTTGTAAAAACAGCATATTGTAGGGTGCCGCATTTTTGCCGCAAGTTGCGCAAACAAGCCATGATTAACGAGCTGTTAGCGTAGCAACGGGGGGGGGGGAATAAAGCTCAGTGAGTTGGGCACGAAGTTCTCTTAGCAAATAGGTGAAGAAGCGACTGGACAGCAGCTGAGCGATAGGCACTGATCATTAAGATGATCTAGTCGACTTTAGTGCAAGCTGGTTGATCTGTCTCATCAGCAACATGTTTATCATAATTAACTGTGAAGAAGTAATGCAAATGTAGTGTGGTTCAATTATTTGACTCGCACTATCATGAGCACTACCATAACGTTCAGTATGTTGCCACTTACACGGATAATGCTTTTAGCAACTTGGAGATAAGATGCGGCAATTTTTAGATGTTTTCACCATTCTTGCATTGTTACCATTTACGATTTCTGTAACGTGCCGCACATATTCACCGCAGGAGGAGAAAGCGGCTGTGAGTTTACGGAGCAAAGGATTCCACTAACTTTTTTCTGCTAACGAAAAAGTCTTCTTTTTTGTATTCAGGAGAATATGAAGAGTTTGTATTGTGCATTCTATATGACGGAACGTTGTGATGAGGGTTACTACTCCGAGGGCCCTGCATGGGGTGCACAACCGGTTTGTGAACTTGCACATTTCACATAAAGACATTGAACATCTTTTTGGATTTGTACTCTACTCAAACATTAGTGCCGCCGATGCGCGCGCGTTCATGGACTTTCCCGACCAGCGGCGCGCCAAAATTCTTGAGCATAGCATTGTTGCCAACGGGCGGCACGCCACCGAAACTGACCATTAACTTATTCTAAGGCAAGTTGTAGCTCCCCGGGTTTATTGGCGCATGCTTGCCTAGAGTATGCAAGACTACTGTAAACATGGATGGTGTAGTGGTTAGTTTGTCGGTCTCAGTTACAAAAAGCTTTCGAATTTTGTTAGTCTCCGCTTTTTTGCGCTCTTCTCAATTTCTATTTTCACCTGATCCGTGTAATTTTGGGGCGAAAGATGACACGTAGAGGTGGTTAAGGTCCTCCAATCATAAAACCTGCCAGCCATTCACACAAAGAGAATGACAGATTTTATAGAAATTTTTATAGAGATTATAGGGATTTTTCAAAAATTTCTTCTTGGCAAAATCAATTCCTAAAAGAATGAGATTCTCAGATTCTCACAAGCATAAACCTTTGAAAAAGATTATGTATTTTCCAAGATCAATATTAACTTTTCAATAAACGCTTTGTTGATTGCAAATTTTCTACGTGGACATTTTTTGGACAATCACAAGTGGCCAAATTCTTCCTTCCACACATCATTTTTCGATGTACGTAGTATCTCGTGAGAATCTCTGAACTTTATTACTACATGCTACTGATTCTCATTATTATTATGCTCCTTGTGAGAGTGATACGGCAATATATTTGGAGGAGATTACTCATTACGTATCTTCTTCCCCAAAAGTACATGAATCAGGTGAAAAATAGAATTTGAGAAGAACGCAAAGAACGCGGAAACAGTATTCGAACCATCATCGGTCACCTGTGAATCCGACGAACTGACCATTAAAAGATATCCGTCGACGACTGCCCCGACTCGTGCTACACCATCGTTTGCGTGCCTTTTTGAAGGCTTTCCAGCTTGACAGTACACTGCAGCCAGACTTAGTAGCTTGCAGCCTCCTTGTCCTTTGACTTCTTTTTTGATTTAAGCATCTTACAATGTTTTTTCTTCTTATCGTTTCGGGCACTTTTAATGTCTACGTGAGACCATCGCCGCGAGCACAGTTAGAGAAAAGAACGACCTTTTTCGTAGTTGCAGTAGTAGATATCGTGGCTATGATTGGGATTGCATGTCTTCAGTGTTTTGTATGACTTGGCATTTTCCCTGGGACAGACCATTGAAGGACTACTTCAGCATCCCTTCATCAGGGACACCTCGTAGGAGAGCTGAAATAAACTTTGGTGTGGTCTCATTTAAGGAAAATCCATGATAGCCATCACCGTTTATGAACAAAGCACAGGGAGATGGTTCACGATTTTGAAAAAGATTGTTTGGTAATTGTTTGGTAGGTAAAATGGGGAGGGGGGGGGGGGAACTCTAGAAATGTACCTAGACAAATATTTTCCTTACCTTTCAGTATTCATCAAAGTAGAACTTAGTATATTTGAGCTTTGAGAGAACTTAAGAGGAAGGGGAAACGAATGACTGACTTAAATACAAAAACTAAGAAGAAACAACGATGTATTAGGTTGTTACATATCTTGTTACACTTGAATTTCTTACGACGATACGTCGCGAACTTTATAATTTTAATAGAGCTTCAGAGTACCCTTCGATAGAGCAAAACAAGCTATGCAAGGTAGTCTGCAAAAGTTCGCACCACCTCTGACCCACCATAAGTTAGCATCCGGAATGTGAGTTACATCGAAGGCTCAAAAAACTAGGAAAAATTCATGTCTTCGTTCAACTTAGTTCAAAAAATCCTACAGATCTCCAAGTTGCTTACGCAGATTACACACCACATCAGAAACCCATATGTATCATTGCTGTATTTTTTTCTCAACTAGAAATTGAGAAAACGAAAATTTTCTTGTTTTTACAAAAAGAGCTATGCTCTTCTATTCATGTAGCTGTATACTACCAGCCCTTAAAAGTGTAGCTGTAAATTTTCGGCTTCCCGAAAGCTCTGTTTTTCAAAAAAAAACGGATTTAGCACTTCACTCGGGTGCTCAACGCTAAATAAGGTAATTCTCGAAAACTAAGGCTTCTGAAAAGCTAAAAATTTACGTTTATACTTTTGTGGGCTTGTAGTATACAGATACATGAATAGAAACAGCGTAGCTTGTTTTTTATATAGGCATGAGAACTTTCGTTTTTTAGATTTCTAGATGAGAAAAAAGTACAGCAACGGTACATATCAGTGTCTGATGTAGTGTGCAATTTTGATGAGCAAGTTGGAGATTCGTAGAATTTTTTTGAACAAAGATATGAATTTTTCGCGATTTTTTGAGCTTTCGGCCGACTCAGATTTTGGATGCAAACGCACAGTGGGTAGAAGTTGGTGCAGACCTTTGCAGACTATCTTGTAATGCTTGCTTTGCTTTATCGAATGGTGTCTTGGAGCCCTGTAAAGAATATGAAGTGCACAACTTATCGCCGTAAGAAGTTAAAGTGTAGCAAGACTTATGTAACAACCTAATAAAGTGCTTAAATCAACAAAAGAAGTAAAAGTACAGTTGCTGCGAGCTACCAAGTCCCAGCGCGCTGCAGTATACTATCAAACTAGACAGGCTTCAGAAAGGCACGCCCATGTTGGTGTAAATGCACGAATCGAGGCAGTCGTCGACGAGTATCTTTTACCTTACGTCCACGTTTGCAGTTGTCATGCATACCCTAGACGTGCATGCGCTAAAAACTTTAAAGCGGTATAACTTGCTTCAAAATAAGGCTCGCAGTAGAGGGCGTATATTTGATACTAAGCTTCCGAATTCTGAGTCCGGGTATTTACCACATCTCAATTCTGCAGACTTCCCTTGTCAGCTGTCTTCCCTTTCAAACGCTTTACTGCCATCAGATGTCAGCTTCCGATTACCTGGATGGATTTTGAAAGGTATGAGGATTGACCGGTTTCAGGCCTTGTGGGATCCTGAGTGTGCAATGGTCGCAAACTCACCAGCTTTCGCGAGCACGCAGACTATACTGTATCTGTACTAGTCCAGTTTAGTGGCCCCAGAAACTCAAAATCTCAATTTTGGTGAAACTTCGTGCGGTGGATTTAGGGCCGCCATTAAAGGCAGTATCCGGTCAAAAACTCGATTTTGAGATTTTGTGCTTACCCGGGCCTATTCGCTGCGCTGAATCCGAAAATCCACATTGGAAAGCGCGAAAACGGCGAAAAAGGGCTCTAATATAGGAGGGAAATCAGCAGGTGGGCGGGGCTTTCCCCAGTGCGATTTCACACTCCCAGCTCCTGGAGCGATTTTTTCGATTCCGCTAGCCGTTCTAACATCGCTACCGGCCAAATGCGAATGGTTGACTTGAAACCGGAAGCGAGAAGGTCGCTCCGGAAGCCGGGAACGTGAATTCGCGGTGGGGAGGACCCCGCCCACCTGCTCATTTTCCTCCTGTGTTAGAGCCGTTTTTCGCCATTTTCGCGCTCTACAATATGCATTTTCGGATTCAGCGTAGCGAATACGCCCAAGTAAGCACAAAATCTCAAAATCGAGTTTTTGCCCGGACACTGCCTTTAACATCCCCCGCCTGGGAGGAGATCGCAGCTTAAAAGAAAGCTTCATAGCCCGAAGCTCCAGATATCTGGATTACTCCAAAGTTGTACTGATTATCTAACTCAACACTACTAAGCCTGCTGCTGGTAAGAGCAAATGACGTTTCGAACTCATGAAATTTTCGATGAACACAAGTCGAGTGTTGGGGTTCATCGAAAAATTCGGTTTTCCAAAAACTCATCTGTTTTTATCAGCAACATGCTTAGCACTGTTGTGTTAAACGAATAGTACAACTTTGGAAGGTTTTCGTTAACTTTGAAGAAAGGAAATTTTGAATAAAAGATGGTCGGCAGCCGGGGATCTTTAGGGGACCAACAAAAAGATGGAAAATGCGGCTTGTACAGCTTTTTGCTTCTGTTCAATATGTTCAAAGTGAAGGATGGTGGGAATACTTACTGATAGGTAGACAGCGTGACCAGATATCTGGAGCTTTAGGATGTGAAGCTTTCTTTCTAAGCTACGATCCTCCCCCCAGCGAAGATGTTAATGCATGCGGCCCTTAGAGTGCAACTTCATTACTGACACCCCTCCCCCCTCCACCTCCCAAACCCCCAGTTTCAGTTATTCCACTACTCAGTTGGACACTTCGATCCTGCAGGCTTCCCTTCTAAGAAAGCTTAGTGCGGGTGCAATGACCGTAAACTCAGCGACTTTCGCGACCAGGCGGAGCGCTTCAATTGAATCCCCAGTATTTCATAAAAGTGCCACTCCTTCTGTAGCTAAGGAGCTAGGATCCGCGAAAAAGCCACAAATTATCATTAAGCACCCCGGATGTCTAATAATGCAAATCTTTACAATTTGTCAACCTGTGATTTTATCGACTGATAGCCAGGCAAGTTTCAATAAAAATTTCAAGTTTTTCACAAGGGAGGGTCGCGAAATCAAAGTGGAAGATCACGGCACTGGAAGACCTCCTATATATAGAACCCTTCTGGGTAGGAAGTTAAGGACTTTCGTTCGCAGGAAGTTTGCAGGGCTGAGAGCAGCCAGAATTGTCAACACATAAGCATTCTGAACCAGCGGCCCGGCATAAGGGCTGGCAAACGGAACGCTGTGAAAGGGATGCCACTGATTGCCATTGATTTTAGGATTGTCCTTTGACTAGGCTCTTTAATTGAAGTGCGTTTTTCTTCTAAACCAGCGACACGTTTGCCATTACGGATTCTAGCGAAGAGAAAAGGAAGAATTCTGAGACCTATCATATCGTAAACTTCAAGTGTAAAACAATTTGATAAAATTCGAAAATCAAATAATGTGGAGGTTTTGCCTACTTAGGTTGGGCAAAACCTCCACATCAAATGATTTTTTTGACATTTGCTCTGACTTTGACCCTTCAATTTTGGCAACTGCCCACCTAATTTTTGAAAAAGTTGGGCACTTCTCTTTCACATTGACATTTCTAAATTTTCAGACCTTCTTCCTTAGTACTACTGCGTGTATACACACACAGTTTCGCGCCATATCGGCATCTATGCGTTGCAAACGAGTCATTTTTTTCATTTTTTGAGCGGAAATTTCAAAACAAGCTTACCGCATCTTTTGTTCCTGTTAGCCCTTGTCCGTTCATACACAAATTTGGTAGCACATTCTTATGTATGTGCCCTACTCGAGTCATTTTTTTACCTTGTCGAGGAAAGTTAGCTTTCAAAATGGCGTCTTGAACGTAATCATGTTTAAACAGCTTAGCGGCGTAAAAAACTGGCCATTACGGGGCTGAACGTGTCTAGAGTGTTTGAAATGCATGCGAGAGTGTAATTTCTATGATCCCGGCTTTTTTAAGTAGAACTATTTTCAGACTCACATTTGCCATCCTCTCACAGCGCCCTGTTCTGGGCTTAAACCTACTTGGAATAGCTTTTTCGGTTTGAGTGACTAGGGATTTTTTGAGCGTCATTCTGTAGCGCATAAAGCATTTCGTGACAATTTCCATTGATTGCAGTCGCTCAAAAAATGCAGAAAAAACGCTTTTAGCTTTTCTCCAAAAGAGTTTTGTAAGGAAGACAGATGCTAAAACAACAATTCAAGCTCTTTGCAACGATATGCCTTCAGTGGTAATTGACCACTTCGACCTCCTGACTCTCTCTCGTTAGTTTCTGGTATCTTCTAAAATTAGGCAAGTGGTCTGTTTGTGAGGTAGTTGGTAACATTACTTTGTTGTAGTGCGTGTGTAAAGCTAACAGTTTGCATGTTTCCTATTTCACCATATGCTCACTGTTTGCGTGTTTGCTTCTTCACCGTATAAGATGTAAAGGGTAATTTCGGCTTTCTTAGACAGCGCCACATTTCGTAGAATAAAGATTGAAGGAAGTTGCTGATTATGCAATTATTCCGGTGATTAGAAATAACATTACAGGATGCAAAATTTTTCTCCTTCTATAACTTGCTTTCAAAATCGTTTCTCCCAAATTTTAGGATTTATTGTCTGAGATAGGTTCACTGAAATAAGGTGGTCTTGGTAAATATTTGTCAAAAAAATCATGGAGAGCTACAGGAAGAAAAACAGGGTTGAAATAAAAAATTTGAAAAAATTTGGCGAAAATTGACCATAGCAAAGACTATGGACATTTACTGAAAACTCATTGGTTAAACTACAGTTGAAATGCAACTACTTGGGAGAGCATGAAAAGTATTGTTCTGTGTCCTGAACTTGGCGCTTGTTCAAAGCGAAATCACTTTTGGAACAGCTATTAGGTTGCACCGAAAGTTCGTTCGCACCATTTTCAAAAAATCAAGACTTCTTTCCGTCACAACAATTTTGCGCAATTCAAATTTTGTTAGAAAGCGTAAAGCCTGTAGTTTCCGAAAGTCCCCCGAGAAGTTTTCAACATGCCCATGTTTGTAGAGACAGAAATAAAAAAAACGAGACCATCCGAAATTCGGAATTTTCAAGCAAAAATTCTAAAAATCTAGAAACTGTGCAAAAAAATCCAGAACAACCATCATCTTAAGTTTTCTTATAATTTATCAATAACTGAATCAAGTTTGGGCTGATCGAGCTCTTCTTTCGAAAGTTATGATTTTTTTTTGAAAAAAAAAGCCGAAAAATCCATTTTTTAAGAATTCTTAGGAAATTGATTTTTTGGCATTTTTTCTAGAAAATCATAACTTTCGAAAAAAGAGCTCGATCAGCCCAAACTTGATTCAGTTATTGATAAATTATAAGAAAACTTAAGATGATGGCTGTTCTGGATTTTTTTGCACAGTTTCTAGATTTTTAGAATTTTTCCTTAAAAATTCCTCATTTTGGATGATCTCGTTTTTTCATTTTTTTTCGTTTTTTCATACTAACAAAATTTGAATTGCGCAAAATTGTTGTGACGGAAAGATTTTGATTTTTTGAATATGGTGCGAACGAACTTCGGTTCAAACTAATATAATAAATAACTGGTTTCCTCGGTCCTCCAGTCCGGACTATTTTTTACTGGGATGGAGGGTAAATGCTGTATCAATCGACAGCAGAGTTACTAAACTGTGGGACTCCCGCCGCACCCCATTCATTTTATGACCCTCTAGACAATTCCACTTTGATTCACCGCACCCTCGTAATCCTTGCACTAAAATGAGTTTTACCACTTCTGTTTACAAGATTATGGGGAAATGAGCTACCCTAATTTCACAAAAATAGGACTCATCTTTTTCGATTTCTCAAGCGAGCCGCTTAGCCGCCTCGCTGTATTTCGGAAAACGAGACTTGTGCCGCACGATACTTTCAAGCAATATGCAGCACTGCACATATTTCTATGATCGCGAAGTTCTTCGGCGTGTCCGTGCAGTTCGATTTAAGAAGAAAACCACTCGCGTCTTATATTCATGAAATTAGGGTAATATTGATTTTTGAGCTTTCTTTTCTTTGAATGTACTAAGCAACACAATATGAAAGGCTCAGTGACGAAGCGAAAAGTGGCCTGTGTTCTTCGGCGGAGCTGAAAATATGTGTGTGCACATTTTGGTGCCTAATTACACACAAAAGTTTTATTCCGAACTGCCTATTCTTTATGAGTGGAGAGATAATAATGTAATGACTCGATTCTTCCCTCTCCTCGCTTCCCCAATTTCTAGCTGGTGAGCAAATGTATGTTGTTAAATTGGTATGGTCGATATCGGATGTTGTCACTGATTTTCTTGGATGAGATAATGATGCAATTTTAGATGCCGAATCAATGCAGCATAAGTAATCAGATGTTCTCATGCTCTTGTAATACTGACTTTTGTTCAAGCGACCACAACTATCTTATGGTACCTCTTCAAAATTTCGATACGATACAATATCAATGCCTTGCTTTAGAAGCTATGGAAGAAGTCTTCCAAGTACTTAGAAGATAGCAAGTATACTGCTTGCCTGCAGGGGCTAATAGATGAAGGTAAGTACTTAGTAACATGACCGTTGTAGTCAATGTCATAGTTTGATAAGAGTAATTTCAAATTTGCGGAGCATATATCCAAGCAGTTTTTGGAATACTCCATTTCTTAATATTAGGTCGTTCCGGAAGTTCTTTCCGTTTTTTCAACCTATCATAAAAACACGTGGAATAAAGGCAGGGAAACGCTTCAGGCACTATCCGACGCAGCTTTTCTTCCGTCATATTCTTTTGCCACTTGATCTTGTGCTCAGTGAGAGAATGGGCGAAATTTCAAACCCATGGTTTTTACCGTGTCCAAATTTGGCAATTTTTCACAATCTTCTTTTTTGACTTTTGGAGAAGCTTTGATAGCAGTAGATAGAGTAAACAAAGTGCAATCTAATGCAATTTTTTGGCATCTATAGCTAGCCTTAAAAATTCTTTAGAATTATTTTTCTGATGCTATCAGATTTCACTTTTGGTGATGCCAAGAACAGAACATAAAACGGCGCACAACTAGATGTCATTCGATGCAGCTTTTCCTCCTCTTTCTATTGAGTATTTCGCTTCCCGATTTGTGGGGGGGGGGGAGGAGTTTGGCGACAAAATTTGCATAATTCTTGATTTTGGACCCGCCTAGGATGTACACGTAAAATGCGAAATTTTATATTTAGAAACGGTAAACACTCACTCACTCTGTAAAAATAGTGGACAATCATAAATGACTTTTGAAAGCGTCGAAATCCGAAGATTTGTTAATGTTCGAAGCGTTTTGCGTGTTTTGTGACTTTGAAAAAGTGAGGACTTCTGGAAAAGTTATCTCAAAAAATACTGAGAAGCCAGTCAAAATTGCCAAATAATTTTACAGCATTGCACTTTGTTTACTATATCTAACTGTCAAAGCTTCTCCAAAAGTCAAAAAAGAAAATTGTGAAAAATTGCCAAATTTGGACACGGTAAAAACCATTGGTTCGAAATTCTGGCCACTATCTCACTGACCACAAGATCAAGTGGCAAAGGAGTATGACTATTGAAAAGAGGAAGAAAGCTGCATCGGATAATGCCTGAAGCTTTCCCCTAGCTTCATTCCACGTGTTTTTATGATAGGTTGAAAAAACGAAAAGAACTTTCGGAACGACCTAATATATTTGTACTCAGAGAAATTCAGATCAAAATCAATTTTGAAAATGTTGGAGATTGACGCGAATATGCTATTTATCATGTGTGATGAATGCGCTGTTCCAATTACACATATGAGACATTTTCAAATAATTAATGAGTCGAGTAAGAAAAACATAAATCACAAACATAAGCGGACCATAAAATTACCGGAAATTTTATAGAAAATCAAAACTAAAATTAGATTAAAATTGCACTGCGCCATTTAGCATTTTGACTAGCTTTTGAGGAGTGCAGTGTAAGTGATTTAACAGCTTGTATCGCCGCCATATGCCGTAGATGCCGACAATTTTGATCTTAGCAACACTAGAAAGCAAATGGTTCCCAAGCTAAAAAGTATCAAAATAAACATTAATTGAAAATGAAAATCATTACGAGTTCAAAAAAATTTGGTGCAGGCTTCTTATGTCAACTTGATATTAGTCGTTCTTAAAGTTCTTATCGTTTTCTCGACTCATCAGAAACACGTAAAATGAAGGTAGCCGAACGTCTCAAACAAAATTCGACTCTTTCCTCCTTTTCTTTTTAGTAGTTATGTTCTTGGACTGTCTCTTATGAGCACAGAAGCAGTGCCATAGTTTCGTACCTGTTGGCTTATCCTTTCAGTTTTCATTCTAAATTTTTGGGAAAGCTCTAACAGAGAACTGATTGAATAAACAATGTGCAATACAGTAATTGTTTTTGGGCATCTCCTACTAGCTTTTGAATATTTTCCCCGAAAGTTTTTACTCTTGAGAAGCCGTATATGTGAAGCACTAAGAACTGGAAGATCTTCACATTTAGAAAGTTTGAAAAATCATTTGACACAAAGTAATGCAAATAAGCGTTTGCCGCTTTGAAATATACACCAAAATTTTGGGTACAGCTTTTGGCGCGTTCTAGAATAATATTTATAATATTATTCTCTATAATAATAATTATAATATTACTCCGTGAGCTCGAATGCTCAGGATGCATACCCTTTGCATTGAAGTAAAAATTGACCAATTATGGGATTGGACCTTAAATACTACCCACCTCAAAGTGATGTTGGCGACAATAATCGGCTGAACTCTTGCGTTTTGCAATTGCAAATTCAGAATGAGGACGCAAAAGATAGAAATTGTGTACAATGCACACATGATCATGTGAAATGATTCGACTGTAGTTGTCGCTAGACCGGCCTAATGTTTTGCCAAACTAGTAACATACGAGTAGCTAGGTAGATAGATATGGTCAAGTATGTTCAACAGATTTGGTTCACACTTTGCTGTGTTAAATACGAAGGAAGCTGATTTCCTCCAAATAAGCATATATACTAGCGAGAAAAGCTTTTGGTCGACGTGGCTTTTCTAGATAATTGCTATACTTTGGAAAGCATCAAATGCTGACTCCAAACCTGTTCTCGGTGCTGTGTGCCTTCAATGTCAAATCATCCTTTTGGGTCGAGACATTGATTGCGCAGTTGTAAATTTATTCACAAACGCTTGAATGAGCCAATGTTATTATACACATGCAAAATTATATTTAAAGCACTCATGCGATGATGAGTGTGAGTTGTTACAAAAGAGTCGAGATTGACGGTCATTGTGCTTTTTTTTTTGAGATCCTGCCCCCTAATTTCTTTTCCTCTAAGGGCCGAATGCACTTACATCTCTGCCGAGAAGGGATCGCAGCTTCAAAAGGAAGTTTCATATACTGAAGCTCCAGATATCTGGATTTCATGTTGTTACCTATCCGTAAGTACTCCGACAATCCTTCACTAAGAACATCTTGAACGAGAGCAAGAAGCTGAAGCCGCAATTTTCAGCTTTTTGTTTGATCCCCTGATGATCCCCAGCTGCCGACCATCTTTTTTCTAAGTCATTTTTCTTTCTTCGAAGTCAACAAAAATTATTCCGTTGTGTTGCAAGTTGTGTTGCTTATCTAACCCAACGTGCTAATCATGTTTTAGTAAGATCAAATAATGTTTTGAAGTCATGAAATTTGTAATGAACCACAATTCGGAAGTTGGGGTGTGTCGAAAAAAATTGGTATTTCAAAAACTCATTTGTTTTTATCAGCAACATGCTTAGCACTGTTGTGTTAGACGAAGAGTACAACTCTGGAAGGTTTTCGTTAACTTTGAAGGAAGGAAAATGATTTTGAAGAAATGACAGTCGGCAGCCGGGGATCTTCAGGGGATCAACAAAAAGGTGGAAAATGGGGCTTGTACAGCTTCTCGCTTCTGTTCAATATGTTCATATTGAAGGATGATGGGAATACTTACTGATAGGTAGATAGCGTGAAATTCAGATATCTGAACTTTCAGGATATGAAGCTTTCTTCCGAGGCAGTGAACCCCTCCCCGGCGGGGATGTTAATGCATGTGGCCCTAAAAGTGTTTATAAGTACACAGCCATAAAGGCACAACAGATACGTCAAAACCAGCGTCGGGTCTTTGAATGTTCAGATTTTCTCTGCAATGACCACTTCGATTACACACACATCAATAGTGAGCTTGTAAAGTTTTTGCGCCGTTATTCTTTGTAAGAGCGACGTCAACGAGTACTACATAAGCTCAAAAGAGCTTATCTTAAGTAAGTGGAGGGTAAGACCTTTTCAAAGCCTGTTTGATCAAGGCTTTCGGATTTGTGCCTACACCGAAGCTAAATGCCACCATAGCAATTCCGAAATTTCGAGAATTTGTTTTTGCTTTCACGCTGAGAAAAACTGGGAATGGACTTGATTGAGTACAGATTAACAGCGTAAGTTAGAGCAAACACAAAATTGACACTAGCGATAGTTCCTCAAATTGCCATAAAACGGATATTCTGTAAAATCTTACTTTCCAAGCATATCCTTCACACGGGATACGTGACAACTGATCCACGATGGGATGAGAAGATTCAAGGAAACTTCTGTAGTATAGTCATAGCTTTCAAGGCAACTTCTGTAGTGTAGTCCCGTAAAATGTATTAGGTTGTAAAGAAAGTTTCCGGGCACTTGCGAAAATTTTTCCTCAAATCGCTGTAACTTCAAGGAGATTGATTTTTAATTGAAGCTACAAAATTCATTGCAAAGACATTTTTGTACACAATATGTTTTTTTCTTGCTGGCTTTCCAGCACCTCACTGCGTTCCACCGGCATGAGCAGAAGGGAAAAAGGTCGTCGCGAAAAGTGGCCTATCTGTGCAGGATTATCTCAGGCATAATGAAAGCTGAAGACCAGACGCTGTAGTTATATAGAAGTCTGTTGAGGCTGTTACGAGGGCCATATATGTCTTTAAGGGGCCGCCTGCAAAAAAAATTTTTCCAGAAAATTTGAAAAAATTGACCATTTTTTGCCCCCAAAAATGCCTCATTTTTCGCGGAAGTTACTTTGAGGTCTCCTCGTTCTGCACAGGGTAGACCAAATCTTTGATCACTTCGAACATTGTTGGGGTAATGCCTACACATCTTTTGGACCCATCATCAAGGCGTGGTGATCGCCGCAGAAAACGCCAACTGCAAAAGGAGTTGCAGTCAGAGGCAAGTTTGACAGCTTGTAATTCCTGAGCGCAGACCGCAAAACTCGAGTGCAGCTGCCGGTTGGAAACTAACAAGCTCCCCAATCAGATCACCCATAATTTGCATGAAATTCTCTGAACTGCACAAAAAATGGCCACGAGAAGAAAAATTGTGAAATTTTTATAGTTGGAAAGGTTTTTTTGATGTGCAGGTCAAACACGTCTTGACATCGATAAAAATCAGAGGCCGTCCGTTTTGAAAACTACCGAACAGTATAAAAAAGTTGGTTTCAGAATCCGACCGAGCGCCGAAAGAATGTATTTGAGAATGAAATTTCCGAAAGTGCCCGGAAACTTCATTTACAGCCTAATAGCTTCGTTTTCAAACAAACTCTATCCAATTTCGATATTTACATCTTTTCGAACATACAGCAGATTGGGAAAAAGCTTGTGTTACTTAACTCTATAAACATACAATCCAACTGCATTTCCAGATCTTGAAAGGGTTGACGATGCAGCTTATATTGGTGAATCAGATGTAGCATTCGAGGTTCAAAGCCAGAAAATGCAAGGTAATTTTTGCTCCAAACTCAGCATAATTTTTCAAAGATCAAAGACAGAGACCCACCACTTGAAACAAGATGAGTGGAGAAGGGGCCCATTTATGCACAGAGTTTGCTTTCAAAATTTGGGGCTCTGCTGTCCAAATAAATTCTCAACATCTGCTTTTTGAATGCAGAGTCTTTCTGTCACGTGCGAGTACGCAGTTAAAGCGCGAAAGGAGATCAAAGCGAAGAGTGCTTATCTAATGCGTCCAAACCAATACTCTACCCGCAGCTCCCATAAAGAAACTGCAAGCGTTTAAACCTACTCTACTCCTGACTCCTCATATTTGTGGGCCGCGTACATCAACATCTCCACCAGAAAGGGAAACGTAGCTCAAAAAACACTTTGTGCCTCGTTGCTCTAGCCACCTGACTTTCACAACTCCATTTCCAATTGTTCCCATCAGCATTTATATAAACCGGCGGCGGCCCAGGAGTTCCCAAAGCCTCGCCTCCTTTCCTTGCAGGGGTATTTGGTTTCAGGCGCCCTCGCACTTTTCAGACGGCTCCGCTCCTTTACCCCCCCCCCCACTGGCTAATCTCATTACGAGTTGTGCGCAGGTTTGGAGGATACTTCTCAATGTTCTGGAAGATTAATAATGGATGGGAGTGGCAGACTAGAGTTTATGAGATCTATTATTTGGGGCATGTTACCTTTGCAATATAGGAACGAGAAATTTACTGCTGAGAAATCTTTTGACCATTAGACTTTGGTATGGGCATGGCATGGTCGGAAGAGTAAGGAAAATTCCGTTTTTCGACTCTCAGCCGAAATAAGTGTACAAGTGTACGTTTGGTCGCAAGTATAACTATTGAGCAAGATGCAGGTGTCCCAAATGTTTTCTGAAGGACTTTCGGGTTTTTTCGATTTTTCTGGCAGTAGTATTTTTCTAGTTTTGGTTACAACTTCGTATGGCTCAAATTCGATGCAAATCAAAAAATACAGAATCACAGAATTGTATGGAGTATGCGAAATATGACTTAATGCGACCTGTTTTAGAGCAAGATGCATGTTACAACCGAAAAAATTGAGCTTCCTATCATACAACGGTTTTTTCATAGAATTTGAATGAGTGCTCAACATCAGAAGTCACTAAAATTGTACTAATTTATGTTGGGTGTATATGATAATGAACGATAAGAAAGATCCATTTTAGGAGAGGTTTGGTACTACTTTTGCAAGAAAATTCAGGGTTAATTAATTAATTAATTCAGGCTGAACTTCTGTAGATTCTATCTGCATGCCAAAACTCTACCCAACCTGCTGTACTTATTAGATCGATGCACAAGTTCTCGCGTAGACCAGAGGAAGTTCCGTAACATAAAATCTAAACCTAATTCATGGCTTGTTCGAAAAGAAGTGTGTATTGCGTTTCAAGTAGCTACCCCAAAGCAACTCCTCGTTAATTATCCACAGAGAAGCAGGCTTTCAAAGATTGCCGAATTCGTAATTTTGAGTTTGGTATTGTTTAGTATCAAAGTGCCAATAGTTATCCTCCGGGAATTTTGGGACGTTCAAAGCAATGTTCCGTACGTGGCAAGCTTTCATCACTGGCAATGTAGAGACAAAAGTAAAAAATACCTTCGCAGATAAAATTACCTTCTCTGTACCAAAAATATCACTCGATGCTTACTTTGAGTACTGTAAGGCCTTCTCAGGTATGACAATGTGCCTTTATTTGTAAATGCAATAAAAAGGGGATTTCCCTTGCAAGGATGACTTTTCACAAATTTTCGCATTTGTCTCTGCTATTCCCGCACCTCGCAGGCTCCGAATGAGACCCGTGAAAGAGTAGAGCGATGGCGGGCTTGACTTTTGCGCGAGGATGCGATTGGCCTTCTGGAGTGTAAATGCTAGTGCGAATAAAGGTGCTAGATTCCTGCGTCCCTCCATATAAATTTACTGAGAAATCGTCGCATGCGCCGCGTTTTCACAATGTTTTGTGTAATCTACCAATAATCTCCGGCAGTTTGCTCTCTTATCTTTGAGTGTTCGCCTTTTTATGAACTTACGGAAAATTCGCTTTGCTCAATATTCATGTCAACATGGCAAGCATGTTAATGGCAAAAAAATCAATACATGCGACAACCATCGGTCCAGATCCAGCCTTTTATCAAAATTCTGATTATCTAGTATTTCTTTGTTTACACTGGAAAATGCTTGACTATGTTAAGTCAGGTATACCGTGGCAACATATTCTTTTGACGTTTCTTAAAACACTGATTAAATCACACCACTTGAAAAGATTTGCAGAATCAATGAGTAGTGAAATCAGAGGGCGACAAAACTCTGCTACGCAACTTTCCAATTTCTTCGAATTTTTCATTGTAACGAATTTACAGTGGCGTAATTCCTAAGATTATTAACGTTATCTTCCAACAATGCCTATTGATCATTTCTTCTGTACTTTAAATCTAGGTCGAAGTCTGCCCTACCAATTGTTCCCAGTCTGCAAAGAAATAGAGGGAATTTTTCAAACACGGGTACATACTTTTGGAACATCTTGTACATCTTGTACATGACTTGTCATTTGTAAATAAACATACTGCACTTTCGCTGGCCTAATGAATGTGCCCCCTTCATTCTCACTGTTCGGTGAATGAGAGATATTCAGATGCTGAAGAAGATCGTGATATCATAGAGGCTGAAGATTTACGATTGAAACAAAGGAAAAAGCTAACGCCCGGCTACATAAGGTAAGCAATAGGTAATCTAACTTCCTATATCAAGCGTTCTTTTCAGTGCCGTTAACCTCGCGGTTGCTCTGACAATTTTTGTATTTTGATTTATCCCGTATCGTGCTTGCTACAACATCATCGTTATGTATGAAAACAACATGTGAACGAAACAACTTAAAGCATGAGAAGCACCTGTATAGTTTTTCAGCAATAAAATTGCAAACTTGCACATATAGTCAATTTACCAAATTTTGTTTGCTGACAGCTCCGGTAATACATTCTACATTATAAACCCGAAACCAAAAAAACGCGACGGATTGCTCCGCCTTTGCCCATGGTCATAGCGCCTTTTGAAAAGGAGCCTTTGCAGACCCCCCCCCTTTGAACTCTGGAGCAAGAGGCGGTGTATTGGTGAGGAGAAGAGAACGCAGAAATCGAAGAGCGACGAGAGAGTATCATGACACGCAGGGTGCGCTCTGATGTCACAATTGCTGCTCCTTGAAGTATGGAAGCGCATGCTAAGTATGTCGAAATTGTAGCATGTGATGAAACGAAAGTCGGGCAAAATCGTAACAGTTATCCACTCGCTTACACATCTCGTTACACTGGAGGCTCATTATAAGGAATGAGCGGCTGTGGGAATCTCCATCACTACCTATCGATTTTATCGATTATTTGCAATGTTTAAGCTGCAGGCTGGGAGGTGGCACAGGGGGGGGGGGGAAGTGAGCAGCATGCTGACACGAATACAGCATGGGTTTCTAGATTTGCTAATTCCAAACTTTGAGCTACGGGGCTGGGAGTTGGTACAGGGGTAAGTGAGCATGCTAATCACGAATAAAATGACCTTTGTAAGAAAGACATTACTTTCACTGATTCTATCAACTATTTGCAATCAGTGCTTCATCTTCGCTCCGCGGAGGTTCGCACTGGCTTTCCTATCCGTATGCCTTTCTCATGTTCGCATAAAGATAATTTTACTCACCATGCCATAGTAAACACCACAAATGATTTGTAAACAACTGTTCATTTTTGAAGCACCACGTAAGATCGGTAATTTTGAGGAATAAAACTTTTTTGCTGAGGAACATTTGCGAATTTGAATGGATTGCTGAAATAGTTTTAGCTTTTTAGTCGCTTTGAGGATGGTAGTCATTTGGGCTACATTTCCCTGCAAAAAAATTGTTAGGTAAAACCTTGCCAAATCGACTATTGGCGCGATCACTGCTTTTGGCTCTGTTTTCGCAGAAGAGCAAACTTTTCAAACGCTCTTCAAGGTTAGAAGTCATTTAGCGCCAATACTTGTCAGGTACTTGCCACTTATCAGGCACATCATGGCTTTGCAAAAAATCCGAACATGAACTCAGCTCTGCCGGCTTAAAGCCGTGTGGATCCGTTTGACGCACAATTTCTGTAGCATTAACGCATCGGATCCGCATAAATTTTATATGATGGGCCTAGATCAGGGCTCAACACAAGGTGGCATTTGGGAATCTTAGAAACGAACTCCTCTTTGACAATGCGGAAATTTAAAAATAAGCTTTTGTGGATCTGTGGAAGTAAGGCTTATAATCCGCAGCGAACGATGAGTGGATTAAACTAAAAAAGCAGAAAATCGGAGATAAAACAACAGAGGCGAAGAAGAAGAAGGTTTTTGTATCGTTAAGTGCCGTAGAAAAGCAGTAAGATCGAAACTTGGGTCAAAGAAACCCGTAATGTAAAAAATTTCGAAAAACCATGTGAAGAAGTGGGTAAATTATAACATTGTTTGGTCTCGCGCAACCTCGGGGTACTCCCAGGTTGCGCGGGAGCAACCTAAATCGAAAAAACACAACTTCCACCTACTCTCTTCTTCAAACCCGAGCATGATGTATCGAATATTGTATAGTGTTGTTCTGCCAACCAGGTTTTGTGGTGGATCTTTAATGTTGACCTTACTATCGACAATTACCGTCTTCTTCGGAGGTTTGAAAGGGGATTGCGGTTATATTATCTGTTAGTCTTTACGATCAAACGCCTCGTCAGGCTTCCGTCGTTTGGACGTTCTCGAGGCGCAACGTGCCGAAAAACAAACCAAAATGGACTCACCAACCTCTAGTCCACCATGGAGTCAGTCAGTAGTCCGCACGAATGTGACGGACATCATTGAGGTTGCTCAGTGAGTCTTGGACTATATATATTGTGCGGTTCAAGGTCTAGTGACATGAGAGGTAAGAGATCGACCGTTACTGTCACGCGTTCATTTTTACTGTCCATTCCCAGATTTTTGGCGTATATCCACGCAACCTCTAGTAACTTTCGTGCCGAAATTTCAACCTTATGCTTTAGAATTGCACACTTCACATTGAAGTCACTCCCATCGTGTGCCTCGATCTTATGTTTGCCTAACGGTGATGACAGACTTCCTCGTTTTTTGTTAACCAGGTGTTCTTTTATTGTAACACTTAGACTTCTTCCCGTCTCCCCTATATACGACGTCCTGCAGTCCAGGCATTCCAACTGATAAACAGTCCCTTCTTTCGCTCAATCACTTAGTTTCCCGCTTGAATGTCGAGTCTTGTGGTGCAAAACTGCGTCAACCCTATGGTTAGGTTGGAGTCTGTCCGTCAAAATCAGCGATTACGCAAAGTTTACGAAAGCGCTCTTCATCTCATCTATTCAGAAGGGTCAGCAGATTCCATGACCATCATTTGAAAAGAACAAGAGCTTGAAAACTCTTCAAACCAGTGTTCGTTAAAGCAAATTGACTTTTGTTGCTTTTGAAAGGAAAAAATGCAGTGAGCCTTTTTCTGCGAAAAGGAGAACAGGTCGCAGATGTTGCAAATGTTTCATATTTTAGGATGTAATTGTACAAAAAAATTTGAGAGTCAACGAAAGCGATAGTGATTAGAAAAACCAGGTGTCTTTATAATTTTGTCCAGCTTTCAAAGAGGATTTTTCGATTTTTTTCGTTTTTCTCCGTTCAAACTCAACAAGATTGGAAGCCGTTTTGAGTTTATGGAAGGTTGACACGCGCACAAAACAGCAAAGTTTCAGACAAATTCATTGACAAGAACGAAAATTACGACGATTTCTAAAGTTCTTTATAATTATGTCCGGCACTGTAGCATCATAGAGGGAGTTGTCATTAATAATGTGGTTAGTATGTTAGTAAGCCGTTGCGAGGTTAGTACGATTTATTAGTGGCGTTGTCATTGTTATTGCTTCGCATAGGATTACGAATTGCGAGTCGTCCGGATGTTCGCCGACGAGACTGCGCAGAAGTGTAGCCATTACTATCCACTGTAGCCATTGTAGCCATTGACAACAAGACTAGACACGACTCCCTCTATGTATGCCATTTGTCTCCGACAGTTTCAGTAAAGCAGTAAACCGATGTATACTGCGAGCACGGTTGGATAATGAGGTAATGCTGGTCAACATTCCTACTCCTCAGAAAGCGGTTGATCAGAAATAGATTGTATGACGTAGCTTGTAATCAGAATAATGAATCGTTTGCCCTTACGGGAAACTAAGTGATTGCGCGAAAGAAGGGACTGTTTATCAGTTGGAATGCCTGGACTGTAGCACGTCGTATATAGGAAAGACAGGAAGAAGTCTAAGTGTTACAATAAAAGAACACCCGGTTAACAAAAGACGAGGAAATCTGTCATCACCGTTAGGCAAACATAAGAACGAGGCACACGATGGGAGTGATTTCAATGTGAAGTGTGCAATTCTAGGGCATGAAGTTGAAATTTCGGCACGAAAGTTACTGGAGGTCGCGTGAATACACGCCGGAAGTCCGGGAATCTATATACAGGGGTCCCAACAAGATGTGCACACTGTTTGATTGTTAATAACTTTCTTGCTTTCATGTCTTTTGCCGAGCTTGAGGTACCATTCAGTAGAGCGAGGATAAACATAGATTTACAGTATGGAGGGACTTACCAGCCGCTTTTCACTACTGTAGAATTACGGTAGGAATTTCGAGGAGGATTTTCAGCAATGGAAAGCTGTATTTTGCTCCAGAAAAAAGCCAAATAAGCCAGAAACTCTTGAACTGGGTTAATCATAGTCGCTGATTCTAGATATGAAAACTGCACGTCAGTACAAGTTTCTTTCACGAGTTAATTCAGATTTAGGGTAACAGTGATTTTCCAGTGTTCAGCAGAAATGAGAATACGCCCAAGAATACTCGAAAAACTGATGGAAAGTTACGTAGTGAAATCAGCACGCCTGAAAACCTTGCTACACAATTTTTTAGATTTTTTTGAAATTATCCCATCAAAAGGCTTATCCCACAATGATGCTGCATGCTGAAAGTTCATACCGTAATCCTACAGTAGCAAAAAGAGATTGGAGCTTTGCTTAATACTGTAAATTTAAGTTTATCCTCGCTCTACAAAATGATACTTCAAGCTCGGCAAAAGGATGCGGTGATTCAAGACGAGCCTTCAGCGGGTAAGTGACTTTGACACAGAAACCCCCTGTACGCAGCATAATGACTAGGTGGGAAGGAGAGGAGGATGGGGGGGGGGAGGGGGCTGGAGCAAGGGTCGGCTGGCGTGGCCCGGGCTAGACCGTGAAAGCCAGCTAGTGGACAATAAAAGTGAACAGTGACAATAACGGCCGTCGGCCGATCTCTTGCCTCTCATAACACTAGACCTTGAACCGCACAATATATATAGTCCAAGACTCACTAAGCAACCTCAGTAATGTCCGTCACATTCGTGCGGACTACTGACTCCATGGTGGACTAGAGGTTGGTGAGTCCATTTTGGATTGTTTCTCGGCACGTTGCGCCTCGACAAGGTTCAAACGACGGAAGCCTGACAAGGCGTTTGATCGTAAAAACTAACAGATACCCTAATTTCACGTGTACAAGGCGCGTGGTGGTCCTAGCTTTCATCCAGCTGCTCAGCCGCCCCAACGTGTTTAAAGAAGCGATCCTTATGCCGCATGATTCGTCAGGCAAAACGCAGCACGGTATGGGATTCCTTTGATTGCGAAGTCCTTTGCCGTGTTCGGGCTGGTCGATGAAAGCTAGGACCACCCCGCGCCTTGTACGCGTGAAATTAGGGTAATATAACCGCAATCCCCTTTCAGACCTCCTTTAGACGGTAATTGTCGAAAGTAAGGTCAACATTAGAGATCCACCACAACCTGGTTGGCAGAACAACACCATACAATATTCGATAATTACAATTTCCTTCATTTACACAAATTTTTCATAATTTTTCATACTTATCTTTTCATCCGTGCTGAGATATATACCAAATTTGATGGTTTACTATTGCTTAGTCATTGCAAACAAACTGATTATTTATCTTTTTTGCATAATGACCATGTTTTAACACGTTGAGAATTTGTGTGAACACAAGTTGGTCACTTCTTGTTTGTAACATGTTGATTGACCTGTTCGTGGTATGATATTGAAGCCTCAAATTTGGGCTACTGTGTGTAAGAATTGTGCTTCCTATCCTATCCAATCCGGAAATCCCCCCCCCTGAAAACTTTACGATTACCCTTTCGCTTCACCACAAGAGAACGATATTTAGCGTGTAAAGGCGCCACTTCTGCTGAGCCTTGGCCTAGATGCTAGCAAGGTGCTATGACCAAATTTTCAGCTCAAGACATTTGCTGAAACTCGCTCTATCAATTTCATGACACACACACACAACACACGCACATACACACATACATACATACACACATACACACGTACACACATACACACACATACTCACATACACACACATACACACATACACACATACACACATACACTCATACACACATACACACATACACACATACACACATACAAGGGTGCAAAGGTCTACCCGCCGGCACTGGCAGATCCGCGGTCTAGCGCAAAACACCCACTTTATTGATGGAAGTGCATTTTATGGACATTTCTGTCAGCGGGCTGGCATTGTCCCAGGTGATTGGGAAGAGACCGGGCGATGTGGTATTCGGACAGGGTATGGCCCATAGTTTTTAGTGAAATAGGGGGATGGCTCAATCATGTCAGATACGATCACATGAGCTACACGTTTCGCCATGTCAGCGCACATTGGCACCTTGGCATGAAGAACAAACTTTAAAAATCTACAAAAATTATTTCCAACCTTCCCGTATCAAATCCTACACAAGGCGAGTTTTTAATTTTTTGAGTTGTTTTTCACCCTTTGTTCTTGGCTTGCTAGCGGCACCAAAGTGCTACTGTAAAAGAGACGATGTGAATATATATGTTCTAAAAAAATTGTGGGAGATAAAAAACACAGGCGCAGAGAAAAAACCAAAGAAAAAGTGACAATTTTGTGTGTGCTTATAAAGTTGTCGCAAAGTTGCTGGCTAATTATTTGCTGCATCAGTCATACTGTTGTGTACGCATTGCCGTGGCCTACATATGGAGCAACTTTGAAGATTCCAGAAAAGTTCTGAAATTTTTCAGAATTTTACGAAAAAAGTGTAACAAAAATTATCCGCCAACCTAATATATCGGTATTTAATCAAATTCTCCCAAAGTGCATGTTCAAAATCTCTCCGCATAATATGCTCCGTGCAACCGGCGTAGTGTTTGAGCAAAACCTAACTGTTGCATGATCACTTGACCCAAACGGTACCCAACCTCAACTCGAACCCTTTTGATCAAGTCTTCATCATTAGTTAAAACTAGATTCAGGTTATAATGTCCCAGTGTATGGGAATGTACTTTCTGTAATAATTCGTGTAACCGGCACATGAGGCACACGTTCAAAAAATTTCTTGAAGCTGTGCCACCTGGTTGAGTGTTGGGCTGCCCAATACAGGGGAAGTTAAAGTCATCATAAGAACCAGAGCCTTACTGCAACCCAAAAAACCTGTGACGGTCGCTGACTTCACCATATAACCAGCTTTCCGTTATCCCAATAACAGCCAGGTTTTTGATTACGCATGCAGAATGTCAGACTACCTATGTTCCTGCAGAAAGATCTGATATTAGTTAGAAGGCACTCGAGAAAAAGATCCCTAGTCCGAGGAGAAAACTACCCATTTAAATTATTAGCGCTTTTTTGAGGCTGCTAATTATGCACATCAATCGAATCAATGCGATCAATAACGGCCGCGGGCGACCCGGTCACAGACATTGAAGGTATCGTTCGATTGGTTGCATTGCTACGTCGAGCTTCCCTCTCCTTCCTGGCCCTTTCCCTCTCTTCTTTTGGAAGAGAGGGTCTTAAGAAAATGCCTTTCTTTGAAGGAAGGTATTTCATCTGTGAAGCCCGACGTAGCAGAAGATTGGCAAAGTAAGATGAAGGTAAAAACAATTTCAAGAAGTCTGTCCCTAGAAGGATGTTTTACCTGACCATTCAGTATACCGAAACGGGCCTGCACTCGATTCTCAAAAAATCAAAGATTTGGTCAATACATATGTAATCATTATATTGACCTTGAAACTAGTCCTAGCATTTCTATACTCAGAAATTTCTATCGCTACAACTGATCGTTTTCTTTCCGTTTCTTCACTGGTCAAAGGAGGATTTAATGCAATCAAAGGAGGATTTGATGCAATCAAAGGAGGATTCGATGCAACGTATTTGTTGGACAAGGGATGAGAACTAGGCAAAACAACATAAGATAGCAACTTTTCATATTCTGACTTCAAAATATCCAATTGATAATTCATAGAAAAATTGCTTTCTTGACTCCATCAATCAAGCGATTATTGTACAGGCGTACGTTGGCAAACTCTCGTTTTCTTTAGCAGAGCATGAGCAGCACTCTCCAATTCGGGCGATGGAGACGGATCGAATGCTATCTTCCTTTTTTAGCCTGTCGATAGGATTCAACGGGTAGACGAGTATCCGCCATCTTTAGGTAGAGAATACAAGTAGGAATTCAATAAAGGCCCAGCAGAAATAAGGTGCAAGTGAGCACAAGGTCGATCGATGGCCGGGTCAAGTGAAGGGAAAGGAATCAGTCAAGTCTTTCACAAAACTATGAAAGAACTGACTCACAGACGACGTAAGGGGCTGATGGAAGGTTGACATGCAGTCGGGTAGAAGCATTAGATTCTGCATGAAACCGAGAAACCCAGTAGTAAATCCAGTAGTTGCTCTCGATATAGGGATGCGAGTGAGAGCGAGGATACAGGCAGCCGCTCGGCGGCAGGTCAAGCGGTCGCTTTCGCGCACAATATTGGTGGGAAGTGTCGAAATTCGTAGATATTCGATTGACTTCCTGCCTGGTTGTCGAATTTCCAATGGGAGGTGATAACATCAATCTTATTCGCGAATCCAGAGTCTCCAAGAAAGCTGTTGCATGTGGTGGAACTATTAGATTCTCCCCGTAGGCATACTTTAACTGCGGAGAGGCGAAGATACTGGCATCATGGACAGGTCCGGGAAGTTTGCATTCATGTATATAAACATCCGCGGGCGTCAACAGCAGCCAGTACATCCAGGGCTGTAAAGCCCTTGCGGCAGTGGTACTGACAGCAAGAATGTGCCTGCTTCTGTAATCGTAAGCAGCTTCCGTCGATGGCTCCGATGATATTCGGAGATGCTCCAGTTTAGGCGAAGGCGGCGGCATTCATTCGGCAGAACTCCCCGTCCCCTAATCGGCAGTCAATAAAGTGCCGCACGATTAGGGGATGGTTCAGGCGTGAACAACTACTCTCACGGCATTCGAGACTGTTTTCTAGCCGACACCAAAACCTCTTGGTATGCGTTGCTTGACAAGTAACGTAGAGCCATCACAACCTAAATGAAGAGACGCTAAGTTTTATATTCAATTCAGGAGCCCTTCTTAATGCTAACATGTAAAACATCTATTCAGGCATATCTCTGCTTGTTTGCTAAAATTGGATTTGGATCTAAGGATTTGATCCCTTTACATACCCAGCCAAACCCCGCTCGCACACACTGCGCTAACAGACATATGTCCTAGGAATCTTCTGCATGATTGAGCCATGCATGCGGAATAATTGCGTCATACGAATATGTGCATAACATTAACATTTTAGTAACACGAACCATGGATAAATTAATCTTGGAAATTTGTACTGACCTTGTTCTCTAAACTAACGGACCAATTTGGAGTTTCACTTCCTCCTATCAGCGGCGCGAGCAATCGGCATATCCTCTTTAGACGCGTCTCTTCCATCCAAAACTTCCGCGCCAATATCGGCTGGTTCTGATGGAAAAGTCGGATAGGGTGCAGCTTGCCGTAGCGGATATTGGCACTGTTTCTCACAGCACGGTGCGCAAAGATAAGCATAATTCTGTAACAGACATAGACCAACTGCGCTACCCTGATAATGCATGCAAACATAAGGGTAACGAATTAAAAAATGGAGAAATAGGCGCGCTTACACGAGGATAGTTTCTTGTTGGATTTTCTCTGATTGATTTACCTGCTCTGGAAGAAGAGCATTGCGCAGTTTTGCCTTGTTTGGCAAATGCTTTATAGTACATCGCTACCTATAGCGCACCTCGTGTGAGCTCTGTTATCGCGGTCAACAGTGCTTTGATGACGCGGGGAGATCCTCGTTGTGCGGCGCTCTGCGGATAGCTCGCGATAGCTCGCTTGCGAGATACTTCGAGCTATCATGACATAGTCCCTCTATATTGTGACAACCACGAAGGGTTTACTACGGGCCCCGACCCCCTATAAACTTTCGCGGTTTTTTCATTCTTGGAAATTGAAAAAAAAACGAAAATTGGTATACTTTGAAAGAGCAATCTCCTGAGCATTCTCCAAACAGGTTGTTCCGTAATATGAACTACTGAAAGTATAACAATGAATTATCAGCTTTCTACAAAGGCTATTTTCGAGAATTATAGGCGTTTTCCATGCGTCTTTTTCCATAGCGGGCGTGGCCCTGCAGACATTTGACACGTTGAAAAACTTGTTGAACCTCCAAAGAGAGTTGGTTTTTGTAGTCTCTAGCTATCAAAAACTGCCACGCACACATACGTTGGCAAACGTCGGCAAAGCTCCGCCCGCTATCCTGTGGGGAATAGACGATGTCAAATTTACACAGAGACCGGAAAAACCGAACATACTCGCTTTTTGACCTATTAGTTTGTCCCATAAGTTACTTCATACCTGAATAATTGATTTATCAGTCAATTCATTGAAATAGTTTCTAAAATTTTCATAAAAATTCACTTTAGCCTTATAAAAAAATTTTTTTCGGGGGCGTGGTTAACGCCACGCTCCCTATTTCTGAAATTTTGGGGTTCTGAACCCGCGAAAATTTTATGGAGCATACCAAAAAATTCTCCGGGGTGCGTGGCTGACGCGCACCTTCATCAGAAAAATTTTTTATGCCCCCTCCCTTCCCTCCCCTCTCCCCGAGCCGAATTTTAGGTACGCCACTGATGCACACGAAGGGTGAATAATACAGTATGAAAGTAGCATGCCAAATCGATCTAGTACAAGCGTTTCTACGAAATTCCAAAGTCTCAACTGCACTCACCGCAAGCTTACCAAAGAGATCCCGTGGAAGGTTTGAAATGGTAATTACAGTGTCAAATCACCTCTTGCACTCTATAAAGTATGACGTGCTATGCTTTTCAGCGTATTTTGAAGTTAGAAAAGCGCGATTTTCGATGATCAACTTGGTTGTAGGGACAAAATAATCAACATTTTACTCATAACAAAAAAATGTTTTATGTCGTGCTTTGCTAGAGATGACGCCTCGCATCTTTTTTGAATGATGAAAAAAGTGCTGCTAATGTCTTGGCCCCAAAGACCCGCAGAGTTAAGACAATTCGAAGCTAGCTTGAACACCTCATCCGGAACTTACTAGGTTCGCTCTTGCGATTGATATGAAAAGCGGTAAAAAATGCTATTTTCAGATAAACTTAATGGGGTTAGGCACACCCCTTCTAAAGGCCAGTTCGCCTTGAAAATGTAAAGTGACTTGCTTATAGAGTCTTTCGAAGCACCAGCATATCTGCTTATCGACTGTAGAGGTCTAAATTGGGAGTTCTAGCATCAACTTTGTAAGCAACTTCATTCAATAAATAACGCCATAAAGTTTTGATTGTTCTCCAACTAAGCTTTCAATGCTTTTGACACTCTGCTTTCAAGCTTTAATAATCTTAAAAATGTAAAGGACCCATTTTATAATACTTGAAACACAATACAGTATGAATAAGCTAGTTCTGGCTGGATATAATGTAATTGCAGTGCCATGAATGCGCGGCTAAATATGCGCGTGAATTGTGCCTTTATGGCAGGTTATCTGCCAGCAAAGGTCGGTGTCAAAACCGTGGTAATTCTCCACGCACAAATTTGGCTGTCGCATCGCAAGCACACTACATTATGCGAGTAATGTAACAGCTGTAAGGGTGGGTGATTGCGTCGCGACTTTATTAGCTCTCAAAGGCGAAGGGAAACTCTTAGCGACTAGCAGGACGAAAGAGGCGGATTCGCCTGATATGCCAATTAATGCAAATGCGGTGTCTTGACGAATTCAGTGTGGTTTAGAGCCATTCGATGGACATGCGGTTACTGAATAGAACTACGATCAATTAGCTTGTAAAAATAGCATATTCTAGGGTGCCACATTCTTGCTGAGCGTAGCAACGGGGGCAGATAAAGCTGAGTGAGATGGGTACGAGGTTTCCTAAGAGCAAATAGGTGAAGAAACGGCAGAACAGCAGTTAAGCGATAGGCACTGATCATTCTGGTGATGTAGTGTTTTGGTGCAAACTGTTGAACTGTCTTATCAGCAACATGTTTATCACAGTAACTGCGAAGCAATAATGCAGTTGTAGTGTGGTTTCATTGATTTGACTCGCACTACTATGAGCACTACCATAATGTTCAGTATGTTGCCACCTAAACGGGTACTGCTTTCAAAAGCTTGAATATAAGATGCGGCAATATTTAGATGTTCTCATCATTCTTGCATTGTTACCATTTACGATTTCTGTAACGTGCCGCACATATTCGCCGCAGGAGGAGAAAGGGCCTGTGAGTTCACAGAGCAAAGAATTCCACTAACTTTTTTCTGCTAACCAAAAAAGTATTCTTCTTTGTTTTCAGGAGAATATGAAGAGTTTGTATTGTGCATTCTATATGACGGAACGCTGTCATAAGGGTCACTACTCTGAGGGCCCTGCATGGGGTGCACAACCGGTCTGTGAACTTGCACATTTCTCATAAAGATTGTTAACATTTTTTAAAATTTGTACTCTACTCAGACATTAGTGCCGACGATGCGCGCGCCTTCATAGGCTTTTTGCGCCAGCGGCGCGCCACCGAAACTGGCCATTAATTGTTGTTCTGGAGCAAGTTATAACCCCCACCCCCCCCCCCCCCGAATTTAGTGGCGCATGCTTGTTTGGAGTATGCATGACTGCTCCAAACATAAATGGGGTAGTAGTTAGTTCGTCGGCCTCAGTGACAGAGTCGGTTCCAATTCTGTTACTCTCCGCTTTTTTGCATTCACACAAGAAGAAGAAGACAGGGCAGATTTTATAGGAAATTTTATAGAAATTATAGAGAGTCTTGTAGAGATGTTGCCTTGGCAAGATTAATTTTTGAGAGATTCACAAGAACAAACTTTCCGAAAAGATCATGTTTTTCCAAAGATTAACTTTTCACAAACAATTTGTTGGTTTGCAATTTCCCAGGCAAACTTTTGACCAATCACGATCGGCCAAATCCTTCCTTCCAACATTATTTTCGGATGTACCTAGTAGTCATATGAGAATCTTTAAACTCTATTACGACGTACTTGATCTTTATTATTATGATGCTCCTTGTGAGAATGATATGGCAATATAATCGAAGGAGATTACTCATTTTCACTCGTCTTTTTCCCCAGAAGTACATGGATCAGGTGAAAAATAGAATTTGAGAAACGCAAAAAAAACACGGAAATCAATAGGATTCAAACCCTCATCGGTTACCTGTGAATTCGACGAATTAACTGCTATAGGTCCACGGTGGAGTGGGCATGCATATACTAGACGTGCTAAGAACTTCAGAGGGCTATAACATGCTCTAGAATAACGCGCAATAGTGGGTGCGCATTTGATGCTAAGCTCCCGAGTTCAAGTTCGGGTATTTACCACATCTCAATCGGCCACATATCCTGAGATCCTGCGTGTGCAATAGTCGCAAACTTACCGGTTCTCGCGAACACGCAGACTCTACTTTATCTGCACTAGTCCAGTTTGATGACCTCAAAAATCAAAATCTCTTTGGTGGATTTTTGTACAGAAGATTGTGCACACTCATTACTAGCCCCCCCCCCCCACCCTCAGCCTTCGGTCTTAGTATAGACCATTACACAATCGGCCACTATGATCATGCGGGCTTCCTTTGTAGGAAAGCTCATTGCGGGTGCTATGGTCGTAAACTCAGGGACTCTCGCGACCACATGGAGCCCGATATCAACTGGATCCCCAGTAAATTTCTCATAAAAGTGCCGCCCCTACTAAGATCCGTGCGCTGCCAAAAATCATCATTAAGCACCTTGGATGTCTGATAATGCAAATTTTTACAGTTTGTCAATCTGTGATTATATCGATTAACAGCCAGATAGCCTTCCTGAAAATTTAAGTTTCTTCACAAGGGAGTGTGTTCAAGTCAGAATGGAAAAACAAGGCATTGGAAGTTCTTCTAAATAGGAAGAACCCTTCTGAGTAGAAAGCTATGGATTGCAGGAAATTTGCAGGGCTGAGAGCAGCCAGAATTGTCAACACATAAGCATTCTGAACCAGGCCCGGCATAAGGGCTGGCAGACAGAACGCTTTGAAAGGATGCTACTGACTGCCACTGATTTTAGGATTTTCCTTTGACCTCGCCAACTGCGCAGGCTGCTTAATTGGAGTGTGTTTTCTTACTTTTAACCAGCGATACGTTTGCTATTACGGACTCTAGCAAAGACTTAAAAAAGAATTTTGATGCCAAACTTATCATATTGTAAACTTCAGGTGTAGAACATATAAATAAAATTTGAAAAATTATTGATGTGGAGGTTTTGCCTACCTCTGGTAGGCAAAACCTCCATATCACATAAATTTTTCGTAATTGCCCTGACTTTGATCCTTTTTGGCAGTATTGGCAAATGACACCTATTGTCAAAAAAAGTTGGGCATTTTCTATTTACATAAATGTTTCTGCACAGGTGCGGTTTCCTTCTTATGGGTTAAGATTTGGGGGAAGTTGGGCAATCTGAAAGGCTAAACTTCGTGAAACGCGTCGTTTTCTTTCTTCGGAGCACATCTACATAGCTGTCTTGAACATATCCCTGATTACTGCTGGTTGTGTAGATGCAGGATGCGCAGGTCTTACATTGATAAAGATGTTCTTTGAGCTTTCCTTGCACTGTCCGCACTTTCCGGAGTGTTCTTGATGTCAATGAGACTGATTTTACTAAATAACTAGCTGGCTTACCCGGCTCCGCCGTATCCGGACCAAACTTGGCACACATACACTTTGGGACCCGGCGGGTGTCACAGTCCACTTTTCGTTATCGATCGATGTCGATTTTACCGATTTTTATCGATTTTTTTGCAGAGTTCACCTACAGGGCTAGGAGTTGGCACAGGGGGGAAGTGAGCATGGGGATTCCGAATACAATATTAATTTTCAGAATTATCGATTACTTTTATTGATTTTATCGATTTTTTGTAAATTTTGACATGCGAGGCTGGGATTTTGCACAGGGGGGTAATCGAGCATGCTGATTACGAACACAATATTAGTTTTCAGAATCGTCCATTACTTTTATCGATTTTATCGATTTTTTTTGTAAAGTTTGACCTGCGGGGCTGGGAGTTTGCACAGGGGGGTAATCGAGCATGCAGATTACGCGGAATCTGCATGCTCGATTACCCCCCTGTGCGAACTCCCAGCCCCGTAGCTCAAACTTCGCAAAAAAATCGATAAAATCGATAAAAGTAATTGATAATCCTGAAAACCAATATTGTATTCGGAATCTGCATGCTCGATTACCCCCCTGTGCCAACTCCCAGCCCCGTAGCTCAAATTTTGCAAAAAATCGATAAAATCGATATCGATCGATGACGAAAAGTAGCCTATGACACCCGCCGGGGCCCTTAGCGTATGTATGCCAAGTTTGGTCCCGATCGGTTCAGAAATGGAATTTTCTATTCGGAACATACGTACATGCAGACATACATACATACATACATACAGACATACAGACATTCAGCTTTATATATAAGATTTTCGGTTGTTTTGTGAGGTTACTAACAAGCTCGTAGACGTAGGCTGATTAGATCAACCAGCTTCATTCATCTGATTTTCGAGTTGAAGCTATTCTTTCAGCGTAGCTCATTCCCCCCATCTTGGTTAGATATCAATCGCTCATAATTCAATCGCTCATGTTTATTCCTACCACTTTCCTTTCGAATCTTGCTCTCGCCTGTAGCACGTGTTCTTCGGGGTCAAGTAGCTAGCTTTTACCGGGGGGCTCACTGACGCCCAAAAATAGGGTCTTAATAAATTTTAGAGAAAGCAAGATTCTAGGAAATTGGTTCTTCTGAGTTTCACATGCATAGCTCTTCTTGAAAACATTAACCTGCGACTGATAACTTTGTTGATGGGACAAAATCACTAAATCTGAGAAGTTTATTCTTGTTGAGTGACTCATTGACACAATTTCCTTCAAAATAAATTATGTAATAATTGCGTAGTTCATTCACGAACATATAGGGCATACCAACCACCGTCGGTCGTGGGTACCCGCGGGATGAGGCTGCAAGGGCGCGACGCAGGCAGCGAAATTAGTACCCGAGCGCGAAAGTCTGCTAATAGATCTGTGGCTAGGGTTGAATTATCGCTATTTTCGCAAAATTTCTTGCTTATTTGTGAAATACTTCTCTCGCAAATCTGTCGAACTTCATTTCGTACTTGACTGCTGTTAGGATATCTCGTTTTCCATTTTCACGCAATATGAGCACCATGAGCACCCTGAAACTTTTTTCATGCAAATTGTTATTAGGTAATGCAGCTTTGTGTGACTGTGATTCAAATTTGATACTTTGATCATATCAATTTTGAGATTAGGAGACTTGAGAACGTTGCACATGTTGTTCAACAAACTTGAACATGTTCGTCCTTCAATCTCTAGTAGTAAACCAACCAAATGGGGTAAAAAACAATAACATTTTCTTTTCATGCTTGTGCAAAGCGTGCTCGAGACTCTTCAACTCAGAATAGGTGATATTTGTGCGTGAATAAGCAAAAGATGCGCTTCACCATCCCTGCTTGAACACTCTTAACCGAATAGCGCCACCACCTGAAATGGTTAGTAATCGATACAAGCACGGAATCTGATGCCTAACAAGAGAACAGAAGGTAAACACGGGTTGAATGAACGCCATGACTCTAAGAACAAAGCTACTTTTCGCGCTCGAGTGCAATCTTCTTCGCTCGCGTAGCGCGCGCGCTGCCTCATCCCTTGGGTACCCACGACCGATGATGGCTGGTATGCCCTATACCTTCGATAGTCAAGAGACAGAGCCTAGAAAGTGATAGTTGTTTGAGTTCTAGCCCCCTATAAAAAGTGAAGGTTGTTTTAGAAAAAATAGATGGAAATTTAGAGATCTGAATTGGACCAGGAAACTTGAAAAATTCGTATAAAACAGAGGCTAACACCAAATTTAAAACCTTATCTTGGTGGTTTCCTACGCACATTTTTGTCTTCAGAATTGCCGGTTAAATTGGGTGGCAACAGAAACAAAGTTCTTTTCTAATTGAAAAAAAGCGTTAGCTGTGGCGGTAGTTGGGAGACCGAAAGAAGGCAAACTTGTCAACAACTGAACTGAACATGTTAAACATGTCTGAAAAGTTATGCTGCACATCGACGCCAATCTGATTTTTGACGCGTCCTTTGATTTTTCACCCCCGCATGGTTGTTTCGTATCCTGCGACGTTGTCTAGATTCTTCCGCTCATCATTCTGAGCAAGTAACGTCCAAGCTGGAGAAAATTCGTTGCAAAAGCATTGAAAAAGAGCAAGATAAAGAAAAACGCACTTTTTGGTAATTTTCACAAAAAAACTGGCATAAGCAAAGAAGTAAGCTCGGCGACGTTGTCTACATCATAGACAGAAACAAGACTTATCGAATACACAAAAAAACCGAGCGAAGAGAGTTGAACTGAAGAAAAAACAAAAGGTTTTCGAAAACTCCGTTTTTCCTATATTTCTCGTTTGAAACATAAAAAGGAGTCTTGCGACGTTGTCAGCGTGAAAAAAGAGATCAAGAGCTTTAATTTTATATATAAAGCTGAATGTCTGTTTGTCTGTATGTATGTATGTCTGTCTGTCTGTCTGTGTGTACGTATGTTCCGAATAGAAAATTCCATTTCTGCACCGATCGGGACCAAACTTGGCATACATACACTTCGGGCCCCGGCGGGTGTCATAGGCTACTTTTCGTCATTGATCGATATCGATTTTATCGATTTTTTGCAAAATTTGAGCTACGGGGCTGGGAGTTGGCACAGGTGGGTAATCGAGCATGCTGATCACCCTCGTGGGGGTGATCAGCATGCTCGATTACACCCCCCTGCCAAATTCCACCTCCCTAGCTCAAATTTTGCAAAAAATCGATAAAATCGACATCGATCGATAAAGAAAAGTGGACTGTGACACCCGCCGGGGCCTGAAGTGTATGTGTGCCAAGTTTGGTCCGGATCGGTTGAGAAATAGAATTTTCTATTCGGAGCATACGGCGGAGCCGGGTAAGCCAGCTAGTATGATACATAGATTGTCGAAATTGGGCTCCCAACAACGAAGAAAAGGGTACCAGAGCCAAATGCCCCGCGAGCCGCTTTTGGGGTAGCGAGGTAGCGCGCAAGTCGCGGAGACGCAGACGAGCGCGGAGACAGACCAGAGCCGGCAGGGCATTTGGCTCTGGTCATTGATCTCCGCGGGATCATAACGAAACCCTGTAAAATATATCGTTGTGATCCTCATGAGACGTCCAGGAGCGCTGACAACGTCGCGGGTCTTGAAAATCACTCCATAACGATAGACCAGCATTTAAGTAGCGACTCTCTGCGCAAGATTTGAGCGCAGTTTCTTATTTCTATTTAACTCCAGCTGCTTTCATGAACTTCCAACGCTCACTCGAAGTCTAGAGAAAGATTAATTGAGAAATTTTGCTCCAGTTCCTCATTGAATTTTTGAATAAAAGTCTTTTTGGCAAAAAAGGGCCATAGAAACGTAATCCTTCGGTTTTTTGAGCTTCTTTTGGATGTCACTACCATATTTACCTCATTCACATCTTTCCCTCTATGGATATGTCATTAGTTATGCCATGATATCCGGGGCTTCGCCCCGGATGACTTCCCTCTAGGTGAAGGTTGTGTTCTATCATGACGCTCAAAGTGAAAGCCAGAGTACGTGGCTCTATGTATCGAAGAGCAATTCTCATGAAAAAAATCTGATTTAGAGCCTTTCCACTTTTCTTTATTTTAATTTGAGATAAGCCGTTTTGGCAATATTTCGTGTTCGTGTCCGGAGTATGGCGATTTCGGAAAGCCTTGCAAGCTTGTTTATCTTTTGATCACATGTGAAAACGTCTTCAGCAGTAACATCGTTGGACAGCGAAGATTTTTGCAACATCTTAGCCTGCTACTGCTAACAGTAGGCTTGTGCTCACATTGTTTTTGATTTGAGGAACCCGTGTAAACGTGTTTATGCAAATCTAAAGTTCTATAAAAAAAACTCTGCACCTTGTGTATGAAAATACCGAGGTTTAGCACGCTCATAGGCTTTTGTGTGCTCGCTTTATATGGCAAATAGTCTTGTGTTTTGACGATTAGTGATTCCTGGAGTGGAGAAAACTTTGTTATGTATTTTTTTTAGCATTTTGAAAATTATTCACGTACATTTGTAACGTTTCAAATTTTGGCATTGTCTACATCAAATAAATTGTTCTCGGGTTCGTGACTCGCCATAATCAATTTTTGATGATGAAGAAATTTTCTGTCCATTTTCGTCATCTAACTAGCCAAAAATAGCGGTCAGGTCAGAATTCGATACTGCTATCTTACTTGTCCTCATATCATTGGAAAAGTATGAATCGATTATAGCTTTATCAGGCTCATTTGCTTAGTAAGATATCTACTCAGACAATCGCTGGGGGCAGGCGGGCACCGGAAAAATAGATTGCTGATTTCTCGCACCCCGCTCGTTTTTGGAAAGCAATCAGGACTTTTCGGAAGACCGCTTGCTGAGTCAGCGGATTTTTGAGAGACCGCCTGTTAAATTTTTTTCGCTCTTATCTTTTGCAGATATATTGCTGAATCTCTGAGGAATCGAGAACTCAGCAAGCGGTCTTCCGAAAAGTCCTGATTGCTTTCCAAAAAATCCGCGAGCGGGGTGCGAGAGATCAGCAATCTATTTTTCCGGTGCCCGCCTGCCCCCGGCGATTGTCTGAGTAGTTGCTCTTCTGACTAATTTCAGCATTTATTCAGACAAATAGGGATGGGAGGAGAAGGTACCCGGAGTTAGATTTGGCTATTTTACCTTGATAATATTCAACTTTTTTCTTACTATTTTTGCATGAGTCACGTTCACGCAATAAATAAGGTATCAGGGAGCTACTATTTGTAATCTTTCTCTCACTTTCTCAACTCAGATAATCGTTGGGGGCAGGCGGTCCGCAAACTCGCGCTTTTCTGCAAGCGGTCAACAGAATTTTGGGCGTGGGTAAAACTTCAGCTGGCGGCACTTCCTTTACGGTCGTATACTCTGCCAGCGGGCAGCAATACAGTATTTCCTGCATTTTCTCTCGGCAAATAATTTCTTTCAGCGAGCGCTGACCAAACTTTCAGTGAGCGCTCGGACTCTTTTTAAGCAGTTTTGGGCATGCGCCGAACAAAGAATAAGACTCTGTGTGGCAGAGGTGTCACGTTGGTTTTATTACTAAAGTTTGAGGTACTTTCTCTCAGCGGAAAGTACCTGCAAGAAATCAGCGAACTATTTTTTCGGTGCCCACCCGCCCATGAATCGCATGGCCGCCTGCTTCCGGCGATTATCTGAGAAGAACCAAGTAACACCGAGTAATAATAATTAAAGTTAATGCGAATGAGAGCGATTAGTGCAAAACCTCCTCATGGACAATGTTTCGAACTGTTCTTTTCGGTGTCTCACTTTCAGGCTAGCCGGTGTTCGAACCCGGGAGAAGGCAACATAAAGCTGCCCATGGCTGAATACGTCTTCAGGAAGATATACACCTACTTTGGTAAACGACTACCCCTGGGACTTGTTTATCGTCATAGCAAAGGCGACTTTTACAGGGTATTGACGTCTTCTTAGCCAAAATGGTAGTTGTCTTTCGCAATAGTTATCGATCCTCGGAACTACAGCTAGGTCTCTTCGTTCCCCGCAGATAAATCGGCTTCTCAAAACAAAACGCCCCAAAGTTCGATTCTTAAGAGTGTCCCATTGCAAAGGCCTCTGGTAACATCAAAATTACGTTAAAGCATGATTATAGCTCCCTTCTTCTATTTTAGCTCATGCGGTGGCATTCCCGATGGCTGATGTTAGATATTCAATCGGATATTATTCTGAATCTCCGGCATGAAGTATAGCAATATCTATGCTTGTGTAAACACGCTCTTCCCATCTACTTTCTACCCGCAGCGCTGTATTGCGTCTCCATTGAGTTCCTTCACATTCACATTCTTTGTAGCTAAAAGTGCTCGTTCGTAAAGGGCTTCTAGTGCATCAATAACTTCGCCAAAAATTTCTGTGACAATGTTGCCGGTGCAAACAATATTTTCTGCTAGGGTAACATGTCCATCCGCAGAGTTACTGCTCCCATTGCCTAGGTCCAAAAGAAACTTGTGCCAGTCACTCTCAGCATCTCGAGCTCGCATGTTTCTTCGAAGATGGTGGATCTTGAAGAGCGGCCATACAGATGACCTAGTGACGCAAGCTTCCACAACATCTTTACGTCGGCCTGTTTAATGACTGCCGAGACTTGACGGAAGTCGCCACCTACAATCAACAATTTCCTTCCAAACGGGCTGTCATTTTGCATAACATCGCGAAGCAGAGTATCAAGGCTTCAAGCGAACATACGAAAGCCATAGATATCTTGTCCCAAATAATGATATCAGTACTTGCAAGGTCTCGGGCCTCTCTCTGTTGCCTTCTCAGCAGTGACGAACAATTGCCGTCAGCCACATTGAGTTTGAACGCGGAGATTACAGTTCTCCCGCCAGGAAGCAACTCAGCTGCTACGCCGGTCCACGCTACACAAAGCACACGGCGGCGTTGCCCCACAACTAAGTTGTGAACTTGTGTATAGATACATCTCATACATCTCATACATGCTCGCTCCTTCGCTGAGGTGTCGTTCAAAATCTCTCGTTTCAACTCTTCTACAGGAGGTGTCACGACCTGTCGCAGGTCTTTTCCCAAGAGTGGCATTTTGTCCGCCAATCGAAGTACGCTATGGCAACAGCTTCTTTGTCGCCCAGTCCTTGATGCAGAAATTTGTAGCTCATTGGCACTGCAAAGTCACTCCAACGCTCCAGGGCATCTGCTACTTCGCAATAGCAGAGCAGACATGCGAAAAAGCTTCGCAAAGTATACGGAGTCTGGAACTGGACTGTTCCTTCCATGCTTTGCCTATGGTAGGTGTCATCATCGAAATAGCCTGAAGCTTTTGCGGCGTCTAAGAATGTTGCATTAATTTGTCCACCGACGGCACCAAGATTTTCAAACGAAGTCTTGCTTTTGTGTTGAGCAGGAGGATGCGGAGGCAATAACGCTCCTGATCTCGCGGTGATACTGTATATATCCTATTTCTTTGCCGCCTCGTCTTCTTGTTTTCCAACCATGGCGAGAGGAAAACGTGAAATGTTCGGGGATTTCGTGGTAATAGTAGGCACGTAAATCGGCTTCCAAACCCGAAGCTTCGCCCTGTCAAAGGTTCTTGCACTTTGTAGGTTCAACGCGAAGAAAGCCGTTAACGTTGTAATTTTGAGCCCGATCGACACCTTGTTGTTCTCCTCCCGCAACAAAATGCACGTTTGATATTCTAGTAGATGTACTGCTAACCTGAAACTGTATGCGATTTGTCTTTAGAATATCCAAAAACTTGATAAAGGACTTGGGGAGGACAAACGTAACGTGTGTCCAGATGCTGTTTGATTTCATCGATGGCGGATCCATCAGCTCCACTTCCAATCGTGATGCGAGCTCGGTCAGAGCCCTTGTATATGCATTTATAAAGATATTTCACTGCCGATACTGTTCCACACATCTCGAGATTTATGTGACATTGGAATTTTGTGATCAGATACAAATTTGTTGGGACCACCCATTCATTCATCATTATGGAAAACACCATTGATAACGACATTTGTGCGGTTTCTCCTTCTGTACTTCGGGTGTCAGCTTGTTCCATAGAGGTTCGGGAGGTGCCAGAGTAAGCGAATATTTTGTTCAAGTTGGGGTCCCGGGCAGAATCGACGTCTCTCATCATGTTGGCATCAATCCAAGTGACGTCAACTCTGCGCGGGACCCCAACCTGAGCAAAATATTCGCTTACTCTGGCACCTACCTTCTCTCACATAGTTGCTTAGGAAAATGCTTCGAGCATATTCCGTCACGCATGCAGGGTGAGTGAGGATCTTCGAGGCCGCACTTTTTGTGAATCATAAAACTGGTAACCGCGGCAAATGCCTGCGGCTCTTCCTCTTAGCAAGGTATTTTCGCATACACTGCATTATCAACGTCAGCCACCGTTTCTGCTTTCCATCCGTTTTTCATAATGATGAGCATATGACAGTGCGGGAGGCCTGTTCTGAAACTCGATAACTTATACATATGCTTGTTCTTCTCCAAGAACATGGTTTCTGAAGAGATCCTCACAAAAATTCTTCAATTTCCCATAAAAGAACCTTGCTGTCAGATCTGGCCTGTCAGTAGCGATCTGTCCATCATAGAGATTTGTGGCCGTATTCATCAACAAACCCTGAGGATTAAACTAACCCTGGAGGGTTAGTTTAACTCTAGAAAGCGATTAACCCGTATTCATGAAACACAGGGTAGGCTTAACCCTGAGGGTTCAAATCTACCTTTGAGGGTAAACCTTACCCCGAAAGCGATAAATCCGTATTCATCAACGAAGAGGGTTAAACTAACCCTGGAGGGTAAAACTTACGTGATTCATCAGAGTTAATAACCCTAACTTAGAGCAAGGTTAACTCTACCCTAACACTTCATACAAACTTTACTATCATCTAATAGTTTCTAATAGTTTCTAATAACTAATAGTTTTATGGAAAACAATCAAGAGTGTTGTATTATTTAGTATTAGTTGTTGTTATAGTATTTAGTTTCGACTTCGTTTTATGTTCAAATTCCAAGTACATGAAACACTGACTTCGCGAGAAAAAATAATTCTAGCTTTAGTGACAAATGAATGCGACGAGGAAAAATGGTTGCGAATTCCGCTCTGACAAGTGCCAAAACAGAAGAATTTTTTATGATAACACGCATCGACTCTAAAAGTAGCACAAGCCCGGTATGAAACGAAGTAGTTCGGCATAAAGCGAAGTGCGCAAAAGTAGAACTTACACGGCACAATTGCACACATGAAGATAAACTCACGCTGTAAGATTGGATGCTGCACAAATATGCTAAAGATGTTATAAAAACTAGTGTTAGAAGCTTACTCGTTGATTATACTACGATAACAGTGAAAGAGTAGAAGTATAAAATGAATTTAGCATGAACTTAGGCATTCTGTGTTGTGAGTTTGCACAGCGCACGCGTAACTGACGCCTTAACCCTCCAGGGTTAGTTTAACCCTCGGGGTTGATGAGTACGGCCACAGGTTCATTGATCGATACGGGTGGATCGCGTTCCGTGGTAAGCCCTACCCTATGTGAATGAATACGGCCAGTGAACACTGAGTGTTAAACTTACCCTCCAGGGTTAGTTTAACCTTCAGGGTTCGTTGATGAATACGGCCACTGGATTTCTGGCCACTTTTGGTTAAACATCGTAAGGAAGTACGTTGCTTTTCCAAAGCGAGCCACAATTGCCATGGCGTCCTGGTACGATTGTTGCATTGCGCGTGGACTACCGTGGACTACCGATATGCGATGAAGCCAACACGATGCGCCTTCCCGGGGGTCTCCGAACATCATCTCCTGCCAGGTAATCTTGAAGTCCTGTATATAAGTCAGCTCGAAGATTCACTTGATGTGTTCTGTGACAGTTCAGTCGATTTTGTTCAATCTTAACGTAAGCATCGACTGCAAACTGTTGGAACAATTTTCTTGCGCGAAGAATTGGATTGAAACTATCACGTATTGAGAAGAGGTAGGAGTGATATTTCATTTGCGTGATCCGCACTCCTCTGCGATTCGTGAGACTTGGATCCCACCCACTCCTTCCTGTTGGGAACAAAAGCGGATACGTGAGGGGATCGCATCTTCTATCAAGATCGCTTAATCTCATTTAAGATACTCCTTCAGAACTCCGCAAATGAACTCCGAGGTTTCTGGTAGATGGCACATCGTTGTCGTTGCCGACATAGATTACCGCAACTTCATAGCTTGTTGGAACCATATCTTCCTCTAGGGCCCGTATGCACGTACATCCCCGCTGGGGAGGGGATGGGATCTGAGAGGGAATGCGTCATATCTCGCTACTTCACGTATCTTTCTTCTTCCTTCTCTATCTTGCTTATGAAGGTTCTCTCATGCCCTAGTACCTGCGCATAATCGATGCCAGTTTACTGGCATAATTTATTAGATTTCTACTAATTTGTGTGATCCCCTGGGGATCCCCAGGGGATCACCTCTTAATTTCAATGCCATTTATCTTCTTGAAAACTCAATGAAAACGCTAATTGTACTACGATTGTTGATATACTACGACACTGAAAAAGACGTTTGTAGTAGAAATAAGTGAAATCTCAGGATATCGAAGTACTCGGTAATCCGTAGCTCGCGAGCCAGGGATCATCGAAAAATTCACAACTTTCAGATTCCATTTCTCCTGTCGGAATCATGCTTAGCAGTGCCGTAGTATATCCTCAGTACAACTTTGCAGCGTTTTCATTGAGGTTTCAGGAAGGTAAATGACATTGAAATTGAGAGGTGATCCCCTGGGGATCCCCAGGGGATCACTCAAAATAGTGAAAATCTAACCAATTATGCCAGTAACCTGGCATCAATTATGCGCAGGTATTAGTGTATGAGAACCTTCATAATCAAGATAGAGAAGGAAGGAGAAAGATACTTGGAGTAGCGAGAATGACGCATCCCCTCTCAGATCCCCTCCCCTCCCCAGCGGGGATGTACGTGCATACGAGCCTAGAAACACCCCTTTCTCTGTTTTCGTCGAATACCATTCTAATCACTGTGGGCTGTCGATTTTCACGTCTTGCCGCCTCTTCTTCGGCTTTCTCCACCTCGCTCATCAATTCAAAGGACTGAGCATAGACATTGTTGTACGCGAACCATTCGCTCAGAAGCCTCATCAATTCTGGATCGCAGTTCACGTTTTGAAACTCCCCTAGGCGTTGCTGTGCTGTTAACTCAGTATCCAATACGTAGACTTGGCCGTACTGCCTGTCTTCACCTGGAGCTGGATGAAGAGGACCAATCTGATGGTATATTTGGCCGTGAATTCGATAGCAATACGGGCCTCGTCCTTGAGGCGAATCTACTTGGGCACCCGTAGAAGCCATCTCCAGGGCCGAATTGAAATTTCTGATGTTGCAGAAGAAACTAGTACTACGTTGTTATACTTCTAACAACGATGAATTTCCGATAAATAGCTCCTTTATCAAGGTAGGAAAACATCGAAAAAGTCCAAAGCAAAGCGGCCGTAATCACAGAACTCGCCGAACGTATCAGTATGATGTTGTTTGACCTCAAAACTAAATGTAGTGCGCCACATTGTACGCAACGACGATCGAGCTCTCCCAGATGGTTCGTAGTTGTTGTGCGTACTCTGATTGCTATACCCAGGGTGTTAGAAATATTGCGACGCTGACGATTCCTATATCTTTTCAATTTCAACGCCTGTTGGTCCTCACTTTGGTCTTGTCCACGTTGACGTTCGACATTTGCTTGGCCATACTCTGCTTCTTCTTCCTCATTTTGTTGCGCACGGCGCCGTCTCTGACGCATAGCATTCCTTCTTCGGCGTTCAACGCCTTCCGCATGCGTTTCATTCTGTAGTAGCCTCTACTGACGCCGGTTTTGTTCCAAAAGACGCTGGTCACGCTCCTCGATACTTTTTGCTTGCCTTCGTCTCTGCTGACGCTCAGCATTCTCAGCAGGACGTTCACCGCGCTTCTCAGTGCTTTCATTCTGACGACGTCTCTGTTGACGCTCAGCATTCTCTGGAAGACGCTCTGCACGATCCTCTCTGCGTTTTGACGACGTCTTTGTTGGCGTAATGAGTTTTGCAGACGATCGACTACCATCGCTTTCCACCTCGAGATTTCTTTGCTGGCGTTGCATATTCTCAGAACGACGCCGTGCACGTTCTTCAAACTGTTCGGCCATACGACGTCTCAGGTGACGCTGCACGTCAGCGTAACGACTTCAGCAGTTTCGGTAGGACTCCCAACTTCGCGTGCATCGCGATAGCACTGCAGGTCTTCCTCGGGTCTGATCTCAGACATTCGCCATTGAGTCCCGCAGGACAAAATGAGGTGTCGTCACGGAATGCCTGCGCGACTCACGAAATCGGTGTCGGGACAAAATCAGGATACCTGATTTTGTTTCGGGACAAAACTGCGCGATAAAATCAGGTGTCCAGACGAAAACATTCCGGACAAAATCGGGACACCTGCGGGAGACACTATAATGTCCCGATCGCGTTCAGAGCGGGCGGCCTACGCCCTTATTAATAGGTTTTTGCGTCCTCTGTGTCCTCTCTCACGCCTCTCTTTTCACTTACCTTGAGTCCTTGGTCTCTTTGGGTCCCATTTCTCACGCTTGTAACTTTCTGCTAGTAAAACCCAGTCTTACGTCGTAAAATTTATTAACAAATAACACAGATTCGGAGCAGGTTACGAACAACTACAACAAAAATGTAGACAAAGCATCAGGCTTCTTCGATGTCCTCGACTTCATCTTCTACGCATTCGGTCTTCTGAATTACCAGGTCTTCCTTAGTGATACGATACCGTTGCCTTCAGTGTCTTCGATGACGACGCTTTTTCTGAATACAAAACTTATCGATACCAGGATCACATAAAACAGATGAATCACCTTTGATGGAAGAAGAGCGGATCTTTCAGGGTCAAAACGATATGCTCGAATGTCTGCCCTGTAAAATTATAGTTCAGAAGTATCTCTTCTTCCGTATAAGAAAACTCACAAGGCTCTCAATATTGCTATTCTTGCTTGACCGCTCCATACAACTCTTTTTTCCGAAAGGACGTAAAAAGTTTCTCGCGACAATCGTGATCTCTAAGGACAACCACCACCTGAATTCTACTGCACATAAAGGTCTTCCGAGGACATACATACCTATTTGGAATCCGCTTATGCTCATCTGGCGTCCGCAGAAGTTCATCGCGGTACAGGCCGAGAGCGTCAACGACGAAACCTAAATCAGTTATTGAAAGTAATATACTTGAATACGCATTGACCCACTTATTAGAAAATCGACCAATCCTTCTGCGAGGTCTTTGAAATGATCGAATTTTCCCTTCTTCCCGCTTGCCTACAAGCGTAGTTTTGAATCTCCGTTAATGGTTCGCAGGCCTAAACGGTGATTACGAAACAACCTTATCATCTTCATCTATTTGTCGCTTACATGTAGAAAGAAGTGCCGCAAAAAGTCGAGTACCAACAGGAAGTAGTCATGCTTGTGAGCGCGTTTTGGTCTCTGCCACTTCTCCATAACTTCGATATTCATCTCCTAATATAATTTCAGAATTTAGTCTCGCTGAAGTACACCTGACGCATGTAGAGATGGGGTACCTAGCAAAATACTTATTACTCCTGAGATCGCCTTAAAAAAATAACCCCAACACCATTGAGATTCAAATTAAGAAGCAGTTCTGAAGTTCTTAGAGGGAAGAGAGGATACTCAAATAAGAAAAAAATAAGATTTTTTCGTCCTCATAGTAATTCTAAGAAAATGTAGCGAAAACAAAGCCTTTCAACAAGTTTTAGGCTCTGTTCGATTGGGGCATCTTATATTTCGGCCGATAGACGTTGGCCAAATACTGTACATGGTTGACATGAACTCAACACTATTGGCAATTTGAGCATTGCAAACCCTACTTGCAAAAAACCTGGACTTACCTGGGGTGCAGGAATAATGGTAAGCCTGGCTTATGTGTGACTCAGGAAATAAGAGCGGGGCTTCCTTGGAAGTTGAGTTGAAAATGAAACTGACGCTTTCGGCAGCGATACAGAATGAAGTCAATAATTTCAAGTTTTACTCGTTCAGATATGCGCCCGCGCTTCGGGACAAAATCGCAACAAAATCGGGATAAAACTAAAATGATCACTCCCGCCGGTGCACCGGATTTTGGTGCGACCACCTATATTGTGGGCGGATCTCCTGCGGGAGTCAATGGCGAATGTCTGAGATAGAACGCTGTTCAGCATCCTCATGTTGACGTTCAAGCTAATGACGCTGTGCATCCGTCCTCAGCCGCAAAGCACGCTGTTTTTCAGTTTCGGCAGAAGATAATTTTTTGGCGTTCAGCATTCTTTGCATAGATTCAAAGACGCCCACACCTACGCATCTCAGGCTGCTGATTAAGCTCCATTTCGCTATGTTCAGTGCTCTGAATCATAGATTTAATCCTTAGCAGCTTCTGCTCAGAATCAGCATCAGTTAAAAACTATGCCAAAGAGATATCCCTTTTCCGCTACTCCCACCAGTCAGAGCAGCGAACTCCTTGCTTTCCGTTGGCGGGCATAAATCTGAACGCTTTGCTGCGATCAATGAAGCAGTAAAAAGTTGAAAAGCTTCATATTTCTTGCAAACTAAAGATAGTGATTTTCGCCAATTCTTCTCGATACATGTACTTAAACGATAAAATTCGTCAACCAAAAATGTACCCTTGTCATAATTCATCTCAGTAAATCTGACTACTACAGAGGAAAAAAGCAAAGAAACCTTCTCAAGTTTTGAATTGGGAAGCCAAACTGATGATTTATTGTTTTTTGCTCAATGCAATAATATCAGCTTTGCAACAAATTTGCATTGATCCGTTTGAAAATTCAGGAGGAAAACAAAAAAAGAATAATTTCGCAAGTCAACATTTGAACTTTGAACGCTGTTCAGTCAGATTGGCTAGATGCTCATCAGCTGCCTGCAAACGACTCAAAACTCGCAGTGTAGAGTAGTACACTAGTACACTGCTGTACTACAGTAGTGTAGTACACTGCTGACGCGGCAAGTACGTTGCTGCAGAAAAGAGAAATACTACATTGACTCAGACTCTACGTTTGAGCCAGGGCGTAAAATTACATATCTACCGTCTTAGCTTTAATGCAGTGCAAATGAGATAGGGAAATCACTTCTTTAACCGCTGTCTTTAATCTGTTGTTTTTTTTTTCACAGTAACAATAATAGAGTTCTTAGTTAAGAATGTCATTTACATAAACAGCCAGAAGATGAGAAAAATTGCTGAAGAAATGTCTTGCATTCGCTTTCGACTGTGAACTCCGAAAAAAGTAGAAAAAAGCCCAGAACTTTCCCAGTAGTAAAAGTAGATTTGTATGCGTGTTTTAATACGAAAGTCTTAGTAATCATAGATTGCAACAACGTGATCAGTACTCAGGGATTCGCGCCTGCGAGCGGTCCTCCTATAAGGGCTAGCGTACAAGCAGTCGACATAAGCCTAAAGCCTCCGTGCGTGCGGCAAACAGCTGAAGCGCCGTCCTAGCGGCAGGCAATACCGTGCGAACGGCATGCAATACAGTTGTTCGAGCGAGCGGCCAGCAATGCGTCCGTCTTATCGGTCGGCAATACATTTGCCGTGCAAGCGGCCAACAGTGACCTCTATTTTCTGCGCACTAATTTCACACAATGTGAGCCTAAACGGTGCTTGTGTGAGATACGACGCAGTGTTTAAGCTGGTTCAGCGTTGACACGTCGTGTTGTCAATATTTTCTTTTACCTCAAGGCTGGAATGAACCCGTGTGAGGCTACAGTTATCAAGAGTGATGGTGAGGACTTCCCCATGAAAAGTTTGGCAATGCTGCAACCATCGATCCGTGTTCCCAAAATGTGTAAAGGATTGATCTGTTCAAGAAAAATGGTCAAGATATCGCAAAATACATCTACTCCAAGAGCAAGCGAGCGGCCGACTTTCTCCGCGCAAGCGGCGAACATTAGAGACCGTGCGGGCGCTCCACGTTAACCGTGCCAATGGCCCTTGACACACCGACGAGCGATTGTAAGGTCGTCGCTGGCCGCCCGCACGGCGCGAGTCCCTGAGTAGTGGTTTCCATCATAGGTCTATTCCAATTGGGTTAAGGCGAAAAGCGGCTTGAAATAGCGCACGATGCACTAACACGTTCGAAGTTTGCAAGCGATCAAAGAGAGTGAGTAGGGAGAGGTTTAGTCATAACTACCTATTCAGATTATATGACACAAATCACGGAAGCGCGGACGCGCATCATGCTTTCCGCCATACCCGGTTGGGAACAGTTAGAGTACGTCTAAGCTGAAACAGCTAAGCAAGACCTACCGTTTCGAACGATTCGATGTAATTAAACCATTGCTCTCACAGAATTATCAATTCTTATTGCAAGTTTATGCTCACAGACTCACTGGACCTACTTGGTGTTTTTGAGCTTTCGCCTTCCCTCATTTATCTAGGCAGAAATGAAACTCACCGACTAATGTCGAGATCAGTTTGCAAAAAAAAGCAAAAAACCATTCCAAATGATCTTTCAGAGCAAATCGATTTGACGGAGAAAACTTTCTAGCTCGGAAAAGTCAAATTTTCAAATTAGTTACTGCGCGTGTAAACGCTTGAGTGTTGTGTTGCCGGTGCCAACTGGTATGAGCTGCGTTTCTGTGCAAAAATCTTCTCAGTGTTGAGTAGAACCTCGTAGAATTGCCGATCTGATTAACTATCTCTTTTGGCGTCGTTTTCGTAAATAAATACACTTTCTTAACTATCTTTCAAGTCACAGCACTGGTTTACACATGTGCATGCCAAGTAGTCCCATAACATTGAAAAAAGTGGTAATACGGACCCAATTTTGCACGCCAAAAGCTAGGTGGATCCGTTCAACGTGCGATTTTTGAGCGACCCACTCATCGAGTCCGCTTGTGCTTTTGCATAAAGAATCTAGGTGTTGGTAGAGTGCACTATGCAAAAAATCGCGACCTGAGACTTCTTCTATAAATTTCGTTACAGACAGACGACACACACACACAAAAAAACACGTAAATACCCTTAGCCCGTTATTATAGTCATGATATATATATACAGGGTGTCCCAAAAAATGTATCGAACGTTTGATCTTCAATAACTTCCCTACATGGAAAGCTTTCGCGGACCTTTGAGTGTCATACGGTAGAGCTGGGTTCAACTTAGATTTACATTATAGTCCAAATCACCGATTTCATTTAGTTGCTGTAGGATTACGGTAGGAATTTTTAACTATTCTCAAGCTTCCGACAGGAAAAATGCTTCTAAAAAATTCCAAAAACCGAAGGACGTTTCAACCGAAGTTTTCGGAGATGCTAAATCTAGTTAACAAGTTTTTCGCTACCGTACTCCTCATCTCTCTATGCAATGTGATGCTGCTTTGGCTAGCGCGAAAACTTTTGACGACGTGTTTGTAACTGCAATGTTGATTTAGTAAATTTTGGAAAAGAAAAGGAAAAAATTTAGCGTTACAGAGCGCGTCCGTAGGAAGATGAGAAGTACGGTAACGGGAAACTTTGTAATTAGATTCAGCGTCCCCGAAAATCTCGGTTTAACGTCCTTCGGTTTTCTTGGAATTTTTGGAAGCATTTCTCCGGTCGGAAGCTTAAGATTAGTTGAAAATTCTTACCGTAATTTTACAGTAACTAAATGAAATCGGTGATTCGCTCCATACTGTAAATAAGTTGAACCTAGCTCTACCGTATGACACTCAAAGATCCGCAAAAGCTTTCTACATAGGGAAATTATTGAAGATCAAACGTTTGATACATTTTTTTGGGACACCCAATATATATAGATTCGTTGACCGCACGGACCGGACATCACTGCGGAGCACGCGCTGCGAAGTAAAACGCTTGCCCCAGTACAAATTCGCCATTGCAAAGTCGTGGTCTCGCGATAACTCAGCCGGCCGCGCGTGGTCCGCAGCGAAGCATCCGTGCGGTCAACGAATCGACGATACTCACCACAACTTAAAGCCGATTCATGAGCTCCCGAAGGCATACGACTTGGTTACAGATTTATTAGCTTAATGACGAGGCCTACAAAGTTCAGAAACATCCTAATCTTCCAAAGTTTCTCTCGCTTCCCCCCCCCCCGCTCCCCCGCAAATTTCTAGCTGGTGACGATATGTATACTGTTAAGTTGAAATGGTCGAAAAATATTGGTCGTTGTCATTGCTCTTCTCAGATTAAAGATAATGATGCAATCTTAGATGCCGAACCAATGCAGTATAAAGAATCAGATGTTCTCATGCTCTTGTAATACTGACTTTTGTTCAAGCGACCACAATTATCTTATGGTACCTCTCCAAAATTTCGATACGATATAACATCAATGCCTTGATTTAGAAGCTATGGAAGAAGTCTTCTAAGTACTCAAAAAATAGTAAGTACACTGCTTGCCTGCAGAAGATAATAGATGAAGGTAAGCACATAAAGAACATGACCTTCGCAAAGAGGCAACGTCATAGTTCGATAAGGGCAACCAAATTGGCGGAGCATAAATCCAGGCGATTGGAATTATCTATGGTCTAAATCGGGGCACGGTACGAGCTGGCACCAAGAATTTTTTAAAACGAAATTCCTCTTGATTTTCGCTGAGTTTTACGAAGCCCCCTTTGACTCCAAACCTTAAACGTAGAAAAACCTCAAAAAACGAAACGTCAACTAGAAAAACGTCGCAATTGTGTCTTTTCGGCCACAAAAACGATATCCCCTTTGCTTTTTGTCGCAAAAACGATACCTAGCTTGTCCCTGCCAGCTGGTGATAGACCTCGGTTTTTATACACAAGTTTTACACTCAGAGAAACTCAAATCAGAGTCAATTCTATGTTTGAGATTGACGCGAATACACTAATTATGTATGATGAAAGCGCTGTTCCAATTATACCTATAAGACAATTTCAAGTAATTGATGTGTCGAGTAAGAAGAACAGAAATCACAACCATAGGTGGAGGAATCAGAACTAAAATTAGATTTGAATTTTGCTGCGCCTCTAGCAATTTGCCAGCTTTTAAGGAGTGCAGTGCGATGTGTATTGAATTATATGTCGCCGAAAATGAGAGGTCCCTCTGGACATCTGCAACAAGCACACATTCCAGTGGCCGTATTCATCAACGAACCCCGAGGGTTAAACTAACCCTGGAGGGTTAGTTTAACCCTGGAAAGCGTTTAACCCGTATTCATGAAACGCAGGGTAGGCTTAACCCTGAGGGTTAAATCTAACCTTGAGGGTTAAATTTACCCCGAAAGCGACTAACCCGTATTCATCAACGAACCGTGAGGGTTAAACTAACCCTGGAGGGTTAAACTTACGTGATTCATCAGGGTTAATTTAACCCTAGCTCATAGCAGGGTTAACTCTACCCTAACATTCCATACAAACATTTCCCATGTAATAGTCTATGGAAAACGATCAACGAGTATTGTAGTATTTAGTATTGGTTGTTGTTATAGTATTTAGTTTCAACTTCGTTTTATGTTTATATTCGAATTACATAAAACGCTGACTTCGCGAGAAAAAGAAATCTAGCTTTGATGACAAATGAATGCGACGAGGAAAAATGGCATTCCACTCTGACAAGTGCCAAAAAAGAAGAACCCCTTTATAATAACACGCATTGACCCCTAAAAGAGTAGCACAAGCCCGGTATAAAACGAATTGTGCAAAAGTAGAACTTACACTGCACAATTGCACACATGAAAATAAACTGCTGTAAGATTGGATGCTGCACAAGTATGCTAGAGTTGTATTATGAAAACTAGTGTTAGAAGCTTATTCGTTGACTATACTACTATAACAGTGAAAGAATAGAAGTATAAAGTGAATTTAGCCCGTACTTAGGCATTCTGTGATGTGAGTTTGCACAGCGCATGCGTATCTGACGCTTTAACCCTCCAGGGTTAGTTTAACCCTCGGGGTTGATGAATACGGCCACAGGTTCGTTGATCGATACGGGTAGATCGCGTTCCGTGGTAAACCCTAGCCTATGGTTGATGAATACGGCCAATGAACCCTGAGGGTTAAACTAACCCTGGAGGGTAAGCTTAACCCTCAGGGTTCGTTGATGAATACGGCCACAGTACGTGCACAGGCTGGGTATCTGCTACACTGTCCGCGCGGAACCCTCCTTTCGGCAACATGTAGTCCTCCACCCTCTTGCATCGCCGCCATATGCCGACAATGATTTTTCGTCGATCACTAAGAAGCACATGATTCCCACGCTGAAACGTATTGAAATAAACATCAGTTGAAAATGAACATCATTACTAGTTCAAAAAATTTGGTGCAAGCTTCTTATGTCAACTTGATATTAGTCGTCCTAAAAGTTCATATCGTTTTTCGACTCATCATGGGAGCACTTGAAGGTAACCAAACATTGCAAAAAATTCAACGCATTTTTTTATATGTGTCCTCTCTTTATCACTGTTGTTATCACAGAAACATTGCCAAATTTTTAGACATACCAATTCTTTCAACTTCTCATTTCGGACTTTTGAGAAAGCTTCATTAAGAAACTGATTGAAGAAGCAATGTGCAGTACAGTAGATCTTTCTAGGCGTCTACAACTAGTTTTTGGATATTTTTTTTGAGAAAGTCTTTACTTTTAGAAAGCCGTATACGTGCAACATCCAGAACTGGAAAATCTTCAGATTTTGCAATTTTCAAAAAGCAATTATCAGATACAAAGCAAAGCAAATAGTGTTTGAGGCTTTGTAATACAAAACAAGGAAGGGGAAGAAAGAGGAGAAAAAGTTGTTCGAATACTCAAAATGCTTACCTTCTGACATTTTTTGAGGTATGAATTGACCAATTATGGGATTGGATTATCTCAAATATTAGAGGACGGAGCTTTCTTACCCGGTACGTTATCTCGCACCTAAATAGTGTGCCTGCCACACACACGAACTCACCGTAATTACGAGCTCCTCCTCATTATACCTTGGCATTGCAAGCCCCGCCTTGGAGCAATTATCTTTCTTGGCACCCAGCCAAGATACAGTCGAATCATTTCATATGACCATGTGTGCCATTGCATACTCCATCTTTGGCGTTCCCATCTTGCAGTCTTGGAGAAGACAACCCTGGAGTAAGTGTTTCTCGATGTTTTTTTTAAATTTTTCTTCCCCTTTAGGTACTTCTCATCTCAAAATTATGAACGACAACAGATTGAACTCTTGCATTTTTGCAGGGCAAATTTAAAATGAGGATGCCAAAGATGGAGATTGTGTGTAATGCACACATGATCGTATGGAATGATTCGACTGTGGTTGCTAGACCGGCTTTATGTTTTGACAAATTAGTAAAATGCGAGTACCTAGCCAGATTTGTGGACAAGTATGGTAATCAGATATAGTATATAGTTCACACTTTGCTGTTGAATACGAAGGGAATTGTTTTCCAATCAAATAAGTATATAAACTAACGAAGAAAGCGTTTTTGTTTAACGCGACTTCTTTAGATAATTGCTATACCTCGGAAAGCATCAAATCCTGACTCCAAATCTGTATTCGGCGCTGTGCGCCTTTGTTGTCGAATCATAAGTGTTTTTGGGGTCGAAGCCTTGATCGCGCGATTGCGAATTTTATTACAACCGCTGAATGAGTTAATGTCATGTCCATGCAACGTTATATCTTTGTAACACACTCATGAGTGATGAGTATGTATTACAAAAAAAAATGGCCGTCCCAGTGTTCTATTGAGGTCGTGCCTCAGTTTCTTTCCTTCCAAATATTTTGAATTAGGAAGCCATATAGGCACAGCAGGTATCGAAGTCGTCTTCAAAACCAGCATCGAATGCTCATCGAATGTTCATAATTTTTTTGCAATGACCACTTCGACTACAAACACATCACTAGTAAGCCTGTTAAGATTCCGTGCCGTTTTTCTTGTAAGAGCAACGTCACCGAGTGACTTAATAAACTCAACTGACTATATAAACTCAACTAGGAGCTTGTCTTAGATAAACGGTGGGTAAGACCTTTCTTATTCAAATGCTTTTCAATCAAGGCTTTTGTAGTGCATACACCGAAGCTGATTGCCATAGCAATCCCGAAATTTCAAAAATTTGCTTCTGCATTTACGTTGAGCAAAATGGGAATGGTACTTGATTGAGTAAAGATTAACAACGTAGCTCAGGCAAACACAAAATAAAATTAGCATCAATCTTCAAATTGCCATGTAACGGATATTCTGTAAAATTTTATCAAACCAAGCATATCGTAGCTGTGGTATGCTTCACGAGATACGTGACAGCTGACCCTTGATGGGAAGAAGCCTCTGCTTTTTGAGTAGAGCATTTAACGGTTTATAGCATTTCCAGATATATTACGTTATTACAAAAATAATGTCCGTTTTGCAAAATTTTAGTTTGAAAGGCTATAACTTTGTTCAGTCTTCATGCTTTTATTAGGTTGTTACATAAACCTTGTAACACTTTAGTTTTTTACGATGATTAGTCGTGAACTTCAAAATTTTAATGGGGCCCCAGGGTACCTTTCGATGGAGCAAAGCAAGCTCAAGAAGAGGATATGCAACACTTTGCATCAGCTCCGACTTACCGTAAGTTTGCGTCCAGTGTGAGTCGCACTGAAGGCTCAAAGAACTGGGAAAAATTCATATCTTTGTCCAAATAAATCCTACGAATTTCCAACTTACTCATAAAAATTGCACACTATATCAGACACTCATATGTACCGTTGATGGATTTCTTCCTCATTTAGAAATCGAGAAAACAAAAAATTTTCTTGCTTTTACAGAAACGAAGCTTTGCTGTTTCTATCCATGTGACTGCATATTAGGTTGAACACTAAGTTTTGCAACTCTTCTCATAACTTCACTCTCATTCAACATGGCGCACTCAAATTTTGGCATCATGTAGAAAGCAATGTGAGCTACAAGCGAGCACAAATTGTCTGCAATTTTGAACACGAAATAGAAAAGTTTCAGGCATTTTTCGAAAACTAGTAAAATTTGAGAATTTTTGAGGTTTCAAGCTAAAATGAAGCCTTTGGCAGCCTAGACCATGCGCAGTAATCCGAATTCGTCTACAAATTATTGCAAGAGGTTGACTCCTTTGGCCTAGCAAGAAAGAAACAAAATTTATGGGCATGTCGAGATTTGGCGTCCTCATAAAGTCGAACGAGTCGATGTACGCAAGAGCTGCTGGGGACGACCGTCAATGACTAAAGAATCCGAAGCTCAAATTCCGCCGAGACTTCACATAGTAAGGTTATTTGACCTGCCGAGTGCGAATATCATATTCATTTGTTGAATCAACGCCTTTTTCCTCATTTAGGGTAAGACCCCATATCGTACACCTACAGTAATCCTACAAAAAAGCCCTTATCACACAATTTCACTATCGCTTTCGTAATCAGCATGTCGGATAACATCCCTATGCCAAGTTTCAGCCAAATCCGTCAAACTTTGAATTTTTCCCCTTCATACCATACACCTACCGTAACCATCACTGCGACGTCAGAATTTGGTAGGACAGCAGCTGCGCTTGTAGTATACATAATAACCAACACAGTGGCAAAATTTGAGTGCACCATGTTGAGTGAGAGGGAAGTTATGAGAAAAGTTGCAAAACTTAGTGTTCAACCTAATACTATTAGGTTGAACCGAAAGTTCTGTCGCACTATTTTCAAAAAATCATAACTTCTTTCCATCACAATGATTTTGCGCAATTCAAATTTTATCTGAAATCTTAAAGTATTTAGTTTCCAGATCTCTCTTGAGGACTTTTGAACGTGCTCAGGTTGCAGAGGTAAAATGATAGAAGATGAGATCATCCGAAATTGGAATTTTTAAGGCAAAAATTCTAAAAATTCAGAAACTGCGCGATAAAATCCAGAACGGCCATCGTCCTAAGGTTTCTTACATTTTATCACTAAATGGGTCAAGTTTGTGCTGATCGAGCTCTTCTTTCAAAAGTTATGATTTTTTGAAAAAATTAGCGAAAAATCAATTTTCTAGGAATTCTTAAAGAATTACTTTTTCGGCATTTTCGACAGAAGAGCTCGATCAGCACAAACTTGACTCATTTAGAGATAAAAAGTAAGAAAACTTAAGATGATGGCTGTTCTGGATTTTATCGCACAGTTTCTGAATTTTTTAGAATTTTTGCTTAAAAATTCCGAATTTCGAATAACCTCGTTCTTTCATTTTTATCTCTGCAACTTGAGCATATTGGAAAGCTTTCAGGAGAGATCTATAAACTACATGCTTTGCGCTTTCAGATAAGATCTGAACTGCGCAAAATCTTTGTGAGGGAAAGAAGTTATGATTTTTTGAAAATGGTGCTACAGAACTTTCGGTTCAACCTAATACAAGCCCCTAGAAGTATGACCGTACAATTTCAGCTTTCTAGAAGCCCTAGTGTTCGAAAATTACCTAATTTAGCATTGAACACCAGAGTGAAAAAAGCTAGATTCGGTATTTTTCGAAAGTTAGGACTTCTGGAAAGCTGAAAGTTTACGGTTATACTTCCAGGAGCTTCTAGTATACAGCTACATAAATAGAACAGCAAAGCGGCGTTTTTGTAAAAACAAGAAAAATTACATATTCTCGATTTCTAGATGAAGAAGAAATACAGCAACGGTACATATGAGTGTGTAATGTAGTGTGCAATTTTATGAGTAAGTTGGCTCGTAGGATTTTTTTGAACAAAGATATGAATTTTTCCTAATTTTTTGAGCCTTTAGTGCGACTCACATTTCGGATGCAAACTTACGGTAGGTCGGAGCTGGTGCAAACTGTTGCAGACCATCTTGTAGAGCTTGCTTTGCTCTATAATGGTACCCTGGAGCAACCATAAAAATCATGTAGTTCGACTTGTCGTCATAAGAAACTAAAGTGTAACAAGACTTACGTAACAACCTAATAAATGCAATCATGGTCACCAAAAGCAGTAAAGTATGCATATACTGATTCAGGGAAGAAAACCATGCGTCTAAAAATTGAATGATGAACCTTTTGAGAACCTCGTTTTTGAGAGATTACAACTCCCTTCAGGTTTTGCTGTTCTGGTGGTAAACAGCTTATTTTGTAGACGCAAGCCAGTAGCAACGAAGGAAAGCTGCGAAAAGAAAAGATAGAAAGAAATCTAAAATTATTCACTTTTTGGGCCTATTTGTGGTAGGCCAGAGGGCCCCTAATCATGAAAATTTGGAATTCTTTACGCACTGAATGGCTAAGTCTTTCTGCAAAAATTGTAGGTAAGATGTACTGACCTCAAGCATACAGAAATGAGCAAAGCTTCGGCGGTTTCCTTAATCAAGAAAAAATTTCTAACCCATAGACTGCTATGCCCAAGTGTCCATTCTGAGGCGTACTTCTCAGTCAAACATATTCGAAAATTTTATTCAAACATGCAATAGGCAAAGAACATTCATCCCATACAGTAACTACATTTTCAAAAAAATTTGTTCATTTGCGCCTGAATTGTGGCCAAAGAAGTTGAAGCAACGAAGTTTTTAGTACAGCTGTACAAGAAGCTGGTGAAAGTCTCATAAATAAGGTGAAAGCTAGTTCCACCACTGTTGGAAAGTACATGAAGAAAGCTTTCTAATGTTATGCAAAATTTATTTCGAAAAAGAAATTTTGAAGGGAAAAAGTTGTTCGAAATGTAGGCCTAGAGAAACGGACGTTATTTTTGCAACAGCCTAATAGCTTTCCCAGGAAACTTCTGTAGTATAGACCCGTAAGATGTAGCTTCGTTTTCAAACGAGCGCTATCCGATTTCGATATTTACATTTCGTGTAACATACAGCAGATTGAGTAAATGTATGTTACTTAACTTTATGAAACAACCCAATGGCAATTTTAGATCTTGAAAAGGATGACAATGCAGCTTGGATGGGTGAATCAGAGGAAGAATTCGAGGTTGAAAGCCAGAAAATTCAAGGTAATTTTTTGCTCAAAGGAAGTTCAGCATGATTTTTTAGAGAAACAAACGCAGAGACCCACCACTTGAAAAAATAGTAAACAGGATGAGAGGGAAAGGGGCTCATTCATCCACAGAGTTTGCAAAAAGTTTTCGGGACTGTCATTGTTGTCCAATAAGTTTTCACCATCTGTTTTCTACCTGCTGAGCCTTTCTGTCACGTTGCGAGTACGGAGTTAAAGCGCGAACGAAGGCTAAAACAAGGAGCGCCTATCCATACCGTTTGAACTAGTCCTAACTAAACGCAATCTCAAAACCACTTCACCCGCGGTTTCCATGAAGAAACTGCAAGTGGCCCCCGTAAGCCATTTTGCTCCTGCTTTCTAGTGTTTGTGGGCCGCATATATCAGCATCTCCACCAGAGAGATAAACGTAGATCAAAATAATTTTTGTCTTGTTGCTTTAGCGACGTGACTTTTACAACTCTCCATCTCTTGTTCCCATTAAAGGCAGCGTTCAGGCAAGATCCATCCACCCAGATTAGCACATAGTTGTAAAGAAGGGCCCATGAGTATCCGATCTGCGTTGGTCCGATCTTTTGACTTGGCCTCTGGAAGGAGATACGGGCCTGTGATACGTATCGCAAACCGCCCCTTCGTATCACAGACCACCCCTGAGGACGAGTGCTCACGCAGGTGTGCAGTTGCATTGCAGTTGCGCTGCACACTGCAATGCAACTGCATCCGTGCAGTGCAGCTCCTCAAGCTGGCATGCGATGGGGACGAGCCATCCGAAACTCGTCCGCTCCTTGAAGAGAGGATCCCCAAGAATTGGGTTTTTTGAGGGTTTTGAACAATTTGGACTTCACGACTGTAATTGAGGCCACGGAAAGGCCGCCTTAGAATGGCAGAAACATGAGAGGCGAAATTTTTTCCGGACGCTGCCTTTAACCTTTAATATGAACTTAGCGAGCAGTCGTCGCACCCGCGTTTTCGCAATGTTTTGTGTAACCTACCAATAATCTCCAGCAGTTTGCTGTTTTTTCCTGACTGTTTGCCTTTCTATGAACTTACGGAACACTCGCTTTGCTTCATACCCATTTCAACAACGATAAGCATGTTGGTGGCAAAAAAATTAATGCATGCGACAACCATTGCTTGAGATCCAGCCTTTTATCAAAATTCTGAATATCCGATATCTCTTTGTTTATATGGGAAATGCTTGACAATGTTGGATTGGGTAACCAGCACAATTTATGGTGCTCTAATTATCTGCGCATGAGAGAGAAGAAGTTTGAAGCCAGAGCTGGAACTCTAAGGCCTAAGGCATACCTCACGCGATTTTTGTCGCAGCGCGATTTGGCACTACAACGACTCTCCATAGCTGGTCGTAAACGCACTTTGCTTGGGCCAGACTTGCTGTGTTTGTTACAATTTACGGAATCTACGCACCCATGCATCTGACAGCCTCGCATGCTTAATCTCTAGACATCTGGCAAATCGCCAAGTCGCGAGGATGTTGCGATTTCGCGAAATCGCGAGAGGTATGCCTTAGGCCTAAAGGACTGAGTAACGCCATGCTTACTAAATGCGTTTTTGTTAATTATGTTCTTGCCAAAGAAGGTTAAAAAACTTTTAAAAAGATATTTAGCGTCGGGGCACTAATAATTCTGAGAGGACGGGAAAATCGGTAGGCATGACATGTAAGCGAGCGGTTGTCAATACTGAGCAAGTGCCTGGCACCTGGAAATTCTTCAAATGGAGTCTCCTTCGTTTTGCAAATGTTCTTACACATCCCTCTCTAACCTTTGACTACCTGATACCAATTTTTCGTCTCGAGAAAAAAAGAGGAAGGGGTTGGTTGATTGAACGCGGAAATTGATTTCTTATCCCATGGGTAAGAAGAGGGGTTTAATTCTGAATGTAATTGCATTTTTTCGTTTTTAACTCACATCAGGTATACCATGATAGCATATTCTTTCGACGTTTCTTAGAACAGTGATTGCAATACGCCGTCTGAAAGGATTTACAGAATTGCAAAAATAAATAGTGGAATCAGAGGGCGTGAGAACTCTGCTACGCAACTTCTCAATTTCTTCGAATTTTTTCAACGTAACAAACTCACTATGGAGGAACTGCTAAAAGTCCTAGCATTATCTTCAAACAAAGAGTTATTGGTGGTTTCTTCTGTACTTTGAGTCTAAGTCGAAGCCTGCCCTACCAAATGTTTCCAGTCCGCAAAAAATAGAGGGATATATCAAACAGTGGGTACATACTTTTAAAAATCTTATACATTTTGTACATACTATGTCAGTTGTAAATAAACACAATGCGCTTTCGTTTGCCTAATGAATTTACGCCCTTCATTCTCGGTTGAAGGAGCGATATCAGATGATGAAGATGATCGTGATGACATAGAAGCTGAGGATTTACGATTAAAACAAAGGAAAAAGCTGACGCCCGGTTACTTGAGGTAAACAATAGGTAATTTAACTCCTGATATCAATCGTTCTTTTCAGTGCCGTTAACCTCGCGGTTGCTTTGATTGTTTTTGTATTTTGATCTATCACATATCGTGCTTGCTACAACACATCGTTATGTATGAAAACAACATGTGAACGAAACAACTTAAAGCATGAGAAGCACCTGTAGAGTTTTCAGCAATAAAATTGCAGACTTGCACTTGCGGTCAACTGACCAGATTTTGTTTTTGACAGCACCGGCAATACTTTCCTATAATACAAACCCGAAACCGAAAAGCGACGGATCGCTCCACTTTTGCCCATGTCATGGCGCTGTTTCAAATAGGAGCCATTCGCAGACCCCCCCCCCCCAAGAGACGGTGTAATGTGAGGAGAAGAGGACACAGAAATCGAAGATCGACGAGAGAGTATCATGACACGCAGGGTGCGCTCTGAAGTCACAGTTGCTGCCCCTTGAAGTACGGAAACGCATGCTAAGTATGTCGAAATTGTAGCATGTGATGATAACAAAGTTGGGCAAAATTATAACAGTTATCCATTCGCTTACACATCTCGCTGCACTGAAGGCTCATTATAAGGAATGACCGGCTGTAGGAATCTCCATCACTGTCTATCGATTTTATCGATTATTTGCCTCATGTTCGCATAAAGATAATTTTGAAACTCACCACGCCATATTACACATCACAAATGGATTGTAAACAACTGTTCATTTTTGAAGCACCACTTAAGATCGGTAACTTTGAGGAAGAAAACTTTTTTGCAAAGGAACACTTGCGAATCTAAATGGATTACTGAAATAGTTTTGGCTTTTTAGTCTCTTAAGGATAATAGCCCTTTTGGGCTACATTTGCGTGCAAAAATTTTTCAGATTGGCAGGTAAAACCTTGCCAAATCGACTATTGACGCGATCACCGCCTTCTGGCGCGGTTTGACAGGAGGGCAAACTTTTCAAGCGCTTTTTAGGGCTAGAAGTAATGGGGCGCAGATTAACTTGCTAGGCACATCATGGCTTTGCAAATAATCCAGATATGAACTCAATTTTGCCGGCCTAAAGCCGTGTGGATCCATTTGACGCACAATTTTTGTAGCATCAACGCATCGGATCCACATGAAATTTTACATGATGGGCCTAGAACAGGGCTTCTCAGACAGTCGACGGCATACCTCCGGAGAAGAAATGGCCGAGCCGCGGGGTTTCCCCAGCTGGGGATTGCCACTCGTGCTCCGGAGCCCTCCCTTTTGTGCTCCGGAGACCTCCCAATTGTGCACCGGAGCCCTGCCATTTTCTGCTCCGAAGGTGTCCCAAATCTGGCGCACTCGCGGCAGTCAAATCTCTCCGCCGCGGCTCTCCCAAATCTGGCGTACCTCCGGAGCAGATCCGGAGAAGGGTCCCATTCGCCTGCTTGTGACGTCACCGTGGCCTACAAGAAGGGACCGCCCCCTCGCCTCGCTCTCAATGGTCAATTGGGTCCGCCGCGGCTCTGCCAGATTTCGACTGTCCGGCGCGACTACGGCACCGATTGCCTGAGTTAGCACAAGGCGGCATTTGGGAATCTTAGAAACGAACTCCCCTTTGACATTGCTAAAATTTAGGAATAACCCTTTGTGGATCTGTGGAAGTACGGCTTATAATAACTGAAAAAAAGCAGAAAATCGGGGATAAAACAAAAGAGGCGAAAAAGAAGAAGGTTTTTTTATATCGTTAAGTGCCGTAGGAAAGCAGTGGGATCGAAACTTGGGTTAAAGTGAAACCCGTAGATAGAGCTTAAACTGAAAAACCGACTTATGTAAAAGATTTCGAAAAAATATGTGAAGAAGTGGATAAATTATAACTTTGTTTGGTCTCGCGCAACCTCAGGGTACATCTAGGTTGCGCGGGGCAACCTAAATTAGAAAAACACTTACAACTTCCTTCATTCACATAAATTTTTCATAATTTTTTCATACTTATCTTTTCATCGCCGTCGCTGAGGTATATATAAAATTTGGTGGTTTACTATTGCTTAGTCATTGTAAACAAACTTTCTATCTCTTTTGCATAAAGGTAATGTTTTAACACTTTGAGAATCGTGTGAACACAAGATGGTCACTTCTTGTTTATAACATGTTGATTTACCTGTTCGTGATTGAATGACGTTGAAGCCTCAAATTTGGGCTACTGTGTGTAAGAATTGTGCTTCCCATCCTATTCAATCCGGAAATCCCCCCTCCCCTGAGAAGTTTACGATTACCCTTTCGCTTCACCACAAGAGAACGATATTTAGCGTGTGAAGGCGCCACTTCTGCTGAGCCTTGGCATAGATGCTAGCAAGGTGCTATGACCAAATTTTCAGCTCAAGACATTTGCTGAAACTCGCTCTCTCAATTTCATCACACACACACACACACACACACACACACACACACACACACACACACACACACACACACACACACACACACACACACACACACACACACACACACACACACACACACACACACACACACACACACACACACACACACACACACACACATTACGTGCACATTACATACGCACACGCAACACACACACACACACACATTACGTGCACATTACATACGCACACGCAACACACACACACACATTACGTGCACATTACATACGCACACGCAACACACACACATTACGTGCGCATTACATACGCACACGCAACACACACACATACACATACACACATATACACATACACACACACACACATTACGTGCACATTACATACGCACACGCAACACACACATTACGTGCACATTACATACGCACACGCAACACACACACACATTACGTGCACATTACATACGCACACGCAACACACACACACATTACGTGCACATTACATACGCACACGCAACACACACACATACACATACACACATATACACATACACACATTACGTACACATTACATACACACACACATACACACACATACACATTACGTACACATTACATACATACACACACTTTACGTGCACATTACATACGCACACACAACACACACACATACACATACACACATATACACATACACACACATTACGTACACATTACATACACACACATTAGACCATTATTGTAAGTCCTCTACCGATGCGCCACCTCTGCTTCACAGAGGCTCGCACTGGTCAGTATGAAAGGGGTCGGAAAAACTTACGTTGTGACACTAATTTTGTTCGTTTGAGTCACTTACTCAAGTGATGCCGAACAAAATCAAACCTCCTCTGTTTTGCGACTATCCCATGCTATGAAGTATTGCTATATAAAGGAGCATAACTTACTTTCAAAAGAACTAGATTGGAGCAAACTTTGCTCGTTGTGTAGCCGATTGTCGGTTCAGTAGTAGCGTGGAACTCGGCTTTTACTAAAAATTTTCTGCGGAAAAAATATTGCTAAGAAAGCAGAAGTACCATCTTCTCCTGCATTTTAGAGAAGGCAAAAATCTGTACTTTTTAGATCCCTTCAATTTTTTCTTATTTCGAAAACGAGAAAATTCTGCCGTTTTCCTACTATTAGTAGTCCTTGGTCTACTCTACCAGAACCAAGTGAAAGTTCTGTGATTGCTTTTCATTTAAGCATTTTATAAAGCTCCTAGTGATCCCAGCATTCAGCTAAGTTTGAGTCAAAGCTTCTCGGCTCAGGACTGCTAAAAAATTGACCTTGGTAAGCTTTTTGTGGCACTACTCTTCGTAATTGTAACACATATTCTTTGAAGCAAAATTGAGCATTTTTGATGGAATTAGGGAAAGTCGAATGAAAGGAAAATTTTCGAGTTTGAGTTCCTCACCTTTAAAGGCACGGAACTTCAGTCTGAACAAAGATTTCCGAAAACGAAAGTGTATGTATGAAAGTAGAAGAAACGAATTCCGATAGTTCAGATGGTTTTAGAGAAAAACGATTTTTGATTGAAAACTAGCGTTTGAAAGAAGAGGTAGGAAAAACGTGCATTAATTATGAACCAACCTAATATATATACGAGCTGGCAAACCCGGCTCCGCCCGGTCCTGCCAATAATGTATCGAATCAGCATGTTCACTTACCCCCTCCCCACCCTGCACACCCCACCCTGCACACCCTGCACAAACTGCATAACCTGTACAACCTGCATACCCTGCACCCGAATCTGCACAAACACACAAATTCACAGATTTTCTGCTTTATATATATACAGTGTCCCAAAAAATGTTTCGAACGTTTGATCGTTAATATCTCTCTTCCCAAGAAGTCTTTTGCCTTGCTTCAGGTACAGTTTTGTAGAGCTGGCTTCAACTTAGATTTCCATTATAGAACGAATCACCCATCTTTCTTCATTACTGTAGGATTACGGTAGAAACTTGAAACATATGGTGTCAATGTGGAAAAAGCTGCCGTTTCAAAATTTTTCAAAAAATTGTGAAAACTTGTGTAATAGGGTTTTTATAGACGCTGAGTTCAATACTCAACTATTCACAAGATTACGAAGCTTTCTAAACGGTGTAATCGCACTTTTTAGGAACATTGAAAAAATGCCGCTACCTCTTACTTGGCATAACTCTTCAATGAAGCATCATAATAAGTCGGAAACTCTACAGTTATAATCAGCAACTCTAATTAGCCTAGTGTAGAAGCTTTCAGGCCGTTTTGTTATTTTTCTGAGGCAAAATATGGCCTTTCATTGCTTAAAACCCTCTTTCAAGTTTCTACCGTAATCCTACAGTAATGAAGAGAGATGGGTGATTCGTTCTATAATGCATATCTAAGTTGAAGCCAGCTCTACAAAACGGTCCCTAAAGCAAGGCAAACGACTTCTTGGGAAGAGAGATATTATCGATCAAACGTTCGAAACATTTTTTTGGGACACCCTGCATATAGGGATATAAACAGATATACACGTATACACATATGCACATATACATTTATTTATTTATTTATTTATTTACTTAATACATTACTACAGTGTAATGTGCTAGATAGTAGAATCGCTAAAATCGAAATGATGCAAGTACATACGAAAAATATGTACAGATGATCTGCTCTCATTTTCACATTGCTAAATCTTCTGCGTAAGAATCATACTAACAAGCTTGAAAATTTTCGCATATAATGAATCAATTTGGGGAGCGGTAGTATGTTAGTATGCGAAAGTTACCTTCTTTTTTTGAAAAGATTCTCTAAACGTTATTAAAGGCTTTGATCGCAAGCATGAAGAATAGGTAGCAGGATATGTGCCCAAAATAACGGAGCATGATGGGATACCCTAGTGCGGGTAACAGATCACTTTCGAGAGGCACGCTTTGGTGGTAGTACTTAGACGATATGGCAAATCCACTCGTACCTAGGCGTCCATTACACTACCGACCGCCTCTACTTCCTCCTTGTTTGAGCATATAAATGTAACAGATGAAAGAGAAAAGCTTTTAATAATGTAAAGATGCGACATTCTTAGTGGAAAAGTAAAACGAGTAGATATAAGGTAGTTCACGTAAGTATTCAGCTAATGATTTTGATCCGGCAGGAAATTTGCAACGATGCGAAATAGAAAGCTCGAAATATCAACGAAAGTTCAGACTACTGTAGAAACTAGTTATCAGGTCGTCCCATAAGTTCCGTCCGTTTTGGATTTCAATCGCAATAAATTATAAACTTCATGTTCCTAGATAGGTTTCAAGGTACCGTTCGATAGAGCAAATCAAGCTCTAGAAGAAGACTATCTCGCTTTTGCATCAGCTCTGATCCATCTCGAGTTTAAAGGCGAAAACTAAAAAGATTCAACTGCCCGAAAAACGAGAAAAATCATAACTTCGTTTGAAAAAATCCTACAAAAATTCTAACTTGCTCGCGTAAACACTATCTTAAGACATTTATATACGCTGTTGCCGTATTTTTTTCCATAGTCAGAAATTAAGAAAACGAAGATTTTCATGTTTTTATTAAAGCGATGCTGTGCTGCCCCTACATAGATGGTTGTATACTACGAGCCTGTAGAAGTACAAATATAGATTTTCAGCTCTCTATAGGCACTAGTTTTCGAGAAATATGGATTTTAGCGTTAGGCACCAAACTAAGGCAAGCTGTATTCGATATTTCTCGAGAACCAAAGCTTGTAGAGAGCTGAAAATTTATGTTTGCACTTTTACAGGCTAGTAGTATACAACTATCTATGTAGGGACATCACAGCACCACTTTGGCAAAAGCATGAAAATCTTCGTTTTCTTGATTTCCAGCCAAGGAAGAAACACGGCAATGGCGTATATAAATGTGTTATATGGATACTGTTTACGCGAGCAAGTTAGAATTTTCACAGAATTCTTTTGAACGGAGTTATGATTTTTTTCTCGATTTTTCGGGCAGTTGGATCTTTTTAGTTTTCGTCTTGATCAGAGATGGATCTGAGCTGATGCAAAAGCGAGATAGCCATCTTGTAGAGCTTGATTTGCTCTATCGAACAATACCTTGGAACCTATCTAGGATCAAGAAGTTCATGATTTATTGCGGTTGAAAATTGAAATGAACGGAACTTATGGGAAACCTGATATTTCCTAATCAAAAACTAGCATAGGATTAATAGAAATGAAATGTTTTGAGCAGCAAAATTCAGAATAGTAGTCTACTTGATAGGATTTTAATAAAGTGTATCTGGAAATCAGCCATCGTTGCTTAATCTCATTTGAGATTGAGTGATAGATAGATTCAGTCGTCATAAATAGATGTATATAGATCTTCGATTTCTAAGCCTGAGAGGAAACCATAAACTCTGAAAGTAAAGAGAAAGAACAGAAGATAAACGATTAGCACATCAACTTCCTGGCAAGTGGAGTAGAACGGTAATATGTTTCTTTTTTTCTGATCAAAAGCAGAAGTGAAACTGAAAATAAAAAGAGGAAAAACGTTGAAATAGGTAAATCTCAAAAGTATTCTGATTCGTCAATTCCTAATAGTCTCATAAGATCACACTTTAAAAGTTTCTTTCTGAATGATTTTGAGTCGGGCGTCGAAAAAATTGAATCAGGTAGTTTTTGCACCCAGCGAGAAGTGCGAGCAAAAAAGGAGTTGTAGAAAGGCGTATTCAATGCATGACAATCAAAGCGGGAAAAGCTGAACCTACCTGTTTGTCCATTACATGGTCTCCAAACCCAAAACTCACCTGGTAATTTAGTTTCAAGACGTAATATTAAAAATGCAAGTACTAAACAGCCACAATCCTACGATAAAACAAGCTGTGGAGTTTGAAGCTGCCTAATCTATCTCTATAGGATGGAAGGGAATATGGATTATGATCATCAGGAAAAAGTCTGTAGTACAAAACACGAGTAAAAGTCATCTTAACTCTCTCAAGAGCAACACATCTTTTTTTAAATGTGGACTCCATACTTGGCTTCCATATTCTAATAGGGGTAGGACGTAGGCCGCGTATAGTCTGATATATATTTTACTATCAACAAGTTACGCAACAAGAGATACATCTTGTGTAAGGCTGCACGGGAAATTTTCTCAACATGAAGTAGTAGGCGAAGTTCACGGTCAAGAAAGATACCCAGATCGCGCACAATTACGGGTCTAGAAAGAGAAGTACCAGAATGAGCGTAATCTATCGGAGAATCATTCTTCTTCTTTCTAGTGGTGGTCAAACAAGCACTTTTGTCTAAATTAACATCAATGCTGTTCCTAGCCGCCCAAGACAGTAAGTTATGTAGACATGCGTTTAGAGATTTAGTTACCTCGTTCTTGTCAGCGTCAGAATATGAAGCAAATACTTTTATATAATCAGCGTAAGCCATAATTTTCTTTCTGTCTATGGATAAGCATTCGGGAAGATCATTATATAGATATTGAAAAGAAGTGGGGATAGAACACCCCTCATGAGGGACTCCACTTGTTGCTGGAAAGACAGAGGATGTTGCTGGTTGTAGCTCACAGAAAAATTTCTGTTTGATAGATAAGATATCAGCCATTCCAAAAGTAAGCCACGGGTTCCTATTCTGTAAAGTTTTTGAGATAGTTTTGGGATATCCACTCTATCAAATGCTTCAGATAGATCAAACTAAAGAACATCAATTTGTTGATGTTGAGTTAAAGCTCTTTTCCAGTAAAAATCACAAGTAACTAATTGGAGAGTTGTAGAAGACCTTTCGATAAATCCGAATTGCTCAGGATGTATGCGGTGTTTCTGTGCGCAGAAGGTCAGCAATTTACGTCTCACTATCTTTTCAGCAACTTTGCAGACAACGAAATTGATAGATATTGGTCGAAATTGTGTGATCTCATGTGGATTCTGGACCTTGAGAATAGAAACAACTTTTCCATGTTTCCAAATGGCGGGGGAACAGCCATTGTACTGCTCATTTCTCAAAACAATATGAGGAATGCCATCTGTCGTAAGGAAGGTGGATGACTTGAGTTTCTTTGATAAGGTTGTGAGTTCCCAAGGGAAGGTTTCTGGGATACGGGATAAATTACAGGAACATGGTGGACTATCGCTATAAGGATCAGGAAAATTGGGGATAGAATCTGAAGGAGGGCGAATAATGGAGGCAAAATAATCACCAAAACATTCAGCTATTTCTCGATCAGATTTGAGTAAATTTCCTTGATGATCATGTAGAATATTCATATTACTTTGTTGCTTGAGAATTGAGTGGGCATATCTGAATAGAGATGAGATGTTCATCTCGGACAATCTTTTTTGTCTGTTTGAGTTGAATTTGGTCAAATGTTTGGATAGTTCTTTACTGATCCTTTCATATTTATCAGAAGTAAGAGTGTTGTTGGTGGAAGAAAATAAACGACTTCTGTCAAGGATGGACGCGGTGACACCAATAGGCAATGATTATCGAATTTGATCTTGACCATGTACTTTGTACCGTGGCGGCTATAAATAAGGCCGCCTGGCCGTTGTTTTAGTCGTTGTTATTGTCTGCTATTTCTAGTCTTCTAATAAATTTTTCTATTACTCTCTCATTCCCCACCTGGACATCCGCCCTCGCACTAACGAACCCGGTTAGTGCGTGACATGGGGGCCGAACCGAACCAACCCAACCCCGCCGATAAGACCGCGTAAGCGGAAAAGGCGAGTATCCTGCCTATATCAGAGGCAGTGTATATCCCCGATTCAAAGAGGAGCTCGTTGTGTGGCACACCGCACATCGAGCCTTCTCAGAGGACCGGAAGAAAGCGTCAGTTACACCGCCGTGGTCTACCTCTACAAGGGAGCAGCGGCGCGTGTACCGTATACTGACAGGTCCCTCTTGGTCAAGGGGTATACTTTGTGGCTTGTATCAGCTACACCGCAAGTCCCAGCCTAGAGGGAGGAGGGGTATACGCGTGTGTACCGTGAGCTGATACATTGTCGAAATTGAATTTATGCTGCAGGTGAAGCACAGAAGCATTGGAAGAAGCAGAAGCATAAATGAGTCTGCTGATCAAATAACTGCGTATGTACAACTCAAACATCTGCGGATGACAAAGGACATTACAGCCTTCTGTCTTGAGTTAGAGAGGCTTACGCGGTTAGCGTATCCAACACCACAGACAAGCAGCTTTCATGGATAAGAGCTGCAGAATTGGTTTTGCAGTTGAGGGACTGGCCTGAATACTTCCAGATGTTCACCACCGTAGAGACAGTGCCGAGGGAATCCGCGTATGAACTGGTGAAAGCTATGGCGCTGCGCTGCGAACGTAGCAGGGAGATGGCTGTGGCGGTGCAACAAAGTACGGAACAAGTCGTGCTAAATGCATATGCCGATACATCCGTTAGCGAGAGCCAGACTCCAGTGGTGGAAAAAAATTGTGTTATGCAAGATACTTTGGAAGCATCTTGCAAAAGGTGGCCACACTGTTACAACTGTAACAATCCAGGACATTATAGTCGCGAGTGTGGAGAAAGTAAAACCTCAGCGTCAGCAAAGAAACTTGAACAGTGCCCAAGTAACTTTACGGCATCTTTGGATCGATGGATTTGCAGCTCGGCAAGGACACGATCGAGGAAGAATCAGCTGTTTGGGAAACAAATGGTGCTATATGTACGTTTGCTGGGATTGTTTCGAAGAGCTATGGTAGATACAGGCTCTCAAATCAGCATTATCCCCCTGAGATTGCTAATGATGAGCATGAAAAAGGGATTTGATCTGAACGCGGACGTTGAAGAAATCCCGATTCAGCAGTTACCTTCCGCATACGATGCCTCCGGGAAACGGATAAAGTTCAAGGGAGCGGTGAAGCTTACCTTGCAAGTCGAGAGTGGCACCAAGCACAGAGTAGCCTTTTTCGTTAGAGAGGGAGGAGATGGCAGAGTTGTGCTCGGAACAAATGCGCTAACGCAACTTGGGCCATATATCGCTGATTTGAGAAACACTCATAGTGGCACAAGAAGGACAGTTGTCGAAAAATTCGTCTAAGTCGGTGTTCCAAGAAAACGGGAAAAGCGGAAACAACAGCTCCAGACTGCACCGCTAACCGAGATGTCTCCTAATCGTAAAGGAGTACGGGAAGAGGTCGCGAACTGTAAAGTAGCCTTGAGTACAAAAAGCAGGAGCGGTCGCTTTCAGCACGGCGTTAACTTGGCAGGGGCCAAGCTCACCGTGGCGGGGGAGAACACGAGGATCTGGAATCCTGTGCGGTCCCTAGAGCGACAGCTCAAGAGATTCAAGAGAGGCAGGTTGTCAAAAGCCGCCAGGAATCGACTAAATCGAAATTCGCAATGCTTAGCTTAAGAAATGACGTGAAGACAACCGAGTCTGGTGCTGAATCACGTACTAAGAGCCACAAATATCGCATTAGACCCCTTAATTCTATTTTCAGGTATAGTCGTAGGTGGATGCAAGGACAGCCTCTTGATTTGGTAGATGAATGCCACGATGCGGGTAGCCAAGGTGGAAATCGGCCATCAATGGTGCAACAGCACTCCTTCTATGGAGGTGGGAGAAGACCTGTCGTCAGTTTCCTGGTCTCCAAGGGTCAAGACGCGAGAGTTGTCAATCCTCACTATGCACAAGTCAGGAGTCGGGACGACTCTTACCGACGGAGGGACATGTCAAGGATGGACGCGGTGACACCAATAGGCAATGATTATTGAATTTGTTGATCTTGACCATGTACTTTGTGCCGTGGCGGCTATAAATAAGGCCGCCCGGCCGTTGTTTTAGTCATTGTTATTGTCTGCTATTTCTAGTCTTCTAATAAATTTTTCTATTACTCTCTCGTTCCCCACCTGGACATCCGCCCTCGCACTAACGAACCCGGTTAGTGCGTGACACTTCTCTATTCTAGTAGGTTCCTTAAATGTTGCGGATACTTGCAACTTGAGCGTTCGATTTGCTTTCGTGGGATAATTTGCGATAGTAAGTTATGTAGATGATCAACAAAGCGCTGATACATTTCATCAATAGAGGATGAATTGTCAAATAATGCCCACCAATCTATAGTGCTTAACGCAAAGGAGATAGCGGAGTAATCACCGTGTACGTAGTCAAAGTCAAGGCAGGAATCCACTTGGGAATTGATAGGTATCATCAAATCGAAAGAAATGCTAGCATGATCAGATCCACAAAGTGGTGTCTGACTGCTACATTACTAGCTATGGGAGAAATGGAGAATATGAGGTCCAGCACATTATCATTTTTTGTATGTTGTAGTACAAGCTGGTTGAGTTGTAAATCATCAAATGCAATCATGTATCTCTTAGAAGTCGAACACAATGGAACGTTCCGTGACCAGTCAATGATTAGATTGGAATAACCTAAAAGAACTGTCGCGTCTCGCGATGCAAGGCGCTCCCCGAAGTACGGATGCCGGGGGCATCGGTTACCGCGCTATCCGGCGGCGATTACGGTAGCCGAGACGCGTGTTGCCGCGATCGTCTCCGGATTTCTCCTCAATTGGCTCGTTGCCAGCCAGGCGGCTATATAAAGCGGCGGCGCCTCACATGGGTGCCTTGTTCGCCTTCGTCTTATTGATTGATTTTGAATATCTTGTTCGAATTACGTTTCAGCCGCCATGCTCCTGTCCTTTTTTGAAAAAGCTGTTGAGCCGGATGTCTTTTGGATTGGAGAACGAATTCCTTTTTTGTTAGCGCAAGTCGACGCGCCTAGTATTAACCGGAAATCATCTATAGAAGCAGGAGGGGACGTGCTGTCGTCTACACCTTGGCGTTGCGCGGTGGATTTGTTGCGCGAAACCTCGGGAGCCTCAGGTATTTTTGAGAATGCTTGCAGACGCGCATCGGTAGCATGGGACGGGCCCTCGTCCCGTGTTTCTTTAGTAGTGGTGTAGTAATTTGTTTTTAGTTTAGCATTTTTGTCTATTTCTAATTGTAGTGTAGTGCCATAAGGATAAATCACTTAAATTTTCTCATGTTCCTTTGGTCGCGCGTTAGGTGCGCAGTAGGCTAGGTACGTCGCTTAGTATCGGGCGAGCATCAGGCCTCGGGTTACATCTAGGTGCAAGAGCCCACCGAGTCGCCACATGGTGCATCGACGCCGAGCGCATGGTGGATGCGGTATTCCGTCCGCGTGTGGGTTTTTGTTTGGGTAGCCGCGTTCCTAAGTCGCGATGGGTAGGTAACATCTCAGCAGGTTTTCGCGCAGTAGTAGCGCAGTTCTTAGCTATCCCATCCCCCATGCGTGCGTAACGATCCCGTAGTCTACCACGCTCCGCACCTAGTCTAACATCAGGAAAGTAGTTGGACAGGGCATGCGATTCGTGGTCATTTAGGTCACAGATAACACATAGCATTGCAGCCGCGCAGAGTGTAGCCAGTGCGCGGGGTGACTTAGTGGTAGTTGGTGGCAGCAACTTTCCAACTATGATCCCCAGGGCCCAGCGCACTGTCCTATACTGGTATGGCGGTGGATTCGGAAGGGCTATCTGGATTGGTGTGAGGTCGTTGTTCTGACCTTTTAGCCGCAGGGGCAAGAATTTCGCAGGGGTATCCGCAGGGGCTAATTCGCTGTAGGGGAAAACCGTCATAGGGACATCCGAAGGGAGAGGCCACTGCAACAATCCCATACCCATGGCTTCAGGTAGTTCTTTCTGGTATGCAGCCGTTTTGCTTTGTTCATGTGTTATTCGCGTCGCTCTACGGGGAACGTTCTGTCCCTTCTTGACCACCTTGTTCAACTACTTGCCCTCAACTTACGAAAGCGGCTAACAGACTGCGCAAAAAGATCGCGGAGGTCGAACAGGCCAATCTTGTTATGGAAAGCCCTACATTCGAGCCAGGCAAGGACTACGAACTTGTTAAAAATCATATTCGTTTTCTTTCGAACTTATTTTCTTTGATCAGTCGCGCTGCTTCTTCCTTACGCAGCCAGCGGGAGAAGGCTGAGGAGTTTGCTCATTCAAAATCCAGACGAGCATAGAGAGTTTTCCCTTCTCCAGGAGATTCTCGCGCACTGGGACTCCAGTGAGATGGATGATCTCTTGGATGAGGCAGACACTCTGCGTGACCGTTTGGGTAATGAGATCAAACTCCTGCCTAATGCGGATATGCTCTACGATCGTCACGTTTCTTCGATTGCGCCCATGCCTACCCCCAACTCGAACCTGTCACCAACATCTTCTAACACCCTTCAACCCTCTGCCCCCAACCAGCAGCTCGCGCAAGATGCCGATGTCGAGCGTGTTACCCATCCGCCGGAGCAGGATCGTCCATCTAATCCCTTATCAGTCGCGCCTGCTGTTCACCCCACTGCGAGCAACTCTGCGATCCCAACACAGGGTGAGCATTTCTCACAACCTCCTCTTGGATCTGGCATTCCCCCGGGCAACCCATCAACGGACCCCATTCTTTCTGCAAACCCCAACCCCCTGGGATCCCCATCACTTTGCCACATCCTAACCCCCAAACTACTAACCCATCCTCGTCCTTAGTCCCGCATCCTCCCTCTTGGAGCAGTCGTTCACCATACCCGCGTATGATATTCCAGCATTTCATGGCGACATCGCCAAATTCCTCGCATTTTGGAGTATGTTGAAGAAGGCTATGCACAACAACACCAGTGTACCCTTTCGTTCAAGTTTATGTACCTTCAGTCGCGCATGAAGGGAGAAGCAGCTGAGATCATCGCGGACTTCGAACCTAATGAAGAGGATTACGCGGAAGCAGTACGCATCATCGAGAGCACTTATAGCATACCCGAGCTCCTTCGCAATCGTCTCTGGGAGAAGCTCAAGCAACAGGCACGCGCAAGAGATAGTGCTACTTCTCAGCGCACCACTCTGTGCAGTATAAGGCCCCGGGCAGACTTCACGCGATTTGATCGTCGCGACTGAATCGCGACGAGACAACTGTTACAACATCATGCCGATCAACTTGCATTCGGTTGTGCTACTTTTTCAGCCGGAAATTTTTGAATGTGAATTGAAAATGAATGGAAACCTTGGCGATTAGATCGCGACGATTAAGTCGCATGAAGTCTGACCGGGGCCTAAGACAACCTGGGCCCAGATGAAAAGACTCAACGAGGAGTCTCGCTTTATCGCCGTACTGAAGACCATCCGTTCGAAGTTCTCACGCCATACGTGCGAGAAAGTTGGCGAACTGAAGAAGAAGGGAGATCCGATGTGGACGGTTGATGAATTATTGGCAGCCCTTGATGATGTGATCAGCAAGAGAAGATAGAAGATTTCGTCCCAGAGTATTATGCGACATATAACTCCGACTCTGCAGTTCGTCAAAGTTCTCTTTCCCGCCCAGGTATCCTAGTAAGCAGCCGAGTGCATCCTCATACGATCAGTCATCTTGTCTAACTTGCTCGCGCAGCGTACGTTCACCACCTCGATACCATTTCGTGAGAAGTCGACCGCCAACACCATACTATTCGCGACGCTCGTCGCGCAGTCCAACACGTCTACCACAACACCAAGTATATCGTTGCGTCTTCTGCGAGCAGGAAGGACACCCACCTGAGAACTGCTTCGAAGTAACTAGCGTCACACAACGCAGAGCAATTGCTAACGAAAGTGGACTTTGTTGGTTGTGCTTGAATCAAGGTCATCAGTGCAGATTTTGTTCAGCACCTACGTGCGGATGTGGCAGAGCTCACCATCCTGCCCTCTGCATTGATAGACCACGAGCGTCTTGTTACAGGCCATCGACATCTACCTATTACCATGTACCGCCTAGACGCGTCCAGTTCGAGGAAGAAGCGTGTAACTGTTGTCGGGTACAACACAGTTCACGCACACCTTCGCCGAGTGTAAGCAAGTCAAGGTCGCCTTCGTCATCCGGGCGCCGAAAGTATCCACCCAGCACAAGACGTGCAGGTTCCATTCTACGATCGTCTAGCGCGCCTCCCGTCTCTCAGAGCTCCATCTGTATGAACCAGCAGCCTACCTACCCGGAAGCCTCCTCTTCGACAGCGACGCACGAGAGCAAATGACCACTGAGGAAAGTAAAGGCGAACCATTAATGCTGAACTAATATTTGTTACTCTTTTCAAGTATAGAATTAGTTAAATCATTTAGTTTCCTATGTGTTTTCCTTTTTCCTTGTTACCTTTCAACTTTTTCCCCTTTTGTGTTCAAAATTCAGGTCACCCTTGCCTTCCTGCCAGTCCATTGCCTGCTCGAGCTGTTACGTTGAACCGTCTCTCATCCACTCTTACGCCCAATACAGGTGGCTCTCGGTTGCGCTATCGCAGGATGATACTCAGATGAGCTTATAATTTGTTTTCCAATCTTTTACTCGTTTTACTTTCTTTGCTTCGTACCCGGACTGTCGCGCGTAGCAGGGATCTCACTTTCAGCTGCGCTCCAAACACGTCTTTAGCATTACGCATGCTGCTTTACCTAGTCCACATTTTGATCACGCGCTACATAAAATGCAGCTTGCGCGCATTTGCTTCCAGCTATTTACTGTGGTCGTGAGAAGCTGGACTACATCCATATGGCAGCAGTTTTTACGATTTTGCGTTTTTGCTACTGAAAAACAGCATAGTGTGGCTGCAGTTCTAGAGTTCCTTGCACGTAGATACATTTGGCCCCATATCAAGGGGGAGAGTTTTTATCCTTGCGCCCTGAACATCGGCAGTAAGCGTCCTCATGTTTCGTTTAGGTGCGCGCTTTGTAGGGTTTTGAGGTGTGTGGCTGTATGCTGAATCTTTCCGTCTTACCACAAACTTTGTATAGTAAGTATGCTTTTTTTCTATCGCTCGTTGACCATGTAAAGATCATGTGTTGCAGTACCGTTCCATCATTTCGTAACGCCTGGTCAAATGGAGCTGTGTTTGTCTTGCTTATACCAAGAGAATGGTCCAGATTTTCGGGGGGGGGGGGGAGTGTCGCGTCTCGCGATGCAAGGCGCTCCTCGAAGTACGGAGGCCGAGGGAATCGGTTACCGCGCTATCCGGCGGCGATTACGGTAGCCGAGACGCGTGTTGCCGCGATCGTCTCCGGATTTCTCCTTAATTGGCTCGTTGCCAGCCAGGCTATATAAAGCGGCGGCGCCTCACTTGGGTGCCTTGTTCGCCTTCGTCTTATTGATTGATTTTGAATATCTTGTTCGAATTACGTTTCAGCCGCCATGCTCCTGTCCTTTTTTGAAAAAGCTGTTGAGCCGGATGTCTTTTGGATTGGAGAACGAATTCCTTTTTTGTTAGCGCAAGTCGACGCGCCTAGTATTAACCGGAAATTATCTACAGGAGCAGGAGCGGACGTGCTGTCGTCTACACCTTGGCGTTGCGCGGTGGATTTGTTGCGCGAAACCTCGGAAGCCTCAGGTATTTTTGAGAATGCTTGCAGACGCGCATCGGTAGCATGGGACGGGCCCTCGTCCCGTGTTTCTTTAGTAGTGGTGTAGTAATTTGTTTTTAGTTTAGCATTTTTGTCTATTTCTAATTGTAGTGTAGTGCCATAAGGATAAATCACTTAAATTTTCTCATGTTCCTTTGGTCGCGCGTTAGGTGCGCAGTAGGCTAGGTACGTCACTTAGTATCGGGCGAGCATCAGGCCTCGGGTTACATCTAGGTGCAAAAGCCCACCGAGTCGCCACAAGAACCATATTCTGATGAGAAACGCAAATAATAAAAAATCTATGAGACGAGAACATCATCGGCTGAAGAAGAAGAAGGACGATAAACAAAAACAAGAGTACATTCGAATTGCAAACCATATACTTTGATGGAAAGTACATCAAATTAGCCTACTATAGACATTGATAATATCTCACATAGATAGAATGTTATCACGAACAAAAATACATAGCCCGCCACCAAATTTATTGAGTCGATCCTTACGAAAAATTCTATATGGAAAATTGGGGCACAATTCAGAAGACTCGATGGCAGGGGTGAGCCATGTTTCAGTTATACATACGATGTCTGGTTTATCATTGAAGAGGAGAAACTGAAGAGCACTGATTTTATTCACAAAGCTACGGGCATTGAGAAGAATACAACTAATCTTACTGGGACCATGCGAATCTTTTAGTTTTTTTCTTGATGTAGGCCCTGCCTTGAAGATTTTTGGATGTCAGTGACCTTCACTAGCTCTCCACGGTAGATCACATAAGCTTTATAGCCCAGGGCCTTATTTTTCCCGTGCAACCTTATGTAACTCGAAATGCCTTTTGCGCTCGTCAGTAATTAGACTAGGCCGTACGAATATACTTGAAAAACGAGGGTTACTGCGCAGAAGTTTTGCTTTGCTAAGTATCTTGAGAGAGTGTGTTCTGGAGGGAAGCACCTTGTCGACCTTGTTAAGCCGTGGTTTCCTTTCAGAAGCATTACCCATTCTATAGATAGCCACAGGGCGGATCTCTATGTAGAGTGCATCCATTATTTCAGAAACTTTACTCTCGACATCAGCTTGCTTTATCGAAGGAGAGTGCCAGGTGATAGCTCAGAAATGCCGTGAATTACAATTCTCCTGCGGCGCTAGAATTCTTCGCGCTTTTCTATCCTCCTTTCTCATCCTTTGCAGGATCTAACCTTACTTTCTGCTTGCTTTTCTTTTTGTTTAACCTGCAGTATGCGATTTGGTCACTTTAGCCACCTTTCGCAATTGCACCACTTGACATCCGTAGTGCAACACCGCGTGGCGGTACATCAACTAAGAGCTGCGAAAAAAGATAAGTTGTCAACAAACAATCTAAAAATGGGTCCTGCACAGGATCCATGCCTACCAATGTGTGCTCTTATACGAAGCGACTTTGAAATGACTCCAATCGAGGGCATACCTTCAATCCGCCCCGTCCAAAAGCCGCATCCTCCTCATCGCGTGTGAAAATGAGGTTTACTCCCATCGTTTACATCAAAATGTGCAAGATTGATAGCGGCTGTGCAAGATCTGATAACGACTAATAAAAGTACCTTCATACCGCGTCGGCAGCACCGCTGGCAGCCGTACCAGCTCACAGCAGCCGCTGGTCGCTTTTGTCATAAAAACGCAAAATCATTGAATTCTTACTACTCTGAGTGTGCCCGCCACGCTCTCCATCTTTCACGCTTTTTCCTTCCTTTTGTCGCAATTCGATCTCATACATCATATACTTGAGTCCATTGTTGTTATTATCTTATTGCCGTATATTGGTCATCCTATTGGTGCACAGTAGTTTTCCTCTCGCAGTTGAACCATATTCCGCCAAAGTTTTTTTGCTGTGTGATTTCTTCTGACTTTGGATGCTCCAGTTGCTGCAGGCGTGCTATTTGTTTACTTTTTAAGTATGGTTCCGCTTTAATCATATCCTTGGCCGGTACTTACCCTGAATAACTCTGTAATGTGTGAGGTGCAGCTGCACATTAGCCGCAATAGGAAGAAGGAAAATGGAAGATTAAGAGCGTGGGCGAGCGCACTCAAAGTAGTAAGAATTTGATGATTTTGCACTACTATGACAAAAACGGCCAGCATATGCTTGAGCTGCTAGCGGCTGCTACGGGCTGCTAGCGGTGGTTGCCGGCGCAGTATGAAGGCACCCTAAGACTTCATTTTCACTGTAAAGTGCAGTGCTCAAAATCAACAAATCGATAGAAGAACTGAGCGAACTGCTGCAAGAGGTAGCTTACGTGCGCGCAGGGGTAGAAAAGATATGTGTGCAAAATTTGGCGCTTCTCCGTTGACTTACAAAGATTTCTATTCGACACATACTTTACGCAAACATACTTACTCACAAACTTTGCTTATATACAGAGACTAGTTGGCTTTCCCGGTCCAGCCCGGGCCATTGTTCACCTGCACTGCAAGCCCCTCCCCCCTCTTATATATTACTAGTTGGCTTCCCCGATCCAGCCCGGGTATCGTACAGGTGAAGTAGATGGTGCGGTTGCCAGCAAAACTACCGCACTACAATCCCCCCCCCCGTTTTTTCATATGAATGACCTACCTTGCAGCGCCCGCTTCGGTTCACTGCATCCTCGTGATCCTGAGGTAGAAATGAACTTCACCGCTCTCCTTTACATGACAATGAAAAAATGCTTGGTTAAACATGATAAGCCTTGATCTCTTTAGTAAAACGTAAACGAATCAATAAATCGATAGAAGGACCCAGTAAATCGACGCAAAAAGTAGCCTGTCATCTGCGCAGGGGTCGTAACCGTATGTGTGCAAAGTTTCAGCTGAATCGGTTGAACGGCGCGCGTTTCTATAACGCACATAGCCTCCGAACTCACAATTTTGAGTTTTATATATATAGATGTATCACTTACCTTGGGACATCCGCTTCGAAACCGCGTCTTCGTGATCCCGAAGTGAAAATGAGCTTCACTGCCCTCTTTACATGACAATGGAAAAATGCTTGGTTAGACATGATAAGCTCTCAATTCCTTAGAAAAACGTAAACAAATGAATAAATCGATAGAAGAACCCAACAAATCGACGCAAAAAGTAGCCTATCATTTGCGCAGGGGTCGAAAACGTAGTGTGCAAAGTTTCAGCTGAATCGGTTGAGCGGCGCGGGTTTTTACAGTGCACGCCTCTAAACTCACAACTTTGAGTTTTTACATATAGACTACAGTCTGCCCCAATCTCAACCAGGCCAAAATTGGCATGGATGGACTGCGTCGCTAGAGTTCGCGGTCATGCCCACGGCCTGCTTCTCTGCTCTCTCTCCAGTCCTTTTGCTCTCTCCGACAGCGCGCACATGCAGCGCAGACTGCTAGCGCTACGAGCGCGCAAATTCACGCCGACGGTTCGGCCTGATCCCGATTGGAGCAGACTGTAGATGGCTCTCCCGGTCCCGCCCGGAAATTAGGCAACTAATCCCAAACGCGTTGAAACTTACCGTCCTTCTCCATATTGCCACGAAATGGTGACGTCTTTCTTGCTGACTTGAAATACCGGATCTTTGTGGCCAAAAAATGTAAATGAACTTCACCGCCCAACTTACACGGCCGTGGGGAAAATGATTCATCATTGGTGTGAACCCTCGATGTAAGTAAACAAATCAATAAATCAATGGAGGGGACCAGTGAATCGTCGCAATAAGTAGCCTGTCTTCTGCGCCTGGCCTCATTTATAGGGGAGCAAATTTCAGCCTCATCGGTTCACAAACAAAGGAGTCTATAAGCCACATACTTACATACGAACAAATTTACAGAGATTGAGTTTTATTTATCATAACTTATAATAACGGGCTAAGGGTTGTTTACGTTTGTCTGTGTGTGTGTGTGTGTGTGAATCTCTGTCTGTCACGAAATTCGTAGAGCGAGTTTCAGTAAAGGTCTTGAGCTAGAATTTTGGTAGTAGCACCCTATCAGCATTTAGATAAAGTATGCAAAATCTTAAGCCCACTCAATTATTGGAACCTGTGATATTGTGCGCCAAACGGATCCACGCGGCATTTCGCGCGCCATAGTGGACCCGCAATTTGACTTTTTCCAAAGACATGGTTTCGTTTAGCAAGTAAATCCGCAAACCATGAACTCTAGCCCAAAAAGTGAGCAAAAAGTTGACTTTACGCAAGATTGGCGCCAAAGAGGAATAATTGCATAGACGGTCGATTTGTCAAGGTTTTACCTGGGAATGTTTGAAAGTTTTTGCGCAGAAATGTAACTCACGGTTGTCATCATCTTTATGGCGAGTATCAAGCCATTATAACCCCAGTAATTGATTCAGAATCGCACTTAATCTTTTGGAAAATACTTTCTTACTCTCACAGTCACCGATGTTGCATGAAAAAGCTTTTAGAATGAGTAGTTGTTTACATTTCATTCGTGATGATCGGCATCGCGAGGTAAGTTTCAAAGCCATCATTTTGGGAAATCGAGAAAGGCATGTGGATAGTAGAGCCAGTGCGAGCCTCTGCGAAGCAGAGGTAACGCACTGGTATATAGATATATGGATTTGCAACCTTTGAGTTAAAGGGCGGGAGTTGACACGGGGGAGGGGGTGAGTGAGCACGGAGATCACAAATACAATGCCGTATTGTGTAGTGCTGTTCTGCCAACCAGGCAAGGTGGATCTTTATCAAATGATCAGTGGCAGGACTGAAAGCGAATCGAGGCTGATTTGCAACTCTATCCAATCTGATGCTAAGTCAAAACTTCGTAGAAAGTTCAACCAACTAGTGGAAGCACCCCGTGAGAAACAGATGTTGAGAAGTGCCATCTTCAATGCCATTTACTGACACATCCGGTCCAAATGACAATGCGAGAGTTACCGTTATCCATAGTACTCATTGATCAGCGTCATCCAATTTCTTGATCTAGGTCAATCTTTTCCCCCTTCACAAAATTTTAGTACTAAAATGTGCTAAAATGTTGGGTAACTCAAAGCACTTGCGAGATCTGTTCAGATTTGAGTTTGATAAGAGAGTATCCACCAATGGTCTATGGTTTTATATAGAGTCCGATCGTTGCCTACCACTGATGTAAGCTTTCGCATTTTTACGAACGAAATTTTGCACTTTTTGAATAGATTCGAGCAAGTTTAGCAACCAACTTGACGAGAGAGTAATGGCAGTGTTTCAAAGAAGTGCGTGAATTTCTAGAAGGGAGGTCGATCCGAATCCCCGTAATTGACAAAAGCCATGGGCGGTCTTCAACAACACACGCTGTGCGGGCGCTTTCATCGTTAAACATGGCCCCCCGACATGGGAGAGCTTTCAAATCGCGATTTCTGTTAGGCTATTTAGCATGGCCTGAACGGGTAGCAAAGCCCGATCTGTCGAGATCGGGCCTGCCATGCCCGAAATGACCAAATTGGGCTCTTGAACCAACGCAGTGTCTTAAGTGAGATTCAGATAGTAAGACTGTTATAGAAAAAAGCTTTCCATTACGGAAAATGAAAAGTTCTACACCGTGCTGCATATTTGGTAAAATGCAATGATTGCGGACAAGTAGGAGCACAGGTGCGATAAGGTGAGAATGACCCTCCAGGGTGAAGGGGGTCACAGCGGTCGCAGCCCCTCCGGGTGAAGGGTGTTTCAATTGATCAAGAAATCATAAAATGTCGACCGGAGAGAGGGGGGGAGGGAGCCATGAGGTTCTCTCATCATTTTTCCTAATCAAAGTTCATAACTTTCAATTCCTTGTCATCACTGGTTGTCTTTTTTCCGAAATATGAGCCGATGTGCTCCTGGATTAGCACACAATTATGGTTCTCACCAGCATCTTGTATTTTACACTTATCTTTTTCCCTTTTTACATCACCCTGCCCGTTTTTAAATTTTACCATAGAAGATGTGCATGCGAGAAGATTTTTTTCGGAGAAAGTTAGACAACTAAGTATTTACGAATTTTTCAAAAGAAGAAATTCGTAATTTCTGTAGATAAAAAGCAACGTCAGCAAGAGAAAAGTTTTTAAAACCATCTTCTCCTCCGCTTTTAAAGCATATGGTTGCCTGGAGTTTGCTGAAAAAGTGCCTGGTGAAGAGTGTGGGTAGTGATTTGTGGACATTTACGAGTTTTTAGGATAGAAAAATCCGTAACTTCTGTGAATGAATATCTTGTACACCGTGATAATCACCATTGAAATTGCCTCGTTTTCCGCTTTCAGAAAATATATACATTGCTTAGGGTCCGTTGAAAAAAGTGCCTGGATGAAGGGTGTCCTAATGATTTCTCGAGATTTTTGAGTTTTTAATAAAAAAATTCATAACTTTTGTAGATGAACATCTTATACATCGTGATGGTCACTACTGGAACCGTCTCGTCCTCCGCTTTCAGAAAATATATACTTCGCCTGGGGTCCGTTGGAGTGCCAGGTGAAGGGTGGGTGAGACTTTTATAATGGGAGTGCTCAAGTAGACGTCTTTTTACAATGGTAAAAAAGTCTGTACTTGAGCACTCCCAGCCCTTCACCCAGCACTTTTTCTAATGAACCCCAAGCAGGGTATATATTTTTTCTGAAAGCGGAGAACGAGACGGCTCCAAAGTTGACCATCGCGGCGTACAAGATGTTCATCTACAGAAGTTATGACTTTTTTAATGTTAAAAACTCAAAAATCTTCAAAAATCACTAAGCCACCCTTCATCCAGGCACTTTTTCTGATGAAATCCAGGCAATGTATGTATTTTCTAAAAGCGGAGAACGAGACGTTCCAAAGGTGACCATCGCGGCGTACAATATGTTCATCTACAGAAGTTTTGAATTTTTTATGTTAAAAACTCAAAAATTTTTAGAAATCACTGAGCAGACCCTTCACCCAGGCAGTTTTTTTGGATTTGAGACACATTGTATATCATTTGAAAAAAGAGGCGGTTTTAACGGCGACCATATCCCCGTAAAAGATGTTCATCTACAAAAGTTATGAATTTTTTTATGTTAAAAGCTCAAAAGGAATCATTACTCACACTCTCACCAAGCACTTTTTTCAACAGACTCCTCCTTTCCCATGCATAAACAATTCACGTACAAATATCTCCTTTGCTTAACCTTATCTCACTGTTGATTTTTTTTCGGCTTTGGGTGAAGGGGGTCACCTTGGTCCCGGCTCAGGGGTGAAAGGGGGGTGAGAAAATTCTCACACTATCGCACCTGTGAGTAGGAGAATGATTGAGGTTCTCTTCCAGTAACTTCCTTTGCAGGAGTGTCCTCTCCACTGAATCCAATCGGTTACTTAGTGGTTTCATTGCAAAGATGATCTGAAGCCCCTACTCAAACAATCGCCGGGCAGGCGGTGGCAAACTCGCACTTTGCAGGCGGTCAGCAGAATTTTGAGGCGTGGCCAAAACTTTAACGGGCGACACTTCCTTTACGGTATTCCATATTCTGCCAGCGGGCAGCAATACAGTATTTCCTGCATTTTCTCTCGGCAAATAATTTCTTTCAGCGAGCGCTGGCCAAACTTTCAGCAAGCGCTCGAGCTCTTTTTACGCAGTTTCAGGCGTACGCTGAGCAAAGGTGAGACTGCGTGTGCCAGAAGTGTCGTCGATGGTTTTATTACCCGAGTTTGGGGTACTTTCTCTGGCGGAAGCTACGGGCTCTGCGATTTTTCACACGACCGTTCTGCTTTCGATAATTTTGCATATTCTCGCGGAAAGTCCGCGAGAATGCGGTCACTGCGCCGCAACTAATGTGTAGAAAAACCGCGAGTGTTCTCCGACTCGTCAAAAAATGACCAGCATTCTTCCAAATATCTGCAAGCGGAGCGCAAAAAATCAGCAAACTATTTTTTCCGGCCCGCTTGCCTATAGAACGCATGACCGCCTGTCCCGGCGATTATCTAAGCAGTTACTATGTCTTCTGGAAACCTAGGCCCGTAATAAAGCTGCCTTACTCGTCTCAACTGAAAAAAGCTTTGAGGAGTGCCTGCCTGCCTCAGTTCAGCCACTGATTGATGATTCCAACAATCCACATTGATATGATCGAGTACGCCATGTACATGCAAGTACACAATTCAGACCCGTTCGCCAAGGTTTTTCTGCTACTCTACTGACCAAGCCCGCTTTGCTTACTTTGGTATTTCGAGAGCACTTTGCTAGCGTACGAGTATGAAGGATCACCACCTCCACAACTTGCAGCAACCTATTGATCTTCTCGATTACAATGTTCCATTACAACATTTCTTATTAATCAAGTATTCTCGAGTAACTGACTCTTCCTATTAGCCTCATGCGGTGGGAGTATATCCACCATGCAATCCTGAGTTAGATAGTTTATCTCAGGGACGTTTTGCTGGCAGTAATGGGGGCATGGGTACCATCTCCATGATCACATCTTTATGACAATTGCAGTCCAGAGCAGTCACATGCAAGCTCTATCAAACATACTTCTTAACTAATTTAAAGGTATGGACCCAACGGCACGGTGGACCTTGACTGGGGTTGTTCGATTTACTGTGTGTGTATTTTGTTTCTCTTGTTCTTTTTGTAAGGAACGCCATAGAGCGTAGGAATAAATAAATAAATAAAAATAAATAAATATTTAGAATGAACTGGCCGTTTCCAGCACCCTCCAAGAAAAATGATCCTAATCACTCTATCTTGCTTTAAAATTATTGACGTGATCACTAAATGTGCATATAGATGCAAAAACTGTGCTTGATGACCGAAACGAAAGAAAAAATACAATAAAAAACGATGGATTTTCATGTCTCTATCATATACAAAGTGTACACCAGCAGGCGCTTGACATGTGCCTGCTCGCGCTGGTGGCGTGCTGTCCTCCACAGTAGGTTCCTGAACAGGTATGAAAGAATGTGCGGGAGATTCATAAATACCGCACAAGGTATAGTGACGCACAAACGTTAGATCTTTGCAAAACTGCATCTCTCCGATTATTTTATTAACCCGACTGAACGAGAGTATCAAGCGCAGGATGTAAAATTGCTTGATGTCTGGATAAATGAGGGCAAGACTGCCGGGCTTGAAAGAAACGTTATCAACAAATGAAACTGGAAATCCAAAATGTCCGGTTTTCTGCAACCTGGCCAAGACCAATAGATTAGCAGAAAATGATAGTCGATGTCACCTGAGTCATGCGAAATTCGCCCGATATAAGCTACAAGTGGATCCACTGATTGAATATCTTGGTTTCCGAACAGGATAGTAAGCCAGCTTTTAGCTAAAATACCTACTATGCAAATTGTACAGCAGCTGCGGAGCATCAGTTTTAGTGGTAGTCTAGTCGAGTCTTTTGACCTCTTTATACACTAACGTTTGAAACAATGCCGCTTTAGGCCCCGGTCAGACTTCATGCGACTCAATCGTCGCGATCTAATCGCCAAGATTTCCATTCATTTTCATTTCACATTCAAAAATATCGGGCTGGAAAAGTATCACAACCGAATGCAAGTCGATCAGCATGGAATGATGTTGTAACAGTTGTCTCGTCGCGATTCAGTCGCGACGATCAAATCGCGTGAAGTCTGCCCGGAGCCTTACAAACTTTATCGGAAAAGTTAAAACATCTCTACCATAACTTTTGGTTTGAGCAAAGCGTGTATGTAGAAAACGTAGAAAGCGTGCACTGCTCATCGCTAGGGAATGTTTTAGTTGTAAGGTCGGAAAAGCTATTTTTAGGTTGGAGTTTTTGCGATGGGTCTCGCTCCAGCAGATCTCACGATCTCTTACGTAAGCAAGATTGAGGAGCCAGTACTTGCGCGCTTGCCATTGACGTATTGTCGCTACATCGTGACTGCTGCGTCATTACGTCATGTTACGGACAAAATCCGAAATGGATAAGTGCTTCTGAATTCTAAGCAGTCGCGGTACATGAAGTGCACAGGAGATGCCTCACAGTGGTTACTCCTTAAATCAAATGATGCAGAAAGGTTTGCCCTAAGCACATACTTGTTACGCTACATCTGCGCACCCCGAAGCTGTATAACGTTCAATTCACAATATGCTTAAGACCGCTGCAGAAGTGTGCACGGGCGACACAGAACGATTCGAATCGCGAAAGCTATGCAAAATTGCACGCAGTAATGGCTGTACTATTACGCACCCTCGAACATCTACTCGACTTGCAAGTTGTAACCTTATGTGAAGCACCAACAATGACAACAAGATCCCTCTCTCTGCCATTTGTCTCCAAGTCATCTTTGCTTCACAGAGGCTCGCACCGCTTTCACTAAACACATGCCTTACAAGTGCTCGCATAATTGGTATGAAACTTACCGCGCCATGCCGATCATCACAAACGATTTGTAAGCAGCGATTCATTCTAAAAGATTTTCCATGTAAAATCGGGTCTGGGAGGGAGGAAGTCTGCTCCATAAAATCAGGTGCGCATTTGAATCAAATGCTGGAGTTTATGGCTTGATAGTTACCCAAGGAGGTTAACCGTGAATTCCATCTCTTAATAATCGACTATCTACGTAATCATTCCCTTTTAGCTATAGTCTTGCGTAAAAGTAGATTTGTTGCTCACTTGTTGAAGTTCATGGTTTGCGATTCACCTGTAAAACAAATCCGCGACTTTGTAAAAATTCTGATTACCACTTTGGCGGGTTTAAAGTTGCGTATCATGCTTGATGCACCGTTTTCAAAAGTTCCATTCAGCAAACCGGCTCCTGCTCTTGTACAGTTTACCTTCAAGCTGATATGGTGCTGTAGCCGGAATTCTGGTTCGAGACCTTTGTTGAACTCGTTCTATGATTTTTGTGACAAACAAAGATACGCGCACACACATACGTTTCCCACCTTCACAAGTGGTTTTTCCGCTTATTCCAACGCTATGAATTGCTTTCGTCCGAAGGCGTCTGTTAGTGGCATTAAATCCACCTACAACTCTCAAATTTGCCCGAACACTGCTTTTAGGGAAAATGGACCGCAGATTTTGAACGAAACCTAGAAGGAGAAAAGATTGAATTTTCAACTGAAATTGCTTTGAAGAACAGTGAAAAGTAAGTAAAAATAACGCGGCAGTCTGGCTACATTCTTAGAAAAGAGGAAAGTGAAAGTGACTAGCACCAATTTACGAAACAAGACGAAAAAACTAACTAGATCTGGAAACGTTCAGCGTTTGCCCTATTACACAAATTTTCGCATTTTTTTGAAATTTTTTGAAATGGCAGCTTTTTCCACATTGACACCATATGTTTCAAGTTTCTACCGTATTTCTACAGTAATAAAGAGCGGTCGGTGATTCTTTCTATACTGTAACTCTAAGTTGAAGCCAGCTCTACAAAACGGTAGCTGAAGCAAGGCAAAAAACTTCTTGGGGAGAGAGATATTGAGGATCAAACAGTGTATACATACTTTTGAGACACCCTGTATACAGTGCTGGCCACAATTATAAAAACACTCTTGGTGCAAAAGTTTTGTTAGTTTTTTCAATCCATTGGCAAACAGGGTAAGATGAAGATAAACAAACGCTTCAACATGTATCCAATGCAGAACTTTTTCCTCTTTCCAGCTGCTAAACTCGCGTTGTGTTTCGTTGAGAGAATGACGAGTTATTCGCCGGAAATTACAACCACGTGTTTCTACCATGTCCAACTTTCACTAATTTTTGAAATTTTTTATGAGATTTTCGGAGGAGCCTCAATAACCACCAGATATGGCAAACCTTTTGCCAACAAATGCAATTTTTTTCTTTTTTTCAGCTGCTTTTCAAATTTTTGGTGAATAATTTTCTAAAAGACTTGTGTTTTGGAAAAATCGCTTAACCTTTATTGCACCAAACACTGAAAAACCTACAGAATACTGAGGTTTCACACTCGATTATTACTGCCGCTACCATTACAAATTAAATGAGCGGTTTTCGCTTCAATTTATGAAGATATTGAAACATAGGTTACGTCAGTGCGCACTCATGAGTTTGAGAAATACTGCGATTTTCCTTACAAATTTCGTATAAATTCTAAAAGACAAGGCGTAGGGCTACAAAAAATGGCTTCTGCTGGCAAAAAGTTTGCCCTATGTACTGGTTATTAGGGTTTCTCCGAAAGTCTCATACAAAAATTTTGAAAATTTGCGAAAGTTGGACATGGTAAAAACGAGTGGTTGTAATTTCCGGTAGATTTCTCGTCATTCTCTCAGCGAAACACAACGGGCGTTTAGCAGCTGGAAATTGGAAGAAATTTTGCATCGGATACTTCTTAAAATGTTTGTTTATCTTCATTCTAGCGTGTTTGCCAGTGAATTGAAAAAAACTGACAAAACTTTGCACTAAGAGTGTCTTTATAATTATGACCAGCACTGCATATCGTAGGTTGGCACGAAAGTTCTGTCGCACCATTTTCACAAATTCATAACTTCTGATTTTTTCAACTGATTTTACTGCCTTTATTTTTATATGAAAGAGTAAGTCATGCTCTTTATTACTTCTTACCTACCTACTAATGATCATCTGTTGCATAGATAGGAGCGATAGAAGAAAATTAGTCAAAATTCGATTTTTCTGTGTAGCGTCATAAAAAATCGGAAATTTGCTATAAACGGAGCAGTCGGTATTGTAGGTTCTTTCACCAGCTCTTTCTAACAGCGCAGAGTTTGCGCTGATTGAGCGACTCTACCAAAAGTTATGATTTCCCTGAAAAATGCCAAAATAAGTCAAATTCGCCCTTTTGCATTGCTTGCTCGAAAATCATAACTTTTCATAGAGACGCTCAATCGGCGCAAACTCTGCACAGGTAGAAAGAGCTGGTGAAAGAACCTATAATGCCAACTGCTCGGATTTTTACTGCAGGTTTCCGATTTTTTATGACCCTACACAAAAAATTCGAATTTTGTCTAATTTTCTTCCACCGCTCCCATCTAAGCAGTAGATGATCACTAGTAAGCAGCTAAGATGTCTTTATAAAGAGCATGACTTACTCTTTCATATAAAAATAAAGGCAGTCAAATCAGTTGGAAAAATCAGAAGTTATGAATTTTTGAAAATGGTGCGACAAAACTTTTGTGCCAACCTAATATATAGATTACTATGCATCTAAATTACATCCAAAACTAAATTCATGTAATATCTGGGCCTTCATTTTCAAGACTCCTATGAATCTACACTAAATCCAATTCGTATGAAGAGCTTCTTGCAGATGGCAAACCTTGACTACACTTTCACTGCAATCTGTGAATCAAATGGTTATCTCATAGGAAACCTTGCACTACACTACAACCAAAGGGGTTTTTAAATCGGGAAAACTAAGAGTCTGCAAAAGATGACTTCGCAGATGTTCTACTTTAGTTCTTTGTCTTTCAACACTAATGTTTATATCTCTAACAAGGGAAGGATACGTGATGACCGTGGCTTTTTGCAATGAAACGTACAGTACTGAATGCATCTTGAAGCACTGATTCCAAATCCGCCTATGGTATCTGCTGTGCGCTCTTCCAAAAGAAGCTATGAACACTTCTTCCCACTTCTTCCCAAATTTGCACTGTTTTGATGACAGGATTCACCTGTGTCCGCGAAATAGTCACTTTCGACTACAAAAGAGCGTCCAAAAAAATATAGCTTCACATCAAGCTCAGTAAGACTGTCTCCGACGTTTTCTTATCGAAGAAGCTTGGATACTGATGCTTCTGACTACCAGATCTCATGACATTCTAATGAAAAGAAAAATCCATAGTTTCTTTCAGAGAGTGGCACAGCAGATAATGAACGTATAATTGGAGTCAGCGTTTCAAGGCGCATATACTGGTATACATATCACTGTAAGAGGCTACGGTCATCAAGTATCCTTCCCTTGTAACTAGTTCGAATGTATGAGAGTTAACAAACTTTATTAACCTTATTTGATTTACATAGAAGTTCTCGCATCGGCCTGATATTTGAAAACATTCAAGTTTGTTAGCAAATATTTTGGTGAATTTAACCTTTTTCGCGATTTTTACAGCGTTTGTGTGAATTTAGAAAGACGCATGTATTTCAGACTTTATAAGAGGTCTAATTCTTCCACTTTCTTATCACCTCAAAATAGGCTAAGGAACACATTCTCATAAAAATCGCAATCAAAAATGTGCAAAAAGATCAAAAATGGGTTTAGTCCCAGCTCACCTTGCTGCTGAGAGCAAAATGGGCTTCCAGGTCCATTTAAAATGGGGTTAAATCCCATTTTGCCCCATTCTAAGCGGACCATTCGCATGATTGTTTCGCAAGCGAAAGCTTAGGTAGGGTTGAATCATTTTCACCGCTTTGCCTCGTGGTTGTGATGAGACAAAATTTTGAATAACGCTAGCGAAAGCAGATTCCGACCAGTTTCTACCTCGAACGAATAAAATGGGGTTTGAAAGTCCATTTTCCTCCATTATGGACTTTTGTGGATATCATACCAGAATGGATGCTTTCTACGAAAACGAAGTTCCTTCTGCAAATTTGTTAGAGAAGCTTGAACGAAAAAATTGGAATTGCCACTAAAAGAGCAGACGAAGTTTCAAGAAGTAAGGGATTTTTTATGAATATCACAAAGGTTCCTTAGGTACTTTCTAGAATGAAAGTGGACATCTTCCCTGTGTTAATGGAATCTATAGCGGAGATTTGCACCAAATTGCGCTCGTCAACGTCGCGCCGACGCTCAATTCTTTTGACGAAGTACCCCACGGATTCTACCTGTGAAGTGCGCACTGCGATCATGAAAGCGTCCAGGCTCCGAAGCCAATAGTCTGTAGAACTTCTGCGAGCAGGAGGGCACAGCTAAGACTAGGTTTTTGCAGCGCATTTCACATCTCATTTGGAAGCAAAGGGATTCCGACCAGTGGCATAGGAACACTCCTTCTCTTCAAGAAAAAAAAACTCGTCTGTTTTTGCAGTACGGTTCGTCCTAGCGGAATATGTTGCGAAATCGAAGCTGGGAGGAGTCTGTCATATCTTGAGGAAAAGAGGCGATTGATGAACTTCAAAATTGAATTCACTAACACCATTTACTGTCAGAACATTCCAAAGATGGGTGCATATCTAATCACTTTGAGCGACACCTTGCGAAGCGCCATTTGAGTTATTTGAGGTAAGCCCAAGGACTTTTTAGCAACGCACAGTTGGAGAAGCCACCGAGCAGCAGTAGAATTGTGGAAAGTGATCATCACTTTAGAACAACGAGTTATGCAGCGAACCGGTAGAGTCGTATTATCAGTAGCATGTTATTGCATACAAAATTACTCGTGAAAAAAAGGTCAGTGTAGCATGGTTCAAATACTCTGACTTGCGCTACCACGAGCACTGTCATGATGCTCAGTACGTTGTCGCTCTATGAGTATTGCTTTTAACAATGATAATGTAGAAGGCGGCACTTTAGAGATTCTTACCATACTCGCAGTGCTACCATATACCACTTCTACTATAACGTGCCGCACATATTCGCCGGAGAAGAAATCAAAAGAAATTGTGAGTTTTTACAGCAAAAAATACTCCGATCACCTAAAAAAAACTTCTTCAACTCTAGGAAAAGACGAAAAGTTTGTATTGTGCGTTCATCATGACGGAACGGTGTGATGAAGGTTACTATACTGAAGGACCTGCATGGAATGCACAAGCGGTTTGTAAACTTGCACAGTTTTTTTTTTCAGAAATTGTTAAATAATTTTGTACGATCATTTTATCTGCAGATTTCTCATAAAAAGTTACCTCGAGTCATTTGTAACTTTATATGTGATTCTGCAGACTATGCGCTGTAGCTGACGATATCCTTACTAGCAATTCCTGACTGGAACCTTTTTTGCGTAACAAACTATGGAAATGTGTTTTAACTAGCTACTTAATTAACTAGCTGCCGTCCCCGGTCCAGCCCGGGCGGAGGGTACAAAACCCCATAGTGTCCATCCATTTCAAATCATTTATGGCTTATCATTCCTCTTCCTTCAGTTATCTCTTCTTATACTGCTTCAGCTCCGAGTTGAATCGCAGCGCCGCTGTGGCATCCGTAATGAGATTGCCTTCCTTCTTGACCGCCTCGCTCCGTGACACCGCATTCTCCTCACCGCAAAATGTAAATGATCTCTACCGCCCCTTACTACTTAACTTGGAGAAATAAATGATGTAGCTTTCATTCTGCTAGATGGAAGTAAACACGATAAATAGATGGAAGGACCCAGCGAATTGTCGCGAAAAGTAGCCTATCTTCTGCGCCCTGTTTATAGGGGAGAGAATTTCAGCCTCTTCGGTTTACATACAAAGGAGTCTATACGCCACAATCATCCTTACAAACAAAGGTACAGTGTTTGAGTTATATATATATATATATATATATATATACCATTAGTACATTAATCAAATTAAATAGACAAATCAGGAGAAATCAGTGAGAGCAGGTAGTCGTACACCTCGCTAAGTAGTGCTCATGGTGTGCAATACGTATAATTAAGTCACGAATGACTCAATGATATATTGACTCTACGTGATTTTAAGGCATAGACTAGGCAATATTTAGTTCATTTTCTATGCAATAAAAGCAGCGCATCATACTCTTGTTGTTGTTGTACCTGCTAAATTGAATTCACAAACAAACACCACATGCAACGTGAATTCAATGAGGTATCAGAGTGCGAACAGTGTGCGGACACGATCGAGATATAGAGACTTCAACCATCGCGAATGTGGTCTCGCACAAGTACAAAGTCAAGACTGTAAGATCTTGCAGCGATTCTACGTCTCAGCGTGTGCCACTCATCCAAATTCAGACTGAAAAGCTTTCGTTCTCACGCTTCTTGCGCTTTCTATTACAAATTTTCGATAGCGCAGAGTATCCAAGGTACGAAATAGTTAGAATTTGAGTTTTTGCTTGGGCGTTATCTTCAAGATTGCAAAGTATGAGACGACCCGTTCAGTTTTGAGCATCACAATATTTGCCTGCTCTTTGTTGTACCTCGTACATCTACTATCTATTATATCATTAGCCAAAAAATGCTTGCGCAATAGGAATAGGTGGGCAAGAGAAACTTGCCGCTTGTATCCGCAAGAGATAGTTAAACGCACGAGCACTGTGAAGAAGATTTGGCAAGACCTAAGACCTTTTACAAGAAAAAAATACGACGATAAAAAGTGAGGTCTTTGAACAATCAGTAGTGATTATGACGCTCCGATAATCCATGGAAGGGCTTGCAAGTTCCGAGACATTCCCTCAAGTTTCCTGGAATTGTGTTCGAAGTTCAAAATAGTGATTAGGAATAAAACTGAGATATATTAGGTCGTTCCGAAAGTAATGTCGCTTTTTTCAAACGTATGCCACATCTCGTGAAACAAAGATGTGTAAGAGATTCTGGTAGCATTTGATGCAGCATGTCATTCTCTTTCTAATGATTATGAAGATTTTCCAATACAGTCAATGAGCTTCCAGGAAAGAATCAAAATCTGCGAACTTTTTGAGATGGCCAAGTTTCACAATTTTTCTAAAATTTTATAATAAACCTTAGAAGGAATCCAAGTAGTAGATGGATGGAGCAAACCCTACAGGAAACAGCACAACTTTTTTCTACTTTCCAGAGCTCGTCATAATTTTTGTACAGATTTTTTGATGGAACCACCGAATTTTAGCAGGCTCGTCTCAGACACAAGTGCATCAAACGCCAACAACCTCCGGATTCTGAAACTCACAAAGAAGGATTATGATTTGACATTAATTTTGCGAATCAAATTAGCATTCAACGCTTCAGATTAGCAACTTTCGAAATTTCCGGGTACAGCCTGGGGTGCCCTGGAAAACATGAATTATGATGTTTTTATTCCGGAAAACGTGATGAATCAGAAACAAAAAACAACGAGTAGAAACAGGAGAAAAAGCTGCATCGAATGACACCCGACTCGCTTGCCGGTTGTTGTTCTGTGAGGTTCGACTTGACTAAATATGGAATTTGATGGCACTGAGAAATTAATTGTAGAAATTCTGAGAAGCAAGCTAAGGAAAAGAAAAAATTACTCTGTGTTCTATAGTGCTAGCTCTATCTACCTGCAGCTTGTACCTTTTCCGGGATTAGGTACAAAAATATAGAAAAGTAGCCGAATTACACCATGTCAAAAAGCACGAGTCGCAGATTTTGGTAATTTCTCGAGAGCACATTGAACATTATGCAGTGGAATTAGAACCATTGAAAAAAGGATAAAATTCTGCATCGAATGCTCCTAAGATCTCTTGAAAATGTTGATTCCACGAATAGTGGCGTTCATTTGAAAAAAGCGACATTAATTTCGGAACGACCTAATAATAAGTGAAAACTGTATATACCTGTGACAATCACATGCTTTTCATCGCTTAAGCGTTGGAATCAGGTTTCATGTTTGTGGGACTAGAATGTAAGCTCAAATACCTTTGAAGCATATTAAACTGAAATTTAACATAATTAAATAGAGAAATGATCCACTTTGCAAAAAAAATTTTGTCTCACACCATATGCGAATCTTTACTTTATGAAAATCAGGCTTCTCTCTGTGAGTCCTTTTTTCAAATACTCTAGACAGTTTGCATTGTAACAGTCTCGTACATTAGAGTCAAATTGTTATTACAGAAAGCGTAGAAGCTTGTGTCGAGATGCCGTATATAAAGTAAACCCTTTTCTAACAATAAGTTGAAGTATTCTATTATTGTTTCAAAACAGGGACTTCTCTGAGCTTTCAGATGTTTCAAAAACGGTGCTGCCTGTGATATTTCCAAAAATGTGTACAGCTTCTAATTTTCTTGATTATCACTTTTTCAATTCCTACTATCATCACTTCAAACACAGTTTTGATAACTTAGGAGATTTTTTCTGGGAATTGCAGCGCCTTCCATGGATTAGCGGTGACTTCGCAATTCTTAGTGGCAATTCAAAGACCAGTTTTTTTTTCATGCTATTTTTTCCTTGCAAAAATTGAACTAGGACAAGACTGCGTCATTTATCTACTCGCACGCGTGCACCGACAAGATGTGCCCATTTGTACCCCATATCTTTCTAGAATATTTCGAAGCAAATTTGCGAAGACTTGTTCCAGCGAGGAGGTCATACAAAATTTCTTGAAGCCGTGTCATATACTCTTCGCAATGCTCGCGTTCTTAATTATCTTTTGCTGATACAAGTGGCAGGAATTTGGTTCCTTTTACTCTACATCCTAATATCAGAGGAACTTGAGATATGTCCAAAAAATTATAAGGCGCATCAGTTAGTCGATGTACAGTTAATTCACCTTTGCAGGCATTGTATAGTTGAGTGCACGGAATCAACCGGGTTGAACACCCGCGAGCATGTCTCTTGCAGTCTAACATTGACATTGTGCGCATGTGTCACTATAGCGCCAGTACTCGGCAGCCGCACTGCGGGCACGCTCACGTGCCTTCAGCCTAAAGCGATCCGGGCAATTCATGCAGTCGACTTTATCTCCTCAAATCAGACGATCCTTCTCTTCCAACAAGTTAAGCTGTACTGTCTGAATGCTATTTGTAGAAAAAAGCTAAGAATTATTCTTGAAATGCTCCGCGCAAGCTTTTCCGGTGCAAAATGTTTGACTAAATGTTTCCTTCAAAAAACGCATTTTCAAAAGGACATATCAAGTTGCAACTTTTTTGTGTCTACTTATAACAGAAAATTGACTTTAGAATAACGTAAACAACATTGGAACAGTCTTTTTCTTTCACAAGGAAGCTGCGTATTCGAGCATCGAGTGGCGCACACTTGATACATGTTCTTCCAAGCGCTTTTTCGGACATTTTTCTCCATCAGATTCTCTTTTACAAACAGATTTGCATAACGATTGTAAACTTTCTATGACCTTTTCAACAATGGTTTCCACATTTGCTCACTTTTTTGGATTTCTTCTTGTACAAAAAATTCCAAACGACCACATTTACCGGAGTTGTAATATCTATCTAATGCACAGTAAGTCTCTCAATAAACTTTTCCCCGCATATCTCGCACCTGCCGTAGATATAGCTTGAGGCCTTAACAAGCATAATGAGTAACATATTCTTAATTAGCATGCCAGATAACTCTGTGGATCAAATTTTGGCAAATTGTAAAGTTTTTAAACATGAGGCCACCCCAGTAAAAATGGTAGTTTTAAGAATAACTAGCTTTGTTCTGAAAGCGATTAAGCCAATCTGTGCTCTATACAAACCACTCCTCAGTTTTGGTCACATGAAAAAACTCACTTCAGATAACCTCCAAACTACGAAATCAGGAGGCAGTAAAAATCTTGTTTGTCCCCTTTTTCGCTTTTGAAGGTTCAAATTAATGGTGTAAAAACTAGAGGTTTAGGCTACTAATAAATGTGTATGTTCAAATGTTCGACTTTCTTTGAATCACGGCATACGTGTTTAAATATTGTTTTATATTATTGAGCCAGAACTGAAATTGCAGACTTTTATTGGCTTACGTTTCGGCCACTTCGCCGTCGTCAGAGCCTAAATGGGACGATATGCAATCCCGAACCAAAGCTTTTTAAACTACGCAAGCAAATACAAAAGCTAAAGAGTGTAGGTATCTGTCTTCTCTCAAGCGATACTCACCCTTTTTTGTTAAACTCCTTCTGCAGTAGGAATACCGCTGGACGTAGATGCACAGTGGGTGATAAAAAAATTTGTCCCATTCATGGTAGCAGTTCACGAGTGAAAGCGAGACATTCTTCTTTACAATTCATTCGTGGATTTCGGGCGAATGTGATAAGCTTCCAGAGTCTTGCGAGCTGATGTTTTTTGTTCAAGCGCCAAGATTTGTACTTTGACTGGAAATCGTTCCTTTCATGTTTCTGCACTCTGTGAGTGCCTAATGGCGTTGAAAGTCGTGACTTCTTTACCATCAAGGTGTTCCTTAATGCGAATATAATGGCCGGCAGTTCCACCTATGTAATCATCACTGCATTCCACCCACGTGATGAGATAGATTACTCCAGAGCTCATGCACCTTGCATGCTTCCACCTTTGATCAGACAAATTACACATTTCGGAGTGGTACAGTCTCGATCGTATATGCGGTTTCGAATTAGCATACGTTTGAGATTATCTGGAGGGATGTCCACAACCGAAACCAAACAAGGCCCGTTCTCCTCAAACATTGCCGTACTGCTTTACTTACTTCATTGTCAATAAACGGCATAACAAAGGGAATCTTTTCTTTATTAGCCGAAGTCAATTCCTCGTGTGCTTTGCAATAGAGGTTGCGATGCGGCATGCTGTTATTATAGCCATTAGAAGTCGCTATGTGCGCGATATTCAATGATTCTCTTCTTTCCTCAGGACCAGTTAAAAGTTTTGAGGCTGTGCGGAACATATTTTTTTATGACAGCGTACTTCATATGTTGCGGATGGGCCGAATGGAAATGGATGAGAGTATTTTTATTGCTTGGCTTTCTATACCATTTCGTTTTGGAAATGCCGTTGGCGATGTTGACTTGGACGTTCAGAAACGGCAGCCACCATGAGTTGGTTTTTCCCGGCTAAGCTTTATGTGTTCCGATTGTCGATTCATCAGCGCGAAGCATTCATCATTCTTCTTGGTTAACGCAAACGATGAAGCAATCGTCGATATATCGACAATAAAGCAGGGGTTGCAATTCTAACATGATTTTTCAATCTTGGCCATGAAAATGATCGCAACTGTAGGAGCCAAACGTTGGCCCATGGTCAATCCTCTAACTTGCGAGAAGAACTCTCGAGAAGAACAACGACCATTTAGAAACATTACAATCTAGACAAGCTTTCAGCATTATTGATATTTGAGCGATGTTCAATCCGTAAAACTTGACGTTTTGCTCGTGTTCTGACAGTAGCTCTAAAACTGTTTGCATTGCCGAGTCAATGGATACGTTTGTATAAAGGGCGTTAACGTCGAATGACTCTATGGCATAATTGCTGTCAATGCGTAGTTTCCGTAAACGGTCTAGGAACATCTGGGTATTCGTCAGCTGAGGAGGAATGAACTAAAGCATTTGTATTAGTATAGTGTATATGTATGTATATTGTTGTGTAAAAATGTGTGTATGTTGTTAATTTTTATGTTGTTAATGTGTATGTTGTTCGCTAAAAATTTCGTTAGAGGTAAGCTAATGTGGTATAGACAGCTCCAAGAAAATGTGGCTGCTACACCTTTTTTGGGGCTGTGCCACACCCCATCAACTTGTCTCCGAAACATCAACGCATCTATTTTGTATCGTTAAAACAGCCAAACCTTTATCTCTTCACGGTTTTCAAATCCTACATGCAAATATAGGAACGCGATGGTATGCGAAATTTGCATTGCCACGTATACATATTGCGAGGGAAGGAGGCATAAGAGTGCTGAAAGCAGAACCATTAGAAGCGACAACGGAGTTTGGCAGGCTCCTGATTCCATAGTTTGGAGGTTATTTTAAAGTGGCTTTTCTCACATCGACAGAAGGAGTAATGCTCTGTACTGAAGGGAAAGGTAGCAAATTGAAGCATAAAGAAATGCGCATTAGTAGATGCGCCTTCAAACGCTGATTTCCCTGTTCTTCGAAAAAAAGTTATGAGCGTTGAAAGTCCAAATTTGTCGAATCTTGTGTGGCAAAAATTAGCGAACAAAAACGCCCAAAAATGGGAACTCTATCTCGTTTTGAGCTGAAGAAGAGAATAAGCTATTTGTTATCCGCATACGTGATTTTACGACACTCAAGGTACTCAAGGCTTCACAAATTTGGACATTCAAACGCTCATATGGAAACATCAGAATTCGCTGAAACTTGAACCCAGAGGTTGTGTGATATGATAATTACAATGATACTCTTGTTATGCTTGATAGGCCGTTTTATTATGTACTGTACGTAAATAAGGATAACCACAGTAGTGTGTTCGTACTTTGCATGGGCTTAGCTGACACTGCTAACGAATATCATGTTATTGCTGACATCATTATTACCTCGATTATCACCCCCTTCCCTCTCTGACCCTTCAAAGCGACCCCAGATTTGGCGTGCCACACCCCAAGGGGGGGGGGGGGGGTTAAGCGAAAAGAAAGGGGCTTCGAATGCAAATTTTTACTATATAGAAAACAACATTTGTAAAGCGATTTACATGAGGATCATGAAAAACTGCAAAGTGGAGGAAGTATCTGATTTGGCACTAGCCCCCCCCCCTCCTTTTAGAAGAAAACTAGGGAATCTCTTCAATCACGTAAGTTTTCTACTCAACTGTCCCCACTCCGCGCATACATGTCAAGTTCGGAACTATGTGGTACCTGTGAGTTGCAAGCGCATCATTTCTACCCCTTTTCAGAAACGGAAAGTTTTGAAGAAAACTTGCGACAAAAACTCATAACTGTCCACAATTTTAGTTTGTCCTTCTTACCTCTTTTCATATACCAAACTTCGTGTCAGGTTTATAAACATGTCGTTTGTATATTAAAAGCTTTAAAAAATTTTGGTTTTACGTCCGCGTTTTGGACAACATCGGTTTAGAGCACTCCAACCGTGTAAAAGCATATTCGTCAAAGGACAACGGATGTAAAAGGGGTACGTAGTGCATATGAAAGGTTTACGATAATTTCTTTGCTTTTTCGCTTTCAACACTTTTAGCTTGGCTTTTAGCACCTCCGAACAAGACCTTATGAACCACCGTAAAGACCCTTCAGTAACCCACAAGTTCCTTTGACAAAGGCAATCGCTCAAAACCAGCTCATATTTTTGAAGTCTTCAACAGTCAACAACACAAAGTACGGCTGAGCGCTCTCTCCAAAAGCACTCAGCTGTACTGCACACGAAAGATTGAAAATCAGACAGGCTACAATTACGTCAAAGAATGATGCAGCTTGTATACTTTTCTGCAATGGGAATTTTAGAAACCTTTCTTTAGTTCTTCATCACATGACCTCTACTTCTTCCTGTAATGAGCACAACAGAGCTGTGCCAAACTTTGACATTGCATCTATGGTCTCTACATTCAAAGTATGGAATAAACTAGCTTCAGCTCGTCAGAACGAAATTGATTTTAGCAGTATAATAATGCTAATTGTAAGTAGTTGAAAAGGTGCTCGACTAAGTAGACAGGATGAATATCAAAAGATGTAGAGCAGCATTGTTACATAAAGTCCGTATATTCATCACTTATAAAGCAGGTAAAGTTCAATCCGACTAATGAAAAAGTTTTATCACCCTTAAATTTCGAAAGTGTAAGAATTTTGATGATCCAAAAGTTGAATTTTCAGCCAAAAACGAGCTCACAAATCTCCCACTAACAAAGTAGCCTTTCCAAACAAGAACTAGCTAATTTAGAGAGCAACGGAAAAAAAGCAAGGTTCTTTCTATTATCTGGTGCCTGCCTCTAATGTCGAGTTATAAGATTATGAGGTTTTTGAACTCAAAAAAATCTAGGGTAGATAAGCGCAACTCGACAAAAACAATCGAAACTATTTAAACGGGCACTGTGGATACCGGGACACCCACGCCATGGATCTTCGCCTAATACATTCATTGCTCAATCTTGCTCTCTCTAAGAAATGGAGGTGCGAACCAGGGTCAAGCGTGTTGATGCGATCCTGGACCCTCATTTACGACCCCCCCCTTGAAGGTACCCATCCGTACGACCCCCGCCCCTCCCCCCCCCCCCCCATCTATAACCCTTACCTCCCCTACCCACATTTCTCGCGGTAACCTGCATAAAAAAATGTCAATCTCAAAAAACACCTGCGTGAGAACTTCAGTGAGGTTTCGAAAGCAGAATTTCTAGGCCAATGGGTGCGGCCAGCATCTCTAGCACATATACACACCTTCAATAATGTTTGAGATTCTGCAAGTTTACTTTTGAATTTTCAGGCATACTTCAGGCCAGCAAATTCGATTCCCGTATGCGACACAGATTTTTACACGGAGAATAAGATGACATTCTTGAACTAAAAAAATGTTTTTGACTAAGAAGCTTACTTCCTACCTTTTCCACAGTTTTTTCCGCGAAAAAAAACCGCTTGCGCGTCGTCCAGAACGACGTCAAAAACGTGCATGAGCACTGAAGTTTGAAAATTCGTAACTAAGGCCAGGAAAAGACTGAGAGGCTGTAAAAAACAGATTCTGTAGCATAATGGTCAGACTATTCATAGAAAAAGTTTCAGCCCTTGAGGAGCAGTGAGTTCGAAAAAACTTTGATCAGGCTCTCGCAAATTTAGATGCGATCCTAAAAAGCAAAAACTGGGGCTTTTGAGCTCAAAATTTTGTAACTTACCAGAGAAGTTATAAAACTGCCTGAAATTCTTATGGTAAAAACTAGGGGATGGCCTCGTATTACGGCAAGTTTGCAGCTAACAAGCTTCAATAGCACCGGAGAAATTTAGATCAGGCGCATATACGACCCCCCTTTTCTCATTTTTTGCTACCATACATAAAATCATAAGAAAATCCGCAGTTCATAAAATAACACCAGATTTCGCACAGCAGTAGCAGGGCTTATCTAAAGTACATATAAATTGTAAGGGCCGCATAAATGGCATTACAAAAAGATTTACGAATTATTGATTGTCATCGTTGATCTACATGTGCGCTTTTGTCGAGTGTGCGAGTCTTCAGTGAGCCTTCGGAAGCAGGATGTCTACACCAATCGGTACATCCAACATCTCTATCACACATACATGCCTTCAGTAGCATTTGAGCTTCTGAAAGTGTTTATTTTTGGATTTTAGTCATGCCAGCAGGGTTCGATTCCCGTTTGAGACAATATTTTGCGGGAGAAATAGCGATGCCCATAAAAAAAGAAATAATTCATAATCTTTCAAAAGTGCAGCAAATGAAGCAAATTTATACGCTTGCAAATGTTTTCAAATTATTGTTCACTCGTTTTTATTTGATACATTGGTACACGGCATTCCATAAATTTATTGTTAAGAACATGTAATAATTACTTGCTATTTGAATTGCTTTCAATCGTATGGTTTTTTATCCAAACTACCCCCTCTTACGACCCCCCCCTCACCGTAGGCCCCCTTTACGAACCCCCGTTGCGACAGTCGCATCACACGCTTGACCCTGGTGCGAACTGGTAATTTCGCTTAGATTCTGCGTTTATTAACCGTTCCATAACATATACAATTCGGAAGTGCGTGGCGGATATGAAAGCAAACTTGATTTCAGCGTTTAGTGCTTCCCAAAATGTCCACGTTCCACTGTCGCCTAATCTCGGCATACTGTGAATGCTTGTTGGGCTTGTTTAGCTGCACACCAGGAATGGTATAGTTTTTAGTTGACTAAAATTGCAGATTTTGAAGAAGGAGATAGCGCCGCAACGTTATTTCGAATAAAGGAAACACCATTCCAGGTGCGGAGCCAAACAAGCCACAAGGAGCTTTCCAGAATGACACAAAGTCATTCAATAAGCACTACTTTGACTATAAGCATTTTCCTTGTGAGTCTCAGTGCACTTGCTGATTCCGAAATTTAGAAGTAAATAATAAAGGGTTTAAAAACTGTGCGCACTGCAGATTTAGAAGGCATGTAATTTAGCGGCCGTATGAATGTTTGTCTTCGTTGTCCATCTTATATATAAAGCTGAATGTGTGTTTGTATGTCTGTATGTCTGTACGTATGTGCGGAATAGAAATTTCCATTTCTGAACTGATCGGGACCAAACTTGGCACACATACACTTCGGGGCGGGGAGCGTGTCATAGGCTACTTTTCGTATCGATCGATATCGATTCTATCGATTTTTTGCAAAATTTGAGCTACAGGGCTGGGAGTTGGCACAGGGGGGTAATCGAGCATGCTGATTACAAATATATTATTGACGGGCCCGGGCGGAGCCGGGTTTGCCAACTAGTATTCGATAAAGAGCGCGCCTCATGCAATTCTAGATGTCTAAACCTTCTTTTTCTGTCTCTGTTATAAAAGTTCTTATACCCTGACAAGCAAACATAATGGATGGCAAAACCTTGCCATACAAGCTGAGATTTTCACTGTTTCATGTAATCTTCTGGGGATCCCCAGGATGTTCACCCCTTCTTTTCAAAGGCGTTTATCTTTCCAGGAAGTTCACGAAAACTTCGTAGAGTTCCTAAGGATTTACTATGACATTGCTAGAGATGATTTTGACAGAACAAATGGATTGTGCAGGTTGTGAGTAGTTCGATGCCTCGCTCTCAAACAGCTGTTTGTCGAAGATATACTGAGATCTCACTGATTTCTCCATGAACATGTTTTAATGCCATAGTATCTTTGATACAAGTTTGTAGCTTTTTCTTTGAGTTATAAAGATAAATGACTTTGCAAATGTGAGATGACCTTGGGGATTCCGATCCCTCAGACACGAAAAGGTGAAGAACTCAGTTTTCTAAGTTTTACTCATGTATTAGGGCATGTGAGCCCTCATAAGATAGATAGAATGAGAATAACGCATAAACTTAGAATGACGAGATATGATGTCCCTTTTCATGTCAAATCCCCTCACCTCCCTCGCGGAATATGTGCATACGGGTCTTAGACTATTATCAAATTCGGGCTAAGTATTTATGCAAATAACTTTGATTGCTTTGTGCCGTACAGGTTTTTTTTATAGTATTAGGCTTTTTGCCTTACCCTTTTTTTGCCTACACGACGTCTTCAGAGGCCTTAAAGGTGTCAGTCACAACGATGTCCGCTCTTGAACGCCAAAAACCTCTTCCCATTTGCCTACTTGATTCATCTAGTGAAAGAAAGAGATGGAGCTATGACTTGCACTCACCAGTGTAACCGATATTGCAGTTTGCAACTGCTCTGCAGCCCGTTCGACGTAGCGACACAAGGATGAGCAGTGTGCTGTCACATAACTGCTTATATACGCTCAGACTCTGGAATATACGGCTTAAGATCAGCGGGAATGGATAACAGTTCATTCTTGCTTTCATTTGGGGATCATAAGAATATAAGATGCTTTCAAAGCCTTTCGCGCGCTATTTGACTTTCGTATGCTAGTACTGGTGCACCTTTTATCCAATCCGTACCTTCACTTAGTGGTCTCATACTCTGTTTCCTCAACCAGTTAGATGTCCATTCAGACCTACGCTCAGTGGTCGGCCGGTCTCACCAATGTAACTGGCAGAGCATTTCAAACAATGAATTTCGTAAAACACCACATTTTGTGCAATCTCCGATCTTTTTGGGCAGATCGCGCAATCTCGTGAGTTACAAGTTTTGTCTGTAGTCTATACCGGACTAGTTGTTTCTTGAGTTCCTTCATACTACGCCGCAGGACGCGGCGTGCGCGGCACGCGCCGCAGGAATCGCTCTGAAAATATATGTTTATTGCAACGCCTTTTCGCTGGTTATGTATGTATGAACGTGAACATGCAGGCGATATAGAAATACATACATAAATAGCGAGAGGTGTTGCGATAAAAGACAATAAGGCAATAAAGTGTATTACCAAAAAACCTGTACGCAATAACCTGTAACAATTACTGAAGTTGTCTTTCACATGCCCAAAGCTTCGAGATAAAAGTTCTTTTTAGTTATAGTCTGCGTCAATGCGAAGTAGTTTTTTCTACATGCCTGAATCGGCGGGTCCGCTTTGCAAGGTCTCGCTCCACGTAAGAGCGTATTGATTTGATATGACGCGCCCTAATAGGTGGCGAGAGCCTGGCAGGGGTGGTGAGCGAATTTAGGCATAAGGGAGAAAAATCATACGTGCGCAGTGTAGTATTTATCAAGCGATAGAACTCGCCACATCCATAGCATTTATCGCAGGTTAACTCCTTACTAAAATTGCGCTTGAGCTATGAAGCCGAGCTATCCTCGCCCTTCTGATATAGCGAACGACAACGTAGCGAACGTCGCCCGGACAGAAATCCGGAAAGCATTGTTTGGCCAGTCCCATAATAGAACTAGTCAAACTCAGGCGCTAGTTCATTTACAGAACTCCCTTTTTTCGTTCCTTCCAAATCTTAATGACCAAATCTGGCGGAGAAGTATTGAAAACTCCGTATAACAGGTAAAATTCTGTGGCTTAGTGGGTAGCAGGCTTCCCATCTTCACCAAACCTTAGCTTTTCGCGTTGGTAAATTTGCGGCAGTCCAGAAAATAAAGATACATTGACTTAGTAGCCACTGATGCCCTACGCTATTGTATAAAGTTGCACACATTTTTAACTCTCCGATTATAAGAGTAACTCACGCATCTATGACGTTGAATGAATTATGTATTTAAGACCCAGTTGGCCGCCCAGACAATCAAAGAGGAGCGTTTCTTTGGACCCAAAAATTGAATTCGTTTTTTGACTTCATACACCCGACCAAACGCAAGCTCTTCAAACTTTATGCTATTTTCCACTATTCTAAACGAGTGAGTATATGTCAGGAATAAAAATAGTAATGCGTCAACTTCAGATGTCCAATCACTGCAGCATAAAAAATGGAATATTCTCATGTTCTTGTAATACCGAATTGTGCTCAAGCGACCACAATTATCTCATGGTACATTTCAAAACTTCTAATCGATAAACATTGCCTTTATTCAGAAATTATGGAAGAGATCTCCGCAGTATTCAGCGAATAATAAGTACACAATTTGTTTGCAGAAATTGATAGAAAAAGGTGAGATAATAACTCATAATAGCAATACAGTGCCAATAATGCGATCGTGACTAAAGTGCTCATTCACGGCAAGTCAATTGGACACTTTCGAGAACTAATCTTTGCCCAGAGATATGGAGATTGCTTGTTCATTATGTGATACATGCTGATCAAACGTATGTATCTGACAATAGCCAATACGAAACAAGAATGAATTGATATGTAAATGAATCGATAATAATAATGATGATGATAATATGTAATGATCATCGAATACTATTCCATTTATACAGCCTAATAGACTTGATTTGACAACATTTGTCCTCAAACAGTGGCAATGTGCGCTTATGGCCATCCATCACACAACTGCAGCAGTTGTTTCCGCGATGATGTTCGCCACTAACCTAAATATGAGCACATATATCATCGGCTCACAGGTTCGGGTAAAGCTTCAGTTCAAACCAAGGCGGTTTTGAAAGCAATGCTATAATGTGGAAGTTTGACAAGGTTATCCTCGTAATCATGAAAAGTTCGTAACCCACCTCCACACGAATGTGGGAACCGATCATAAGTTTTGCAGCGGTTTATGCCAACTTGACTTCACGTTTGCAAACTTCAAAAAATGCTATATAAAGAGAAAAAACGCAATCTTTTCACCTACGCACACGTAACGCTTCAAAATTTCGCTTTTATGCCAATAAAGTTTTGGCACTTCAATAACTAACGGTTGCGTTTAAATACTACCGGGTGTCTCAAATGTATGTAACCTTTGATTCAACTGGCTTGGCACCATTAGAGCGGGGTTTTGTGATCTAATTGAGGCCGCTCGTGCCCGCGACGCACCTGCGTCTCTCTCGCGCGAGTGCTCTCTGATCATTACCTAGCCTTAATTAGGTCACGAAGCCCCGCCTTTGCTGATGCCAAACCAGTTGAATCAAACGGTATACATTGTTTGATCGTTAATATCTCTTTTTTCAAAAAGTTCTTTTGCCTACCTTTAGATACTTAGATTTACTCTTTGGAGCGAGTCACCGATCGCTCTTCACTATTGTAGGATTACGGCAGAAACTTTCAGTTTACAGTCATTGTGGATTGACCGTGTTCCAAAGAAAGCTTGCGAAAAATCTGAAAAGTAGTGTACTAGGGTTTTCACGCTCGCTGATTTTATTACTAAAATTTTTACGAGTGTGCAAGGCTTTCCAATGGTGTTTTTACGATTTTAAGAAGCATTGTGAAAACAGCTATTGCGGTTTATTTAACATAATTTATGAACGAAGCATTATGATAAAGTGCAAACATCGTTTTTGGTTTTAGTGGGTTGAGTCGACCTAGTATAAATTTCAGGTTGTTTTGTTTGCCTTCTGAGGCTGAGGCGGTTCGGGGCCCCTAATGGCTTAAACCCCTTCTTGAAGTTTCTACCGTAATCCTGCAATAATGAAGAGCGATCGGTGATTCGCTCCACACTACATATCTAAGTTGAGCCTCGCTTTACAAAATGGTGCCTGGAGGTAGGCAAAAGACTTCTTTAGAAAAGAGATACCAACGATCAAACAGTGTATACATACTTCTGGGACACCCTGTATATTGGAACTTGTTTTTGTACATTTTATGCTTACCTAGACCAGCGCAATATGTGGTCAGTATGTTAGCTTCGCACTAACAACATAATCTTATGGAGAAATGCAATTAGATTTATGCAACAGTCTTGAAATAGCCGCGCAGTGCAAGACCTGAGAAACCTGACACTATCAAGCTCGTCACTAGATTGTACCATGCTACAAAAAATATTCGATAAAAGGTCTCTTGCTGCAAAAGAAGTATTGGCATTTTTGCTCTCAAAGGCAGGTCCCGGCAAAGTTATGAGCGTCAATCTTTTGTAACGATAATAATGATATAGTAGGTCCTCTACCTAAGCGACGATTGAAGTACGGAGGAAAAAAAGGTATTCATTAAGCCTAAAATTCCCTCCTCGAAAAGTGGCCCAGATCTTATGATCTAAAATTCGAACTGCTAGAGCCCCGCTCTAGCAGTTACAAGGCTATTGCGCGCGTAGCACAGCTAAGATCGCAAAATCCCTTGACGACTTTACGTCTTACCTTAGCGGGCAGCGGGTCCTCACGCCCAGTTCAAATTGTGGGCTTCGCGAAAAGCCGGGATTGTCTCGCTCTGGCAGCTGCACAATTGAAATCAGCAGGACCAGCCCAGCTAAGCGTAAAACCTTGAAAAATATGTTTCGCTGAAAAGCTGCCTTCAGCGGTTGAGCATTAGAGGACAATTATGAAATTTGCTTTCGAAGAAGACTTTTTATTGTACAGCCTTCTTTTTACGTTCACGCCAAAAGCATCTCTCTGTAAATTGGCAAACTGAGTAATTCACCGACTAATTAACCAATTCATATGACCACTATTTCCGATTCCGCGGACTTAAATTAGCATCTTTTAATACTATAGAAATTGCAGAGAACCATTATAAGACTCATTTGTATTTTCAGATCTTGAGAATGATTATGATTATTATGTGGCCGAGGAAAGAAAGGCACACGAAAGGATCAAAGGTAATCTCTTACCGTGACGTGATGACTAAGCCTAAACTTTCTAAATAACCAAGGATAGCTTTCATCATGAACTACTTCGTAACTAACGTCTTGCGAGGGAAGATTACTTGATGGTCATGGCCATTTGTAGTGAGACACATATCACTATAAGCGTCTAAAATGCTAAAAATTTGCCTTCGCTGTTTGCTAAGCAGTCGTTTAAATTAAATTGTGAGCTTTTTACGCAAAATGTTTGCATACTAAAGCATAGTCAGAAATCAATATCTGAGTTTTCAAGGGTGGACGCAACTGAGACAGATTATCCGAGCTTGAAGTAATTGCGCTTTTCTTCAAGTGTTGGGAGAGTGAAACGAGTGAAACGTTGAGAGATGTACATAGTTTTGCTTTACCAGAACAGTGTAGATTCATGTGGAAAAAAACTATCATAATTTATCTCAGACAGCCCTAGCAAGCGAAAGTGCTTTTGGAATCAGCGTTTCAAGACGAATCGATATTTGTTTCATTACGGATGGCCACAGTCATTAAGCATCCGCCCCCCCCCCCCCGCTGGATCCAGTGTCCAGGCAAATGCCCGCATTTTCATAGGACTTCGAAAAATCATGACGATGGCGCGCACACGTACGCACCTTTCGGCAACCGCATTTTCTTGGTAATCCCTACTTGACTTTTTTCTACTTAGGTATGATAGCGCTGGAACTGATTGAGAAACGTTGTGGTGATGCCTCTTTGTATGAGAGTGCATTATGCTCCTGTGGGCAGTTGAATCCGTCGTCACGATTTTATAAATGAACCTTACTTTAGGCGGCTGACTGTTCTGGCGCGATTCAAATGTAAAGAAGGCAAAGACGAAGGGTGGCCAACTCAAAACGCATCTTTTGATATGTCTGTATACACTAGCTGCGCGGTATATATATATATATATATATATATATATATATATATACAGGATGTCCCAAAAAAATGTATCGAACGTTTGATTGTTAATATCTCTCTTCTAAAGAATTCATTTCCCTTGCTTCAGGTTCCAATCTGTAGAGCTGGCTTCAACTTAGATTTGCATTATAGAACGAATCACTCATCCCTCTTCATTACTGTAGGATTACGGTAAAAACTTCAAAGAGGTTTTTAAGCAAAAGACCATATTTTGCTCCAGAAAGGAAACAAAACAGCCCGAAAACTTTTACACTAGGCTAATTAGAGTTGCTGATTATAACTGTAAAGTTCCCAATTTATTATGATGCTTCATTGAAGAGTTATGCCACGTAAGAGGTAGCGGCCATTTTTTCAATGTTTCTAGAAAGTGCGGTTACACCCTTTAGAAAGCTTCGTAATCTTGTGAGTAGTTGAGTATTGAACTCAGCGTCCATAAAAATCCTGTTACACAAGTTTTCACATTTTTTTGAAAATTTTTGAAACGGCAGCTTTTTCCACATTGACACCATATGTTTCAAGTTTCTACCGTAATCCTACAGTAATGAAGAAAGATGGGTGATTCGTTCTATAATGCAAATCTAAGTTGAAGCCAGCTCTACAAAACGGTACCTGAAGCAAGGCAAAAGACTTCTTGGGAAGAGAGATATTAACGATCAAACGTTCGATACATACTTTTGGGACACCCTGTATATCATGACTTATAATAAGCGGCTTAATCTGAAGTTGTGTGGAGTTTGTCCGTTACGAAATTAGAGTGAGGAATGATTTACGATACTAACATCATGTGAGGTTAAGATAGCGAGTATGGTTCATTCTTAACTACGGCTCATTCATGACTTATAATAAGCGGCTTAATCTGAAGTTGTGTGGAGTTTGTCCGTTACGAAATTAGAGTGAGGAATGATTTACGATACTAACATCATGTGAGGTTAAGATAGCGAATATGGTTCATTCTTAACTACGGCTCATGTTGCAATAAACCGAACAATGATCTGAGAGACAAGCTCTCAGAAAGTGAGTTTACACGGTTCACGATGCCAGTGCGAACCTCTGCGAAGCAGAGGTGAAGCACTGGTATATATATAGCCAGGTTCCGCTATAGCTGATACGTACAGGGTGGCCAGAACTATTGGCGCGTGTATTCTGCAACGCAAAACTCGTGCAAGACGAGATCAGCGGTAGGTAAAAAGCTATTTTGTCTCAATAATGTTTTATCATCAAGAGGGTACCATGATTTGAAATTTCCGAGTATGGCTACAGAAAAATCGCAAAATATCTTGCTGACTAAGTTGCGCTTAACAAGGTGTTTTTTCAGTGGCTCTGCCTCTTTAAAAAAATGCTCCCGTGATGCTAGGAAAGTGCCACATGATAGGGCAAGTTTTTGGCTGCAACATTATAAGAGCAAGGATCTAGGATCTTTTTTGGATTTTTAGAATTTTAGGATCTGGCAGGAAAATTACCGGCATTCAATCAAAGGCCTGTGTTTGCCATATGCTCAGAAACCACATATTTTAAGGGTACGAATGAGCGAAATAAAAGCAGAAAACTGACCCTAAAACAAATTAAAGATCGATTCCATCGATGGAAAAAAATGAATATTTACTAGGAGTTTTGTGAATATTACAGCCTTAAATCCGGTGACAACTACGTTTCTATAGCTTACAAATATGATTTGAAGACAAAACGGCCACTGAGACGCAGGTGGCATTTGCGAACTTTTTGTTGTCATTTTTGGAGAAGTATTTGTTGGCAAGCAAGTAGCACAATTGATAGCTCAAAGCCTCTTCTACATTGTGGACACCTTTGAAATGTCTTAAGGATTTCCAGCTACGGTACGAAATGTAAACATCAGAAAATTGAATTGCGCTCTTCAAAAGTGCTAGTTTGACAAATCCATTTTCGTATACGTATGGCAATCACCTTGGGCTCATAAAACGATATTTTGTAGATGATTGCATTATTCTGTCGCATGAATTTTGAGATCAAAAAATAGTACCCTTGCTGCACTTCTGCAAAGTTGACGCAAATAATTTTGGCGCACCCTGTAGGTGTTGTAATCAGCACATTGAGTAACTCATCATATAGAAAGTCTGACAAGAACCATCGGAATGACTGCTTGTTGGCAACTAACGGAGTACAGAACTTGCAGAAGATGAGCCACTTGAATAATGGTCAACTTTTTCATCTCGGTGCATATTAGACGCAATCGTGGCCCGTAGTAAGCTCTCCCTGCGTCGTGATGTAAGGCCCGAAGCCTGCTGTGAGATACGCGCGATTTACCTGCGCAGAGGCAGGCGGGCACGGCGGCTACCATTTGTCATTGTTGCAAAGTGTAATTAATGAGGATCGCAAAAGTACTCATTTCCTACCACGACCCGTCGCTATTTATCGCAAGCTCGTCACCACAAACTATCGCGGAAACAAAATACTGTTTTCGGCATGGTGACCACAGTCGTGGTACGAGACTGGAGCTCGACTACGCTAATCTCGTGATAGGTCGCAATGCACGCAGTGTTCTGTGACGCACGTCCAGTGCAATCAGTATCAACAGTTGATAAGCGCCCAACTGTCCAAGCGTGTACTTCTCCCCATTTTGTAGGTGTTTCGGCCACTGCACGCGCTGTTGTTCAGAAAAGGTGAGTTTGTTTCAAATGAAAGATTTACTACGCCAACACTCATATTAATTCGTGCTTAAGCTAATATTCTTTTTTATTTGGAGCATCTCAAAACGCATCGAATTTCTTCTTCGTGCCAAGTTCCCCAAATTCTTGATCTTTTCAATCTTAGCAGTTTTGATTATATTTTTGCGCCGCATCGCGTGGAATTTGAACCCGCCATCTTTAGCACGCCGACGTCTGTCACCGGCGTTGCACTACCTAAGCAATATGTTGGCCTACCTTATATTGTGATTCCGCAGAATTAGCAACGGTAGTAACTATCACATACTAATAGTTTGCAAATCGACATATTGCGGGGAAAAATGCACATTGTTTGCCCACTAATTTTGCAGCAACCTCCGTGTTCGCTAGGCGCATTCTTCCTCTTCTGGTAAACCACGTTACTCCAAGGCGTGTAGCTTAATGGGTATGCGCGCTTTGTCATCCCAGTCCTTAGCGCTCGATAACGCGGATAGGCGGCAGTCTTACGGCTCTCTGTAGCTCGCTATATTCTTGCGAAATGTTTCGACCTGTCATGACAGATTCTTTCCATATAGTGAGAACCATATGTGATTTACGAGCCCATATATTGCGTGGCCAGTAATGCGCAAGTCGACGTGGTGAGATCGCTAATGATTTACCATCCAAATCCTGGATTTATAACTATCAAAAAATTGATTATGGAAACAATGAATGAATAATGATTTACTTTGAAGGAAAGATGTCGGAAGACGACGATCGCGATAACCTAGGAGAAACTGAAGAGCAACAACCAAAACGACGAGAGAAACTGGCATCTGGCTACGTATGGTAAGTAACTATTGCTTTTCTACTTCTCTATCAAGCTTCCTTTTCAGTGCCGTTATCCTTGCGGTTGTTTTGGCGCATGCTGTATTTTGAGGCAATCAATAACCTGCTTGTGTACAACGACTTCGATAACAGTGAAAACAATATGTGAACGAAACAATTCATAAATTGAAAATTGCCCGTTTCACTGATAAAAATACAAACAGTGCGCTAGCACATACTACTCGAACACATTGCCATTGAGAAATTTGAGCCTTATATCAACTTGAACTCCCGCTATGGCTGCCTCGTCGCGGCGTGGAGCTGGTATTAGGCGTCGAACTGCAATTAGCCGAGTGTATACTCTGGTAGGGTCTCAAAGTTAAGGTTTGACATTTCCAGGATAAAGGATATGGGAATATATCCAATATTGATAATCCTCTTTTACAAAAAGAAACACATCCGTACTATAGTTTAAAAATAACTAAAGACAGAATACGTAGCCAATACAGGCATAAAAATAAAAATAAAGAAACGCTAAATTCATTCTTGAATACTATTAATAGTAAAAGCACACTACAAGATTTATTTCAATATATCCATTCATTGAAAAAATGTTTCATAAAACAAGTAATTACAGCATGTTTTGATCCCACATTTCTAATGAAAATTGAACAAAATATAAAAATAACTGTTCTTAGTATACTTTGCAAATTCATGTTCAGTTGCAACAAAAAAGAAAAACAAAATATTAATTATAACAATATCAACGTTGAATATATCCATAATATACTAGACGAAATTAACCTTAATAAAATTATTAATAATAATTACATAAAAAACATTCTCAAAAATAGAAAAATAAATTACAATCCATGCAGACTTGTATATAAATACAAAAATCCAATTTCTATGCAAATTTTTAATTACAATTCCATTCTTGCTAAACTTGATACAAACGAAATAAATCAAATTCTCACTCAAAAATGTAAATGTAAAGAATTACAGATGACACAATATATTGATAACAATCATGGACATATCATTACTGGAAACCTTGAAATAATTGAAGACAAACATTTAAGATCCATAATGAAAAAAGGTACTAAATACAGGATACCTAACCACGCCAGTAAAAAAGAAATAATAGATTGGATCCAGTCAACGGTTCAACTCATTATGAATACTTACATCAAAAAATACAAACTTAAACTTGAAGAGCTTAAAAACATAGAAACTTTTCTTTTAAAAAAATTAAAACTTAGATTTAAACCACTTCTTTATAAAACCAGACTAGAAAGTAAACAAGACCCAAATGAACAAAATTACGATTTTGAATGTAAATACATAAAAAACCTTAAAAATCAATTTGTAATTTGTCCACTTGATAAATGTCGCGGATTGGGCCCCCAGCTCCCAACGTCAGTGGTATAATTGCTCTCCTGCATCGGCGAGGGGAGCCAGGGGTCCGCACCGTGAATAAGTGAACCATACAATGTGTGGTGGCTACCTGTGAGACGCTCGTTGTGCCTGCCACGTGGGTACTCCTTACGCTCTTAGGGGCCCTTGCCACCAGCCTGCTTAGTAGCGACTCGACACCTGCGACGTGGCTGCCTCCAGCCATCGGCCATTGGGGTGCGTATGCATAACCGTGGCACTTAACTAGTATTGTGCCAGCCTTCCTACGAATCTTACCCTCTAGGCATGATTACGCAATGCACATAACCACAAATGACAGAAATATAAACGGAGCCACAGTCGTGCTGTGGCCACCGCTCCACACACATCACACCTGCAAAGTGCCCACCATTTATCCGCAATAAAATCCCTACACTCAAACACAAAGGATGAGCAACAACCAGCCAGATGTTACCTAGGGGCCGGCAATAACGGAAACCCCCCGAGGCGGTGTCGCCGGCGTGTGCCAGGTGCGATCGCGCTCGGGGTTACCTCGTAGCGTGGGAGCCAGTCCTCTGTGGCGTAGATGGAAGCACGCGAGAGTTGGGGTAGCGCTGGATCGATCGATAGTTGAGACGAATTGGAAACCCGACCGCTCACTGTGACGGCAGCTGCGAAGACTGACTACGTGACTTATGCGAAAGCTGCACAGGTAAGAGAGGTGAGAGGCGGGACAGCGCGAGGACGGCGTTTCAGGACCCCTTCGCACCGCGGCGGCGGCCTCCTTTGAAGGAAGTCGCGAATCCGCGACACTCCGGGCAACACGAAGAAAAAAGAAGGGGTCCGAGGTAGTTTCCGATCTGCCATGTTACCTACGACCCTACGAGTCAAACATACAAGCAAACCTACGAGTCAAAAATCCCTAGGTGGAACGCGGGACCTACGCCTGTCGTGGTAACAGCCAGTTGTTCTCGGGGGTAAGCGTGAAGAGTCGTCGGGGGCTCTACTCTGGATACTGGCGGGTCTTCGGCGGTTGCGTAGTCGACAGTTGCGTTGACGGAAGTTGAGGCGACCATTGACGGCGATCGGCTCGACATTTGCGGCATCGACAGCTTGAACGGCGACCATGGAACTCGGCGTTGACGTGGATGTTCGGCTTGACGTTGACGTTGACAGCGGCTCGACATGGATGACGTTGAAGTGACGATGAAGATCAAAAAGTTTTAATTTACCTACGGGCGCATTTTTTCACGCCAGGGGGAATAAATTTTTGTGAGGGGGAGATTTTCCTCACCAAGCACAAGAACCCAGGGCCAAGTCAAAGTTGCAAAAGAAGGGGAAATCCCAAAAACCAAAAAGTTAACACGGTCTCCCACCGTGACCCCAAAAGTCGTGAGTTGCGGCTATAGTCACATGTGTCAACGTATAATGGGGATCATTGCTGCCGATCCTGAATCAAGGTTAACAACAACGACGAAGGGCGAGCTTAAGGCTCTTACCCAAAGGAAATAAAAGAAATAAAAAAGAAATAAAGAAGTAAAAAGGAATCGTAATTGGGGTGTAAACTTTCAAACTTACCTGCGGGAGCTCGATCTTATGCTCCACACTCCTTCCTCGGACTTGCTAGCTCACTTCGAGAATGGGCCATGGCAATCCATGCTCGGGGTGAGGGGCGACGAAGCAATAAGATGGAATTGGCTAGCCTGAACATGGCTTCGAACGTCCGTGATCACGAGAAAGAAGAAGGCTGCTGAAAGTAAACAGTTATAATATAAATGTGATAACGCAAAGTGTGAGTGGATGTCTGTGGGCAGAACGAAGCTGCTGCAGAACGGCAGTAGGCCTGCGAGGTATCAATGGGGTGAGTTGCTTGGGGTACGAGACAACCTACGCACCCAATTCGGATCCCTATAGCGTCTTCGGTGGCGTCGACGTCTGGACGTTCCCGTTGAAGATGGAATCTGTGGCGATGGTGTTCTACGATGTGTGGGCGAAGGAGAAACATGTGGGGATTCTCTGACTGGTACGGAACGTACGGGTCGAGATGGGGATTGTGTATCCGATCGTGGGGTAGCATCTAGTCTGCTGCGATATCCTCTATGTTCGCGCGGATGATAGTGATGATCACGAGAATAGTCTCGGGATCTTCTGCTATCCCGTGCTGGATCTTCAAAATCCGAGGATTCTCCAGGTTGATCGTCTCCTTCCGCAGCTGGCTGCCTCTCCGATGACGAATCAGACGAACTAGATGAGCTAGACGCCTGATGACGTTCTCGGGTACAATCCTCCTCTTCCGCGAGCCTACAGAGAAGTCGATGGTGTTGACCTCCACACTCCTTGCAAAATGGATAGTCGCAATCGCCTTGGGAATGTCCTTCTCGAAGACACTTCAAGCATAGTCGCAGAAGATGTGCGATCTTAAGACGCACACCAACTGGCATACGCTCGTCGCAACTGCGAGAAGAGTGCGAAAGGGAATCACAAAAACAACATGCGGGATCATGCAATGATCTGGGAGATGTAGACGTTAATGGACGTCCTGGGGAAACATCTCTATTGAGAACGTAATTACGACTGCGGGAGCAAGTCTGCTCAAACCTCTCCTTTGACTGAATAAGGTCATCGAGGTGAGACATGACTTGTCGAAGATCAAAATCGGCTCGTTTCTCGAACTCAACGTTGTTAAGTCGCTCCTGAATTGACAGGGGGAACTTAGTACGTACGAGATCGATGATGTAAAGAGCACGATTCAGATCCTCGAAACGCGTAAGGGCATGAAGGATACCCTGAATCCGGAACCAAGTGTTTCGCATATCCGAAGCTGATTCGGTTGCGGGCTGAAGATCTCGGAGCTGCTGATGGAACAGCGCTCTGGTCCTCCTCGGGCAGTCGTATCGCTTCTTCAATGCTTGCACTAAGTGATGGTAGTTGTTCCGTCCTGGTTCAAGATCCTGCAACACCACTTGGGCTTCTCCCCTAAGCAAATTCATGAGGTAGAGATATTTCATATTGAGGTCGATGTTGGGGTCGTTGTGAACAGCTAGCTCAAACGTGCACCAAAACTGCTGGAACTTGGTGACATCTCCATCGAAATGCGGCAACGTTAACTTCTCCAGATGGATCGGTACGTTGTGCGACGATGGGGCAGTTTGTGCGGATGTAAGCTGAAGATGTTCTAACTGCTGTGCAACGTCCAACTGGGCTTCTACAGCTTGAAGCTGTGGGGCATCTGTGCGATCTTGTCGCTGGGGCGTCATCACTGTTCCTGTCGTCTCCGTAGTGGCGTCCTCACTGATGGAATTAGCGAGTCGATGGATACGAAGAGACTCAGAGCGTTCACTATCCGCTTCCTGCGTACTCTGCAAGGTGCGGAGGAGTGCTTCAGCGTCTGCCAGATGTTGATCCACGCTGTGCTCTTCCTCGAACCTGCTGTACGCCTGCTGATCTGTCGGCGAGCTGGAGGTAGTAATGTGGTACAGGAGTACGTCACGACGATCACGCAGAAGCGAAAGTGCGGATCTCAGACTCACTATGGAGAGCTGTGTGGCTGCCTGACGGTGCTGGAGCTGATGGAGTTGCTCCGCAACTGGGGCGTCAGACACATACGGAGTAAGCAAATCGGAACTTACCTGTTTCCTAATCGTCTCCAGGTCCTCGATGGCTTTGACGACCTTGGGGATGTAGGATTCGACGGTGTTCATATCGATCGATAGCGCACTGACTCGAAAGCTTGCAGGAGGTAGTAACTGCCAAACCCAAATTCTGAAATTGTGCTACATGAGTATGCTTGACGAGGGGTGACTACTTGCGGATGTAGTCACACAAAAATGGTGAACACAATACACGAGCGAAATGCGTGAAACGATGAACAACAAGCAACAACTGAAACTCCCGGGGGTTAGTATGGGGCATGAGTACCGATGACGAAAGCAGTATCGATCGCAAGGAACCGTCACTAGCTAAGCCTAGCCACAAATTGCAAAACGAGAAAGAGGAATGAGTGCGCAATGCGAGCATGTGGGAAAAATGGATTTAGGGGCGAGACTCTCATCAGACATAACATACAGGGCTCGTTCGTCGGCCTGATGGCGTGTTTCAGGGCAGACAGAGCCGAACCATCTCAATGGCTGCAGGGAAACCTGGCCACCAGAAGGCACCAGACAGTTCCGGACAGTGGGCAGGGCGCAGATGGCTGCTGCCACCAGGTCTGCGGGATCACCCCACTCTCAGCTAAGTGGAACTGTGGGTAGTCGCGTACTCGCGTCAACCTAGTCGCGTCGGAGCTGGCTGATGAAACGAAAGATGAGTTCTCTAAAGAGCCACAAGGTACAACCAGCATGTGTACACTGCGCAAACATGTGAAATGGAAAAATGGGATGAATTTGCACTGCTAACTAGGGACTCTAATGTGCAAAGCGTGCACACGTGGACTACACAGGTGAGGCTCGATCACAGAAGCTGAACATAGGTTTGCTATCCCTATGCTCAACTCCGGTACGATGCACCATGTCGCGGATTGGGCCCCCAGCTCCCAACGTCAGTGGTATAATTGCTCTCCTGCATCGGCGAGGGGAGCCAGGGGTCCGCACCGTGAATAAGTGAACCATACAATGTGTGGTGGCTACCTGTGAGACGCTCGTTGTGCCTGCCACGTGGGTACTCCTTACGCTCTTAGGGGCCCTTGCCACCAGCCTGCTTAGTAGCGACTCGACACCTGCGACGTGGCTGCCTCCAGCCATCGGCCATTGGGGTGCGTATGCATAACCGTGGCACTTAACTAGTATTGTGCCAGCCTTCCTACGAATCTTACCCTCTAGGCATGATTACGCAATGCACATAACCACAAATGACAGAAATATAAACGGAGCCACAGTCGTGCTGTGGCCACCGCTCCACACACATCACACCTGCAAAGTGCCCACCATTTATCCGCAATAAAATCCCTACACTCAAACACAAAGGATGAGCAACAACCAGCCAGATGTTACCTAGGGGCCGGCAATAACGGAAACCCCCCGAGGCGGTGTCGCCGGCGTGTGCCAGGTGCGATCGCGCTCGGGGTTACCTCGTAGCGTGGGAGCCAGTCCTCTGTGGCGTAGATGGAAGCACGCGAGAGTTGGGGTAGCGCTGGATCGATCGATAGTTGAGACGAATTGGAAACCCGACCGCTCACTGTGACGGCAGCTGCGAAGACTGACTACGTGACTTATGCGAAAGCTGCACAGGTAAGAGAGGTGAGAGGCGGGACAGCGCGAGGACGGCGTTTCAGGACCCCTTCGCACCGCGGCGGCGGCCTCCTTTGAAGGAAGTCGCGAATCCGCGACAATAAAGCAAGTAATAACTTCGGTATTATTTGTAAAAAATTCTACATACAAACAATAATGAAAGAATTAGGAATTACGTCTGATAAGAAAAATGAAGTTCTGAATGAAAATGAAACATATAATTTATATGAAGAAGAAAATGCTAATGACATAATAAAAAGACACATTGACTTTTGCAAAAATAACAAATTACCACTACAAAATATTAACAACATACCATTACTATACTGTGTAGCAAAACTCCATAAAAACCCTACCAAATTCAGATTCATCACTGGAGCTACACACAGTAGCATTAAACCCCTTGCTTTGGAATTACAATATGTATTTCAACACATAAAAATACATTTTAAAAACTATGTACAAGCGATCAAATATAAAAAACAAAATTCATATAATTATTGGTCAATAGACAACACTAACATAAGTGATAAACTATCCAGTATCAACATGAATAACTTACAATTATACTCAGCTGATTTTACAAATATGTTTACTAACCTACCACATAACATAATAAAAAACAACCTCAAAGAACTTCTCAAATTATGCTTTAAAAATGCAAACAAAAAATATATATCTTATAATGGATTCAACAAAATATACTACACCGATAATATAAACACAAAATCTAACTACAGAAACTAAACCATTTCAGATTTATTGTATTATATTGATTATATTCTTGATAACAGTTTTTGCAGATTTAGCACATACATTTTCAAACAAAAAATAGGTGTGCCACAGGGCGGTAATTTTAGTCCATTATTAGCAGACTTGACACTATCTTGGTATGAATACAAATATATAATTAATAAAGTAAATAACCATAAACAACTTTTTGCATTTCGTTATATGGATGATCTATTAATCATACACAATAGCACAGAACATACAGTTCACAATATGATCAAAAACATATATGATAACAAACTAAGTTTGGAAACTACTCATATAGATAATTTGCAATGTAATTATTTAGACTTACATATTACAATCATTAATGACAAAATCATAACCAAAATGTATAACAAAACTGATAGTTTCCCTTTTCAAGTAAAAAGATTCATACACATTAGTTCTGGTGTATCCAAACACATTAAAAACGCAATTATTTACACAGAAACTTTAAGAATTGCCCGTACTTGCACTTATCTTGACGATTTTATCAAAAAAATAATACAGTTACGAAATTTACTTATTTGCAATGGATACAATGAAAATATGATTTACTCAAATATTTTCAAATGCTTACATAAAAATAATTTTATAATATATAAATACAAATTTTACAATTATGATAAAATTAAAAAATTATTACACATTCTACATCATAATCTACACAAATTATAGTTAATTAATACATGTCATACACCAATCTATAACTATACAAAATCATTCAATCCTAATCAATATTACATATTTTAAATCAATATAGTTATTTAAATATAAATCTACTATAAACAACCAATTCAGTAAAGTAGTGCATCAAAATGAGTTATGTCATAATAAATAAATTCAACTACAAAAACACTAGCATGTTTCATTTTATTCTTTCATCTACCAATACGGTCACTACTCTACTATATAGTATATAATCAACACAAATAATATATCTTATGCTACTATTGTTGTATAATGTATATTATAATATGGGACGGAGTATATAAAAAACGTGGGTTGTCAAATTTTTACAACAATTTTTATAAAAAAAATTTTTGTCTTAAAACTGTTTCAAAATATACACAGGACTCATGAACTCTCCTTCCTTACTGAGGAGTTCCGGGGAGAGTTCTGAGCTCCTTTACTCCGTCTAAGGAAAGGAACGAAACGGAGTATTCCAAAGAACCTTTTTTTCTTTTATTTCCAGCTAAGATCAGGCCTGGAGAATCCTCCACCATCTGGCATTCTGATCGCTAGATGGTCCCTTCTCAACACCCTGGATTAGAGATCGCAAGTTGCGAGTACGCCTAGTAAGTCTGCTTTTGAAAATAACTTTTATGAATCCGCCAGCTAGAAGAGGAAGAAGACCCCCCACACACATCACATGTCGCATACGGCGCCGGGTGGTAGCAAGAACGATGTCAGGGTACTCAGGGCGCCTTTTGGATTGGACAAAAACGACACGTCTGCCCGGACGACACGCCATGGAGATTGCCTCGTGCTCTGCACCTACAACGCCAGGACAGTCTCCACAAACGCCGACCTCCACATCTTCTTGAGACTGCGAGCACATGAAGTACAGCGTCATAGCTTTGCAGGAAACGAAGTCCAGGAAGAAGAACGTGTGGTAGATGAGCAGTGAGGTCCTCATCAGACGTGGTGAGAAAGTCCCATCATGAAACGTTGGAGGCGTTGGTTTTGTCGTTCATCCATCTATCCTCCATCTCATCGTCGCATAAGCTGCTCCAATCTCCTTAACTATCTCCTTAACTGGCTATCCTTCGACTACTATGATCTCGACGTCAGAAGACCATCAGCATCATCAATTGCTGCTTCCCAACATCAGCAGCTGACAAATCAGGACTAGATGCTTTCTACGAAGATGCGGAGCAGGTCGTCCGCAATGAAAACTCCTTCTACAATCTTGTTCAGCGCGAAAATTGGGATGCCACTAGAAGAGGGATATAGGATCGGAAATTTTGGATATGGGCTCCGGAATAAAAACGCATCTCGCTCGTTCTTTTCGCCTATGACTTCTCGTGAAATTCCATCTTCGTGGAGGAGTAACATTGCCGGTGGACATAGGAATCGCCCAACGGAACGACTCACGCGGAGATCGACCACATTCTCACCAACCGAAGGTGGTGCATGCTCCATGTCTCAGTAGTTCCATCCTTCTGCAGTGACTCCGATCACCTCCTCCTTCGAGCCAACATATTATTTAGACGAAAGCTGGAAAAAGAAGGTGTACCATAGCACCGCAAGAAGGAAAGTTGTTTATGATGGTGACAGGCTGGAAAAGCTCACATCAAGTTGTGACTGATCCATCGAGGAGGACCCAAAACCCAATGAACGACTACGACCGGCTCCTGAAAGGATTGCGAGCCTGCGAAAAGTGCGTCTCAACTACTTTGAAAGGAACTTGTAACGCATTATGAAGACCACCACGGAATCATTCGAAAGAAGACCCTTGAAACAAGATCCAAATGCAACTCAACTTGAGCGAATGATAGTTAAGCCAGTTGCAGAACAGCTTTGCAGGAAGATCTCAGGAAATACGGACAAGCCAAGATACTGGAAGCAGTCGAAGTAAAGCGAAATCCTAAGAATTATTGAAGAACCAGTGTAAATAATATGTGGGGCTGGCCGCCTATTGAACGAAGACGGGACTCGGACTTCTTCTCTATCGCGAAAAATTCCTCGTCAACAAGTACAGGATTCTACCTGCTGAGGTGCGCACGGCGATTCAGACTATAAAGTCCTCCGCGGCTTCAGACCTTCAAACCTCTTTCTGTCGAACTCCCGCGAGCCAGAGAACTCTACACGAGTCGCGTCGCATCTAACATCTTATCTTCAAAAAAAAAATCCCTACGTGAAGAAAACTTCAAGAACCGTCCTCCTGTTCAAAGGCGCACGGGAAAATCACCGTGCAACCTTTCGATATCCTGCAGAGTGTGTTATACAAGCTTTTCACGAAGATTATCCTCGCTTGCATACTTAGGACACTGGATAAAGCACACCCCAAGAAGAAGCTGAATTTTGCAAGGGCTCAACTGCGTGGACCACATCCAGACGGTTTCGAGGATCGTAAAAGTCTGCCGAGAATACCAACTGCCTCTCACCTTTACCTTCTGACTACGAGAAAGCCTTGGCAGCGTTGAAACGAATGTCATTCTGTCAGCGGTACTCGTCAAGGAATGGAGCTTACTTGAGCGTTTTTCACTGCGACTTCAGCGTGCGCCGCTGAAGTTGCAGTGAAAAACGCTCATGGCAGCACAGCCGCTTATGGATGTGCATCTATATGTATTTGCTGCCCTTCGTGTTCTTCAAGAGGTTCCTTCGCAGCGAGCGACCTTATATTTTCACTGCGTGCAACAGCGCACGCCGCAGGACGCGGCGTTCTGTGTGCTGTCGCGTGCTGCGGCAGGCTGCTGCGTCCTGCGGCGTAGTATAAAGGAACCCTAAGTAAGTAAGTTTTAACTCAGTTCAGGCGGAAAATGGACTGGCGGGAGACCGCCTCGCAACGATTCGCGCCGCTATTCAGTCTGCGTCTCTTCGTTCTAATCTGTCTCGCTGGCCAGTGGCGGTGCGGACGCGCTGGTCCACCTTGGAATGTTTCGCCTATTCTGATTGAAAAAGACTGTAAGTACTACTTATGAATGATCAGGAAGACTCTCAGCTGCCTTTTTTGCCTTTGTAAAAAGTCTACTTCAGAACCAAATACTAGGATGACCGTACCCGAAAGCTCCCTTTTTTCAGCAAGTACCTCACAAGAGTTTTAAACAAAGTCTAAGTGAACTGGTCAAGATTGATAAGAGCTAGCAAGTCAGAAAACAGTTGAACATGCCACATTCAAATCTGGAGAACTTTGCTTAAAGAGCATATATGCGAAGCAGTTTGCATGTGCATTTGACGGGAAAGAAATTTTGATTAAAACAAAATATGGATGATACATACACTTGGATAGTAATTATGGTATTAAAAAACCTTCAAATATTCAAAAAATGAATCTGTCCTACATTGTGAAAAACGATGAATAATGGAATGATGATATTATCAAGATTTCAAAAAGAGCCATCACCATTAAATGACTTGCGTTAGATGTAAGATTACCTCATGAACCAAGGCCATTCGAGAGATGGGACTAATTGTACTTGCACCAATTTATAATTTTCGCATTGACACTCAGCGACTCATGCGCAATGCTTAATCGTTTACAAAGAACAGGCGCAGAGCATGCACTAGTCCCTTCCTCCTGATAAGACATTTTCATTCAAGGTGGCTAATCAATGTCAGAGATATAATGTTGAGGTCGAGCTTAGTCAACCCTTTATTTAGACGCCCACAATTTTGACTATGTTGACATATCACGTATGTGAGCACTGCAGCACATGCAATAGCGATTAAATGCCCCATCATGGTGTGTATTCGTTTATTGCAAAGAGATTCGCATTTGCATCATGGTTTTTTGCGTCATTTTACTGCCAAAGCGTTGCGTTTTCTTTGGGGGGGGGGGGGGGGGCTCAACTTTCTCTATGGGAGTCTCACATGCTACCACGTAGATCTGAGATTTCATGCTACGCGTACTGATTCACACCGTTCAACGGCCACTTCGACTAAGTTCGCATATCTCGTAAGTTCTTCGCAGATAGTTCTAATTTCAACTTCTTATTTGCAGACAAACCAAAAACACTGTCAAGCTTATTGTCTGGAAAGCGAAAGTTCTGTGTGACAAAAGAATGCCAGTGCAACTTGACTACCAACTGCACGGGACCGTTATCCGTCCAGCAACACGCCTTTTCACATAAATTTGATACCACTATGAAGAGCATCGAAGGTTAATTCCAAATCTGCATTCGTTATACGCCAGCGCCCTCGGACGTCGAGTTATGAGCGTTTTTGAGTGGGGAAATTGAATGCGTAATTAGGACAAATTTCCTCAGAATTGTCCAAATTGTTGGTTGTCATAGTCCATATGAACATCGCCTTTTCTCAAAAACATTCATACTTAACACTGCTTTATTTGAGAGCTTGAAAAATCGCAAAATTTGATTTTACTTAGATTGTGCGTTTATTATCTGCACCAAATAAATATTCATAACTCGGTATGCAGAGATGCCCGGCAGATAATGAAATCAGATTTGGAAATAGAGTTTTATGCTTTTCAAAATGGTGTAAAAACACATTTGGAAAGGCCACTTCTACTAATCGGACCTTCTGCTAGATGAAAACAGCTCAATTAGCCCAGAAAATGTATAAAACGACATATTACGATGGTATGGGCATGTGCAGAATGAAATTTTCACATCACGACGTTGGCAGCCTTGGCGGCACTGGGTATAAGACCCAGGATAGGCCCAAGATGAGCTCAATATACGGAATTGAGGCTGGCGAGAACTTTGCAGAATGAAGACCTCGCCTTAGACAAGAAAAGATGGATATAACACGAAAAGCAGACTGTGCACTTGCGGACCTTTGTTATTCAGTTCGTTCATTGAAGAAAGTGTGGAGTGACAAACAAAACAAAAAGACTAGCTGATAAAGTCTTCAAACTAGTGACTTTGCGCATTGAGCGACACCACGCTTCACCTAGACTATGGCCCATAGTGAACCCGTATTCATCTCAGTTGACCTGAGATTAGTCATTCAAAAGAATTTCCTAAGGTGAACCTAAGACCGCCAACTCCCCCGTGTTTTAGGATAGTTAGTTGAACAGCCAAAAGACTTCCGGCTAAGTGCCACGGTCAGTTCAACAGACTGCCACTTAGGCGAAGGCAGGTTTAGGAGAGTGATATTGCGCAAAAAAGGAAAATCGGACAAATTTTGACCATCCCCTTGTAAGCATATTGGATGTCAGAATATTGCAAAGTCATATATCGTCGATTCACCGACCGCACGGACTGGACATCACTGCGGAGCATGCGCCGCAAGGTAAAACGAACAAGGTAAAACGCTCGCTTCAGGACAAATTCAGTATTGTGCAAGTCGTGCTCTCGCAAGATTTCAGTCGCAGCGGGCGTAGTCCGCAACGCTTGAGCAGTCCCTGCGTTCGTTCGACGAATCGACTAGACGCCGTAAACTTGTACAGAGGATTCGTTATAGAAGTGCTAGGCATGTCTCCAATAGGGTAAATGAAATGTTAAGGGTGAGGTTTTCGATAAAACCCAGCTCGCGAACAGTGGTTCATTGGAAATTTCGATGACTTAAGACCTCACTCTTTTGAACTACGAACGTGTTTAGCACGACCATAACAGATCCCTAGTACAAGTTTACTGTTTTCAACGAGTTTACGGAAATCAGTGACTTTGAAATCGAGTGCTGACCCCCTGAGCATAATCCAGTGGATTACACAAAACAGTGAAAATCTCTGCTTTTATGGCGATGTGTCGCATCCATCATGCTCGCTTATGGAAGCATAAGAACATTAATAAGACAGATAAAGAACAATACATATAATTGGAGAAAGTGAAGAGACCCTTCCCAGCTTTCCTCCCATCCCCAACGGGGATTAGGTACGGGCGTAAAGGCTTAAGCGCGAGTGAACGCACATGCTCGCGCTCGGCTGCAAAAGCGGCTACTTAGAAGCTGGAAGCACCCTACGGATAGCAGTTTTGAAACCAGTAAACATTGCTACAGCTAACCTTTGGATTCAACTGGCTTGGCGGCTGGAAGGAGGGGCCTTGTGACCTAGTTGAGGCCGCTCGCGCCCGCGACGCAGACTGCGGTTTCGCGCTCATGCTCTGTGATCACTACCTAGTCCTAATTAGGTCACGAAGCCCCGCCTTTCAGCCGCCAAGCTAGTCGATCAGAGGGTATATACAGGGTCGGGAGAAAGTCTTTGAAAATTGATGTCATTGCATCTTCGAATTCTCTACATGTTCTTGTATGCTAATTATATGTAGTTGTCTCTTATACTGTGTACTATCGTATGAGTATGGGAAGTAGTAAATAGCAAACATAGTAAGTAAAATAAAATAAAATAAATAATAATTGGTACAGTATAAGAAGTACTAAATAATAATTAGTACAGTACAAGAAGTACATCTCACCTCGTGGGAACTACTTAAGGTAATTGTAGGATGTGGGTCAAAATTGTTTTTCCGCTCAGAGTCTAAAAATTCCTTAGTACTGGGAACATCGAAAACGTTGAGACATGAGCAAAAACCTAGCTGAACATGAGATTAGGAAGTATGGGAAGGAATATTATGTATTAGTAAGTATTGGTACTAATGTATAGTATTGTAGTGTATTAGGACTAATTCCAATGATCCGCGTATTTCGTGAAAAGAACTAGTCATATCAGTACTTTACACAACTTTGTTCACAACGCATTAGAATTCTCATGTATCATCACGCAAACGTAACGAGATATCATCACCATGGTACATTATAGATTTTGTTGAATATGTTAGCGCTCAAAAGAATGTTAATGAATCATATGGTAACATTACTACGGCGATGTTCCGTGCATGATGCGCCATTTCTGCTAATGTGCCCTCATAAACCGATAATGTTGCAAATTGAAAGAAATGGCAGTTTTGAATGATTTTCACGCATGTTGAGAAATTTGATTGAATAGACGGTTTTTCGTAAATATTATAGTACTGAAAAGGTTCTGGTCTTAAGCTTGGTGTTCAGAAAAAGAAAGTAATCCTGTATTCTTGGATTTGCAGTCCACTCAAGTTTGGTGAGGACATTTCATGAGCTAATTTACGCAAATGTACACATTCTTCACACTGTACAAAAAAATTTTACTCTTTCACTTATCAAATACATGTAGTAAAATCTGTACATAAGCTTTGAAAAGTACGAAAAAAAACTTTTTTGAAGCTTGTATACATCTAAGGGTCCCAAAAAATGGATATTCCCTGATAATTGTCTTGTCTGAACACTTTTCGCGGAACTTTAGGTAGTAGCATGATGTGCAGCTGGCTCTAATCTAGATTTGCAACGCAAAATGACCCACCCATCAATTTTCTTTACTGTGGGATACGGTAGAAACTTCTAGCATGATAGTCATGGCAAATCGCTGCCATTTCGGATAAACTTTTAACTTTTGTGGCGCGTTTCTGGACCCGCTGATTTGAGTAACGCCTTATTATAAATTTTCAGAGCAGTTCAGATGGTTTAATTAGATTTTTAATAATTATTGGAAAACCACTGTCCTGATATACCTGTCTTAACTTTCGAACTAGAAGTTATGGTACGGCTTCAAAGCTGACATATGAGGTCGGCTACGCTAGTCAATGAAGCAGCAAGGTTTTTAGGTCTTTAGGTCAATTTCCTAAGGCAAATTATGCTTTTAATAACGTAAGATTCTTTCGAGTTTTGATAAAAAGTAATGGAGAGAAATTCGTGGTTTGTATTATAGATTTGAGCTAAAACAGTCGTACAAAATGATAGCCCAAGATACGCGAAAGCTTCTCGACAAAAGAGCTATTGACGACTAAACGTTTGGTCCATTTTTGGGACAACCTGTATTTGATTCAAAAACTCACATTTTGTTCAACAAACATTCAAAAACCCAACAAAGTGTTTTGTGAATATGGCACTTTCCCTAGCTAGAAAGTCTTCGAAAGAGAGTAGGAGCAGAATGTCAGCTGTTTAACCGTATGCGACACCGAACACAAAATCATGCTCTTCCACCTATATTTTCGTACCTACAGTGCTGGCCATAATTATAAAGACACTCTTGGTGCAAAAGTTTTGTCAGTTTTTTCAATCCATTGGCAAACACATTAGAATGGAGCTAAACAAATATTCTAAGATGCATCCGATGCAGATTTTCTTCCTCTTTCCAGCAGCTAAACTTCCGTTGTGTTTCATTGAGAGAATGACGAGAAATCTGCCGGAAATTACAACCATTCGTTTTTACCATGTCCAACTTTCACTAATTTTCAAAATTTTTGTATGAGGTTTTAGGAGGAGTTCTAATAATCACCAGATAGAACAAATCTTTTGCCAATAGAAGCATTTTTTTTCTTTTTTTAGATGATTTTCAGATTTTTGCTGAATAATTTTCTAAAAGTCTTGTTTTTTGGGAAATCTCATGACCTGTTATTGCACCAAACACTGTCAAACCTACAGAATACTGAGGTTTTAACACTCGATTATTACTATCGCTACCATTACAAAGTAAATGAGCGATTTTCGCTTCAAATTATGAAGATTTTGAAACATAGGTTACGTCAGTGCGCACTCATGAAATTGAATTATACTGCTAATTTCCCCCCAAATTTCGTAGAAATTCTAAAAGACAAGGCGTCCTTCTGTTGGCAAAAGGTCTGCCCTATGTATTGGTTATTAGGGTTTCTCCGAAAGTCTCATACAAAAATTTTGGAAATTAGTGAAAGTTGGACATGGTGAAAACATGTGGTTGCAATTTCCGGTAAATAGCTCGTCATTCTCTCAACGAAACACAACGGAAGTTTAGCAGCTGGAAAGTGGAAGAAATTCTGCATTGGATACATTTTGAAGCGTTTGTGTATCTTCATACTAGCGTGTTTACCAATGGGTTGAAAAAACTGACAAAACTTTCGCACCAAGAGTGTCTTTATAATTATGGCCAGCACTGTATTATATAGCTGAGCGCCTCTTAGACGCTTTCATCTTTGATTTGTAACAAAGCAAAATTTTGACCCAAACAGAAATTCAAAACGGCTGTGTACTAGCGATAGCACTGACACCTGTGCAGCAAAAAGCTTGTCCATCCATTGAGGTGTGATGGAAGCTCTCACTCATAACAATCACTCAAAGTTCGTTGTCTCTGGCCAATACTTCTCAAATCTTCTTTTCCGGCTCACTTACGCATGTTTATTTAGTAATCCCATATTAACTACACTGAAAATGGAGCAGGAACAGGATAGTGGGCGAGTTGACACAGGTGCTTATATGTACTTGATATTTTGTTTCACTTAAGGTGACGAGAGCTGTTGTAAAGGCCCCATAAAAAGCGTTATAGAGTCATATTGGTGGCTTATAAAAAGGAATTTGTCGCCACCCACCTGTCCCAAAAAACTTTTCGGAACTCTATTGCGTCATATTAAGTTACTTTCGATTCAGTCTTATTTCCATTTTTTTATTTTTATTTTTATTTTGATATTCTGACTTATCTTAGTCAGATATTTTATAATACCGGTGGTCATAAACTACATTTTTTAATGTTTCTGATGGAAGAGGATTTGCAAGTTTTTTCAGCGAATTTTGTTCAATGCTGCTAGCACTGTATTCGGTTGGTTCACAAGCCTTGCACCAATTTAATGATGGTGGCTTTTTCTCTTTTCAAATTTAGCTCCAAAAAAATTGTGCGTTTTTGCAAGTTTTGAGCAAAAGAACTATTTTGGCGTATTACGAGAATACAAGCTAATAAATAATAAAAGTCAATATCATTTGAAATCTCAATTGCCAAAAAGTATTTGAATACTTAGCAATACTTTGGTTAATACTTTGGTTTTAGTTTTGGTTCTTAGTGAACTGGGATATATTCAATAGGAAGAAAAAATATGTTCGATTTTTTAGGCAACATTTCGTCTTTCTTCTTTGAAAATTTCTTAATTTTATATAAAACTAGTTGGCAAACCCGGCTCTGCCCGGGCCTGTCAATAATATATTTGTAATCAGCATGCTCATTTACCCCCCTGTGCCTACTCCCAGCCCTGTAGCTCAAATTTTGCAAAAAATCGATAAATTCGATATCGAGCGATACGAAAAGTAGACACGCTTCCCGCCCCGAAGTGTATGTGTGCCAAGTTTGGTCCGGATCGGTTCAGAAATAAAAATTTCTATTCCGCACATACGTACATACATACAGACACACATTCAACTTTGTATATAAGATGGAACATTTTTCATACGTTACTAAAAAAACATGATATAAAACTGGTATATTTCTTCCAACATTCCCAAAGCGAATTTTTTTACATTTTAAGACTTATGAGCCTAGTACTTCCTGATTCCCATTTCAAATCCGGGAAATTACAAAGGACTTTTTTGCTCATACAATGACTCACAACCGTGTCATGATGAACTCATGTGATGATTGCTAATCCTTCCGCATAAAAAAAACCCTACAGAATTACTCAGAGATTTTATCGCAACTCGAAAGATATAAGACCGTCTCCGATCTTTCACCTCATTCCCTCATTCCTCCTCAGAATTAATTGCACATGTGTTGCTCTACAAACCTCCCATAAAACCATCTCTCCTTCTCACATTCAATGCTGTTCCCTGTTTCTATAATTAGATTGGTCTTTGACCTCTTCGCTGCTCTTTTTCCTTCAATACAGTGCCCTTTGCAGGTGACATTTCTTCTTCTGTTTCAATTTCACGCGTCCGATTGAATCACTCTCTCTCCTTTCGCTACCAAACTCTCTCGTTCGTGCTCGCTCAACGTTTTCAGCACTTCGTCGTCGTCGTGTTTTGAATACACAAGCATGGCTAGCGCTTCAGATCGACAAGAATGTGGTTCGTTACGTTTTTCATTTGCACTGTACTTTTTCCGTTTTCTCAGATTTTTTTTTGATCTTCTAATGCTCAGAGATATATAAATATATTCAGTTCTGTTACTGCATCCAGCACAATTGGCTCAATTCATGAGAAGACGTAAAATATTCAATTTTGATAAAATGTGTTTGGTTTAATGATGTGATGAAATCCTAATTTTAGTCTTGACTCAATTTAGTGACCTGCCCTTCTCAACTCACGAAAATTGCTCTGATCGACAGCCTTTATCAGTAGCTATTTGGGGTTTTTGTGAATTTTTTGACTCCGAAGCTTTATAAGTAAACTCCATCTATATAAAGGAAAAGACTTATGTTAAAGCGGAATTTCTATTGAGCTTTTCAAAGACATATTTCGAAGAAATAGCATTCAGTTTGATATTTCAAAAAAATTACGGCGGAATTATTCTTAGTGATGATATTCACAGGGATTTGTCACAATTTTTGTCATCTAATAAGGGAATATTTGTCAATTTTTATTGACTTTAGAAATCATATCCCGAACACTACCTTACCAGTTGCTTCGAAATGTATTTTGGAACTACTTGTCCCTGATAGAATGATTCCGCTCTTTTTATCATTCGTTTCTCAATCTTTCCTTCCCAATTGCGTTAGAATCTTTAATGAAACTTGGCTGATCCTAATTTTTCATCATTTTCTTGTTATTCCTGTCTTTCGCTGATACTGCATGGTTGATATTTCAAAGGTATTACTGGTATCGGAATAAGGCCTTTAAAATTGTCCATACAGTGAAAAATGTGATTGTGAATTTTACAGCGAAATTTCACAAAATCTTTTGATACTTATCTTTGAAAACTTGCTATAAAATCTAGAGCATTCTCAATTTTTTGCGCTAATGATAAAATGATAATTCGTCCAAATCTTATAACTCATACAAATTGATGTTACTAATTTCTTCTTTGCACAAATTCTGATCAATAGTTTGTAATTTTAGTAGTCGTACTTAAGAGTGCCATCAATCAGTTCGATTATTTTTTGCACTTCATATGATGAAGTACCTGACTATTTGTCCAGCACCTGTTCAACTCAAAATTTTCTAAAGTTAGATAGCTCAGCTGCCTTACTTCCTCTTTACATTGAGCATCTGTTCACTTTTTTCTTTCCACGAATGTTTCAACCATTTATCATCGGTAAAAGCAACGAAAAACACCCATCCACTTGCTGGGGAGTGAGAAAAGAGTTATTGATTTTATTCATTGCAATCAGTCTCAAAATTCACCAAAAAGAGTTCAGTTCTTTGTTGAACTTTGGATAGACTAGAATTCAGTTGTTACTGTAAGATTTGATATCAGACTACTTAGTATTCGCATCACTTTCCTCTTATTGGAAGTCATTCTTTTTTCAAGAATAGTTTATACCGCTAAAGATTAGACAAAAAGCAGTGCATAGCCGCATAACTTACGCCATATGCATAGAAATTGAAATTGAAATTGGCGCACGTACTGTGTAACTTTTTGACCGGCTTGGCGGCTGGAAGGCGGGGCTTTGTGACCCAAATTGGGGCCGCTCGCTCCCGCGACGCAGCCTGAGTCTCCCCCGCGCGCGTGCTCTCTGATCATTACCTTAGCCCTAATTAGGTCATGAAGCCCGCCTTTCTCCCGCCGAGCCAGTTGGATCAAAGGGTAGTAATATTAGAGTACGAAAAAAAGTGTGAACTATTAATGCTGTGCAAACTTTTCACGGTTTTACATCACTCAAGCATATTCTGTTCCTGATCCGTTAATAAGCACGTTAACCTTTGTCACCTTTTTGTCCTCCTTATCGAATTTATGGAAATATATCTGCTTCAACAGTGTTTTGCACAGTATGCTGAAAGCGTACTGTATTTCTACGGTACTTATCACCAACTAAGATTACATCCAATTTTGCTTGCCAAGCCTCATAATGCAAAAATTAGAGCAGTCTGATCACTTGAGGGCGCTTAAGATCTCATCAAAAATTTATAAAAATTCAGTCAAGATAGGCAACATCAATAAAAACTCAACTCAAAACTCAAAACTCGAGCAGCTCATAAATTACTATCTTGCATTACCCTACATGGAATATGATTCAAAAAAGAAAGAAATGAGAGCCTTAGCCAATTATTAGAAGATTTTCAGTGGTATGTACAACTAGATGATTGTCTAGTCGATAAGTAGGGAAAGCACCAGAAGCTTCAAATTTTACCAGCTTGCTTCCTGTAAAAGCTGAATTTATGCGTTTTATAGAAAATATATCTCCCACTCCATTTTAGCAGTAAGAAGAAAGTTTATCAACTGGCAATTATCTGGACTCCGCTGAAAGAATCACATAATTCCAGCTTTTACAGCATGCAATCTGCCTTCCTTATTAACTAGGGCAAGATCATTTAATTATATAGATGATACTACTTAGCGTTTTAATTCCAAAAAATGTTAATATTGGCTTTTCAGGCTTGCTTATTATTACAATATTTCATTGCTAGATCTCAAAGCAGGATTTTGCGTTCCAAAAGACAACACCGAATCTGTGGGAATGCAAGCTGCGGTATACGCATTCGAACATCTTTGACTAGGGCGTTGAGGAAGCGCTGAAGCTCTACTTTTGACCCCAAAACCAGTATAGTATACTATAAAAAATTCTGTAGTCATTTTCAAGTGGTGTTCAACCAAGCTGCTCAATAAATTCCACACTACTACTTTTACTTTTTTTAGAATAACATGCAAAACTTCCTCTTTAGTGCCGTCATCACAATTTATATGCTATCCAAAAATTCTAGTTTAATCGCCATATTTTTACACGACAGCGTTGACAATACAGTGCATCAAAGTATGTAATGTGTTAGAATCAATGATGTTAGTTTATGTAAGCATTTCACACATTCCTGTATGAATCATACTACAGGTGATGTGAGCAGTCATGCAGGAGCCTCTAAAGAAATCAACGATGATCAATGGAGATCCGGTTCGCAAATGCAAAAAGATGAAAGCGATGCTGTAGATAGACAGAAGGAAGAGAAGCGGAAGGAGGTACGTTAGAATTCCGAAACCATAGAGTCAGTACAGCATACTGATGGAAACGTACATTTAGTACTTCCTTATGTACGAACTACATTTAATCTTACTATATATTTGGAGAAAATTTTTTTAGGACCACCCATCAAGAAGCCATGACATTTCTAGTCGAATCCGCAAACGAAAAATGCCAGTACGACGACCTACAGCATATGTGCCCGATAAAAATTCAAGCGAAGAAAAAGAAGACGACGAAGTCAAAAACAGCGAAGAGAAGGCACCTGTGACAGAAGTGAGTCCAAGTTATTACAAAATCATATTTTAACGCAAATATCTATACTGTTATACGAATAATGTTCCATTTCCAAACTTACCTTGATTATACTTCCTTTTTTGAGCCCGACCTGTACTCCCACACATCCCTCTAACATTTTGCCTTGCTCCAGTAGGTTGTCGTGTAAAAGTCCCTCCATTTTTTTTCTGCGCTCCAGCCTTTTCTCACCAAATACCCCTTTGTTTTTATTTACATTCTCACACCCTCGAATGTGATTCATATGTAGCCGAGCAATTCAGTTCTTATTTGCACAGATCACACTTTTTTTACCGTACCCGAAGAAGCGAACCGCTAGAATGAGTACGGTATGGACTGGAGAAGTTTGATTTTTCGGCCACGGATGAAGTATATGAGCTGCTTTTTCAGTAAGAGTTAAAGCAAATCTCCCAAGCAAGATATAGTGGAAATTTTATGCAATCAAATCTGCTTCAACACCGCTCCCCCCCCCCTCCATTCCTGTTCACAGAGTGCAGTATGGGCTTGCACCTGAGTCTATCTGGCCAGAACCTTAGATCTTCACTTCTCAAAAGTTCTACACAAACGCCTTGCAACTAAGACTAGGTCTTTTCGAAGTATTCCGGTCTCTACGCACTTTTGACTGTCTTTCTTACTCCACATCTCAGCAGACTATACTCCTCACTTTTGTCCCATAAAGCTTCTTTAGCCGTTTTCTAGCCATATGCTACTGTTCAGGGTCTTCCTAATGCTCTTATATCCCAGATCCCGCAAAATTCCTCAGACAAAATGGCAAACTTCGTGCTCCATCAAACCACCCGCTACAATTCCTTAATATAATGAGTATGCTTTTATGCTTTTCAGGACAGCAAAAGGTCTGCCCATCCAGAAAATCGACTGTACGAACTTTCCATGAAGTATCGACATCATGAATGCTCTCCTGACAGAGGAACATTGACGCCGAGCACGAAGGCCTCATGCGGATAATGGATCTCAACTATAGTTCAATCTTTTATTGATTCTCAATCAATGTCAGAACACTTTCAAGCGATTACTTAGCATTTCATGATACACTAGTCGTTGCGATAAAGACCCACTACTCACTAAGTCAATGAGATTGAATAGATTATGATAATAAAGATAATGAAAACAAATCACTTAGCACATAACAACAAAGCGTATTGGCTGAGAACACAGCTTGCGCATGACATACAACCACAAACAGTCGTTAAAAAGACAAGATCAGATGCAGGACTTGTACATCACGTACGCGAACGGAGATAAATGTCGAAATCAAGATTTTTTCATTTACTTGCGCAGATTGCTGGACCACGCGCAACCAGAATATGCCGCTTCATGTCAAATATCCCCCACAACTTTTGAACCACTGTAGGAACAGGTTACACCTACTTATTCAAAATCAATCAAGCCTTTACAACTTCCTCCAAAGCTTCATCAGCTTCACAAAATTTCGGTTTCATGCAATCCTCCGTATATGCAACTTCTAGAGGAGAGACTGCCACACCGTTCCATACTGACACTTCTTTGCTGAGATCTATAACCAACACTCTTGAAGGGACAAAACAAGGACTGGCGAAATTAGGTGCATAGGACTAAGCTCAGGAAAAATGATTGAACAGGTTCCTTCAGAAAACTCACCAATGCCAATTTTGCTAGAATCCGTGCCCAAAACAGCGGCATGCCCACCATTACAGATCACTCGCAGCAAAGTTTGAGCTGTGCTACATACAAGGTCCTAAACTATTCATGATTGAAAGCAAAAGCAACGAAGTTACCCGCACTTACCATATCTTCGAAAGAGAGATCATATGCAATGCGCATTCCAGGTTCGGTTGGATCAAAAAGCGTAGGACTTCCAGGGAGGAAAATGCCTAATTTCATAATGGGTAGTTAACATGACTGAACTTTCTAATGGTTACAAAAAAAACAAAAAAGCATATTTGTACATAATAAATCCAGATTTTTGAGCAAAATCCAAGAATAACATCAGATTGGATCTATCTAAAAAAACTAAGAAGCCTACACATTTCGCTTACCACACTTTATTGTGATTGTATTTGCTTTTTCAAGGAGAAAAATAATTCGCAAGTAAATCAAAGTTATAAAATCAGGTATGGGAAAAGGAAATAAAGGGTGAGCAGATACCTGTTGACAACGCCTCAAATACTCTACGGAATGCTGGACCAAGAGGAAGCGGCTGTCGATTAGAGGTATTCATCACCGCAAAGTGAGCCTGAAAATACGAAAGTACGAATATAAAAGGCAAATATTACACGGAAAAAAATTGAGACCCACCAGGTACTCAATAACCCATACGGACAACGGCTGAAGGCCTACGTATCGTCGACGGATATCTTTGAGCACACGAACAAGCATCTATGGCAAGATAATGAAGATAAAATATACAAATCAGTACAGATAATGCTTTAAGTCTGAGCGACCGAATCACTGTACCTTGAATGGGGATTGCAAGGTAGCTTCCTCGAACCAGATGACATGGCGAATTGCATGGTGGTTAATCATCATTATGCGCTCGGGTACTGAATAACACAACATCACAAAGAACACAATTGTTGGTGAAAGATGCTCACGATGAAGATCTTGCTCCAAATTTGGTGCATTGCTGGGTAGAGTTGTAATGAGAATGCGAACTTGCGCATTTGCTGCTGCCAGAAGGCACCCATAATCGCGAGAAACGCAGGAAATCACTGGATGAAAGAAAAATGAGCCTCATTAGAGAGTGAAACGGCATTGTAATTACCTTCCTTTTGCGCTCTCACTTCCTCAGCAAGTTTATTGCCCAAAGCAGCCACGGCTTCAACTTAATAGAAGCATAGATATCAACATAAAATAAAATAAAATAAAATAAAAAATCTATTGGTATTCCAAAATAAAGAATACCCACACGTTGGAAGCGTCTGCATTACAATAACAATGTCAGCAACTGTATGTCCTGTCAATGCCGTATCCTTTTTGAAAGATCCGACTTCACGATAGTCCTCAAACTTCTGCAAATTTCAGTTGGAGACTTGCATATAGGTACGCAAAAGTACAAGTAACTTTGGCATCAAGACTGGCTTAGTGAGGAGTGAGTAAAAAAAGAGAAAATATGAAAACTGCAGAAAACTTACCACTCCGGGCACGCAGTCTGGTGTAGCTATCACCTTGTCGATAGCCGTCTTGACTTTAAAAACCAACGCAGCCACCGTGGCTCTTTCAGCATCGCTAGGAGTGAGAGCAGTTGCGCGCGCTACCACATCCTGCAAAAATCTTTTGTGCATACACATACGGCAAAGAACGTAAATGAAGTAAAGAGAAAATCGTGTGAAAAGCAATCTAATTAATGACCTGTCAAACCTCGAAAATCAAGAGCAAAGAAGACAGATTACCTGACATTTTAAAAATGAGAAAAGTATTGAGAAAGGATTAGGCAGAACAAACCTGCGTAAGTTGCGTATCGTTGTTTTCGTTAATTCGAACAAACACATCATTGGCGAGGTGGACGTCAAACGGCGGCGGACGCATAGGAAAAGAAGGTCCGGCTACAAACGCACCACGACCCCGCGGTCCACTTCGATACCCACCGCCGCGCATCTGCAAAGTGGAAGTGCATGCCTGGTGGGCGATACCAAGGTAACGCGCGATTGAGGGGGAGGAAGAGAGAAGATAAAATATGGAATGTTTGGTCTGGAGTAGCAATCACGAATCCGAAAGTGCACATGCTGACAAGCTCAGATTTTTTGAAAGAAATAGACTACCCATGAGAACCGAGAGCAGTCCACAACAAAGATTACATGAACGTGAATCTTAAAAAATTAGGAAACCAATAACTAAGTCTGTGAATTAACACAGTAGATCAAACTCGCTTCAGAATTCAGATTTTCGACGCGAACCTCATTGGGAAAAATAACAAAACTCTGCTCATTGTTACACTAGTCTATTTCATGGTTAGCTGAATATTAACTGCTCATCATTGAGTCGTTTCCGTAGATTTCCTAGGACTCCTCCCCCCCCCCTCTCAGATATTCACGGGGCATATGTAAAGAGGCGCGATTTTTATTGCCAGAAGGCTACCAATCGACTTTTTGGTCTTTTATGATGTTCTGGGAGCTATTCGAATTTCGAACAGGATATGTATGATCGTCCCATGGATGACTTTATCTTATCATTCTGAAATAGCTTCTAAACATGGGTGTTAGAGGTTCGAAAACCCGTGAAAATGCAAAAGGCGTCGTGAATATCCGTTCCAATTCACGGAATACCTGACGAACTACTTGTCATTAACTTTATAGGTAGCGGTAGCGCATCATGACAATTATTCGGATGTAGATGTCAAAAAACACGTATAATTCGAGAAGTAGCGTTTTCATCTTCTTTACTCCAAGCATACCGTTTACATCAGACACAAATGATTTTGCCAAAGAATCTCAACCAATCCTTTTAGCTTCTCCCAAAGCTTCCCACCGTAACAAAAAACAAGAGTAAAAGACAGTAAACAACGAGTAAACAAAGAAAACTCACCGGTTTGATCCGCATCCAATGACGCCGTGACATCGATGGTGGCGTACGCAACGTGCACCTGCCGCGGCAAGTGCCCCACTTATCGATATTCTGAATTTTTTCTGTTCAGACGATGTTGCCGTGTTAAGTGAGCGTTCTAATGCTTGTGGCGGCAGAGCATTGAATCAGCGTACTTTTCAGAGCTTGCAATGAATGGGAAATAGCTTTTAGCGTTTGCGATAAGGCTGAGATTTTTTTTTGACTGCGTGCCAAGTTGCAGTTATTTCGGGTATATCGTTTGTTCCCCAGCAAGATTTCCATAGGTACCACGTCATCTCGCTGCCTTTCGCTCTTTTGAGCGTGTTAATCCCGGGCAGTTCCGTTGAAATCTCAGGAGAAACGCGTCAAAAAGAACGAAAGGCAGCGTCGCACCACGTACGCATGCTGGTTCACATGAGAACTTTTCTGGGGCACACAGGATAGTTCAAAATTGTGACAACGGATTTTACTGCGGACTTTGCGCCTACAGGAGCATAAAACGCTCATACAAGAAGGCATCACCTCAACATTCAGCTCATTCACTTCAGTGTCTGAATATTTCATACGTAAGCAAAAAACCATTCAACTAGAAATGAAAACCAAGAAGATGCGACTTTTGGAAGAGGCGTGCATGTCGCTCGCGGTCACGCCATCGTCACGACTTTTCGAATGCCTTATAAGTCCAAGAGCAAGATCTGGGGGATGTTTGTGAGTAATTCTATACGAACTGTTGGATTGTGCAAATACTTTACTTTCACTTGTGGATAAATGAAACATATTTAGATTTTCTACAATTTAGCTTTGTAAAAAACGTCCTTAGAAATGTAATTGCTGCCTAGCCTCTTTTTGAGATTTCGGGTTGTAGATGCGCAGAAAAGTAACCCAATATAAATTTTGGTGGGCGTGGGTAGAAACACGCCCCTTCTTCAGGTAAATGTCTGTCACGACTGTCCTCCCTCCCCCCCCCCTCTCCAAGAACTTTTCAGACTACACTGTGTGCTTTTGGTAGCACTATAGTTCATAGAATAATAGTAGCTAAGGTTAGGGAATGATCAGAGAGCACGTGCGCAGGAGGGACGCAGGCTGCGTTGCGGGCACGAGGCCTCAGTTAGGCCACAAAGCCCCGCCTTCCTGCCGCCAATCCAGTCGAATTAAAGCTTACCCGGGACTGATTTTAACCCCATTCCATACTTATGGCAAAACTATGAAAATGCCTATGGTTTTTCATGCCAAAACAATTTCAATAAAGTTCGTAGGGTTCAAAGACAGAAGGAAATGATTGGATAAAGGAGACCTGCCAATGCGCCAGAACTAGGACGCTTCCCGCATTTTATACGAGAAATTATAGCATTCTTGTAGACATGAGTTTTAATTAGATAATTATAGGCAAGTTATTCTATTGCCTGTCGTTAACCCACTAAAAATATGCTTCGAACGCAATTAGAAGGATATAAAAAGTCGCTTGACTTCTGGTAGAGTCTTGGAAATCTAGACAAGACGCTTTTGTCGAGTCTAGATTTCCTAAGTACAAGGAGAAATTTCTAGTCCGTAGGGCAGCAAGGCATAAAATCAAGCGAGATAATGACGCGACTAGAATGGAAATGTAATTTTACCTGCTAGGATTTCGTAGCAAATAAATTGTTCAGAGGTTTCTATAAAATCCAATGTTTTTTACTATCTCTTAACAAACTTTAAAAAGCAAAATAAAGAAGAAATCGATTGTCAGGACTGAAAATCAATCTGCATAGTAGATTTGTGCAAGTGGTACACCCTTTACTGTTCAAATCAGTCGATAAATAACCTTTGATTCAACTGGAGTGGCGGCTGAGGCGGGGCTCTGTGACCTAATTGAAGCCGCTCGCGCCCGTTACGCAGTCTGCGTCTCTCTCGCGCGCGTGCTCTTTGATCATTATCCAGCCTTAATTAGGTCACGAAGCCCCGCCTTCCAGCCGACAAGCCAGTTGATTCAAGGAGTACATAAACGAATTTCTGAAACTTATGTTAGGCAAGCTTTTTATCCCTCTCTAGCACTTCTACTACAATTTTAGAACAAATCTTCCTCGCATGAATAAATACAACGCTAAACAAAACGTGAAATATATATCTAATTATCACAACTTATTAGGGATGCAATGATGGTACAGTGAATAGTATGAATCAAAACAATAAACATATATCTCAATAGTTACAGTTCTAATCTACATGCGTTAAGTAGAAGGTCGTTTCTTAAACAACTTGTTGAACGAAAGGCGATTAATAATGACTTTGGCCCAGTGATTTCCAGTTCTGGGGGTATCCCTCGAATGTTCATAGAAGTTTTTGAAAGTTTTCGACCTCTTTATGAACCAATTCCTCTTTTTGTGTATGGATCGCCGAGACATACACGATTGCCTTCTTTTGATCGCATGCTTATTTTTCACATAGTTGAGACGACGAGCCTCGGCTTTGAGTCCCATCACTGGTGTTCTGTGTACTTGGGCCTGAAAAATATAAAATCAATTTATAACCATAAATCGACTAAATTCAAACTAATTGATTATTAGTTGATTACTAGAACTGATTATTTCTTTGACAATCTTCTGCGTTTTTCTTATTTGCGCACCTTTTATACGCCTGAATAAATAGCTAAATTGAATAATAAATTCAGCTTTCAGTGAATTCCAAAAAATAAATAGTTATCAACAGCTTTGAAGAAAACATTTCGATGCCAGTCTCTCTTTTTCCTGCTTCTTTTTAATTTGCATGAGTTGAGATTTTATCATTTTGTAACGATACAAGTATCTTCACCCCTTCTTTTAAGGTGTTTGTTAAAGTATACCCTTGTTAATTCTAGTAACTAGAGGATATCTTGCGGAGAAATACGTCGAGTATGAAGACACAAAATGGTAATTTCGGACGCAAGTAAGACTTGCTTTGATATAATTGAGTAATTACGTATGATGTACGTAAAGTTTTTGTGTGACCCTAGGTTGTAATGCAACCGTTCAAAAAGTGGAGGAGTAAGACTTACAAGAAAAAAATTTGTACCAGTTATAAATTCAAAAAACGCGTCTCCGAAGAGGTATTTGAAGGCATCTAAAGATTAGGAAGATCTATAGCAATCTCCACTCCAGGTGATTCGTATAAGGAAAGAGTCTTGTTTGCGCTAAAGATTTTCATGATGAAGACCACTACTTTTCAAAAGGTAGAACCTTAGAATTATTTCATCAAAAATTTAGATTTTAGTCTCTCCCGTTCAGAATTCCCCTATGCTTCAGATATGATATGTCTAGGGTTACCTCTCCAACACGGCAGCGTTCAATTGTTCGATTCCATGAAGGTGTCTTTGTTGTCATTGGTGCTACAGGAGTTTGGCAAACATTCTGTAATAATGAGTTCAGGAACAAAAGAAAGTAGAGATGAATGAGAAATAAGGCAAAAATAGCAGAAGAAACAAGCTTACCCTGACACTTGCAGGAATGTTACCTTCGCTGTGGTACATGTCAGTGGATGTACAGTACAGAACGAAAAATCCTGAAAAATGTTTCTCAAATGCATCAACAGCAAATAACCCCAGAGAAAAAGATAACACAAATTACTCAAAAACTCACCTTATCAAGTTTTCTGTGGAAATTGCTTGTTAGATACGCAGTAGTACGCAAAAGCATACAAGTCCAATTTGACAAGCAAAATAGAGGACACCCAGGAATCTGCTGCCGTTGCTTTTATGACAATGACGCGTGGGAACCGATGCCGACGGTTGCTGTTCCCAACCTAGTTCTGACCAGACTCCCTATGGGTAAAATAAGCTCACCATATGCATGACCTTGTTGTCCTCGATGTTCGCAACAGTCGTAGATAGCCTGGAGCGACACTTAAGACACACTTATGTGTTTGATACTTCAGAAAACACGCATACAACGTAAATATACCCAACAGATTTACCATGGACCACGAAGTGGACGCCATGGGTCTTCGAATGTAAAGCGCTTTGAAGAGGTACTTTTTAAAAACACTGTAACTATCAGTACAGTACACACCTCTATACGACAAGAACCTCATTCATTGAGATTGTATTGTAATACTTTAGTAATGATTGTCGCAACACATTGTGTCCCTCACACGAAAGGTTTTCCTTTAAAAAATTTCCTAGTTTCCAAAATTCGAAAAATAAGCTCTAAAATTAATGCAATTATCTATTTCGTAGTTGATTCTGTTTACTAACCATTTAGCGCTATTTTAGAGTAAATTTTTCAAAAGTCAAATATGATCCAAAGCTAATAGAAACACATAGTTAACACATTCAAACCATACACTTCTTATACTTTTCCGTTCATATAGAATTAGACAATACAGATACAATACTTATGCAGTTCCAAATAATATGCTCTAATAATCCAAACTTATATGGTTTTTATTTGACACTGAGGGAAATAATAAGCTAAGTGTCACTACAGCAAGATATAGCTCTGCAAACTTGGCAGTTAGCCAAAGTGCAAAAGAATTTTTACGCTCGATCCGCTGTTGGAAGAAAGCGAATTTGCACAATGCTTTGTTTTGATTGGCAGGGATCTTGAAGAGTCTAGCAAAATCTTTTGGTTGAGACTTGTATAGAAGAATTTACCGGTCATGTCTGTTTCCAGTATCTATGCGAGCTTTTGATGCTGGACTTGGTATATTCTGGTCCAATAAAAAAGCCATTTAACACTCAAATCACTTCATTGCTTCCAGCGACGTAGGCTTTTGGTGCTTTTTTTAAGACTAAACATTTTTAAAATCAGGGCTCGGCACGAGGTGGCTTACAAGCAAACTGGATATCGTTTTTGGGACGAAAAGCAAAGGGGGTTTCGTTTTTGTGACCGAAGAGACACGGAAAATTGGCGACGGCGACCTTTTCTTTTAGTCGACGTTTCGTTTTTTGGGGGATTTTGGGGGAATTTTTCAGGTTTTTAGGGAAATTTGGTTGAATGTCAAAGGGGACTTCGTAAAAATTCCCAAAAGTCAAGGGGGACTTCGTTTTTTTCCATTTTCATCTAGCCACCTCGTGCCGAGCCCTGTTTAAAATTCCCCTTTTCATAGTAGCGGATGTTTTGTGGTTTTGTAAGTGAAAATCTGGCGAAGTGTGTAATAGGTAATAGCCATCCAAAACTCGCAAAGCTCAGGAAATTAGGGATGCATACTTTCTAGTCCCCAAATATTTTCCTTTGCTAAAAATTTTTGTTTAGTTTAGTTTTCGCTAATACAGAAGAATTTTTACCTCTGATTCACATGAAGAGAAAAACGTGATCTTTTCTTTTGCAACCTTTTGCAGAAGCAGTCTCTGATACTTATTTTATGACATTATCATCATACGTATTAGTCGAATTCGATGAGAAATGCCTTACGCATCCCACGAAAAAGGTGATGGAGAGAGATCACTTTTTAGTATTTAAATGACTCGACAATGACTCTGCAAAATGGCTTCAATTGCATTTCATCGTACACAAACTTTCTTGGCACTTTTTTGTTTTTTAAAGGTAGGGTAACTTTTTTTAAAACAAATGAATTAATCGCTTTGAACTCCGCAATTTTATCAAGTTGAGAGTTGCAGGGGCTATTTATAAGGTAAGCAGTATGTTTCTCTTTATTTGGACAAGTTCGCATCTCATGCTATGAAATTAGAGGGGGTCTGGTGGGAAGGTGGAGGGAAAAACAGGGGGGGGGGGGGAGGAGGAGAGACAAAAAGGAGGAGAGAAACTCTGTAGACTCATAGGGATAGCAACTGTACCAGCGTTTTTTCCTTCATCGTAAGAAGTCATCATTTATCGGAGAATTCATAAGAACTTTCGTAATCCCAAATTCCTCAGTTCGACCTTGTGATTGAAATTATGCATGAAATCTGAGATATGGGAAGTTGAGGTCATGTAAACCCAAATGGCCTTCGCAATGCGAACTTCGCCGTATTTTTTGGGCGATTGAGATGAGACTACGCATGAGCTGGTTTGAAACTCATTGCTAGACCTGCGGTCGGAAATCATGACTAATCCATTTTTTGATTTTCTAGTATAACTTTACCATATGAAGACCGCCACATCCTCCAAAACAGATTTCAAGCACTTTTTCGGAACTTCCTTAGCTTCAAACTCCAAAATTTTCCGAAAAGGAGTAAAGGTAGCTCACAAATCTCTTCAGAGCTAAGGTTAGGAATCTCAGTTTTTTAAAAATCAACTCAATCTTCAACGTTGAAAATCAGTGGCATAGCTTATCGTTTATCTCGACAACTTCTACAACATTTCAAACTTGTTTTTGAGAAGGGAGAAGGATAGGACTGGAACTGAAAATTTTCGAAGAATTATTTCCCTCTTTTTCCATTCCACCTTCCCTTGTATAACTTCGTCGACTTCTAAAACCAAACACACTCTAAAAGGGGAGGGGGGAGAGGACTAGAGTCATGCAGCGGACAATCCTGAAGAATTCTCTCCCTTTTGCCATTCCATCTCCCCATGTAAGACTTCTGTTCTCTAAGCTAAATACTTTTCATTTCAACGTCACGTAGGCATTAATATCTTTTTTGCATTTTTCTTCACCCCATCGCTCTTCCTTTTTTTTCTATAGTGATCATCTGCTTCCTTTCAGCTTAAAAGCTAGTCAATAGTTATGTCGGTGCGGATGTGTTCGATTTTTGTGGTAAAGTTTTGAATTTTTTGAATTTTTGTTCCCCTCTTAGAACACTTTGCTTTCATTTTTTACTTAGAATGGCAATGAAACCCCAAAGCAGAAAAATTATCGCCGTTGAATGTCAAAGTTAGGGATAGTTCACAAGCCCACTTTGCATCAGAACTGCAGTCGCTCTCCTTTCTTCCCCCCCCCCCGCTCCCTTAGCGGAGTTGCTTACTAGGCGCTGCAAAAGTTCGCGCGGCTCCTTTTGATGTCCGCTATTTGCTTTGCAGTCGGATCGAAACGGCTCGTTATCGTAACTTTTAACAACTTGCACGAGTATACAGCCATTTGGGATCGAAAGTGACGTCTGGCAAGATAAACGATGTCTTAAAGTTTCCTAGGAGGCCCTCATGGGGGCGGCAAGTTCTAAAAATTTTTTATGACTCGCCAATTTCGACATTTGCTGTTTTTAATCCCCTTTTTTCTATCGTAGAGTAGGCTTTTTAGAAAAAAAGGCAAGGCTATAGTATAACTTTCCATCCTCTTCTCTCTTTTTTTTAAAATTTTTTTCGTAATTTTTTTGTTGCTTTTGTTGCGTAGTTTCGTCACGAACTACAGGCGGCTTGCACTTTGCATGCTTTGTTCACCAAGAAGTTAGATAAGAAGTGCAGCTGGCGATTAGCCTGATTGGCATGCCCTTCTGAATTCGAATTTTACAAAGCTATACAATTTTATTTGTGTATAAATCATCCGCTTCAAATCTCTTATCTGCAAAAATTTACTTTTTTTGAGAAGGCCTTGGATGTGCCACATTACGAATTGCATTATTTCTTTTCTTTTCACTTCCTCTTCTGCCAGCCCGCTACCTCCTCCCCCCCCCCTTTGCGTCCCCTCTCGTGGTCCCTCAGAACCTGTAGATACCAGATTTGGTCAATGTTTGCTTCATCGGGTGCCCAACAAAATGTTGACCTTTTTTGACCTTCGCTGCGCCTATGTATGCAAGGCACTTCTTGCTCTTTTCCCTGACCATGAGAATCTATTCTGGCTGGCTCATCTTCTGGTTTGACTCCTTTCCAGAAACAGCCATTTTTCCCCATAAACCTTAAATCCTTGTTCCTTGATTTCTACTCTTGAGGCGGAAGAAATTATTTGAGTTCTTGCTAGTCCAATATGAATTGTGCTGTGTCTGCATTCAGGATGCTTGCATTTCCTGTTTTCCACTTTTTTTTAGATTTCATCATAATTGCTAACTTAATCCTTCTGTTAGGATAAACGAAATTCAATCTCTTTTGTCCACTAACAGATTACATTTTCATCAGCTTAGCTTTCACAGGCCTGTAGTTCTTTGTTTTCTTTTCTTCATTTAAAATATTGTGTAAATCAAAATCATGCTTGCAAATCACTAATTCTTTGCAACCATGCAAAAATACAATCCAGTTTACATTAGTCACCCTGTTTTTCTGTTGCACGATATTTCTATGACGTAACTAGTGAACCACTAATCGTTAAGGCGCTAGATTTGCAAACTCTTTCGCTGCGGGAGCCGCGCAGTTTCCCGCAATTTCACGTTTTTTGCATAGGCGCAACGTTTCATTACGTATAGAGATTTCAAACCTCTAACATTGAATGTGTGTTCAAGGATTTTTTCCCATCACAGAAATTTACCGCGAATATATTTTGGGCATCATGGCGAGGGAAGGGGGGAGGGGGGGGGGAGAGAGGCGAATAAAGGGAGGAAAGAACACTAATTGCGCATAAAAAATGTTTGCAAAATTTTTGAAAAAATTCTGGGCGTCGAAAAAGGAGATAGTTTCTTTATATCTAAAAAGCTTCTGTAAAATAATGGTTCTGGACTTTTTTGAAAACCGGATGGTCTCTTAGCGATAATGGAGTTAAGTTACAAATATTTATCGCGCGACACGCCCTCTTTTGACCCACGCCCATTACTGGAAGTGTCACTCGTCATCATTAATTTTTTTCCCAAGTGTTGAATCGACGCTGCTACAAGGGCATTCACTTTTCTTCTCATAGCTCTTGCGTAGTGAAGGCGCTACTTTTCATATTTTTGAACGTTTTCAAGTGACACTTATTCACCCCCCCCCCCTCTCCCACCCATGATGCCCAAAATATATTCGCGGTAAATTTCTGTAATGGGAAAAAATCCTTGAACACACAGTCACTGTAAGAGGTTTGAAATCTCTATATGTAGAGAATTGTAATGTCTATTCAAAAAAGGTATAGTTGCGGAAACTCCCTTTTAACTTTTGTAATTTGGATATGGACAGCTTAGAGGCGAGAGGCATCACTTCACAATCCCATCTTTTAGTTTATCAATGCTTACCGCCTCCAAGACTATGACAGTTTTCCATCGTTCCACAGCCCACAATCGAAAGTGACCAGATCCGTCCTTTTGAGGAAATGTTTATGAATCATCAACATTGTACACATAGGGGCACATATACACATAGACGTATGCAAATGCGTACGCGTCTATGACTAAGCGCCAGGGAAATAATGCGTTCATTTATGCTCGGCGAAACAATATCGTTATACGTTCGCGGCCATACACAGAGAGAAAATGATGGTACAGCTGTCTGCATATCCGTGTGTATTTTTGCTGTATATTTCTCTTGAAATACGAGCCATATATAGAACTATAGTTTCAAAGAAATAGTTGTATTTGAAGCGTTATGTAGAGTTTTTGCGTTGTCGACAACTTTTGCGCGAAAGAATTGTGGGGATCACGATTTTCCGCGCAAATGTTGCTACCGTAGCGAGACTACATCACACCCCAAAAATTACAACAATTACAATATAACAATGTGCACTATACTTTCATCCCCTCTTCAGAAAAACGTCTTTCTACTGCATTAATCCAAAAAAAGATCAATGGAGAAGTAGGAGAATAGTTTATATTTGGTGTTTTTGAAGGAAGAAAATAATATCGAAAAATACTAGAAGTAAAAAATCTATCTAAAAATCAAACTATATACGTGTAGAAGTTGTATGATTAAATTTAAAGACGAATTACAATATAAGGGGGAATCTATTACAAAACGTACTTAAAATACCACTTATTGCATGTAGAATGCCGTGTGCAGTATTGGTGTAATAGCATTTACCTTTTTTATCAGCCAACCAAATGAGGGCGTGGCCAGAGGTGGTGTTTAACGAACCCGGTAATGGGCGGAGCACTTTGTACCGGGAAATTCTATGCAACATCTGCGTGTATAACATGAATGTACAAGCCTTGACATAAATGGTGCTTGTTCAACATGTTGAACGTAGAAAGTGCAAAAATAGACGCTCATTTGATTGTTTTTGTTGGTCTTTGCGCCTTCAATATGTAATTTATGTTCAAAAATTGTTGTGTTGTTTTTCGCTGTGTGGGCTGCCATTTTCATATTTTGGTAATTTTGACATTTTTATATGGACTTACCATTTGACGACAGCTTTTGACGTCTTGAATTTGAGTCTCTCCTCTTTCTAGTTTTCGAGACCCCCTCCCGACATCATCACAAGCCCTCCCTCACATGTTTCTATTATTTGACTAGGCTGAAGCACAACGGTATCAGTACTAAACGAAGGTGTTGACCAACGTAACTGGATGCTATTGTATTCCTTCACACATGTTGGCCGAGGAAAGCTCTAAAAGACGTTCAGGCTACGTCTTTGTGGATTTATGTAGAAAGTGAAAAGAGTGGGTAAACAGCTTGCAAAGACGAAGGTTTAGGATAGTCACTGTCTTTCGCAGGTGTAAGATGTAGTCATTAGTCTTGAAAGTGGCTTAGGCTCATCCGGAAAATATTTTATACTTGGTAGCAGATGCAGTGCTCATTTTCCTCTTTTTCTGCCCAGAAGTTTTTTTCTATCAATTTTGATTATCACCATAGGTGCGATAGTGTGAGAATTTGCTCACCCCCCCCCCCTTCACCCCTGAGCCGGAAACCAAGGTGACCCCCTTCACCAAAACCGACAAAAAAAATCAACAGTGAGGTAAGATTATGCCTGATAAAATGACCACGCTATCAACCTACTTGTAGGCTCTACAGTCAAGAAGCAAGTGAAGGGCAATCGTGGCATTCTTCCAGCTATGTCCTTAGATTTATAGGCAAAATTTGAAAAAATTCAATTAAAAATTCATAACGTTTGTAGATGAACAGCTAGTACAAGGAAATGCTCACCATTGAAACAGTTTCTTCCTCTGCTTTCAGAAAATATATAGATTGTCTGGGATCCGTTGGAAAAAGTCCATGGTGAAGGGGGTGCCTAGTGATTTCTGGAAATTTTTTGAGTTTTCAACATAAAAAAATTCATAACTTCTGTAGATGAACAGCTAGTACACGGAGATGCTCACCATTAGAACCGTCTCATTCTCCGCTTTCAGAAAATATATAGTTTGTAAGGAATCCCTTGCAAAAAGTGCCTGGTGAAGGGGGGGTGAGAATTTTATAACGGGAGTTCTCAGGCAGAGGCCTTTTCACCATTGTAAAAAGTCGTCTACCTGAGAACTCCCGTTATAAAATTCTCACCCCCCCCCCTTTACCAGGCACTTTTTGCAAGGGATTCCCTACAAACTATATATTTTCTGAAAGCGGAGAATGAGGCGGTTCTAATGGTGAGCATCTCCGTGTACTAGCTGTTCATCTACAGAAGTTATGAATTTTTTTATGTTGAAAACTCGAAAATCTCCAGAAATCACTAGGCACCCCCTTCACCCTGGAGGGGCTGCGACCACCGTGACCCCCTTCACCCTGGAGAGGTCATTCTCACCTTATCGCACCTATGATTATCACCCTTATGAATCATTTTTGTTGTTAGAACTGTGAATAATGGGAAATGGCAACACAGTTATTGTTTTCTGCAAATTCATTACTGCTTACCCTTCGGGTTGTGACCTAATCAAGGATATAATGATCAGAGAGCACGCGCGCGATAGAAACGCAGACTGCATAGCGGACGCGAGCGGCCTTAATTAAGTCACAAAGCCCCGCCTTCCATCCCCCAAGCCAGTTAAATCATACCTGCAAATCATGACAGTCACATTTTTTGTTGATCCAATTTTCTTCTTGTTCTTTTGTTTATTCCGTAGATTCTTGCTTGTTCTTTTGCTCATTTCCGGAAGATTTGTACTAGTCATATTTATCGCCCAAAGCTTGCGTCAAAATTTTTTTTTATCGTGTTCTGTAATTCCTAGCGAGCAAGTTTTGTGTTCTAACAGCAGCCTGTTTGTATTGACCAAACAGATAGACGCCACCACAAAGATTAGTACTTGCACTAACTACTTTTTTGTTAGCTTACCCTTCACGGATTACGATTCTGCTTCCGTCCTGCCTCAGCTTTCTCCTTCACTTTGCTATTGGCACCTCCGGTAATAGGCTATCGTTGCTAGCACCTACCGTCTTGCTGATCAAAAGTTCTAAAAATTAATGAAGTTACTGGCGAGTCATTTTTAACTATGCTTATTGCACTCCATGGCCCTACTTTACGACTTTCAAAATCGAAACCTATTAGCTTCCAGAGACTTCTCCTTGTTTCTTCTCTCTTTTGCTTTACTTGGATATATATTAGTCAGTTCCACAGTTTATCGAGCTGAAAAACGTTTTACTAGCGAGTTTTCAGCAAAGTGTCGTCGGTTGCCGCGCGCCGTGTGTAGTGTCACATACTCGGTGCCAATGACTAAAAATATTTTTTTGAAGAGGAATTCAAAGCTTTCTGAAAACATTCGCTGTTTTGGGATGCCGCTCTGCAAAATTACATTCATCGGGATCTCTTCGGCATACGGCGTTTACGGTAGCTGTACGGTATATTAGAGCCTAGACTTCGTGTGGGATTCTTTTCTAGGACTGGTCCAAGTGATTTACAAATAACTTTTTATTTTGTTCCTAAAGGAATGCGGGGAACGGGCATTACGGCATTATGTTTGTTTAGAGAACTAGCAAGCATGATTTTATTCTTCTAGCTCGAAAATCGCTAAAAATCAATAAATCAATAAGATCGATAAATTGTCTGAATGCAGTGCTTGTAACTCTGGTCTTCAAGGTAAGCATGTGCATGGTGGGTATATTGTCCCAAAAGAAAAACGCGATCTGCCCAGTCTTTGAGAATTCTGAGGAATATTTTTGCGTTTTCCTATCGCACAGTACACCTACCGTAATTCTATCGTACTGTATCTCTATGTCAAATCAAGATGTGCTCAGATTATTTTTTGGTGTTCAAAGCCAATTCTCAAATTTCTATCGGTAAATTCAGATGTGCGCTCAACCGTGGCCTAAACTGTCCCAATCTTGAGGCTACATATGGTACGCAGGTGGATCGTACTATCAATGTGTTCGGATGAATCGCCCTTTTTAGATTTGCTAACTAAAGCTCTTGCACACATCGACGATAAATCTCCATCCGTATGCAGATTGTGTGTTTGCACAATTCACATCACAAATGCGTAGTTTTTCCTACTTTCACATGAAAACTCATCGAAAACGCGCTTCCGTCAATGCGGCAAAAAACCAGAGGGAAGAAGCGTCCATTATATCTGCCATATCGTTGAGTGCTAATTCCTTTGGGGAAATATGAAGAAAAAGCAATGCATCTTGCCGGGGCACTAGTCTTCGTAGATTTCCATCTCTTTCGCGTATGAACGAGTTTCATCAGCCCTATCTGAGTCATTTTACGGTAGGCTATCAAGCACAATTTATTGTCCGAACGGGCTGAAAATAACATCGCTAAAGCGTTTGATTTGTTAGCGTTATTTACGTGCCGTAATGTGCCACCTAGCTCTGTATTTGCAGCCGCACACACTGGCTATCAAATGCAGAATTTCTCGATAGAAATGGAAATTGAAACGGTCATAAAAGTCATTGCTGCGAGTGCTTTATAAAAGGTGTTTGCAACTGAGAGCAGCACTTTCATATAAGCTCAGCTATCCTCACTTTGTGGGAAATCTCTCCAAGAGTTTTTGGTTCTGACGACAAGATTACTATAACCGCTTTTCACTCTAGGTAAACTTATTCCCCAACGCCTATCTTTGCTGTTGAGTCATACATCACTTGGTAGTTCGAATTCTTCAGCAATTCGACTTGGAAATTAGCCAAAAATAATCAGAAAAATTTAAGGAAATTCACAGCTTGGTTTTCTTAATTGTGACACGCATACCCTTTGATTCAACTGGTTTGGCGGCTGGAAGGCAGGGCTTCATGACCTAGTTAAGGCTAGGAAATGATCAGAGAGTATGCGCGCGAGAGAGACTCAGACCGCATCGCGGGCGCCAGCGGCCCTTAATTAGGTCACAAAGCCCCTCCTTCCAGCAGCCAATCCAGTTGAATCAGAGGTTACATAGAAAGCTACAATTTTTGCGTAATTTGAGTTTGAAGAAAAATTTTTTAAGAAGTTTGTGAAGATTTTTTCTTTAATTGTAACAAAACTTCTGCATAGTATCTGCACGCGAAGCCCATTCTTAGCTCGTGATATTTGCACCAACAAACTACATATCTTTGTAGATACTCCTTTCAAAAATTGCCCTCTTGGAGTGAACCTCCTGCTAAATTCCTTGGTTTTGAAGGGACATTTTTAGAACACAAACAGTGCTCATTCTTAGAAACTATGTAGCTCTTCTTTTTTTTTCGAGAAGGGATTTTCTCAAAGCAGTAGGGAAGCTATTCCTGTCAAATTTACTTGTAATGTACAACAATTTCCCCACGGAGGATTAACTGCTTTTTACGCATCAGAAAATAAAGTAAGTCAAAAAATGCAATAAAACAAATCTGTAGGGTATTTTTCGAGTTTCAAGCTCTTGATGAGTTTGTTTGTTTATGCCCTTCCAATGAAAATCGAAGTTTATTTCCTGCTTGGCGATTTTTACCTAATTGAGTAACAATGGACAGCCCGACTATTTACATAGTAATAATTTAGTCTTCTAGCATGTTCTCAGATTTCAATAAATACACAACTCAAGCAGCTTTTCTTTCTATTCTCGAAAATTTTCTGTTCCATTTATACCTTTGCATTAAAAAAGATGCAATAAATTATGAGTGCACTGGTGACACCGGAGAACAATTTTTCTACTTTGGAGTAACAGTCCAAATATTGCTGTGCTCCAATGAATCATTTTGCATCTGGGAGAAAAAAAGGTTGATAAGGAAATGACCACCTACTTTTCTTAGGGACAAGAGCAAGAAGTCAAACCTTGAAAAAACCTTGTAATTAATGGGGACAAAGATCACTTTTTTACGCGTCCATTGATATACAGTGCTGGCCAAAACTATAGATCCACTATAAAAAACTACCGTAGTTCATCTGCTTCTCAACGAATTGATCTGAGATTTGGTACAGTTTTGTGTTCAACAGGCTTTCATTAGTGACCGGAGCGGATCCTGCATTCGTTAGATTATACAGGAAAAAAATCAAAAATTTCGGAAAAAGCAGGCTCGAAGGTTGGCCAACACTATGAATCCACCTAAAATTCCTGTCTGCAAAAATAATTCTCGGCTTCTAAAGTCTTTAGTGCATATACATAGTCGAAAGTCAAAACAGTGCCTTTAGTCCAGCCATGTCATGCCTTTATAAGAAACGCTTATCTGCTTTTTTCACTTACAAAATACTTTTATGCGTATTTTGTTCCCAAGAATGTGTTTTTACAGAGGATTCTGCACTTTTCTTACTGGTTTGAAAGTGATAGGGCTCCATCTATCTTATAGATGCTTAGCAGTGTGAGCAGTAGAAATAAATTCGAGTTTTCGTATCTAAAGCGCACCCGACATAGACCTAACCGCAGGCCTGCGTTAAAATTCATGCCTTGAAACTCTTTTTGCAATGTTGTCGTGAGCGTGAACTGAAGTAATGACATTGTTAGTATGTATGAGAGTCCGTATGCAGTGGTTGCAGATTTCTGCAGATCCTGCTATGCAAACTAATTGAGGACTTCATCCTTTAAAAAGTGATTTGCAACAGGCCTTAAAGTTATTTCTGCTTCTGACCATAATGCTTATGTGAGTCACAAGACAACATACAGTGCAGGGTGTATTCACTAGTTAGCAGCTAAGTGATGGCAAAATTCAAGGGAGGTATCACTTGGTAAGTACTTTGAGATTGCCGAACACACTGCAAGACTTATGCTTTGAAAGAGAATTAAAATGCGACTTCGCAAACAATCGTAACTATAGTTTACAAACTTGTTTTTATGTGAATAATGCTAAATAATGCTTCAACTTTATTTTGAGCTCACAAAAATAGCGTACACCAATTTTTAAGGCAAAAAGCATCTATAAGATAATGGAGCCCTATCACTTTCAAAGCAGTCAAAAAAGTGCGGAATTTTATAAAAACACATTCTCGGGAACAAAATACGCATAAAAGTATTTTGTAAGTGAAAAAAAGCAGATAAGCGTTTCTTATAAAGGTATGACACAGCTGAGCTAAAGCCGGTGCTTTGGCTTTCGACTATGTATATGCACAAAAGACTTTGGAAGCCGAGAATTACTTTAGCAGACAGAAATTTTAGGTGGATCTATAGTTTTGGCCAACCTTCGAGCCTGCTTTTTTCGAAACTGATTTTTCTCCTGAATAATCTAACGAAAGCGGGATTCGCTCCGTTCACTGATGAAATGTTGAACACACAGTTGTACCAAATCTCAGATCAGTTCGTTGAGAAGCAGATGAACTACGGCAGTTTTATAGTGGATCTATAGTTTTGGCCAGCACTGTAGTAGTTTTTCCAGATACAGGTAAATCTTATGTTGTGGGCGATCTGTGATCAGAGGGTAGATCAAATTGAATCCGCCCTGTTTATCCCTCACCCATGACTTTATCGACTTAGTCAACCAAAATGTTCATTTTTCCTGCTAATTCTTGTTTTTTTGTAGTTTTCAAATTTTTTATTTTTGAATCGGAAATCAGTCTTTCTTGCCGTGATGAAAAAAATGATGAGATTATTATCCTCATGTTACCTATGTATATAATCATAATCTCTTGGGAGTTTTTTTCTTTGTTGGCCAAGTCGTTTTGTACCAATTCTCTTGTCTTTGCACTTGTAGAAGCCGTCTCGTTCCAGCGGATTGAATCTTCGAGCAAAAAGCTTCTAATTTTTTCATTATCCGTGAGGAATTTTGTAATTGCAGAGAAGATTAGCTGATAAGTATTCTCAAACGGATACCAATAATTAACAATTAGGATTCCACAGAAACCGCAGCGTCCGGGAACGCACGATTGCTTGCAGCTAATAATCATTTTCTCCCATTTCCTTTCATTCCCTTCTGTTTCCCCTCCCCCTTCTCTTCCTTCTCTTTCCTTCTCACCCCCCTCTCCCACCTCCACCGCTCGTTCCATCTTTTTTTTCGAAAAGTAAATAGGATGGAAGTAAACTCGCTTTTTTTTATGAAACAAGCTGAGTTTACTATGTATGGCCATGTTCTATCGCAAGCCTTTTGGAGAATTTGACTTTTCATTGTGATAAAATTTGTTATCATTCATTTTTAATCTCTTGCAAGCCTTTGGGGTTAACTCGCAGGGAATCTGTGTAACTGCACCTTTCTACAAAGAAAAAACGGCCTCACCGACGCATAAATTAAACTGCATGTGATTCGCTCATGCACTTGATAATGTCGAGTTTATATTGTAATTTATAATCCTCTTTTTTGACTTGAACATTCTCGAAAAATTCGCCAATTTTGCTGATTTACTGCTTTGTTTATGTTGGGATATTCTTGTCCATCAACAAATCGTAAATCTTCAATTCTACTGTAACTGCTTGATTACAAATTAACTGGTGGAGATTGAAAAAATCTTCAAATTCCCTTACTTTTGCACGAGAGTCATTTATTATTACATCCTAATTTACTTGTAACATTCCTTTCTTAACCACATGTTTATGTTGTTCCTTATGTTTGGTGATGACCGATGGCGCCAATTAACATGGAACATGAATTCTGGGCTTTTTTGAAATATCTTTTGCTTGTCTTAGTTGTCTAATTTATGGTTCGATATAGCGCCCGCCTACTAAAATTTCTTGATATTTAAGCTGTTGATTCGAATCGTAGCCCAATCTTTCGTCTGACTTCTCCAATAAGGTTTGATAGCGAAATTCGCATCTATCATCCAAAAGCTTGTATTGTAGGGAAGACTTTCTGTGTGATTATCACGAGTGGACTGGGATTTTTGGAAGGGAATGGTCGGACCTTCACGGGTAAAGCTATCTGTTAGAATTACATTGTTTCACATTTCTACGAAATGATTGCTTTGACGTTTCATTTTTTAAAATAATTTTCGCTGACAAGGGAAGTTCACTTAATCGAAGTGGCGATTTGGAAGTAGATTTATACCAGTGAATAGAGCTTAAAAGGCTGATCTCAGATACACCTTCTATATTTGCGATGCATTGTTCTGAAAAAAGTTATGAGCTTTTTTGAAGCCACATTTTTGTGCATTTTAAGTCGCAAAATCGCGATAATCGCTGCACAAAAGTGTGCAAGCTCAAGCAAACCACCTAGTAAGCATTGCAGCTCTAATTCGAGTTCATCCGAACGCTTTCGAATGTTTTCGACCATGTTGTTCATCCGCAGGTCGTCATTTCATTTCTAGATCAAACTTCCATTATGTATACAAAAAAAAGCCCCATAACTTTCATCTAGAAAAACGCTCGCGTCGGAAACTTTTTGGAAACTACCAATGGATAGAACGTGAAACGTCTCAAATATATCTTCAGTATCTGCGACCCGTTCTTCTAAATGGAGGTTATGGGTTTTTTTGTACATATAATGGAAGTACGCTTTAGGTAGGAAATGACGACCTGTGGATGAACAACATGGTCGAAAAACACTCGAAAGCGTTCGGATGAACTCGACTTAGACCTACAATGCTTACTGGATAGTTTGCTTGAGCTTGCACACTTTTGTGTAGCGAGTATCATGATTTTGCGATCTAAAATGCAGAAAATATGGCTTTAGAAAAGCTCATAACTTTTTTCAGAACAACGCATCGCAAATATAGAAGGTATGTCTGAGATCATCTTTTTAAGCTCTATTTACTAGTATATATCTCCTTCCGAATCGCCACTTCGACTAAGTGAACTTCCCTTGTGAGAGGAAAAACCATATTTGGTTGCTTAGACGTACCTCAGGCCGAGTAGAATTTCCTAGCTGCCACAGTAGATCCTTATGCTTAGTTGAGGATCCAAGCTGCTTCCTTTGGGAATGCGGAGATAGTAATTTTTAAGGAATTGTATGCAGATGCAAATTTGTGCTAGCCCTTTCTTTTCGCACTACTTTGAAAGTTGCCTGAGTTGAATATTAGGTTGGCACATAAGTAATGCAACTTTTTATATAACTTTCGTCTATTTGAACGTAGCGCATTCGTTTTTTGGCAATATAAGGAATATGATGTAAGCTTCTAATGCACACATTTTTGCCAAATTTTACCATCTTATGTGAGGATTACGGTAGGTTTACGGTACTATGGGAAAAATTTTAGAATGCATCAGATTTTGCTGAAACTTGGCCCATAGGGCTTATTTGACACGCTGATCACAAAAATGAGATCCGTTTCGCATGAAAAGGCCTCGTTCGTGAGATCAAAAGATGAATTTCATTTTAGCGACAAATGAATATGATATTCGTGTTTAGCGCCTGGGATTACCCTATAGTGCAAAGTTATAGCGAATTCTGACTTTTCGCAGCTTAGTTATTGACAAATTGCCTTTAAAGCTTGACGCATTTGACTTGTTCAACTTCTCAAAGGCGCCCCACCTTAATTTGTGTTTAAATTTCATTTCTTTTTCACTGATTCCCATGTGCCAACTTCCAGCTACATGCTGCCTACAATTGCTTTTTCGTATGTTTGAATCAGGTTTTGTAGGGCTTCATGTTTGCCAAAAAACCGTGAAACCTCAATTTTCAGCAGTTTTCAAAAAATGCTTAGATTTTTTGTACTACGTTATCAAAAATCAAACGGTTTGCGCAGACTTGCAGCTTACATCACGATCTACATGATGCCACAGAATGAGATTGCTACATAAAATAAGAAAAAAGTTACGGGAAAAGTTGCAAAACTTATGTGCCAGCCTAATAATTACGCCATCACTATCAATCGCTCCCTTTCAACCACTTGTTCACATGTACTCTCGGTAATTTGACTAAATCTTAAAAAAACAAGCAACATGAGTTAGCAATAATTTGCCAAATATTTTTTTTAGACAACTCTTATGAATTCATAGCAGACAGTATGCACTAGAGTTCCATCTGATCGAACGCGCATAATCAACTTTTTTGACTTCAACAAAACATATGCAATCTGCATAAATGCGAAAGTTCATGGCTATCCGCAAACCATGCCTCATTCATGTTGCAGTCCGTGGTATGTTTTCCATGAACAGATTGCATATTTAACCGATACTCTGAGTATTCTAAAATCTGAAATCATTGCACCGCAACCATCAAACACCAATATTTGCTTATACAACCACCAGTTATTCAATTAGAATTTATCCTGTGGCTTAAAAACAAACTATCACTTTTGCTAGTTGACTTTGTTGTTTTCCTGCTGTTCTTGTTCAAGCTTTTCAACTGGTCGTTACCGTAACGTAGTGGACGAAAAAGCCTCTCCGAAAAGGATTTTGTCCCAGATACCATAATCCGACGTTTTTACAAACTGAGAATGCAATTTGAGGGTGGAGTACTCTAAAGCTTACAGCTCACCGTCAGAGAAACTTTGTATTTCAAATCCCTTTACCATAAAGTATGTTTTTGTCAGTGGAAATCAATTCTTCTGTATTTTTAAAAATCGAGAAATTTGCAATCCTCATCCACACGGTCCTCTTTCAGTTGCATCTGTTAATTGAATTAAGAATAATTAGAATAATCATCATTTTACAAAAGCTAATAATCACTTTAGACATACAGCTTTCCAATCGCTGTTATCCAGGACCTATGAAAAAGGAAGGATACCAAATCACACTAGCAAATGGAATAAGATTTATATCATTAGACACTTCTATAAATGCTGATTTTAAATCTCCTTACTTTCTTTGCGCACCAACTCATCGAAAGGATTTATGAGCGTGCCAAGTTCCAGTGGCAGAAATCAGCGAAAGGCTGTACCATACGTAAAAGTGGGTAATCGGGTTTTGTAGCAAGTATAGCAGAAAAGAGCCGGTGGAAATCAGCTTAAATGTTCGTGTAGAGTTTGCTAATTTTATGCCGTCCAGTTCTCGAAAAATTTGCTCTCAAGCGCTTACTTCTTTCGACTGTTCCGCAGAGAAGAAAAGCAGGTCTGGAATCACCGTTCGAAAATGCGTCTAATGATATGAATCTCTTCTTGACGCCATGTAACTAGGTATTCACCTTTGTTAGGTATCGGTAAAACTGGCAAAGTTATTCAGCTATGCTATGGTATCTTCTCCACTGAGTTTAGATAACAGGGCTAAGTTTCTTTGGCGGATTATAATTTTTGGTAAATCAATCTAGCTAACTGTATCTGCCCCCGCATGATATAAAAGCTCATTAAGAATTTTCTCTATCCCTAGCTCATAGTTTCACTCCCATTCAATCAAAACTGACATTCCTGAGATTTCGTATAGGAAGCAATGGGGTACTTTCGGAAAGTCTCACGCGATGAACATCACCATGTGGCCGTTATATCTCGAGATGACCCAAAGTGTACAGTGGCGTTCGCACGCGAAGGTGTGGGCGCGAATAATTAGTGCCGAGTTCTGGGTCGGCGCCTAAGGACTGCGAAGAATTATAATTGAATCTCTGCGTTTTGGGACAAATGTGAGATTATCTGTCGGCTACCGTATCTTCCTGGAAGACTGAGTCCTCATAGACTCTGAACTGTTGGCTTTTGAATTTCGCGCCAACAAATCCTCCCAATTCGACTTTTTTGGAGCTTCCCCTCCCAAACAGAATGTCTCCATTTACTTCCCACTCCCATCAAACCTTCCCCCACTTCTTCCAGCATAATGTCCACATATGTCTCGGCATTGTTATGTTTTCGCAAAGAGTGCACACTACATCTGCAGAATGTCAATTGCCTATAGCATATGGGAAACGGACAATTCACTATCAAATCGACACAGCCTTCCACTATGCCTAGTGCTGAATTTGTCCATAATCTGCATTGGAAATGCTATTTTATCGATTTCTATCCAAAGGAAGTTTACCTTTTTTGTTGGAGATCTTAGCTAAAGAGATTGGACCCTTTGCGTTTTTATGTCCTCCACTGGTGTTCATTTGTTTCTATCGCTTTCTCATTTTCTGTCAAAAAAAGTAATTTTCGTTTGAAAGTCAAGTAGGAAGTTTTGGCGATGTTGAAATGCAAAATAAATAAGAAAAATACAATAAATTCCTAGATTCCATTTTGGATTTCAAAATCTCTGCATATGGAAAGCCTTTACTTAGTTTAATGCAAGAATAAATGATATAACAATAGAAAGTCTCGTTTTCTTCTCTCGTTCATGTTAATAGATGGCAATGTGAAGCGTATCATGTGTAAAATGATTTGGTGGATTTGTTAGAGTATTTAAGAAAACTCCGGAAAGCAAAAACGCCACAAAATGTCTATTAAGAAAAAGCAAGGGAAGATGTAGGAGAGAAAGAGGAAAGGCAGAAAACTGGAGATGATTGATGTTAGTGAATGTCTAAATACTCGCTTTTTGGCGTGATGAACTTTCTTTTGTTACTCGTTAGTGCCCCCATGGGACACTAAGCTTTCATATGTACAGCATCTCGGAAATTTCTGGTAAATTTCCCTAAAGTACCCGTTGTAGTGTGGAACAAAACGACTTTTTTCCACTTATGAAAGCAGCTCCATTAGTTTCGTTGCAATAAACAAATTGCAGAACGGCCATTAGAGCAATTTATGATAGGCATTTAGTAACTTTTTCAAATTTCTGTTTGCTAGCAATCTTGTATCGGTTCTTAGTAAAAGTGAGATTTTTAGTACATGTTTAAACTATTCTGTGTCCTCTTTCACTTCCTTGGAGTTCGAACTTACTATTCATATCAGTGATATGCGAATTTTTTATTTGTCCCTGCACTTAAACTTTTAATCTGATCGTGACTTCCTTATCATCGCTGAGATAATAAATCAACTGTTCCTTGCCTTAGAATATCAGAACTAAACTTTAAAAACCACACTTTAACAACTGTTTTATTTTGACCGCTGAATGCAAAGTTTCAAGATCATCATAAGGAGATAAAATAACAGAAAAGTCTTTGGTTTGCAGTCAAAAAAGTGCAAGTTTTTTTTTCTGATTATTTATGCTAAACAACAAGTCTGCGAGTCTCGCTGATCTTTTGCTATTGTTTTTTTATTCACTATTCAAAACCAGACTTCATATCCAACTGCGGTCGAGTTAATAGGGATTAACTTTTTTACATCGTGCCATGCCGTGATTATCCGTAACTCGTGTGCCCAAAAAAGCACTGAATAGTTGACAGAATGAGACTGAATGTCAAATTGCTGCAGCATTTTCATATTGTGCCATTTGGCGTTGTGATCTCGCCAACTTCAAAAAAGTCTGTACAGTTCCTTGTTTTCACTGCTCTTAGCTTTTGCACAAGATTTTCACGTCTTTTTAAGCAAACGGATTGACATAAGTGGAGGCAGCGTCCATACACATCTACTCGAGGTTGACTTTTTGTCGTGTTTGAGGCCGTAAATGGACTAAATTCGATACTGTGTTTTGCAGTTTGTAAACATTTCAAAAGCACTTATAAACTATCATTGATGGGGGCGTGTTTGTCGCTCATCCCCTTCAACAGGATTGGCTGATGCGTCCTATGGGTGGAGATGCCAGCCGATTGTCTCCGCCCATCTGAGCGACGAGTGGTTAATTACTTTCGCCAGCCAATCGTTGACGAACATATCCAATACTTTTCAAGGCAATCGTAGAACGTATTTTCAAAACCTTCGCAAATCTAAAGCATAGACACAGTGACATCACATCCTAGAGTTTAAAAAATGACGAAAAATTCCTGAAAATCTGCAAATATTGCCTTCATGTTTCTTCATCGTCAAAACATCTCTAATACAATTCTGTATGCTATAAAAATATGTTTCTCAGACGATTTTCTTTTTCTAGTTCCCCTGACCCACCTACTATAACTCGAAAGCTGCGTAAAAGTCCTGCCAACTGTAGCCGAGAGGCAAAATATGTAGAAAAATGGCGTTTTTTTTTGATTTCTTGCAAAGGTTCATGTGATTCCAGAAGCTACGATATATGTTGGTCGGCTGACGTTGAAGACTTCACTCAATAAATAGCGTTTCTGAGTAAATGTGAAGTTATTTGGTGTAGTAATATTAATGTGACCAAATCTTGCGCCGTACTTGCAGCAGAGGTACCCTTTGATTCAGCGGAATTGGCGGTTGGAAGGCGATCGCTCGCAGCCGCGACGCAGTCTGCGTCTCTTCCGCACGTGCTCTCTGATCATTTCCTAGCCTTAATTAGGTCTCGAAGCCCCTCCTTTCAGCCGCCAATCCCTTTGAATCAAAGGATACATCCACTTCGCACAGTTTTCCATTGTAAAAGCTTATAATAATCTGATGGGTTGGTTGGTCTTCTTTTGTCATGAGAGATTCCCCTCACATTCGAGCTGCAGGCTTGTCAATTTCTGTTTTGGCTGAGCCTCGAAAGGCACTGTCATAGGGACCAAAAACTCCTTTGCCCATATTAGCCCCCATCTTAGCCAGACAGAACGCGGAAAATACGCTCTTGCAAAAGTCTTCGAGCACTTCCAGATAAGCCCACACACCTTGCATAAACCCAAAGGATTGTCTTATTATTATTATCACTATTATTATTATTATTTTTCATTAAAAGAGACCTAGTGTTTATTTTAGTGCTTTTAATTTTTTGTTCGCTATGCCGTATCTACTTTGCATTCCCACTTGTAAGTTCCCCCCACTTCAGCTTAAATGTGCAAAATGAGTGAAGAAGGAAAAGATTCTATTTAAGTGTAATTTCAGCCCCATTTCTCGTCCCCAAACTTTGAGAAGTTTTAGAACTCCATAAAAAGTATTCAAAAGTGGCTGAGCGCAACGCAAGTGGTATTTTCTCACCATTTTACACACTTTGTAAATTTCGATAATTGCCGCTTTAGTATTCTCACCATCTTCTGAGTTTTACGAACCTGCTAAGGACAAGCTCATCAAGGTGTGAAGACTGGCTAGCAGCAAATAGCACGAGAACGCATTGCGCATCATTTTCGAAGCAAACGCTTGAGAGAGTTTCGTGTCCTTTAACTACTTTAGTGGATTCAAAATACAGGGTGTCCCAAAATAATGTGCACACTGTTTGATTTTGAATAACTCTCTTATTATGAGGGCTTTCGAGAAGCGGTAAGCGCCGTTTTGTAGAGCTGGCTTCAACTTAGATTTATAGTATAGAGCGAATCACCGACCGCTCTTCATTACTGTAGGATTACGGTAGAAACTTGAAAGAGGGTTGCGGGCCATGAAAGGCAACATATTGCCCCAGAAAGGAATCAAAACAGCCTGAGGACTTTTAACTAGGCCAATTAGAGCTGCTGATTCTCACTGTAAAGTTACCAACTTGTTATGATGCTTCACTGAAGAGTTATGCCAGGTAAGCAGTAGCGGCCACTTTCTCAATGTTCCTAAAAAGTGCGGTTACACCGCTTAGAAAGCTTCGCAGTCTTGTGAGTAGTTGAGTATTGAACTCAGCGTCTTTAAAAACCCTATTACACAAGTTTTCACATCTTTTTGAAATTTTTTGAAACGGCAGCTTTTTCCACAGTGACACCATATGTTCCTAGTTTCTACCGTAATCCTACAGTAATGAAGAGCGGTCGGTGATTCGCTCCATGTTGTAAATCTAAGTTGAAGCCAGCTCTACAAAATGGCGCTTACCGCTTCTCGAAAGCCCTCATAATAAGAGAGTTATTCAAAATCAAACAGTGTGCACATTATTTTGGGACACCCTGTATTTCATTTTTCCGCCTATGTCGCCGGAGCTTTCTCCTTTCTCTATTTTATCAAATACTTTTGATGCTAAAACCTGAATGATCTCAATAAAAATAGAAAAAAATTGTTTATCGGTGTAAAAGTTACCAAAATCCGGTTACTATATTAAATCAGGTATCTTTGGTTCAAATATTTTCAAAAGAACCATAAGGCTAGTCTGTTTGCAAAATTAAATTTGAGAGAGGTCAGTTTGATGAAGATTTGGCCCGAGAAAGGAAAGTACCCAAATCTCTCATGGGCCCAAGTATGCTAAATCTTTGTCTTCCAAGTTTTTGTCATTCTGGAGCCTCTCAGTGGTCTTAATTATCTATATTAAGCGCAAAATATGCAAAACCCCAAAAAACGGGATTTCTGGGAGCCCTACTCTGAAGGTGCAGACACTTTCGGTACCTGGGTAGGCGGAGCTTGATATGGCGAGGGCGTGGCTTGATAACACTTTCGAGGGTTCAGTTCCATTTTCCCATCCAGGGGCCACATCAAAAGATCGGATCAACGCAGATGTTCCTGTCTTAGAGGCTTTTTGTAGACTGGGTACTAATCGGGAGAGCATAGATTTTGCCTTCACCTAACAAATCTTCATGGAGCAGAAATGCCACATTGACCAAAAAATAAGATAATTCTTTATTATTCAATCACGGCCTAACGTTTCGACGCCTTCGTCTTCTCTTCTCTTCCTTCCTCTAAGACAATTCTTTTTATTTGAAAAAAATTTTTGTGCCAGCATGCACTCAGGCTTACGTTGTGCAATTGCTTGGTGATTCAGAAGTTGTAAACATGCTCGCAAACGTCACTTCATGGCGGTAGTGATTCCATAAATAGTTAGGAAATCTGATAAGCGGTCTGCTGTTGATAACGAAAGCTTTTTTCGGGTGCACTTCTTGATTCATGCAATGGTTCTGGACTAATTCGTAATTAATCTGCTAAAATAAACTCCTGATTTCTACTTATTTCCGGGCTACCTTTTTTTTACCTTCTTTTTCCTCGAATTTTGAAGTTAGCGCACGAATCTCATGCATTATTTCTTTCTTTGTACATTTGTGAGAATCAAGGCTGGAAAATTACATGCTCAAAACTTCCTCTGGAATTATAGAACCACACTATAAATTTCCTATGTATTCCAAAACGTTTTTACCTTATTATATACATCTAGGTTGTGGTCAACTTTACTTCATTCTATTGAATATGCGCAAGTGCAATTGACCTCGTAATTTTGCAGAAGAACTTTGCAGTGAATTTTCTCGTTACCTCCGAAAATTTACGATTCTCCACTTTTCTTAGTGATTGCTTTGCAATCCCATAAAACGTTTTCAAACTGGCTTAGCAGCAGACGAAAAGGTCATTTTCGCAGGGATATCATTTTCGAGTTAAAATATTGTTGACAGAATCCGCGCGAAGATAAGATAAAAGACCGGCTAAGATGCAGTAATTTGACACTTTTCTATTTTTCGTCTCTATTTGCTTTTTTGACAGGGTGCGGCCCACACTTTTGATTTGATTTGAATCCAAGCTTTAAGGTTTTTTCCAATCTTAGGATGTATGACAGATATTTGATTTTTGACTATTAGGTCGCAAAAGTAAGTTCCATGTCATAAAGAAGGTGTTTTTCATCACCGGACTTTTGATTCCAGAGACTCCATCTGAAGATTTACGAGCAGCAGTTTTAAAGACAGTATCAAAAATTTGTTTTTTTTTCGAACTGTTCAGCTTCCCTCTCTTTTCTTCATGCCTTCCGGATAAAGCAGAAATCAAACACTGTTAGAATAGTGACTATCAATTTTTTAGGGGTTCCTCCTGTTAAGCATTTTCTACCATCTCTTATTTTTATATTGTCGGAAAAAAATAAGAAGACACTACTAATTTTACTCTCATTTCAAAGTCCACTTGATATTACCGATTGCCCACCCGAAAAGAGTACAGTTTTATTTCGAGACAGAAAGAGTGTTGGATGAGGTTAGAAATAAAGAGTAAAGAGCAATAGACAAATTTTCGTCTGTGATTTGCATTCTGTCCTGGAAAATTATACTTTTTGCTTTACCTCGAACTCAGTCAGGTGCAGAATTGATGCATAATCGCATTGAGGCATCCATTCCACCAGTGAACATAGAATAACTTCAATAACTTTTATCGTCTTCCTACACTATGTAAAGAGTTTCAATTTGAATATCTGTTAGGTTTGTACTTCTTCAACGAAGATGTCACGACTGCCTTCTGAATACTTTTCGTGAAAACATTTTGCGATGTTCTTGTGTTTTTCAAAGTGTGTGAGTTTCAAGGAGTTGAAAAACTTCTCGTGTGTAAACTTTTTTATGCGGTAACTTAACTTACACTATCAAGTTAAGTACTTCTTGGAATAAAAAGTGTTTTAAGCTGAAGGCAGAAAACACTTGCAAATTCGCAAATGCTACAAAAGCAATTTGTTTTCTCTAATTTTAATATCAAACTTAGTAATATTATAGTTATCATTGCTACACAACTGTCACAATCTTGATATTTTGACTCTACATCTTACTTGCACATATTTACTAGTATAGTAGGAATTACTGAACTCCAGCTTGAATTGTAAGAAGAATTTTACGTTACTCCATTGAGACTGAAAATAAATCTTACTAATACAAAAAAAGACGATGGCATCGTGCCACTATTGGTGTTGTTTGGTTTCTCTTGGGAGAGCTGCATCCTTTATAAATTTAGAATGAGTTTTTTTTATAGCTTTCCGGTATTTCTGAAAATGAAAAATGTTCCAAGAGATTCCTGTTTTGTGCTCGGTATAAACAACTTAACATTTTGCACTGTTGATGGTTGTGAACAACAGCAACATTGGTAGAGGGGTTTCTAAGAGGTCCAGTAAAGATTCAGCATGAAGGATGTGTGGGGATTTTGATGCGTAGATCACATCGTAGTTATTTTCCAAATCTCTTTCCCTCTCCCCCCCCCCCCCCGTTCCGAAAGTTTTTTCATCGTAGTTATTGGTAAGTGCAGGTTAGCATTCTGCTCATTTACCATGATCTTTACCGACGGATGCGCATACTTGTACTTTCGATCGATGTGTGGAAGTTCTAAATGTGTTTTAATTGTCGCTAAAAGTCATCTGGAAGCTCTTCATATAATGGTCTACCTTACATCAATGCATTTTTTTCAAAGGGACACGGTAGCTAACTTTTCTAATCTATCTCACCTTCAAGAGTGGGGCAAACATGGAGTAAGCGGTTATTATACACGACCTTTTCGCCAACGCCGTTCCAGCGCTGTGCCAGTGCCAAGCCAGAAAGTCGTCGATCAATATGGCGTGCGTTCATGTGAGTTCAGCCACTGCTCTAGTATGTAGTTTGGAACGGCGCTTGCATGGCGCTGACACACTAGCATTACCGTAAAAATTACTGCCTATGACTATAAGGTAATGATCATCCTCAAACCGCTTTGCAAAGGCACGTGGATAGCGATGATTAGTATAAATAGAGTGTGGCATGTGCATGTGAATATATGATATTTCGGAGGGCGATTTCAGTTGTAAGACCTCAGAGATCGTTCCTAGTTTCCTTTTTTGGCGAGACACCATTTTTTCAGCTGAATGACCATTGTATAAATACCACATCTACGTTTAGAAATGAAATATGAGTGGGATGAACTATCATGTAGAACAATTCCACCCCTTTTAAGTACTATGACAGCTGTTCAAACGTTAGCTGTGGAAAAGCAGATGCTCGGAAATACATAAAGCACAGTACCGCTTGATTCTGATTCTACTACTGATTCTCAGTTTTTCCATCATTACGTACATAATAGGAATCCAAGTTGTCCATTGGTTCTCTATCACTGTGGGTAAGGTCTCAGCTGGCTTTAGAACAATTTGGGAGGAAGTGGTTTACCACAATCTCTTTTGAGATATTCAGAAGTTCAAGAAGTCAGAAAATTCGAAGAATGAGCACCATTTCCTATAAATAGAGTGGCTAGAGTCTTTCTTCGAAAAAACGAATGCTTTTTCTTCTTGCTCCGCCTCCTCTAATAAGGGAAGGATATTGAAGGCACTGTCCTCCCAAAGTGGGGGTTCACGAGATTTGATGGCATACTAATGTGGGCTCCCACACTAGGCCAACCCCCTAGTTTCTCCGCAAAAAATTGCTTCCGGAGCATGAAATTCGCTCCGGAAGGTGCGTAATCCAGAGCTGGTCACTCAGCCCAGCTGGTCACTCCGCCCATTTTGCAAGTTTGGCGGGCTGCGGCGCTGATATACACCGGGCGTAGAACGCGCCGCGGCCCTACAACCTGCACTTCCACCCGTTCCGCTTGTTCTCTAAAACAGAGGTTTTTGGGGTTTTCGGGGATTCTCGACTTCATATTCGCAACCAGGGTCTTCAGAAGGCCCGGAAGCGACAAAAACATGGAAGTCGAGAATTTGAGTGGACTGTGCCTTTAACATTGGCCGGCGGTTCAAGAGATGTATATCCATAGACGCGCCTATGAACGCTGATCCCAAATCTGCTTTCTTTTTGCGGAATAAGTTTCCGAAGGAAGTTATGAGAGTGTGAATGTCCAAATTTTCCAAGCATTGAGTGGCTTAAAATCTGCGAAAAGCTCTAAAACAGTGCCTATGCGACATTCACCGGCTCTGTCCCTTCATTGCAAAAAGTTCAGTTGATACTGTTGCTTTTGTAAAGGGTTGGGCTTCTTTCCGTAGTCGACAAGGTGTTGGATCGGATAGTTCACTTATGTGTTTTCGACTTTTCAGACTCTGAAGAAGGCGAGTTTGCCGAAATGTCAGTCTGCATAATGTGGAATAAATATCTGTACCAATCTTGGACTTTGCTAAAAAAATCAACCAGAAGCAAACAATATACTCGATGCAAAACTAATTTCACTTTCTGGTGTTTACATTCTTCGCCAACTTTAGGCCGGCTAAATTGACAAACTTGGAAATTTACAACTTAGCTAAAACTACAACACAGCTCACAACTTCTTTCGGAAACTTTCTCCGCAAAAAAGGAAAGCAGATTTGGAATTATCATCCAAAAGCGCCTCTACTGATATACAACTCATCTTCAATTGTCGAGTAATGTTGGTATCCGTAGGTGCATCCCTTGTAAGCATTTTTTGTTCACGCCGAATTAGCTATTTGGTGGGGGGAGGGAGGGAGAGTAAGAGACAACAACGGTATGATCACAAGAGGTAAAAGCAATAGTCAAGCGAATATGCGTTTTTTTTTAAATAGAAACGGACGGGAATCTTTACTTGGCCGTTGTTCAAGAAGCCACTCATATAATTCATTCTTGGCCGGGACATTCTCTCTTTAAATTCTTTCTACACGTACCCTCTACCAAACTCGAGATCTGACTGATCCGCTTGCTTGATTGATAAACTCTTTTTCTCCCCTCTCCTAGAATCTCTAAGAATCCCAGCCACCCGGATTTGTTTGAGTCGCTGCCTCTAGATGGGCAAAGTGCTCCATTTTTTGACTATAAGAAAAAACGTTTGTTAGATAAACTTCTCTGAGAAACTATAGTGAATTCGTGGAAGAACGTTATACAAATTTTGAATTCTCCCATTTATCTCGAACCATCATACGAACCTACGCTATAGCACGTAGTCTCACCTTCGAAGCACTTTTATTTATGCTTTTTGTATAGGTGAAGGGCTTGTCAACAGGTGTTCATGCTGTACTTTCATTTGATGATTTGAATGTATCCATGAACGTCATCATATTCAAGTGCGTAGGCTATTATAGGAATGGTCAGAGCATATTTTTTTTATTTTTTGTGTGCTTTCCTAGAACTGCCAGAAGTTGCGGCCTCTAAATCTTTTGGCTAGAACCTTCAAATTTATTCATTTGTCTTGGGTGTATCACTCTCCCTTCCATCACGTTTGTAGCTCAGTTTATGGTGCTCACATGTCATTCTTAGTTTTCCGACATGCCACCAAGGGGAGAAAGGCCGAAAATCTCTTTTTGAAAGAAATATGATGAGCATATCCTGATTATGTGGTATATGACCAAGTTCAAAGCAAAAAATGGTTTTCTGAGAACAAGCTTCTTCGAAATAGGTGAATTGCAAAAATTCACATCTTGTTCGCGCGATTGACCTCTCAACTTACATGAAGAAGGTTCCATCAATGCTCTCACTCGCTACTTTTTATGTGTTTTCGGCTTTTCACTTTCGCAACGATTGTTCGAAATCCATGAATCTCTTAAATGAGCTTCGCGACCTCCGTAAAGGTCAATCATGCAGCAATTATCCTCATGCTGATTTATTTTGACATGTTCCGGAAGGATAAAAATAAAATTGAGGGTGAGTCGGAGTCATTTGTCCGACCTTACAATATGAAGCTAATTATAAGCTTGACACTTCTATGTCCTTCGTGATACTTACAAATATTTAAGAGGAATTTTCAAGCTTTAGCTGGTGGCATCAAATCAACTCAAGTTATTTTTATAGTCTCTCGAGATGTTTTTGAATATTTACATATAGAAAGTGGACATTGATACACAACATACATGACAATCTCAGAAATTTGACTTTTTATTACCGATTTTGTCCAGTGATAAAACAGAAACAATCTGGTCTGAGTATGCTAATATTGTAAAGATACGGTAAGTGTACGGTAGCCGGTCTCCTTCTTTTCTTGGAATGTTCATGTTGTAGGGATGTGTTGATGATGTTCATGTTGTACTGGCTATATCTTACTCTTAGAAAAAAAATTCAAATTCTCTGACCCCTTTCTCTTCGAAACTTGATGAGACGTAACGTTCACGCAATCACGCGAGTAAATGTTGGTGAAATTCGCATCCAAAATGCTCTTTCGAAACCAAATGACCGACAAAGGAGGAAAAGACAGCCCGGCACGTTAGGAAAACAAAATTTTCGGCTGCATTTGCATCCATTTCCTCCGAGGCATTGTTCATCCCGTTTGGTTGTCTCGACCTCTTTTTCAGGGTTATGAGGTTAATGCATAAGGCATTAACGCATTAATGTTGAGTAAACAAGAACTGCATTAGTCTGAAGGCGAAACTTTTTTGCTTCTTTTCTTGCTAAGGTAATTATCTTTTGAAGAATCTTCATTTTTAGGGCATTGAAACAGGAACTCGTAGACGATATCCTGTTGTTGAGCTGAGTACTGGAGATCTATGGTTTGGCCTCTAATTCTTTTTATATGACTCTTTCTTATCCATCATGGAATTCCCTCCTCTAAAACCTTGCCTATATTGTATTATGTTTATTTTTTTGTAAAACATTGGTCAAAATTGAAGGATAAGAACTTCGTCTATATTTGTGCATATAATCACTTTATTTATTTAGTTATTCGTTGATTCATACATCACCTGTTCTGGTATGATTGGCATAGCTGCTGAGTTCATGAGGAAAATGCTTCGAAAATTTGAAAAAATCACCAAACCATATTGAAAAATTTTGTTTGTCTTTCCAATCATAGCAAATCATCCATTTATTCCCGAAAATCTACCATGCAGTAGCCATTATCCTCATTTTCGTGGTCCAGTTTGCCTTAGAAGTTCTCTTTTCTTTTGCAAACACTCATTTACTAAAGTTTTCTCTCTTTCTGTCATCCATTAGATTTGTACTTCTAAGTCGTTTTTCAGACCAAACTATTACTTTACAGTCGAGTAGATTTCCTGCTTAATATAGTGTCCCTGCAGACGCGACAACGCTGGGGCGTCCATAAATGCCTTGCGAGTTCGCGAGCTAGTGTTTTCCAGTGGTTTCTTTGCTTATTTCATGCTTTTTAGTTGATTCGTTCCTGATAAAGAGGAAAATGGTAAGTTAAAGAGTAGTTTCTGTTTTCTGAGAAGTTCCATCATCGCATATTCACAGATATCCACGTGGAAGCATTTCGCATCAGCTTCTTGTCTATTTTTTTGTCATTTCCTTTTCTTCTGTCACTTCTTCTTTCAAACCTCCTCCTTCTTGTGAGGCGTTTCTTTGAACGCTAGTTGGCTTGTCTTGCAGCAACTTCGGCTTTCATCCATAAGAAATAGCATTTTAATCAAGTACTTCATGTGATAAAGACAATAAGACAATCGTAAAAAGCCACTAGCGTTCAAAGAAGTACCTCACAAGAAGAAAGAGACATGAAGTGACAAGAAAATAGACAAGAAGCTGACGCGAACTGCTTCCACGTGGATATCTGTGAATATGCGATGATAAAACTTTTCAAAAAACAGAAACTACTCTCTAACTTACCCTTTTCTTCTTTATCAGCAACGAATCACCTAAAAAGCATAGAATAAGCAAAGAAAACACTGGAAAACACTAGCTCGGGAACTCGCAAGGCATTTATGGACGCCCCAGCGTTGTCGCGTCTGCAGGGACACTATATTAAGCAGGAAATCTACTCGACTATACCTCTCCCGGTTCATACCGTCCTTTTTTTTCAAAATTATCCAGGGACTTATTGACCTGTATTTGGTTGTTTTTGATTCCACTTTGTGAATTCCTCCGAGTGTATAGTTCATTTTTCATCTCTCTCTCTTTCATTTATTTTGAGTTTATCCGGCTAAAATTTCAAGGCGTATAATAATAAAACGAGTTGCTGCGATCTATCATCCAAAGGGCGGGCAATTCGCGCGATTTCAGTCGCGAAGCTATCTGACAATATTCCAACTTTCCATAACTCATTGTAAGCACAATTTGAATGTACACAAGATAGGGCATTTTATCAATCCACGTAAGTTATACACACTATGTATGTACAGTTTGCTAGTTTTGGATCTGAAGACTTCTGGCAAATTGCCAAATAGCGTCGCGACTGAAATCGCGTGAAGTATGTCCGGTAAGAAACAAAGAGCAAAAGTTGATTCAATTATCCATAGCCGTTCAAAATTTTGTAAAAATACTGGAATTTTCATGTGAAGTCAAGCCAGTTCTCACTGATAAGAATAACACGTGTAGGTTCACATAAGCTACCTGATCATTTCATTCCACTGACTGACGGTGACCAGCTGTGTCTGAGAACCTCGTTCACGGAACGTTTCCGTGACTAACTGTGAGTATTAGTAATGGGCTAATTTAGCCCATTTTTCCCAAATCATGGTCCCTATTCATAGTTTTTGAGAGCATCACGAAGTGAGATTGACATTAGCTTTTCATAATGGCCGAAGATTGCAAATCTTGAATGTTTGTTGTCTTGATATGGGCCAGGAAATTTAGCAGAATATATTAAGAGGGCTTAAGGGTTGTAGGTAGCTAGAAAATCAAAATTTTTGTAATGCCAGGCGGTTCCAAACAGAAGTGATAAAGATTTCTTCTTCAAAATCCGAAAACTGGAAGACGCAGGTCGACCTCGAGATTTTTTATTTTCTCATTCTTTTCATTGGAGCGAAGAATTACTCTTTTATTTGCTATGAACAATGAAATATCGAGGCATCATGAGAGCGAAATGAAAAAGTCTTTCTTAATGCATTGCTTAGTCTCTGAAAAGTATCGGTACGACTGGTAATGAAGTTCTTTGTACTTTTTTGTTGGAAAGCAAATAAGCAACTGGTTTTCCCCGGAAACCACCACTTCCTGGCGTTATTTGCTTGATTATGTATGCTTTTTAGCTGAAATTCCTTTGCGCAACGGTGGTAGATAGTAGATTTTTGACATAATGTTTTTCAAGAATGTATCTATCTACTTTTGCTTTGTTGGCAAAAAAAACAAGGCCCGATTAAGCTCCTGACTATTATGAACGAGAATTCATATAACCTTTATTCAACTGGATTGGCGACTGGGAGATGATACTTTGTGACCTAATGGCCGATCTGACCCGCGACGCAGTCTGGGTCTCTCCCGCGCGCGTGCTCTCTGGTCACTCTTTAGCCTAGGTCACGAAGCCTCGCCTTCCAGCCGCCAATGCAGTGCAATTAAAGGGTACATATGTCTTCTGCTTGACGTAATAGTTTTTACTTTTACCGGATAGCATTGAATAATTTTTGCCAACCGTTGTATCTAGAAAACCTTCTTTTTTCTCTTATCACAAGTTTCAAGACAAGATAAAGGCTGCTGCACGAAGGCGCAATACCTTTGGGTGCGATCGCGGTTATATTAGCCGCAGAGCGCTTGAAGCGCAGGATTTACAACGGTGAGAATAGAACGCCGCGTTCGCGCACGCTCAGCCAATACTGCTTCTGCGCCTTCGTCATGCAGCAGCCTTTACATCCATGTGGATGAGTAATATAATCAATCCGTAATTCAAGGCTATCTTCCCATGTTATAATAATTTTCTAAAAATGAATATTTCCATCTTCCGCATGAGTATTTTGCGAAACTGTAAATGGAAGCATTATACAAAAAAATGTAAAAAATAGAAGAGCTTTAGGGTGCTGCGTCGATGTAGAGATGATGTTTTGCAAAGTCCTCTGTTCTCAAAATTATGAGTCAGAACAAATTTGACCAAGTCACTCCCACTTTTCTACGATTTGTATTTTCATGATCCTTTCATCTCTCCTCCTGCTTCATCTTCATCCAATTTTTGGCTGTTTTTATGGGGCACAACTTTACCCGAAAAAAAAAAACTCGCTGCTCACAATCGTTGGATTATAAAGCTAGAAAATTGGAATAATTTTGTGGAAACCTTGATCTGGATGTGCCAATAGCTTTTCTATTGATGGCTCACCTTTTTCTTTCAAATCATTTTTCTCATTTTTCTATTCTTCTTCTCATTTTTCATTATTCTCATTTCTCTCTTTCTTTTTCATTATTCTAAATTTTCGACTTCAGATAAGAGAACTTGGAAAAGCTTTCTTACTTCATCATATTCATTCAATGGTTATTGAATCGTTGCAAAAATCCTACCTAGTTCTTCTAACCCATATCAATCTTGGAGAAGATAATGTCTCCCACGCAGAGCCATCAAGTCCGGATGAATTATAGGAAGTGCTTAATGGCGGATAGCCCACATTTCTGATATCGAATAAATGCATAGAGTCGAAATTAATGAGATTTATGGCGATGACCATTATTTAATGGACTTCGAACTCGCACATAAGCGTAATCCAGTCCAACACCCGCTGTCCATGACCACCATGAGTAGTGTAGATGCTTCTATCCTTGCTGAAGGTGTGCTATGATTATACCCCCGGTACCTCATTTATCCTTAATGTAAATATTCTTTGTTTTGCTCTGCACTCGTGCATGCTTTGTCTTGAAGTGGGCCAGAACTTCACATGGAAACTATTCCAGCACTTAGGAACCATAAATCAAAAGCCATGGACTTTGCACAAGTCTGGTTTAGGCGAGTTAAAGGCAGCATCCAGGCAGAATTACGACTTCTATTTTTTTGCCTAATCCAGGCTTTTTCATGGCGCTGATTGCAAATATGGCACTTAAAATGCCTGAATTCCTCAAAAAACCCCATTTTTGAGACAATTTTGTGAGAAGTGTGGACGACTGCTTCTAATGTAATCCATGTCGAAAGCAAGCATTAACAGGTCGACACTATGTTTTCCATTGTGTTTGCCACGTGAAAACATGTCAAGGACTGAGGAGAGTTCGCTCAAGGGGGCGGGACATGCGAGGGAGTGGGCGTGATCCTCGAGGCTTTGCGTTTTCTGTGCCGATTTTCTCCTTTTACAGGGAGTGTACAAAAGTCGGACTTGTGCTATAGTCCTAGATTGAGGCCCTAGTACTCGGTTATGATAGTATCTTATAATGGTCAAATCTTCCCGGACACTGCCTTTAATCACGCAGATCACCTATACCGTACTCTTGTCGCGTAGTGGGCCTTTCTCGTAATCACTGTGTGTGTACTGTAAGGGGTAAAATCACGATGTTGCTCTTTTGTTTTATGATGGTTATATCGTGCATATCCCAGAATTGTTCCCATATGAACCATCAATGTGGCTGCCTTTCGATCGTTTTGACACGTTAACTCTAGCGAATTTAAGGTGCTTATTCGAAGTTGACATGCTAAATTGATCAAAAAACAGCCACGTTGATGGTATATATGGGAATAGTTCTGGAGGATGCACCATACATGTTGATCATGAAGATCATTGTTACATTTTCGAACATTTTGTGGGGTTACGGTGGGTATACGGTAGAAGGTCAAATTGCAAATCTTCTAACTCTGTTAAGGATGTATCCAACGAATATCACGAACATTATGTTTCTTTTCGCGTAACAGGGGTTTTTTCGTTGATTTTTTGGGATCTAACTTGCTCTGAAAAACGAAAGACGTCTCCTTATACACTCCTCACACCAAGCACCCGCAATAAAGCGTAATGACAGCGAGAGAGCATGATATTCGTAAGCAGCATGTTGAATAATCGCCAAGACGAAATCTAGAATCTATGAGCAGAATAATAAAGCGTTTGAGAACAGTGAAATGTTTTTGAACGGAATGAGCAGTTGTGATCACCATGAAGAATTCCCATAGACGAAGTCTCAGCCAGTCGTGAATTGACCCAATCGTATGCCTATCGTAACTTCACACAAACCTCAACAAGCAAAAAGAGCTCTGCACCCAACTGCACGACAAGACAAAGGAAAAGAATGAAAGTAATCTCTCCATCTCTGCATTTGCGGACCGAGTATGAAGATACCGACAAAGCTAATGAAAATCTGAATGAATAACCATCAGACGGTAGTTCTCATTGTCTCGGATGAAAAAATGTTATAAATCTTGGACACTTTTTAAAGAACGATATTTGAGAGCTGTCAAATGACCATATATAAAAAAGTTACATAAATGCGCTGGACAATCCACTCTGCTTAATTTTATACCAGTTTGGCTAGTGCTAATGTGCCGCTCTTGGGTTGCCAAGAAAAAGTTGTAAGCGAGATGGACGTGGGCATTTCTTGCCTTAGTGCGGCTACTCCAACTAGAAAGCTGACTAATGGACTCGATAACTGGAATCCAACGAATAGCTGCCGTTGGAGAGAATAGCCATGTTGTAAGAAGTGTTAGGTGGTCGTTAGCGACAAGTTCTGGTAACGCCGGAAGCATTCTTTTGTGAGTTTGATTGCTCCTTTCAAACCTTTCCTGCTTCCTGATGTCCCTTATAAGCATGGTCACATCTTAACGTTAGGTGTTTCGCTTCAGGGCCATTTATCTTTCTTGAACTTTCATCCATTTCAATCTCTTGAAAGTAGTCTACATGGATGTAAAATTGCATACATGATTTTTCACATGCAGATTATTCTGAAATTCTCAAAAATTTAAACTAGCAGCGGAAAAATTTTTTCGGGACAGCCGCTACCTTGCTTGAATATTGAATGTTATAGTAACCATAGTAATATCTCGAAAAAAAATCCCACAAATCTTTTTTTGGAGGCGTGGTAAACCCACGTACCTTTATTTGCAAACTTTTTTCTGCCGTGTCTCTTCCCCTCCCCCCTCTCCCTCAGCCCCGCCAAAAATTTCTCGGACCGTTGCCACACGCAAATACAACTTGAACAAATTATATTATTATAAATATAAAAATCTGTGAAAATATATTTCTCAAGGTATTAAAAGAATTATATAGATTACGTATTTCATCGAAATATCTTGCAAAGGACATCACTTCTTCGTTTATGCTTGCTGTCAAAGTTTGGGTATTTGGTGCAATAGCACAAAATTACAAGTCTATTGCGTTTGCATCAATTCCTATTTACTATCTTTTTCATTAGTTCTAGATTTTTAATTTTTCAAGTCTTATGAGCCCAAAACTTAAGAACTCTTAAGTCAAGATTATTTTTGTGCAGTTACATCTTACTATTGAACTTGACCTGAATTCCGTTATCGCCTGCGGTTAATGGCTTTTTATGCGATTTGCATGTAATCACCTTGATAACGATAAAATCCTCTTAGAATGCTCGTTTTTCACCGCAGTACCGCTTTTTTTCGTTTCTTCGTTTACTCGATATTAAAAAAAAAGCTTTTCTTTTTCCTGACGTCAATTCTATTTCTTGGTTGGAAGCATCCAAATGAACCGCTGTTCGTTTCAGGATCTTCACTTACGCATCATTATGAGGCAGAAAACCAAGAAGAGGAGAACCAGAAAAGAAAACGTAAGTACAAGTTAGCCGTTTCTATGACTTTGTCAGGCGAACATATAATCAAACGCAAAAAGCCAGCCATTTATGACAGTTGTCCAGCTCCCCCCTGTTTTAATCCAAAGAATAGCCATAGTGTATGGTTGATGGGGTCCGGTTTGTCTGGTCACTTTAGGGAGGAAGTAGGTCCGGACTTTGATTTGATGTTCCTAAACGATCGTAATCTTTTCTAGAGCCTCCACACGGCGTATGCGATTAATTAGCAGGAAGCCTGATCATTTACTAAAATGGGCTAATTTGATTAATGTGCGGTTGAAATTTGATTTAACCACCTCCCTCGACCCTCACATAGCAGAATACGTTTCCATCTAGTCTACCTTATTAGTAAGTGTGTTATGATGCTTTTTTCTTTCTGGGAATTCTTGGATAGAGCACTTTTTTCCCAAATAGGACTGCTTATCACTCAAAATGATTTTTTTAATTGCATGAATTGATAGAAAAAGCAAGTACTTTGCATTCTTCAAAAGTAGGCCTGATAAGAACGCCGTCCACATGCCACTAACAAAAGCAAAATCTTTGTGCGAACTTTGATTAAATACGGTAACGATCTCTGAGTTTTGTAATGTTTCTGGGAAACGGGTAGATAAGATGGCACTTTCATTTACTAAGAGTTGAGGTGAAGATGATAGGAGTACAGTAGGTTTTTTGGTGTGCGAAAAGTGTCAAAATGTTTTCATAATGAGCTGAAAAAGAATCTGTTATGTTTTCCGATGGCTCCAGAGAACCAAAACAATGTTCAACCCATTGAGAACGATTTGGACCGCCGGTGGCCCACACCCCTTGCAATGTCATAGTATTTGTAGGCCTAGTATTTTTCCACATATCAATATTTTTTTAAATTTCTGCACTCTTGAAGACCTGTAGGCTCCGTCATTCAAGAAAATGTTTATAGTTGTTCAATCTTGCATTCCGTAAATAACCACAAGACCTTCCCATACCGAAAGTGTTGTGCAAAATCGCGTCGTCCCACAGCGTCGCCACTCGAAATTAGGCGTCGTCGTCAACGGGTTAAACGAGAGTGGAAAAACCATGTACAAATTAATGCAATTTCACATTATCGTGATATAGTAGATAACGTTGTGCTTGCATGCAAAGTGGTGCATAAAATTGGCCATGGGGCGCATCTGTGCACGTGTACGCTTACAAGGAGAGGATACTTAGTCGAAAGCACCAATCCAGATGATGCATATATCATCTGGACGTGCTCGGAGCGCTGATTTCAAATCTGGCAAAATCAGCTGCGGAACGCCTTTGGGCAACGAGTTATGGTTGTTTTTGTGAAGAAAATTTGAAGTCGAGGGAAGAAAAAAATTATACGCAGAAATCTCCAGTTGGGCTCGAATGGGGAGTGATGTCTGTCAGATTACTCTGCGCAAAGAGAAATGTCTGTCTGCTATACACACATTTAAAATGAGTCTGTCTGCAAAATATACATGTTGTAACAATCACTTTTACTCTCTCTACCCATTGAATTTTTTGGCTCTTGAAACGGTCATAGCTCCTTACCCAAAGGCGCTCCGCAGCTGATTTTGCCAGATTTGAAATCAGCGCTCCGAGCAGGTCACAATGATATATGTCTCATCTGGATCGGTGCTTTCGACTAAGTATCCTTTCCTTGTTAGTAGCATTGCTTCAGCGAATGTTACCTATATCGGCATCAAAAGTGAGTCGTATCAATATTTCTATTTTCTAGATTATTGCGATCCTCTTTGCGTTTTCCTCCCTCCCCTCTCCTTCTTCCTAGAAAGTTCAATGCCCTTCTTCATATTTGAAACCTATGCGCTCGAGAAAAGTTCCGTAGTATGCTAGTTCCACAAAAAATATAGACAATAAACTTCCTGTCAAATGTCGAAAGGGAGGGGAAAAGCGAAAATCTCCTTCTGGGGTTTGTTTCAGGCTTACAAAGTAAACAAAGCCAAAAAAGTCTTTTTATTCTCATTGATCAGCATAATGTCATTTTTTTGCACATTTGCACTTTAATTTTCTGATAAGATGATTTTATAAATTTTCAAGTGAATTCATGAATCGAACTAGTCATAATCAAATAAGTTTATGAGCCTCCAGTTTTTGCCATTAAACCTTCTAACTTGACGCTATAATCCCAGCCCCTTAACGGTCTCTTTACCCATTTTCTTACATAATCGCCGAGTTATGGCTCGCTGTTATGGGGGTTAACGAGACGATCGTGTACAAGTTTACGATCATCGAGAAATTCTGTACCATGTCCAGGTCTCTTCTTCTTTCTCGTTGCCGAACGGCCGTACAAGGAGATGCATATCGCCGGCGCGGTTTATTACCTCGATTGTTCTTTTTTTGTAAAACGAACGCGTGCGCTCATAGATTTAATCATAAGTACATATGATTGACCTTGTGAAAGGTTGGATGAGAACTGTAAATCGCAAATCGAGATAAAAATGGCTTCAGTGTAAATCTTCGCCCTGTTCCAGGCTGGTGTTCCAGTTGCTATATCACCCACATGCTCGACAATCCTCGAAGAATCCTACGGTGTTGATAAAGAGAACTTGGGAACTTCTGTGTATTTTCCAAACGACTACGGCGGTGAGATTCAATATCTAATGATATCAGTAAAAAGGAAAGCATATGCGTATATTCAACAACAAAGAAGAAAATGTAAACTAAACTCTTAGCAAGATGACAGTAAGTATTGTTGTGGGTCTTAAATAATTTAATTTAGGCTTTTGAGCTTTAATGCACTACAAATTCTATATCTAAGATCAACAGAATTTTTCATATTATTTCTGTTTCTTAAATAGTTGCTAACTGAAAGGTCGAATAGTCTTGAAATATCCTTCGAGATTTATAAAGTTATGCAAAAAGCATACTCAAAAGCACCGCAGACAATATGTGAGCTGCGTCCATCGGCGACGCGGCGCGCTTTTGCTGCCTTTGGGTCGTAAGCAGTGTGATGGGTTATCTAAACTCGGCTGTCCTCACATCTGTGCATGATTGTGTCTCAGCAGCTATTGCTATTCTTCTATTAGCTGATTTTTTGTTTCATGAAAAAGGAAGAAATTTTTTAAATCGGTACAAGAGTAAAATTAGCAAATTGTAGGAAATGCCGTTTGGAAAAGATTCTGAAATATTTTTGAATCAAGCAAAATTCACTTGGCCATAGCGCGGACTGTGAGGGAATGATTTTAGTTTCTAGAGAAGTATAACTGATTAACGTATAACAGTGCCAAGTCTGCAAATACATGGTTACACCTGTAGCGACGCGGTAGTTGCGCCTTCTGCGGCGGCGCGGTTTTGATGCGTTTGAGTCGCAGAGTAGAGGGTACGCATAAGCTGGAACCGCAACGCCGCAGTGACAGATATGGGGCGTGCCTGTCATGAAGGTATCATGCATCCCCCAGAACTGTTCCCATATGAACCATCAACGTGTTTGCCTTTCGATCGTTTCAACAGGTTAACTCCAGCAAATTTAGGGCGCACATTCGAAGTTGATGTTAAAACGATCGAAAGGCATCCAATATGAGAACAGTCCTGGGGGATGCACCATAAATTGTAGCAATCGTCTGAGTTATATGAGCAAAATCTAGCAAGTTTCACAGCCAGTTATCACAGCGCAAATAATAAGTTCAGCGGTTTTGGACCAAGTTATATCTTATATATAACTGAATGTCTGTTTGTCTGTATGTATGTCTGTATGTATGTCTGTACGTATGTTCCGAATAGAAAATTCCATTTCTGAACCGATCCGGACCAAAATTGGCACACTTACACTTCGGGCCCCGGCGGGTGTCATAGGCTACTTTTCGTCATCGATCGATATAGATTTTATCGATTTTTTGCAAAATTTGAGCTACGGGGCTGGGAGTTGGCACAGGGGGGTAATCGAGCATGCTGATTACAAATATGTTATTGACAGGGCCGGGCGGAGCCGGGTTTGCCAACTAGTCTTTCATAAAGTATACCTGTACCTAGAGCAGACAAGGCACTAGTTGCGCCTATCGATGCGGCGCGGTTGTGCTGCCATTGGATCGCAGGATTAGCGAAGACATTTATCTGGAGCTGGCATAGCGCCTGATCTTCTTCAGTTGTACACGTATAATTCAAGTAATTGTCCTCATTCGTCTACCACTTTTTCTCCCACGCTTATTACCAAAGCGAGTGACCGTTCCAAGCAATGGTCGGCACTGTTTTGAGCGAGGAATACTCGTTCTCATAGTTCTCCTCCAAACACTTTAGCGTTCCACTTTGGAGCCGGATCTGGTTCCATTCCATGGTGCAAACCTGAGTGGAAGATAAAAGTAACAAACTTGGGCTTCACTCATTTGGTGCTTGTTCGCATTGTCTAGCTCTCTTATACTAACGTAAAACAAAAGAGGGAAACTAGTCAGGCCGGATCTATCCTTTAGTCCTAAAAGATCCTTCTTAGCTAAGGCTATTTATAGCAAATCTGTTTAGTTACCAGCGTTAGCTGGCTGTCAGTGTTTAGTTGAGGGTGGCCGCAGAGGTATTGAGTATCAATGCCATTCGCTTTTTGCGAATCACTTGGCAATGCTAAGCGTGCAAATTCACGTCTGCGTCTGCGCATGATCTGAAATGTCTCGTCTCCATCGGCGGTTAGCCCGCCCATTCGCCGATTGGCCGTTCATTCAAATTTTGAATTCCGGACGCCGTTCTAGAGGATTACTGGTAATGTGCAGATGTTGACAGATAGGTTCCTTTGCATTTTTTCTTGGTTATGGCGCTTTTATCTTCATAACCTCTTGGCATTTTGCCAACTATTCCACTCGTTTTAAAGAGTTTTGTCTTTTTGTTAGCGTAATTTTGAGTGAGGTTTATGTTGTAGATGGTCTTACTAATGCTTCACTTTTTCACCCTAGTTTTTTTGCTTAATTTTTTCTTCTTCCTATCATTCTCACTTTCAGCAAGCTCGATTGATAACTATCGTATTATTTCTTATCCATTTGTTCTTCGAACAACCTCTTTATCGGCATTGTCACTTGTTGTTTTTGGTTTTTCTTACGACAGCTGAACGTTCTATGCAACCTTCTATCATAACTTATAATAACGGGCTAAGGGTTGTTTACGTTTTTGTGTGTGTGTGTGTGTGTGTGTCTGTCTGTCTGTCCGTTACGAAATTCGTAGGGAAAGTTCCAGCTAACCTCTCGAGCCCAAATTTTGCTTAACACATCCCAGCAGCAGGAAAGTCCATTGTGCAAAAGCACAGGCGGATCCGATAAGTGGATCCCCTAGAAAATGCGCGCGAAACGGGTCCACTCAACTTCTGACCAGCAAAATTGGGTCCGTATATAAATTTTTTGCAAAGTCGTGGATATGTTTGACAAGCTAATGTACAAGCCGTGAACTTTAGCCCAAAAAATTCAACTAAAGTTGGTTACTTTACGAAAATGGCGCCAAAAAGTATCAGTGCGTAAATGTTCAAATTTCCACGATTTTACGTGATCATTTGAGAAGATTTCTGCACAGAGATGCAGCCCACGATGATTATTGCCGTTGTGGCGACTACCAAGCCATGAGAAGTCCACAAACCTATTCAAATTTGCATTTATTCTTCTGAGAAAAGTTTTATCCACGTGAAATTACCGATCTCGCACAAAAAGCTCTACGAATGAGTAGCCGTTTACAAACTATTCGTGATAGCCTGCATAACGCGGTGAGTTTCACTGTCATCATTATGCGGGAATTAGTAAGACATACAGAATGTAAGGCCAGTGCGAGCCTCTGCGAAGCAGAGGTGCCGCACTGGTGTCATAGATGAACTTCAAACGTTACATGGATAAGAAAAACTATCTGAGACTTCTTATGCCACCTTTGCCTCTTTTATATCGCACAAGACTCAGTTGTAGAGACATTTTCTTTTGAAGCTGACTTGAGTCTTTGCAGAGGCAGCTTTCCTGTGTCAATGGTAAGCGCGCACAATGTCTATTGTGTGGCCATATGTTAAGTAGATTAGAATGATCTCACCTTTGGAAATTCTATATTCTATATTTACTGTGCCTAACCTTCTCCCCCTTCGGTTAAATGCATGATTTGTTCTTCATATCCACTTATTTTAACCACTGCGTTCGCGATTAGCAACTTGAACGAAACTCTGAAATAAACGTTATGGTTTTGCACTAAGGCTGCGTTCATACTGATCCGCAAGTTCGGGAACAGTTCCAGCACAGCGCTTAGTTCGAGCGCTGTGTTGGAGTTCCCGAACTTTCGGATCAGTTTGAACGCAGCCTAATCTGTGGAGCTGGGACGGGCTTTGGCTTGCGCTATCTTGATAGGTCCTACAGCGATCTCCTGTTGCTTGTGCAACAGGTAATCCGGGTAATCGCCCTTTATCCAGCTGAACAGAGTATGTGCAGCTTAAGATCTGTTTAATGATTACCGTTAACCTATACGACGTCCTCTACTAAGAATCTAGGTTAGAACTGTGCTGCTCGCTTAGTTTCCATTGACATATTTAGTCATCGCTAAGGCACCCGCCATACTTGATCCTCTTGATCCGCTTAATCCACTTGATCCGCTTGATCCACTTGATCCGCTTGCTCCGCTTCGTGCAAAACGCGCGCACTCAGCAGTTTGTCATTTGGCGCCGCGTAGGTAAAAAGGAAATTCGTATGGTTAAGCAAATTCGGTGTACGCGACGCCAAATGACGACTGCTGAGTGCGCGCGTTTTGCACGAAGCGGAGCAAGCGGATCAAGCGGATCAGGTGGATTAAGCGGATCAAGTATGGCGGGTGCCTAAGATAGCGCACCTAACTCAGCATCTGATTGTAAGCTTTTTTGGTCTAAGTTCACAGAATGTGCTAGTACCCTGCGTGGAAGTACTTGAGAAAGGCATTTTTCGTAAAGGATACCTCATCCATATAAAGCTGCTTGAATCGCCTTTGGAATTTGCAAGAAAAATATTTGCCTCCGTATAGTACTTATCATGAGATAATTCAGGAAGTGTGCAATTGCACTAGGTAACAGTGACCGCATATGGTCCGTAAAGAGTCTAATCTCGTACGAAGGCGGATGGTTTGTCGTCGCAAAGTGGGCGCGAACGGAGTATGAAGCATTTACCATCGCTGATAGACATGACATACAGGACTCCGTTGACCGTTCGCGGGGTCGCAGGGGGGGGGGGGGGGGAGGAGGGGTCCATTTACCTGACATGACCGCCTTCGTCCGGGACTAGCCATTGAAAGTATGGCAATACGACTTTTGAAGATCAGTTTCGGCTCAAAATAAGATGTCACCAATAAAGGCACATTCCTTGAATAGCTCTAGCTTAGAATGAATTGTACGAGTTCTAACCTAAGCTAGTAGACCGACCAATCATGCTCTGGCGCTTGTTCCGCTTTTTGCAAGTAGTTAGTTTTATAGCTTTCTGTTCCAATCTATGTCATTTCATTTCTGTGCCCAGTCCTAAGTTTCTATCTGCGATTGCATCTATGAAATAACATAACATATGTTTTCTGCTTGAGTTATTGAAGCTTCTAGTTGTGACACAAACCAGTTTCTCTTTATCGTTTGTACTCATCGTGATAGGTTTGAATTAACTTGCTCTCTTATCTGGAATGTATCTGAAATGGCAGAGAACTGTATCTCAAATATGTAGCTGCTGATAACATTTTCCTTGCTTTACCCTAACTTGTTTACGGAAATTTTTTGTTACCATGGTCAGACTTCACTTTCCATAGATAAGAGCATTGTTTTACTTAAGTCTTTAGGATGTGCTGCTGCGGCTGATAAAAATTTCTGCGAAATAAAAATTTGGAACCTTTTTTGAGAATTTTTCTTCTTTTTTACTTTCATAATAGATGTCGAAGTATTTCTCTTTACCTTGCCTAACATTAGCTTTCTCAGCTTCTTCCGTCTGGTTACTATTGGCGAATACGATCGCAACTTAGGAATTAATTTTGGTGAACGTGACATGACACCGCGAAATTTTATGGAATTTCTTAAACGCTTTTTATGGATGAAAATGTAATCGTAAAATTTCGTCCAGGTGTAAAAGGAACATATGGTATTGCTAGTATAAAGCAAGGTCCCATAGAATAGGATTTTATGACTACGCTTTCAAAGAATGGGAGGAGTGGCCTGAGGACCGGCATTTCTATTCCTGCACATCTCGAGTCCACTCTTCCATAATATGGAAACGTCACAGGCTGCATTTATTAGCTGGATTTCACCTCAAAACTTCTGTAATTTGTCCTGATGAATTCTCCCTAGCTAAGAATTAGTTCAGGCTACTTCCTTTTCGGCATCAGACCCCGGGCTGTCCTGGTTTACATCAGTCTGACGAACCACGACGTTGGGAATTTTTGCAATCAAGGCTTACAAGGGAGGTGTTTTCGGTCGAAGTGGCCTTTTCAAATGGAATTGACACGACTATAAAGGGCGTCAAACGCTAATTCCAAATCTGTCTTCGTTATCTGCCGAGCGCCCCTAGACGTCAGTTATGAGCGTTTTTTGAGTTGATTAAATGACTTGGGACAGTATTGGTCAGAATTGCTCAAATGGTCCAATATTGATTATCAAAGCACTTCATTTGAACAATATCTTTTATCCAAAGCATTCATACTCAAAACTGCTCTATTTGAGCGCTGAGAAGACCGTAAAATTTTATTTTACTTAGATTATGCGTTCATTTTTCACACCAAGAAAATATTCATAACTCGATATCTAGAGGCGCTCGGCAGATAAAGAAGACAGATTTGGAATCAGCGTTTGATGCTCTTTATAGTCGTATCAATTTCATTTGAAAAGACCACCTTCGACCGAAAACACCTCCCTTGTTAGATTCTTCCTACCCGCACCTTGCACCATCAAGTATCTATAGGCTCCCTTCAATGAAAATGTGCATTCACGACTAAGGAATACTTACAGTTCAGAAAAAGTTGTATCAAGCTACACTTGCAATACCAATTTTAGGCGCGCCCGAAGAGAACTATGGAGCACCATGTGTAAAGATAAATGTAGAGTAGTCTTTTACAAATAAATTATCAACTTAAATTAATTTGTCAAATCCGGGCTTCACAAGGGGTGTTTCGCGCTCCATCATATAAAAACAGTGGTTAATCCACTAAAGTGTTTGAGCAAATCTTGCGTTAGCACCTGGACTCATGGTGCTGTAAATTGGCGAGTCCTATCTAATCAGTTGCTCATGGTACAGATCAACCGGTTCATTTGTGGCTGAAGAAAGCAAATCCAAACTCTGGCCCAGTACCATACTCTTTTCGCCAGTATCTTCGAGTACGGTAGTGGGCGAGATTTGATTGCTCGGCCACAACTGAATCATATGAGCTGCCACTTGGGCAACGCTTAATCTCTTAAATGGTACCCAAGCAAGAAAAAAACAGAAATCCAAGTCAGCTGGACATCTCCTTGAAGTGTCACAGAATTTTGATTGATTGTCATACTGTTCAAATCTGGAAGCCATTCGTGCTCTAGCGCCGTTCTTCATGCAAAAGTGAGGTTTTTAGTGCTAGTGCACTAACATGGCGACACTACCATGTATATATTTCTGTCTGCAAATTCTAGTGGCCATTGCACTCTACTTAAGAGTAACGTACGCTTAGCGCAGTAGGGTGCAGCAATCCGGGATAATAACCATAATCGTTTGTCTTGTAAAGGGAAAAGCTGCAAAAATTGGTGGGAGAGTCATATCTAGGAGGGGGCTTCTCGTCCAAAGTTACCGTTTACAACATGTCTAGTCATGGCTTGATTATATGAGTTAGAAGCGAGAGGAATGCATTGCTTTGCTCTAGTTTTCGAGTTTATTTCAAAACTGTTTTTGTCATCGTGATTTTCGAGATTACAATTTTGCATGGAAAGCGATGAAATTCCTTCATTCTAACAAATACGATGAGATTTCGTGTGCGTGAAACCAGAAAATGTTCTTCAGCGAACTGTGGTGAGGGAAGGGGGCGGGGAGTGAGAAATGAAAAAAAATCCAAATACTCTGAGAAGGATATATAAAAAGGCCACTTCTATGGAAAGAGGTCGAAAAGTTTTGTGAAAACATTGATTTTTTTCTATAGATGTAGCTTTCAAGTTTTTTCTCCTGAAAGTTGTCAACGTTTTTTTCCTTCCTCCCCCCCCACCACCATGCAGTGCACTGAAGAAAATGGCTTTCTGGTTTCATGCACATGAAATCAAATTGGATTTGTTAGAATGCTAGGAATGGTTTCAACCGCATTCCATCCGAAAATGTGATTTTGGAAATCCAATGAAGACGAGAAAAGAAGAAGGCCTTTGCAGCGCAACTTTTTCTCATTGGCATTCTCACAAAAACTGCTTTGGTATGCCGTGTTTCCGGTCAGCTATCCTGTCATGTGAGGATGTTAACCTAAATAGCTATTTTAGACGCTGTCCAAAGCATTGTTTTGTTCTGGCGGCGAAATAGCCTTGTGTGCTATCATTAGGTATTTGATTAATGAGGGTTTTACTGGAACTATGGCCTATGGGTTGCGCCGCGATAAAAATGCATAGTTACAGTTAGAGAGCATTTTATAACTCTTAAATGGCCAGATTTCCCAATTGTTATGCAAAAGTGTGACCGGTGCGCGAAGTTAAGAAAATTTTGGTATAAAAGGTTTGAATTTCAGTTGCAGACAGTCTCCGCAAAGTTAAACAGTTGTGCTTTGAACGTGTCTTCCAAAATTTTTTTTTTGCTTCCTGCAATTTTTTGCTCTGCCCTAGCATTCGAAATTATATACGAGTAATTTACTAGATTTGCTCACAAGCATCTTTGCGTTTAACTTCTGGATAAATGTGCTTTCTCTGTCTTGAGAAGGCTTTTCCCAAAGTGAATTTTTTTTTTACATTTCCATGTCATCTGCAACTCTTCGAGTATATAACTGATCTAGTATTTTTCTCATCCTGCCTTTTCAAAATCTATGAAAAAAGTCATCAAGATGATTCTTTCCCCATAGTCTAGACACAGGATGTTTATTAGAGGACAGAACTTATGGATAATTCCTTTTTTGCAATGAATTTTGGCCTAAGAGTATTAGAGAATTTCGAGATTTGGATTTCGATGAATTTTTGGAGTCAACTGACTTTTATTGAAACAAAAGCATGTATAGAAAACGTGAATGTAGGCTTAGAAATGTAAAACTTTTTATGAAATTGATTATCTGTTTAGATAAAAGGTTTCAAAAGGTGTGAAGAACCTACATCAATTGTGTCATAATGTCTCAAAATTTCTTGAACCATGCGACTTTATACTGCTTATGTTTAGCTCCCTCTCGGTGTTCTATTTTTAGAGAATTAATAAAGTTGCTCAATTTTTCCATCTCAAACGTTAGACCAAACAAGATCTGCATAGAATCGCTCATCGAACGAGACAGTATCTCCGCCCGAGTTATTACTGGAATGTAATAGTCAGCGCTTGACCTGTTTCAGCGAATCCGTTATGTTCTGCCTAAATGGCGCTAAATTGACTAAAAATGCCTACAATTACTCGTTTCCAGTCTTCCAGCAATTTTTCTCCTTTTACGACTGAATGTGAGAAACGTTATTCTTTGCAATAATGCGGGAACTGGGCTGCGAACGGCTAGTTGTTTGTGAGAAATGCAAAACAGTCAGATCGTATGGTCTGCAGAATATTCAATAGCGAGAGAACTGTGCGCGTGGAATATGTTGATAGTATGAATGGAACTTGTGTGGACAATGCCAAAATATTGTTTACTTTGATCTGTTATCGATTGATCGATTTGGTCTCGTTTTGCTCGAAAAATTTTCGTCTTGGTCTTCATTCTCTCTTTTTCATTTTATTAGACTGTATGATGGATGTATATTCATGTCAGATCAACTTGAATGCCATCAAAAAAAATTTTTTTCTGAACAGAAACCAAAAATTTGGAAACAAATTGTTGAATAACTTTAGGATCAGTATGCTTGCATACGCGATGTGTATGAAGATTTTTTCAATATATTTTGAGAGTTCACCAAAATATAGATTCAATTTGATATGTAAATTCCTCTTTTCTCCCTAACTTGAAAATCTTCTATATTTAGAACCTCTTTTTCGCTTTTTTGCTGCTGCATTTTAATCGTTAAAAGCAAAGAAAGCACAAAAATAGATTGAAACTTTACTTTAGCTAAGTGTTTGATAATGGAATATACTTTAAAATGTGAATATTCGAATCACAGTATCTATTTCTGCCATAATTATATTCTGAATGTAAGATATTTGCTGCTAAGTCTATAGTTAGAATGTGCTGCCGACAGTTTTGTTTTCTGCGTTGTTCCTGGTATTTTTTGAAGAGGAAACTGCAAGAAATTGTGCAAAAATTGAAATCAATTTGGCAATTTAACGGTAAGTAGAATTAGAATGAATTAGCTGTTGACTAAGTAATTTTGAAAATAAAAAGGTATCAGATACAGTCAGTCAATCAGCTGCTTTGAGATTCCCCCTCCTTCGGTTCCCTTTCAGTATCTTTTCCTTGAAATCATTAGTATACTGACGTAGTCAAGAGACATTTAGTCGTTCAGATGCATTAAAATTTTTTCTCCCTCGGTTCTTTTCCAAATCCCTTCCTTTTTTGAAATAATGGCGTATCCATGAAAGATAGAGTCACTTGATCACCATCGTTTAAAATTTTTCCTCATTTCTCTTCCATATCCTTTCTATTTAATTTTCTCAGACTAAAGACGTAGTAGCCCTTTATAACTCCTTGCTTGAGCGAAGCCTTCATGTATTAGGTTGGCTCGAAAGTTCTGGGACATTTTCGGACTAAATTTGCTATTTTTCGAAACCCAATGCATTTACATCCTCGAAAATTTGCGGTTGTACTCCCCCTTGCCCGTAGCTGATATCTAAGCAATTGGGAGGAGCTTAGGACCAAAGGGGGCGGAGTTTGCCACTTTTCAATCACCTCAATTTTCTTGTTGTTTAAGGTCAAGTTCCGCACAAACTGTGATTGTAAGTATATAAGTAGGTTTGTACTATAAATTGGAGCATGCAGGGATTTCAAAACTTTTATAGAAGCTGGAAATCTGGGTTAGGTCAAAATCCTATGTTTTGAAATTTTCGCCCGAATCTTCACAGGAAACATTGATGTTGCTTCTGCTTACCATAGTTCTGTAGAGATTGCTTTCCTCTATTTAACGGTATGCAGCATGCCCCAATTATTGCCTATATCCAAACAAAAACTCTGTCTAAATCCGATGTCCCAGAACTTTCGAGCCAACCTAATAAATCAAAAGTTCAGGCCTTCTAATTACTTTTATTGGAAGGAATAGATAGAAGGAATAGATTTGAGTAGAAATCAGATTTCTGTTTTGCATGCTCTCATAATGTATTGATTTTGGCTTTTGTTTCCCAATCTTCTCTTTTCTTGTTTCTTTCGTTTCTTAACCTGCGTTTTGAATTATCTCCTTTTTGAGGTTTCCTCTTCAAAATTTTGTTGGATTTGCATGTTCCAGACTCATCAAATGTGCGAACATTTGATGAGTCTGGAACATGCAGTGTTGAAATTGCTTTTCTGTCATACTTTCTTTTCCTTTTCCGCTAACTTCATCGAAATCTCATTTTCGCTTGCTTCTTACAAGTTTCTTCGAGAATTCATTGCGTTTCTAGGAGAAATGTAGTCATGAGATGTAGAAATTGTCGTTTTTCCTGAGAAGCTGGTCGAACTTCCTTGTAGGGAAATTGTCTTCGTAATTCTATTCAAACCTCCGCACCATCTGGGGTTTTGGAAACAGCTGTTGCTATGCTATGCAAACATGCAAACCTTTTATGAACTCATCGGGGTATCAGTTTTGGACGTTAATGGTCTTTCGTGATTTCTAGATGTTTTCTCTTGATAAAAAAACCTTTTCGGAATGCTCTTCCTCCCGTATGACTATGATTTTTACGCCATTTTTTCTGCCATTTTTTCCATTCCCATCCGCATAGTGGTTCACTTCTGCTCCCATATTTGTTCGACTTTGGTTTGTGAACGGCTGATCGTCATGTCTCTTCTTTGATCGCGCTATTCTTACTTCTTTTACCCGACAGATCAGACACTGACTGAACGGAATAGGGCTGGTGACGAGAGTCTATAGAGATAACGCGATGCTCGCTTCATCGCTCAAGTTTATGTTGGATTTTTTGACAGGTCGAGGATTATTTTTTATTGAGTTGCTGAGAACTGTGAAAAAATTTAGGAAGTAACTCAGCGATATTGCTCCAATACTCAACAGAAAATAGATCAGCAAAATATTGATAGAAAATTTTTTTAATGCACATTAAAATATTGGTTATTTAGATAAATCAATGATCACCTAGTGACAAGGTTATGCGACTTGGTTATTATCTTTAAAAAATTTTTCTTACTCAAGCTGATGCCTTTTATCTTTTTTTGAGCTTGTTCCCTCGTTAATCTCTTTTGCTCCTTTAAAATTATTTGATTTTTGGCTGCTGAAAAAAATCCAAAATCTCATTTTACGCCACGCCCTTTTCGGAGTGTCTTTTCCATTTTCTCCCATGCAAGTGTTTGGCTCGACGCGCATGACTAGCTGTCATGTCATTTTAGCTTCACACTTTCTTTTATGGCCACTTTGTGAAATTGTAGATGTAGAACCTTTTGCCAGAGAGTGATTGAAAAGTTAAGGGTTTATGTCAGTCCAGGAATGCTCGTTTGTGGGAATTCATTTTACAAGGAATCGGTACTTTTGAGTTTTTTTAGTCTGACTATGCATTTTAAACGATCTTTTTTGAGTCGTTGAGTCCCGTGATATCTTCTACTATGACGCAGATTTTCATCTTTGCGAAAGACTTGATTACAGCACTATGATCTGATGCTTTGAAGTTGGCTTTTAAAAATTTGTTTGATTTTTTATTCAATAGAAATTTGGGATTAATGATAAAGGAGCTCTTGAGAGATTTGATAGCTCAAAGAAACAAAGTTTCACTGTGATTGTCCTGACGATAGGTTACGTCAAAAACTAGAAAATCATATTTCTGAAAGGATAGCCCTAGATGTGATTTTTTGGTGTAGAGAAGAACTATCGCTAGGGCAATTGTTGTGACATTTATCCCTTTTGAACACTTGGGAATTTTCCCGTCTTGCAGGTGTTTCGGGGACAATGTAGAATAGTGCAAGTTTGGAACTAGAAAATGAAAGCTGCAAGAGCTTTTTCATTGTTTTCCTAAGAAAATCGCGCATTTGTGTGCGCTTACAGTGATTGCCATGACATTTGATATCCCTATCTAGTTTTGCCCATCTTGCGAACGGGAACTGTACAGAGACATTACGAAGGCAAAATGACATTTTCCACATTTCAATTGTTTTCCTTTCGATAACAAGCGTACGCTGAAACATATCCTTGTAAAAGGTTAGATTTGTACGAGTAGGTTTTCGCCGTATTGCTCCCCCTCCCCATCCCCCACTCCTACCCTAACTTCATGTAAAAAGAATTTGGTAAAGGTTAGTAATATTGAGTTGGTGCAAAACTTGTTACATTATTCAAATCAATAAATTTCAATCCATAAACCTAATTCAATAGTTTTGCATCCAAAAATGAAGGAAGGCTTATGCTTCACCGCAGTCACCTAGGAGTACCTTTTTGGCTAGCTTTGGAGAAACAAGGTTTAAAGAACTTCCTTCCGTGATTCTAGCTAGCTACAGCAGCGCTTGTGATTTTTTACATAGCAGTAGTCCATAAAACATTGGCAGGTTTTAATGTGAAAATGTAGCGACAAAAAATTTTCAGAAAAAATCATTCTGCAGAAGAAATCCCCTAACTACCGCATCTTCTCAAAAGTACAAATCGAGACCAGGAATTTGACTCATTGTTTATCTAATGCGCTGTGACATGCTTTTTTAAGTGCGATAAATTGTGTTTTTGCTGAAAAAGTGCACTACTAGGGATTTTTTTTTGCAAAATGACCTTTTTTACGACTTTTTGTTTCGTGTTTTTTTTTGTCATGCTAGATGAAAGTGCTGCATGGTCTATTGTTTTTAAATTTGAAAAAAGTCTTTTGTTTTTAAATTTTTTACAAATTTTTCTGAACTAGCAAAAAACTTTGAAAAACAAAAAGGCGAAACATACGTAAAGAACCCATCTTATCAATTTTTACTATATAGTGGTTTGTGATCAAACTAGGAGTCATGAAAGAATTTTTAAAAGCTTTTTCTCTCATTATAGCCAACAAGAAGCTGCCTTCAGAAAACTCTCATAAAGTGCAAACCTCTTTCTTTTGTATACAGAGTCTTGTTTAGGTTTAGCCTTTAAAAAGTTATTAATTTTTTCTTTAAATTACGCAAGGACTTTAGCAGCAAGTTAATAATTAATGTGCAAGACATCGTGAATAGTGGTGATTTAATGACTATGGAGAAGTTCGTTTTCGTTTTTTTTTTGTTCGATTGTAAAAAGACCTTCACGCTCCAGAGCGTGGAAGAAAAACTCATCAATTTTGATGACCAGCCCCCCTAGGAGAAATGATTTGTTAGAGTCCCTAGTGTTTGTCTTTGTTCGCTGCAAGCGTTTATCACTTTGTTGTTTTTTCAGAATCCGCATTGGTATCATCTTCGGTTTGCGTGATCAAAAGCGGAGAAAGCACAGATAAAGCACTTAGTGAATCAAAACCGAATAATGTGGACAATATGATTGTCGAGGAAGACATAAAGGTAAATATTTGTTTATGGAAATTTCGGTATTGTATTTGAAAAACTGATGACCGTACTCATTTGCGAGTATAGAAAACCTTCATAAGTTCTCGAAAAATTGCCGAGAAAAAGCCATTCTAAAGCAGAGTTTACGTAATTTTAAATTAAAGTATGCCTACCGTAGTTGATTCATTGGCTCACGATTGAAATCACCAAAAAAAACAAATTTACCTAGTTTCCTGATCTAAGAAGAACTCAGTTCTTTGTGGTTTTTCTTCCTTGCAGTTGTTTAGCATACTGTGCAATGCTAAGGCGAAAATGATTGTAATGAATAGCTACAGTATGCCTACCGTAATTTTCTAAGAATTGCTGGGAGAATTTTGCAGCATGTCTGTTAACACATTCACATTCATTCAAGGCCAATTTTTCGATTACTGCCGTTTTGGAACAGAGCCTTTTTCGCTTTGTCAAATTTACGACCCACCCGTAGGTCGTATTGTCCGAAATGGTAGTCTTTTTGGAAAAAATTTAAAAAATGTCTCCGAGAATTTCCCCACAAGGGTTATCGGAGGCGCTGGCTAAAATATGATCCATTTCAGTTTTGCAGTATACGGTAAGGCTACTGTAGTCATTCTGTACGAACCCGACATCATGGATTTTCATGAGAAATTGTGTTTTGAGGTTATTTCACGTGCTATTTACGATTATAGTGTCCATTGTTCACTACTTTCCTACAGTGGGACTACGGTAGCAGTACGATTAAATTTTCGTAAGAATGAAGAAACTGATCTAAAAAAGCGGTATTAGAACTTGAGACTATCATTTTCGTAATCAGCATTCTAAAAAACCTATATATTTGAGGTTTGGGCTTCTGGGATGAACAATGCGAAAATCAATAAAATCAATAAAATCGATAATTTTGATGGGCTGACATCAGTCTCGTGCCCTCCCTGTATTTCTCATGCATGCAAACTTGATTTTTCAAAAACAGCACCACTCTGCGAAGAATTTGAGCTAAAGGCTGCGCTTTACCTATATCTACCGTATACCTACCGCAACATTACTTTACACTATTCCGAACCCGGACCACTCCGGCTGGAGCTTCGCCAAGGTGTCCCTAATCATGTGCTAGAACCCCGTAGAATTTCATTGAATACTGGCAGAGCTAGAGCTTCAGGGATCTTACGATCCACCGGTGGGTCGTATTGTCCGAAATGGCAGAACACTTAGGACCCGCCGGTGGGTCGTATTGTCGTGAATGTGTTAATAGACTCCACATTTTCAGAATTAATGTGCAGTATCAAAAATACTGCAATCACAGTACTGCTACCGTATTTGCACAAAAACTCCACTTGACTTGATGCCGCATAAGGTGTATTCTACTAGAGGATAAATAATGGGTGAATAACATCTTCCCTCTCTATCGGGTTGCCTAACATGGTCATCGTTTTCACAGCGTATGGAAAGCCTAGTATTGGCTTTCACAAAATACAAAAACAAACATGAGTCAGTGTTTATTCGCTTTGCGCACAGTTTTCCAACGTTTTTCCTTCCTCTGGGAAATGTCTGTGAATCAGTTATGGTACCACGTTTTCTTGCAGTGCATGCTGACTACTGTAATTCTATGTCATTTTCTTCATTTTAAATTTTTTATGAGAGCGCAAGCCACGAGAATTGAGTTTTTTAGAGGATTAGGATACAATATGAACAGGGATTATTTTATGTAACGATTTAGTAGTTTCTGGAAATATTGCTCCTTATTTCCCATGTTTTTCATTTCAATTTTTCGGTATTGGATGATTTTCTGTCAATTTTTCATGACCATAACACTAGAATTTACATAATCTAGTCTACATGCAAATGCAGATGTATTTGCCTACAGGTCAACAATGTGTCATCTTTTGAAAAGAAGATGATCATGTATCAAACGAGTGGGCCATACAAAATTTTTGAGTAGATTATGTGAAAAGTGCATGAAGTAGTGCAAGTGGATCCTAAATGTTTTGCAGATGTGCCAATGCGAGCATCAAAGTATGTACTCTAAGTGACGTGTGCGTGAAATCGAGTTAGAGGATTTTGCAGTAATGCGTGAATAAAATAGACGGATCCAAATTTCATGTGCAGTCACAGAATAAATATGCATTGGCTTCTTACATATTTTTTCTATGCTGTCATCTCAATTCTAACGGTACGAGGAATTGTTTTGAATGTTCCAACTTATTTATGTCCTTGCATACGTTAGACACGTGCCATAAATATCCACTTCATCCACTTCATCCACTCCTTCCCCTTCGCTAGTTAAATCAGTGAACTGACCACTAGCGAAGCAGATGCTCACTTGATCCACTTGATCCAATTCGCTATTGGTCAGCTCACTGATGGTGAACTGGTTCAAGTGGATCAAGCTTGGCGCGTGTCTTAGCACTTTATTCACAACAATAAAAGCAAAGCATACCCAGCATATGGTTGTAATCGTTGAGAATCAAACTGAGTAAGTTAGCTGGAACCCGAATTGTTGAAAGATTTGCTGTCCTTTCGAAGGGCTTTCTGTAAGTTGTCTACATAGCCATGAGAAGCCTAACTTTATCTAGAGTCGTGTAAATTTTCGGCTTGATATGGTGTGTTTGCGGTGTCGAGAAAACCGGTAAAATTTGCGCGTAAACAAATAGCCACGCCAGCAATGCCGGCATTTTGCGCGCGCAAGTGGCCGGCGTCACAGGTTTATTCTATCTGTTCACGCGCAGGTCTTACAGCATTTTGTCGGCACCGCAAGCACATCATATAAAGGACTAGCTGGCTTACCCGGCTCCGCCGTATCCGGACCAAACTTGGCACACATACACTTCGGGCCCCGGTGGGTGTCACAGTCCACTTTTCGTTATCGATCGATGTCGATTTTACCGATTTTTATCGATTTTTTGGCAAAGTTCACCTACAGGGCTAGGAGTTGGCACAGGGGGGAAGTGAGCATGGGGATTCCGAATACAATATTAGTTTTCAGAATTATCGATTGCTTTTATTGATTTTATCGATTTTTTGGCAGAGTTCACCTACAGGGCTAGGAGTTGGCACAGGGGGGAAGTGAGCATGGGGATTCCGAATACAATATTAGTTTTCAGGATCGTCCATTACTTTTATCGATTTTATCGATTTTTTTGCAAAGTTTGACCTGCGGGGCTGGGAGTTTGCACAGAGGGTAATCGAGCATGCAGATTACGAATACAATATTAGTTTTCAAGATCGTCCATTACTTTTATCGATTTTATCGATTTTTTGAAAATTTGAGCTAGGGGGCTGGAATTTGGCACAGGGGTGTTCGAGCATGCTGATCACCCCCCTTGGGGATGATCAGCATGCTCGACTACCCCCCTTTGCCAACTCCCAGCCCCCTAGCTCAAACTTTGCAAAAAAATCGATAAAATCGATAAAAGTAATCGATAATCCTGAAAACCAATATTGTATTCGGAATCCCCATGCTCGATTACCCCCCTGTGCCAACTCCCAGCCCCGTAGCTCAAACTTTGCAAAAAAATCGATAAAATCGATAAAAGTAATCGATAATCCTGAAAACCAATATTGTATTCGGAATCCCCATGCTCGATTACCCCCCTGTGCCAACTCCCAGCCCCGTAGCTCAAACTTTGCAAAAAAATCGATAAAATCGATAAAAGTAATCGATAATCCTGAAAACCAATATTGTATTCGGAATCCCCATGCTCGATTACCCCCCTGTGCCAACTCCCAGCCCCGTAGCTCAAACTTTGCAAAAAAATCGATAAAATCGATAAAAGTAATCGATAATCCTGAAAACCAATATTGTATTCGGAATCCCCATGCTCGATTACCCCCCTGTGCCAACTCCCAGCCCCGTAGGTGAACTCAGCAAAAAAATCGATAAAAATCGATAAAATCGATATCGATCGATGACGAAAAGTAGCCTATGACACCCGCCGGGGCCCGTAGTGTATGTGTGCCAAGTTTGGTCCGGATCGGTTCAGAAATGGAATTTTCTATTCGGAACATACGTACACACAGACAGACAGACAGACAGACAGACAGACAGACATACAGACAAACAGACATTCAGCTTTATATATAAGATGAAATCTACTTGACCATTGGTTTTTGACTAAAGTTATGCACTTGCGAATTGCAGTAAATCTGAGTGACGATTATGATTCAAAGAAGAAGTTGTCATCAGACAGTTTTGATGCTCGAAACCAACATCTGCTATGGTGAACTAGCCTATCTTTGACAATTTTGGTCATCTCTTAGCTAACATTGCAAATTTTGAGCTTTTCGAAGCACACCTGGGCTCGAGGCTTTTTGAAAAAGCATATTCTGGAGTACTTGGAACCTGTAAGTTTTGCTTTAAAATTTTGAAAACTAGATTCTTTAGTCTCAAAGGATGTTTTTGTATTCTAGAAAACGGGAATTTTCTTCATTCTAGTCTGTGAAACAAAAATTGTTTCGTATAATGTCACTGTCCATGGTGATCAGAGAAACATTATCGTATTTCTTGACTCGTTCAATAAATTTGAAAGGTCTATTGATTCATTTTGGTACTTCTCCATGACCTACTGTTTTAGCCAAAAGTATCTGTGCTCAGTGGATATTTTCACGAATTGGCTTGGTTTTTAAATGTATCATTCAACTCTTCAATTTTTATGAATTGAGCAATGTATACAGTGGAATGCACACATCATTTAGAACATAAATCCAGTTTTATACTGTTAAACCCATTACTTTTAAAATGACTTTTTCATATATTAGGTTGTAACAGAATCAATGCAGGTTTTGAATTCCAACCGCAATAAGTCGTACACTTCTCATTTCTAAGTAGATTGCAAAACACCATTCGATAGAGCAAAGCAATCTCTACAAGGTGACAATCTTGCTTTAGCAACAACTTTGGTCCACCACGAGTTTCGAGCCAAAAACTAAAAAGATTCAGCTGTCCGAAAAATTGAGAAAAATCGTAACTCAGTCCGTAAAAAACCTACAAAAATTTTAACTTGCTCACGTAAACACTATTCTCATAAGACATCTATATACACCTTTGCCGTATTTTTTTCTCCGTTAAAAATCAAGAAAACGGAAATTTTCGTGCGTTTGTCAAAGTGATGATGTGCCCTTTCCACATAGGTAGCTGTATACTACAGACCTGTAGAAGTACTAACGCAAATTTTCAGCTCTCTACAAGCTTTAGTTCTCGAGTTATATCGATTACAGCTTTCCCTAGTCAGATGGTCCAAGCTAAAATTCAAATTTCTCGAGAACTAAAGCTTGTAGAGAGCTGAAAATTTACGTTTGTACTTCTACAGATTTGTAGTATACAACTACTTATGTGGGAACGGCACAGCAACACTTTGGCAAATGCACGAAACCGTTTACTTGTTTTCTAACAGAGAAAAAAATACGGCAAAGGCGTATATAGATGTCTTATGTGAATAGTGTTTACGTGAGCAAGTTAAAATTTTTGTGGGTTTTTTAGGAACTGAGTTACGATTTTTTTCAATTTTTCGGACAGTTGAATCTTTTTCGTTTTTGGCTCGAAACTCGTGTTGAACCAGAGTTTTTGCTAAAGCAAGATTGCCACCTTGTAGAGATTGCTTTGCTCTATCGAATGGTACTCTGCACCCTATTTAGAAATGAGAGGTGTATGACTTATTGCGGTTGGAATTCAAAACCTGCATTAATTTTGTTACAACCTAATATTTTTAAAATGACTTTTTTCCTCATATTTAGCGCAAGGCTTATGGATCAGTACGATGATGGGGAAAAATTCTCTACAACTTACTCATCTGTGTAATTAGCTGCCATCATCTGCAAAAGCTTCACATTGAGAAAAAGCGGACGTTTCGTAAAATCACGGTTTACGAATTTTTATTTTCCCGAATTTTGCAAGATCGCTGCTGTTTAACTTCTGGGCGCTAAACTTTAAAATGTTTCTGGTTATTGCTAAACCAGTGCGTCACCTCTGCTTCGCAGAGGTTCGCACTGGCTCTACTATCTATGTGCCTTACTCATTCTCGTAAAATCGTGGCACTGGAACTCACCGCGCTATGCCGACTACCACGAATAAAATGTAAACAACCACTCATTTAGAGAGTCTTTTCAAGTGAGATCGGTGATTTCGAGTGGATGAAACTTTTCGTAGGAAGGCAAACGCAAATTTGAATAGGTTTTTGGATTTGTCATGGTTTGGTAGTCGCCATAAAGGTAATAGTAACCGTGAGCTACATCTCTGTGCGAAAATCTTCTCAAACGCTTAGCTAGAACCTTGGCAAGTTGACCATTTACACAACCAATTCATTTTGGCGCCGTTTTCGTTATGTAGTAAACTTTCGACCACTTTTCTGGCTAAACTCCATCGCTTGCACATTTGCTTTACCAAACTCATCTACGACTCTGCAAAAAGTGGTGATACGGACCGAATTTTGCGGTACAGAAGCCAGGTGGACCCGTTTGGTGCGCAATTTCTGAGGGATCAACTCAACGAATCTGCTCGTGCTTTTGCGTATTGGACTTTTATGCGGGTAGCATGCTCTGTGCAAAATTTGAGCCCAGGAGATTGGCTGAAACGCGCTCCACGAATTTCGTAACAGACACACAAACACACACACAAAGTCACATAAACACCCTTAGCCCGTTATTATAAGTCATGATAAACCGTTAACCTCTGATTTTATGGAGCTAGTGATTGAATGGCTCTGTAGCTCGGTGCGACAGCTAGTGTGTGCCTGCAAAATCTAGTTTATTTCATCTTTGCTTTTTCAAACTGTATATAAGAGATAAATTTAATGAAATGGTCGTTTCCGATTTTATTACAATTCCTTTTCCTACTCCTCTTCCTCTTCTTCACTAATTCTATTTTTTAAATATCTCAATTTACGTTTTTTTTTTCAGTCAATAAACAGTATCGCCAGCAGCGGTCTAGCCTATCACACTGCCAACGACGAAGAAGATTGTTCATCGTCCATAAGTGCCGATTCGGATGTAATGGATACAAGGACACTAGTATTTGGGGAAGAAGCACTTCCCGAAATGAAGACCACCATGAACGAAAATTACCACTCTCGTAATGGAAGAGAAGTCGAGCGAAAAAGACGAGGCTCACGGGATCCTGTAAAAATCCTGCCGGATATTCGAGTTGAGGTTTGTTGATAGTGATTTTTTTTTCTTGGGTATCTCACGCTTGAGGGAGGGACTAGGCGAATATTTCAAAGCAAATGCATTTTCGGGAAGATTTAAAGTTGTATTGTATTTGATATCTTTTTGTTAATTAGTCAAAGTTACGGTAGGATGCTGTAGATCATGGCTATTCAATGACTTTGCTTGAGCACATAAGTCGACATGTTTGGTAAGCAATAATATTTCACTGAATTTGAAGATTCCAGTGGCGCACCTTTTTAAATACAACGGACTTACCATAGCCATTTTATGGTTGGTTAGTTGTATCAAGTTGTATCAAATACAATAATACAGTCTACTTACAGTAACAAACTTTGAATTCGCGGATATTTTCGTTTAACCTAGTAGTTCTACTTATCTACAGTCTTTCATATCATAGTATCTTGAGAACAGTACGCTCTGTAGGCAATATACAGGTCGTTTCTACTACAATGTACCTACAGTAATGCTTAAAGGCAGCGTCCGGGCAAAATTTCGCCTCCCATGTTTCCGCCATTCTGGGGCCTTTCCGTGGCCCTGATTACAGTTGTGAAGTTCAAATTGTTCAAAACCCCCAAAAAACCCGATTCCTGGGGACCCTCTCTTCAAGGAGCGGACGAGTTTCGGATTGCTCGTCCCCATCACATGCCAGCTTGAGGAGCTGCACTGCACGGATGCTGTTGCATTGCAGTGTGCAGTGCAACTGCAATGCAACTGCACACCTGCGTGAGCACTCGTCCTCAGGGGTGGTTTGTGATACGAAGGGATGGTTTGTGATACGTATCACAGGCCCGTATCTCCTTTTAGAGGGCACATCAAAGGATTGGACCAAGCAGATCGGATACTCATGGGCCCCTCTTTACAACTCTGTGCTAATCTGGGTGGATGGGTCTTGCCTGGACGCTGCCTTTAAATTCGAAACGAAGTAAGGCACAAATTGCTAACAGACGATCAAAACTTACCTGATGTCTTGCCGAGTGCAGTACACACCCTTACCAGTTCATCGGCTGTTTTACAGTACACCTACCAAATCTGTGGATGCTGACAATTTCAGCAGACGTAGTTAAACGTAGCTTACCTGTGAGCTTCTTCATCATCTCTCCATAATGCTGCACAAAAAACTGTAGTGGCTTGTTTCTGCATCTGTTTTTTTTTCTCTGAATTAAATTTCTCCAAAAACTTTTTTCTGAAAGAAAAGTTCAAATTAGCATTGCAATAGAAAAAACCATAGTATTGCTCCTAAAAAAGAATGCATTTTCACTGCATCTGCAGTATCAAAATGGAAAATGTATTAGAAAATCGTTCGGCATTCATCACAAAGATTTTAGTTTCAAACTTTCTTATTGTCTTTGATTCAAAGCGGATACGCTCCAGAACTAATCCATTTCTCATTTTAATCTTTTTTTCCAGAATGATCATCGATCACTTCGAGAAGTAGTGTCATCGTTTTGCGATCCAAATACGAACGAAGAACAACGTGCACTGGATCTCAGCCTCATTAACAAAATGATTGAAAGTAACACCGCGTTCCTATCACGAACATGCATGAGAAATGATTTGATGTGTAAGTGTCTTCTAAGGAATTTTGCGCTCATTGAGTAATGGGTCATGATATCCATTGAGTATATGGGACAAACTCTAGTCATGATTTGAGACTCGAAAACGAGTATAGTGTTTTCAGCCTTGGGCCTGCTCAAAGGAATTGCACTAGTGACCGGAACGAAACATACGATGCTAGGTCGTGAAGTTCGTCGCTTGGTGGAGTGTGAAAACAGGGATAGGGTAATACAAGGTGAGCTAGTTGGATTATCTACATAAAGTTAGGAAATATGTTTTGATGAAGGTTTGGAAAACAATACTTTGTAGAATGGATTTAGTAGCTCCCAGGGTGAATGAGACTACATCGTTTCTGCTGAACGGGAGTAGTTTCAGACCAGATTATGGTGTAATAAATATCAAATAAGTATAATTGGGAAGTTTAATTCTCTCACGCGGCAAGACAACCATGTACCTGTTTTATGGCTTCTCATTTGATCTTTGCACATTTTCTCCTTCTTCCGATGTAAGATAATATTACTACTAATTTGTGAGATTTGCTCTCACGGAAAAGTACTCCGGAAACAACAACGCAACTTTATTCTGTCATGTCTTACTTTCACTTTTTAGTATTCCAGTTGCGGCTTATTTAAAACTCCAAATTTTTCTTTTTTTTTCGTTTCTCATAAAGAATTCTTGCCTCAATCACTAGTGGATCTTCATCTCTGTATCCATGTGAGTGCTTCACTTACATCATTGTTCGTTCACTCTTTCACATAAGTATTTATGGTTCCCTGCTTTATCTCGTTGAAGTTGATTTTCCTATTTTTGAAAAGACGGTCTGTACAAGTTCTTTCCAACATTTACTTTCGCTCCCCGTTTTCCGCTATGTTTCTGTCTTACAACATCGTACATGAGCATTTTTGTGCACAGTAGATGCTTGCTCCGTTGAAGATCATGAGTTTTTTCTTTTTGGAAGAAATGCTCTTGCACAAAGGTCGATGACGTTTTGACCATATTAAGGAAATGTTGAGCTATCAATTTTTTTTCGAAATCGTAGTTTCTTTATCGATTAAAAAAGTTAATTGCGCTACTTGTACCGGTTTACGTGATTTAATCAAATGCGCAACGCTAATTTTTCATTTTACTTTCTCATTTATTTTTTAGTTATGTGGATCGACTGATTTATTGTTTCATTTGCAAATTCTTCAAATGTTCGTTTTTTAGAGCCACCAAAGGAAACGCTGGACCGCCGATCAGCCATAGATTTGCTGTTCGAATGGTTCGATAATTCAGAAAATGGTAGCGAAGTGCTGAGAAAGGTGAGATTATTGAGAGACTATTGGAGTAGAAATGCAAATCTACCTGCTTTTTCTTACCTTGTTAGTAAATTTTAAAGGTTTTAGTACCAGCTTCTTCACATGTTGGCTGAAAATCCTAGAATGCCATCTACGAAGTGGGAATGCCTGATGTCTAGTATCTCAAAAATCCTAGAGGCTAAAAGCGTTGTGATGAGAAGAGGAAGATCAGACGCCAAAAAGGGTAAGCTTTTTGAGGAATCAAATAATGAGATTTTTATTCCTTTTTTTTTTATTTTGACTTCTAGAAACTAACACGAGCCGGCGACCTTATTCTGACATTCTAAATGTTAGCGCTGATGATACCAACATTTTACCTCGAGACTGTACACAACAGATAAGTTCGGCGTCAACCAGTCCGGCACCATCGGATCCGGGTGAAGAGGTAATAGATATTGAAGATAAGGATTATATGAGTCTGACCCATGAAAACGATTTCACAGAAGAAAAGACCCAGTAAATGAGATCTGTTCAATTTTTTGTTTCCTTTTTTGATGACCTTGCAAGTGCCAAAACATGCAATTTTCTCTGAACCATTGCGCATAATTTTTAGTATTTACGTATTGTGCTTTTTTTTTGTTGTGAAACGCTAAATATACAAATTGATACTTAATTGGAACATTTGCTTATTTTACTAAACGTACCCTTGGTTCAACTGGCTTGGCGGCTGGAAGGCGGGGCCTCGTGATTTAATTAGCTAGACAATGGTCGGAGAGCACGCATGAGGGAGAGACGCAGATTGCATCGCGGGCGCGAACGGCTTTAATTAGGTCATAAAGCCAGTTGAATCAGAGGTTAAAACTAATTAGCAGTAGAGTTTGGAAAGTATGGACAATCTCAATTAAGTGAATCGCATTTGGAATGGAAAAAGAAGTTAAGGCTCTTATCTAGGCTATCATAGATGCAAAAATGTTTTCGAAAGATCTAAATCAAGATTGGCTCCTACTTCTTTGGTTGATCTAGTCCTGGAAAACTTGGAAAGGTTTTCTTTGCAAAGCAAATTGTATTCTTTTCAGAAACCTAATGCTATTGCTGCGTCACCGAAGCGGAACTCCCTGGAATCTGATAGTCTTGTGCTGATGACAAATGCTCCAATGCCAAAAATAAAAATGAGACCACGGTAAGCAATTTTTCACATCATATCAAGTTCAAAGCTTTTCTTATAAGCTATATTTACATTTTTGCCAATATGCTAATCCATTGAAGCAATTTGTAAGAATCATAAATCGTGGGGTTTTTCGTTCGTTCATGGTGTTTGGTCACGGAGCAAACATCACCTGAAAGGCAAAAATGAATGAGTGCAATCCATCTTCAGCCGCGTGTGCATTTTTGATATACGGTCACGTATAGCATCTCCACTGGTGTCAGCCTAAAAAGTGTTGTGAAGTTTGTTTTTCTTGAAATAGTGTGAGACAGCTGTTCCTTTCGTTTTTATACACCTGCAATCCCATTTCCGTAGCGAGGACTTTTCGCATAGTGAAAGCGATGCTTATGCTGTGAAAAGGGGAAATGGGGACGTATCGGTTGCTTTTATATATTTGGAAGAGCTTCATACAAGGACGGTTCTGTCGCAAATGTGGAATAGAAAATTTTTTTTAATAAAAATTATAACATGGAAGCTTGAAAATGTGTTTTCACTGCAATGTCTTCATTAATGCTTGCCGTCCTCAATTTTTCAAAGACTTTATAGATTGTCCTATAGGGGCCCCTACCCTTGCGAAAAATAGGTTGAATTTCTATAGCAAAACAGCCAAAATATGAGTACAGCTACTTACAAGAACCTTCTTGTAAAGATGGGCGGAGTGCGAGGGGCGGAGTTAGTATTCGTGGGCGGGGTACGGCTCAAGCGTCACCAAAGGGATTTTCACATTTTCTCTGTATATTGCGCCTCACTGAAATAACCAAATGTATTCTGAGGGAGACTAGTACATAAGTAATACGGATAATATGTTATTATCATTTGGGCTAGGTTTGCAAGGCTCCCTTTGTGACAACATGGTGCTTTATTCTTCACTAAACCAACATTTTCCAGCATTTTATTATACGGGAGAGAAGCGTCAATAAAAGTGAATGTGATGCGGAGTTTGCGTCATTACGGAGTGCCACCATGCGCAAAAAGCCATAAAAATCTGGCATCTATGCCAAGCTTTTCCAACAAGCGAAGTGGTTCATTACAAGAGGCAACTAATCTTCTTGCGACTCAGCCTAAGATTTGGGTTCTTGTTAAATTGTTCTGCTCCCTAATTTGCAAATTTTTTACGAATTTTGCAGATGTAGATATGTTCTGGTAAGTTTATCATCGCTATAATCTTACAGATCCGTCTCGCGAAGTCGTGCCACTCGTCTTGCCTTGATACCTCCAAATGAACGTAATACTAATCAACTTATTGAACCATTAAAGCCACTGAAGATTGAAAATGGTCAGTAGTATTTGTCTGCCATATGTACTCCTCAACTATAAAATGTTCAGGACCTATAGATCCTGCCCTGGGCAATTATGCCTCTAAACCTGATGAAAGCCCATCTTCTCCTATACCACCTGCACCTGCACCGTCAACTCCACCCGAGCAACCTAATCCACCTAAGAAAGGCCAATCATTTTCTGTATCTTTTGTTACAACAATATCTCCTGCCAAAAAGCTTTGTAATGGTGAGTTTCTGTGATCATAGTCAAAGGTGGAAGTAAATCTATGTTTAGTCACCACTCCATGCACACCACCTCCAGCTCCACCTCCTCCACCTGCTGGCCTTCTGAAGAAAGGTAAATGCTACTTGTAAATGTTGTTGATATTTTTTGTATTGAAATATTGTATGTTTACAGCCGAACCCACTGCCATTTGCTCTACTAATGATGATCGTGCTGCCAGTGTCCCTCCACCTGCACCACCACCTCCTCCTCCTGGACTTCTGACTAGATCCTCATCTGAATCTGGTCAGTTGCTTTATTCAATAATTCGATGGCGAGCTCATGTTTTTGAATTCCAGCATGTTGGCCTGCCACTTCATCTCAAGCTGAACCATTGGCGGAACTGACAAAGTACGAATATCGCAGTTTCTTTTCCTGTTCTCATTCATCATCCTTTTTGCAGGTCATCCAACGTCGAAAATGAAGGATTAAATCCTTCAATGAGTTTGACAGGTATGTAGAAGTAAACGATCTTTGTTTCTTGAAAACCACTGACGTTTAGCTTTTTCTACTGATTCCGCTGCCGCCTCTAATGCCCCAACTGTGACTAGTGATGAAGACAAAAGTGAGTTTCTATAGTTAATTTTGCACACTTTTTTTCTTTTTTGTTAAGCCTTAGTTCTTCAATCTCCAATACTCAATCGTTTTAGAGCAAAATGATTTTTTTTTTGCCATGTTAAAAAAAGTATCATTATCACTTCCGCCCTTTCAATTAAGCCTATAATTATTCACGTTCACCTCCGTAGACCACACGTGAATCGAATTTTCTTGCAAATAATGTTAATTATGAAATCATGTCTTTATATAATGCTAATTTAGACCCTTCCTCAAATCAAACGACCGCCTCGCCGCCACCTACGCCAGCTCCACCACCACCTCCTCCACTACCTCCGCCGGGATTGCTCAGTAGGCTCAATCACGTGGAATCCACCACTCTTTTCCAAACAAATATTTTTTTCAGAAGTCCAGAATGGTGCTATCCCTCCTCCACCACCTCCGCCACCTCCTCCGCCGCCGCCGCCTCCACCAGGAATGTTTTCTAAGTCACCCACTGCCATATCGCCGTCATGTAAGTGCCTTCTGAGAACATTCCTTTTCTGTTACTATTGCTTCAAGCAAACATCGTTTAGGTACCGCACGAAGTGATGAAGTTTATCCCAAGAAGAAAAAGACCTACACGCTGTTGTGGCAAGCTGTCAGCCAACAAGCGATAACAAGTGGTTTCTTCTTCTCATTTTTCTTTCTTGCCTTTTTTTTATCTCTATAATTTGTTTCTCATTCTATTATATTGGTCCGATGATTTTCCTTGCTTAAGGAAGAATTGCTGAATTTCAGACGTTCATACTGTATGGAATGAATACACGCGACCTGAGTTTGGGGTAGAAGAAAGAGATCAGGTTTGGTTTTTTTCGGCATGAAGGAGTACTTAATAAGTTTTTCTTTACGAAAATGGTTGCAGGTGCAAATGTTATTTGAAAGAGCCGAACCTACTAACCTCTCTCGATTCAACACCGAAAGAAGAAGCCTGCGTGAAAGACCCAAGTCAGAGACAACGTTTGAGCTGCCGCAGCAGAAAGCGCTAAATCTTGAGATTGTACTTGCTAAGTAAGTATGCACATTTATTCTCTCGTGGAAGTTATATATAATTATTTTGACAGGCTTCGCCCACTATCCGTTATGGACCTTATCGCTCGTATTGAATCGCATAATATTGACGGAATTTCTATCGATTTGTTATGCTCACTTGTAAAGTATTTTCCTACTGATGAAGAGGTAGGATTTTTTTTGTTGTCGATACTGTGAACTCAGCGCCAGTCGACGGTGCCTTTGAGTCGCTGCGGAAAGTTTACGACTCAAAGGCGACGCGCTGCGGCGCTGGCTGTCCTCAATGCTATGCATTACCGGCGTCGGTGAATTGAGTTTAATTTGTTCTTTTAGATGCTTATGTATAAAAACGCTCCTCGAGACCAAGTAAAGCGTAGTTGTGATATATTGTGCTGGGAAGCGGCTCGTCGTCCTACATTGAAGATAAGGACTGAACTTGCAATCGCGCGGGAACAGATATTGTCTGATGTGAGTTTCAAGTTTCAATCGCTGTGATTATTGAGTTCTAATATCATCTTCGCTTCTTCTGGTGTTTACAATTTAGTGCGTTTTGCTCAACTTCTCATTGCGGTGGTCATGAGTAAACTGTTTTTTACGATTTTTTCCGATTTCTTCTTCTCAATTAGTTGTGCGAAACATTGAAGAAGATAACAATCACGAACTATTTAGTTCAATCGCCATGCCGAGTCAACAAGACGAATTCGTGATGCTTGCGATGCCCTACGCTCACCTATACTCGTTCACCTCCTACATAAGTGCCTTCAGTACGGGAACTACATTAATCAGGTAAGTCCCTTATTTATTGCACAAAAAATTTACAAATGGCCCTTTTCAGGGTACGGCGCTCTCGAAAGCTGTCGGGTTCAAATTCTCATCATTGCCTACAATCCTGAGTGCCAAGGGAAAGGTTAGCTTGACTATTCAATTTTTGAGTACTACGCTTCCCTCATCTTCTGTCAAATTCTTTTTAGCAAAAAGCTGCTTCCAACCTGCGCCTTGTTGACTTATTAGCTCAGTATGTTGAGTTCGATACCATTGCTTTGGAGGAAGTGATATCTACATTGCAGAGGGCAAAGTTAGTTCTCCTTTTTCCTTTCCTGTGGATGGTTAGCATTGTCTAATTCAGGACGATAACCTTAAATGACATCGAGGCGGCAGTAAAAGAGCTGAATGCTTCGGTGACGCGTCTCAAACAACAGCTGAACGGTGCTGGAACCGCGGACGATACTTCGTTGCAGGAAGCCTACCAGCCATTTTTGGAGGTTGTTCTTTGTTATACCATGAGTTCGTAGAGCACAATAATCACTCTTTTATTTCCAGAGCGCTAAGACGAGGGGATCGAGTCTACTTGAAGATGTACAAGGCTTGAGAGGTGTGGAAAACTCGTTGCAAGCATTTTTATGTGCAAATACGATGAAGCTAGAAGAAATCATAAACATTACGGCTGATGCGTTGCTGATGTTATCTACGTCTATCAAGGTGGGCTAAGTTGTGCACTTTCATTTCATTTTGTTTTTATCGGCGTTTTTGTCTACTATGCCCTTCTAAGATATTCGTGATTAGATTTTATATCCAAAATGAATTTTTTCCTATAAATTGGCTCAAACTTGCGCCCAGATAACAGAAAAAACGGGGTAATTTATAATTGTCAAGCTCCACCCCCACTGACCAAAACTCCTCCCACTTGTTGGACATAAACTAGTGGAAACGCAGATGAGCATCTTCACGTTTTATGAAGCTGGATGATTCTAATTTCTGGAAGGCATTTGCTTTTAGAATCTTCATGAAATTCCGAAAAATTCAATTTAATAATTTAATGATTTTAAAAAATTCCATATTTATTTTTTCACTGTTGTGATTTTGCTATTTTAGGAGCGAGCAGTGGTGAAATTGCGATCAGCCTCGGTTTCAATGACATGTCCTCGACAAACAGCTGGCCGTGAACGATTCGCAATGCATCGCCGAAGTCTTCAGCCGAATCGTCTCAACGTTGAAACAATGCGCCAGATGTTCCTCGAAGCGGCCAATCAGTGAGCTCGGCTCTCACTGGCTCGATCCCGTACGCGGTCCCAGACAACTCGGTGTGGTCCTCTAGTCATTCTCTTTACATTTAACTAACTTTTCTTCTCTTTTTCTTTGTAATCCTAATATTGCTGATGACCTGTACAGTACTGGTATTTGACAAATAATATAGTTTGTGTATTACAGATTTCTGCTTATCTATTCATAATAGTGCGTTGTGAACCATATGTGTGTGTTTTCATTTGTCATTCATCCTCTTTTATATTGATCTCGTACTGTTTACGTTAAAAACATACTTGTATCCGCTGTATTATGAGGAGGTTTTGCCATGTACTGACATATATACTTATATTATAAACGATTAGTAGTTTAGTGTATTTTTTTTATCATGTGTAAGGAAAATATGCGTAAAATCAACGCTTTATATAGATATCTAATGACTGAGGCCTACAATGTGACAAAAAAGAAAATTCTGGCAAAGTGCCAAGGCAGCAAAATGCGAAGAGAATAGGATAAAAGTAAAACAGCAAAGCAAAACAAACAGCAAAATAAACCGGAATGACTGCAAATACGAGTGGAATTACACGTTGAAGGCAATGCAGATAAAAAAAAAATGATATTAGGAGGAATTTTGCTTCGGAGAATGGGAAAAAATATCGGGATGACTATGTGTGGAAATTGCTGAGAGCAGACGAAGGCGCATAGGACGAGTTTTCCATTATCCAGCCGCGTTCAGACGCAACCGTACTCATACCATACAGTACTTTCATTTGCTCGTACTTCAGCTTGAGAGACATTTTCGTAGATGCTCATCGCTTTGTCGAGTCGTTCCACCTGGAAAGTCAAAATTATGTTGTTGGCCGATAGATGTACGGTAGGTACACGGTAGCATGGACTACGCTACAGTACACCTACCGCGAGAAATCTGTCTAATATATAAAGAATCGTAAGATGCAATCAAAAATAATCAGATAGCGGGAAAACGAGCGGGTCCCAAAGCGAGCGTGCCTTCTAACACTTTGAGATCACTGGTTCACTAGTTATTTAAATATACTAAGCTACATAACTTCGACATCAGCACACTATGAGGGCTGATTGCATTTACGCCTTAGATTTACAAAGCCATATTCGAAAAGATGATTTTTGCTGGTGTTGCGGTTGCGCTGCGTGCTCATATGATGCTATGAAAAATCGATAAATGGCGTATAGTCGCAATTACTAAATTTTTATGTCGGCTCATTCATTCACGAAAATGTACTGGTGGTAAATAATACGACATTGCTCAAATCTCTTCCTATTGGCTGAGAAAAGGACACTTTGCCGAAATTTCCGGAAAATTTCTGTGATTTTCGTTCGGATTATAAAATTTGATGTCTGCTTGACAGTTAACAATTTGATTGATTCCTCAAGAAAAAAAAGTACTTTCAAGCTAGAGATCAGTTTGGAATTCTAGAAAAATCCCTACCTTTTCTCTGATAAATGTCCTTTTTTCGCCTTCGCCAACAACAGGACGATCACATTCTTTCACCGGTGATCCTTTATCGCTTTTTGGCGTTGAAGCCGATTGTGGCACAAACGAGGCTGGCAGTGGAGTTGAGCAGGCGGATGACTTAAATAGAGCATTTAGGAAAAATAAGCAAAAAAATAGCATAATCTTATAGGTTTTGGCATAACATGTAGTGCACCTGCGGTGCTGAGATTGGGCGACAAAATTTGCGCGTGAATAAACAGCTGCGCTGTGATGCCGGTGACTTGCGCGCGCAACATACCGGCAATACTGGCGTGCCTATCTGTTCACGCGCAAATTTGGGCGCCCAATCCCTACACCGCAAGCGCACAATATCAATCGGGAAACCTACTAAACTGTACATGTTTGAAAATTGCAAATTTTTCAGATTTTGGACCACATATTGTGGGTTAAAAATTCTACTTACGCTATTTGCACCATTTCGTCCAGGATACGGTGGCGGCTTTTGCCGACCGGTGGCAGTGTAAGGTGGTGGAGGTGGTCGTGAGCGGAGCGAGGCAGTGGCTACGCTATTTCGAATAGGAGCTCGAGGTGGCAGTGCAGACAGAATGTGGACATCAGGAGTTTTTTCGGGACCTATTCGTTTAGGTAAAATTCTGTTCCTCTTTTGCAGGTTGACAGGGAGGTAGCTTACCGTTATAGGAGATGTGGTTGAGCTGAGTTTCGCGGTGAGGGGAATAGTCTCTGGTGGAACTGCCTAGGCTATTACCACGGAAACGTACAAAGTCGTCATTTGAAGGTTCTGAAATGAGATATTTGAATTGTTGTTTCCATACTTTCTATTTTTTTCCAAAAAATTGGATTGTTTCATGAATTTTTAAATCACCAAGGTGCCTCTATAATCACATAACTAATTGCCCACAATTGTTTTCGTAGAATTTTTAGAGACAAGTTGCAAGCTACTGCCTTTTTAGGATATTTTTTCAGCTTACAAAAATCACTTCGTATACAGAATTTTTTGGAGAACTGACCTTGCGCTCTAAACGGCGTCTCATTTGGTGGCGAGATGCGATCGTGATCCTCTGATGATGAGCAGGTAGGCGGAAACGGGTCAAAATCTTCTATTCCTAGAAATTATTGCTGTTCTGACTAGCTATGTTCTAATATCAACTGAGAGTAAACATGGAAAAAAATCGAAGCGGATGTAAGAATATCATTAATGTTATTTTTTTTATCTAAACTCTTTGATTTGAAAACTTAGATTTTAGTCACAAAAATTTAAATTAGAGTTGGGTTATATCGGTTAGACACGGAGCTTTTTAGTTCAAGGGATGTTTATGAACTTTTCCCAGTGATTTTCACTGGACACCATGTGTGTATTAAAAAAACTTCTCAAGCAGAATACGAATAATTAGACAAAAAGGCAAAGTACATCTTAGTACTTCGTATTATTTGCTGGTTTGTTTGGTTTTAAAAATGATATATCACCAGGTGGAAAACGTGATATGATTACTAATCAGAATTAGACTTCATGATTGGAATTATCCTTCTAAACATCTTCTAGAATCTATGAATCCCTTATTGGCAGATAGATTGCGAGGAAACGCCGCACACTTTGAAACTGTCCATTCAGAGATATCTCCGCGACATACCCTCGATACATAGAGCACATACTCTGGTAACCTTCACTTTGAGGGCTATGAGGGGACACAACCTTCACCTGGGAAAAAAACAGAAGTTATCCGGGGCGAAGCCCCGGATGTTATAATCCTGACTATATCGGAAGAATGTGAATGAACCAAATATAGGAAAGAATATCTGAAGAATGTCTCAGCGAAGCCGAGAAATTGCTTTTTTAAAGCCTTTTTTACGCTGAAAAGAGAATTTCTGTGAAAATTTCCTCAGAATTCAGGACAACGTTCCTCAGTTAGCCTCCTACTCGACCAAAAATGAGTTTAAAAAGTTTGGAAAGCTGTTGGAGTTGAATTAAAATGAGAAACTGCGCTTAATTGTGCGCAGAGAGTCGCGCACGAAAGTGCTGGTCTATCTCGTTAGTATGTGACTTTTAAAGCTTGGGACGTTGTCAGCTCTCCTCGTCGTGTCATGACGGTCAGAATGATATATAATGTTACAGGGTTTCGTTGAGACCCCGCGGAGATCTACGACCGGAGCCAAATGCCCCGTCGGCTCTGGTCTGTCTCCGCTGCTCCTCTGCGCCTCCGCGCGCTGCGCGCTACCTCGCTACCCCAAACGCGGGGCGCGGGGCATTTGGCTCTGGTACCCCTCTCTTCGCTGTTTCGAACCCAATTTTAGCAAGCTATATATCATTTTGAAACTCTTGATCTATATTTTCACGCTGACAACGTCCCAAAATCACATTTCTTGATTTGGACGAGAAATCCGGCAAAAACCTTGTTTTCGAAAATCTCTTGCTTTTCTTCTAGTTTGCCTCTTTTTACCCGGTTTTTTCGTGCATTCTATAGATCTTGCTTCTGTTTATAATGCAGACAACCACCCAGCCTTTATCACTTTGATTATTGTGGATTTTTTTGCGAAAAATCGTAAAAAGTGCGTTTTTCTTTACCTTGTTCTGTTTCAATGCCTTCGCATCGATTTTTTTCCAGCTTGGGCGATTGTTGCTCAGAACAATAAGCGCAACAATCCAGACAACGTCCCAGGAAACAGGAACGTCAATGCGGGGGTCAAAATTCAAAGGACGCATCAAAAATCAAAACCCCGTGTTGCGAATTGCTGGTCCTGAAGCGAAAACTTGCACTTTGAAAAGCCGCCAAATGAAAGATTTCAAGCCCCACTGCAGCGTTTTTATCCTATTTTCAGCAGTTTCTTTTGCTTTTTGTATCTGTTTTATGTCATTTTCTCTTCTCTGATCATCTTCAAACAACCTTCACTATTTATGACGTCAGATGTTCAAGCAACCTTCACTTTTGACGCCCTGTCTCTAGACTATCGAAGGTATGCTCCGCGAAGTAGCAGTTTCGATTTTGATTTTTCGCTTTATTTGAAACAATTGAGATCATCAAAGTTGTTATACTGTGCTAAGTGCACGATTTCATTAGAGAAATGAAGCATAAAATAACACTGAAAATAACAGTGATAAACCAAACTATTCAGCCAAAAGAGAAGTAGGACCTAGCATGCAACTAACCCCTCTTGGACCTGCAAACGAAAGAAAGAAAAGGTCTTCCATAGAAAAAAACCACTTTTTTGAGATAAGCTAGCGAGGTTTTCTTTTGCAATCTGTTTTGTTCGGTTGTAAATGAATTGAATCCTATGTAGTCTACTACGGTAATAGTAAGGTTCTTCTTTTTTCTCGAAAGCTCAAAAACATTGAGGGTTGCTTACTAGGTGGATCTTGGTCGAGTTTAACCTTCAGCAGCGCTTTGTACAAAACAGCAGCATCGGGAACTTTGTTCTGATGTCGGGATGGAACCGATCTCCAACGTTTCACCCTTCGTCTCATGCAGCCGCACACGGCACATTCGTATTCAAAAAAGGCAAATGTTTTGTGTAGAAGTTTAGAATGTAGGAAATGAAATCCAAAAGATAGAGGTTGAAGCGCTTTAGGGATAGTAAAGGTATAGTAGCGATAGGGCCTGCGTGGGAAAGAATGATAGAGATTTGAAGGGAGATTACATTCAGAAGTATAAAGTATAGCTTATGCTCAGGTTAATTTATAGAACAAGCACTATTTTCCTAATTTTAAATTTGAGTCTAGAAAGTTCCAAATCGAAGGAATGTGAAATACTTTTCACGTTTTCATGAGTGCGAGTGTATGTGCTAGGTTTTCTTGGTGCTTGATATTGCATGCAGTTTTCATGCAAAAAAGCCATGCATACAGTTTTGGTTTCAATGCACTGTATACGCTCACTGGAGGCGTCTATGTGTTCGATTAAAGGCAAATATAGCCGTCCATCTCGTAAAGCCAAATGACGTTGCGCTAATCATGTACAAGTTCACGAAATAGTCATGCATTGTAGTTTTAAAAAGATTTCAAGCAACCTTTCCGAAGCAGATACGCTTGGTCGCAAAGCCCCGCCCACTTTTACGCCGTTGCTGCATGCGCTTCATACTTTTTTCAACCTCAAAAATACTATTCAATTGATGTATACAAGTCTTAAAGCGGTGTAAGACTCGGAAAAACAGGTTTCCGTTCGGGATTAGAAGATACCATCAAGATCTGGGCGGATTTAGTGGGCACTACGAGATACGCACCGTTCGTCTTCATTTTGAGTTTGCTTTCTAACAAACAAGGGAAGGATCCCAAGTTGGAGTGGAGATTGGAAGGAAATGCATAACGTTAGATGTGTCTCGGTCGATTTCAAATCTATCTTCCATATCTGCTGAGCTATTCTCCTTGAGAATGCAAAATTGACATGGTTTTGAGTTGACTTCAAGGAATGCACACATACAGCAGAACATGCTTTCAACAACTAATTCTTGAAGATATAGCACTAAATTTTCGCCCAATTCGGATATTCAGACGCTTAGCTGCTACCAGACACAGGTTCCAACACAGCAGATACGCAAGTGAATTGGAATCAGCTCAACAAGACGAATCTAATGGCTTGCATTTTGTCTCAAATCGCCACTGCAGTTGGGGATCCTTCCTACTAAATAAATTTGGCAACGTTTTCTCCATCCTTCACTAACCCCTGAATCTGCGGTTTACAACTTTCTAAGCGAAAATCTTAGAATGATTGGAGGAGGGCTAAGTTCTAAATACCATTACCATTACCTCTGATTCGAATAATAGCCAAAAGACCGAGAAGCGATGAACCGAGCAAGTAATCATTGTGAGGTTAGCAAAATTCTAGAATCGAAACCCTGTACATACTACCCTAATTTCACGAGTATAGGACGGGGGAAGGGGAGATCTTTTGCTAAAATCGAACAGCACAGACAAGCTAAAGGACTTCGTGACTAAACAGCGAAGCGGCTGAGCGGGTCGCTTAAAAAAATGAAAAAGGTGCGTCCTATACTCGTGAAATTGAGGTAAGAGATTTGATGGCTATTATGGTATTCCTGCGATGGCGACAACATTTGCGCGTAATGCCATGTTAGTGAATGCTGCAAATAGCTTGCGTCTCGCGCGAAAATAAGTGGAGTACAGATTGCCATTGACGTGCAATTGTTGTTCAGCAAAACACTAAAATTAGCCGCCAATGCTAGGCTATACATGCTTACATCGTGCCATATTATAAAGCGCACTTCACGCTCATCGCTAAAATCTCTGTCATGTATCACTTGGAAGCAGCTGGATGTCAAGAATAATAAGGCGGATGGTTATAAACCCAGATAGCGGGAGTTTAGTATCTAGCGCTGGTACATGCCCACAGCATACTTTCCAGGATCAGTTGACCGTTACCAACAATTCTTAGAGTGAATAGCCCTCCTTCATTACCCCCCCCCCCTTCTCCCTATTCTGAAGTCCATGTTCTTGTTAACCACATGAAACAAGCTTTACACACAAACACATTTACAACTTTACACATAAATACGCTTTATTGACAGATAATCGGTCACGGACAAGGACAGGACACGAGGACGATGATCACAGGGACAAGTGCATATAGATGTGCAATAGAGAAAAATATTGCTACTAAAACTACTATGTGAAGAACATTTGGCTACAGGCAATAACGAGCACAAAAAACAACGGACCCATACAGGAAAGACAGCTTACTGGTGTGAAGTGACATGTTTGTTCTACAGTCTGTTTCAATTGCAGTGTCCCTTTTTGCGCGCGGCTGCGAAGCGGCTGCGAGAGGCACGCGCGCTGGCCTCCAATCGATACGGGGACGCCGCGATTAAGAACAGACTGTATGTAGGTATCAGCGGCTATCTGTACTAATGACTGCTAAGCGTTTAAAAGTTTCTCGAGAAATTATTCAAAATTAATCTTGGGTCCCGTACTGTACGTCAATCATTTTATGTACATTTGGATTTGTATATGCGCCTTGAAAAGTGTCATCACGAAATGTGGTAGTCAATTTTTTGAACGAAGGAATACGAAGTGATGAACGGCCAAGCGTAAGGCTACCATTGCTAACAGCAGTGCGACTCAAAGTAGACGTAGTAAGCTGGCTAGCAACAACGGAACCCCCAGAGTGCTGCTGTGCAGTTTGGGTAGAGTGTGCAACTACGACTGTGGATGCGGATGCGACTGCGACACAGTTTTCAGGGCGAAGTTTACCGTTTGTTAGCGGGGGTGATCCTTCATCGGCACTGTATACACTGCTATCCTCGGTTGTTGATCCTCCGCTTGGGATTGAAGGTCGCCTCTGCAATAAAAAAACAGAAATTCATAGAACTCTTGATGGGCGGAGTCAGCCAGGTAGGCGGAGTTTGCCCACTTCCGACTTTTGTCCTTTACAAAACTTACCCTGCTTATCAACGCTTTCGCAGCTCGTTTTACCAATGGCTGCTTCTGCCTTTCGGCTATTTTCTTACTCTCCATTGATCGATATTGATCCATGATTTTCTCCTCAAGTTTCTCCTTATGCCGTTGTAGGGCGGAGAGACGTTCCTGAAGAAGCAGAATCTTGAAGTGTATTTGAGTGTTTTTGTGGTGGGCGTGGTCTATCCAGGTGGGCGTGGTTAACACATGGTAGAACACGCCCACTAGACAAGCTTAAAGCTAAGATCCTAAGCACATAAAATTTATAGGGGCAAGATTTCAATATGATATCATTTCTTTTTTTTGTTTTGAAGCTTTAGACAGTACCAAAAGCTTCGAGTACTCCCATGAGACAACAACTAGTGAAACATACGCGACGGGCACGCAACGCGCACGCGTCGCGGATCTGCGCATATATGCTAAATCGATGAGAGTAGAAGGCACCTTACAACGCCCTCAGTGAGCACTTAGTTTACGTATAAAAACGTTCGAAGGTTTTTTGAGCACAAAAAAATATCTGGGTTCCCGGGTTTCCGTAAATTTTTTCTAAAAAATTTATGGCTGAAAAATCCCAACCTGGAATTGCTTCTGCTCCAAATGTGCTACATTCTTCTCGGTCAATGCTTTCTCCTGAAGCTCACGATTGTAGTGTAAAAGTGTTTCCACCTAAATTTTAATAGCCAAAGGATACAGTAAGCCGCTCATGGCGCAGCAAAATTTTGTTTACCTGTCGTGTGAGATTCTTGCTTTCTTCTTCATAGACTCGATTTACCTTGGTTAACAGCTAGAAAGAAATCCTTTTAAAAATAGTGAGTTTTTTGAGATGATGATGTAGTTTACCTCGATGGTATTGTGCAGCTTAGCGATCTCGATCTCCTTTGCTTGGATATTTTTCGTCTGCTCTTCTACCGTAGTCATTAGGTCTTTGACTGTAGCCCTCTGCGCTTGTTCTGCTAACTTCAGCTTACGAATTTCCGAGCTTAGGTTGTCACAATTTCGTGACAAGCAGTCGTTTTCCTTCCTGAAAAGAATGACAAATTAGACGAGAAATTTCCCAAGGCAACATAAGGATTTACCTAATGTGATCCATCTCCCTCTTCAGAGCACCATGCTCGTTGTGCAAATCCGCATAGGATCGAAGCTGGCGATCTTTCTCGGAACGTTCTTGTTCGAGAGCCATTCGCATCTCTTCCATCTCTCGCGATGGACCAGCAGAGATAGGCTGAAAGATATTGATGATAAGGGAAAAAGGCTCGGAGTCAAGTTTTCGTCAAAAAGAGTAACAGTAACAGTAGTTCTAGTAAAACATGCCATGATCAACAAATAGCGTACAGGCACTTTTGCGCCAGTACCGTATGCTAGCGTTAACCCTCAGTTCCCGTAACACTGCCATAATTTACTTTGATATCAAGTAGGACATTGATAGGAGTCAATCTTCGTTAAAAATAATCTACTGGGTATACACCGCTGTAATCAAGGAGGAAAGGGTAAAGGCCTTTTTGCACCTCTACCGTAAGCTACCCGCAAATTCGTGCTTCCCCAGTGCTCTAATCAACATTGCCAATCAACGCACTTTCTTAAGAGGTTTAAGGCGTGCTTTAATCTCACATCGCTGCAGTATATGGTGCCCTAAATCAATTGGGCGATTACTGTAGCATACAGTAGCGGTGCAAAAGGCCTGTTTGATATAAAAAAAGATCGTACCTGCCACATATTTCGTAGAAGAATGTAGAGAAACATGTGGAAGTGAGAACTATCGACGATCAAAAAACAATCACACTAGAACTGATTTATAAACCACTGTGCCCTCCCCCCCCCCCCCCCTTCCACAATGCACTTCTTTGTTTGTTTTGCTATCAAACCATATTTGTTTATTCGTGGAGGATTTTGGGGCAGTAAAACTCAGTTCTTCCAAGTTCAAATGTTTTGATTTTTGAAAGCTACCACATGTGAGAAACGCTGAAAATTATACGCCCGATAAACATGGCCAACTAGGCATCATACTGTAGCGGTGCAAAAGGACCCTTTCTGCAAGAAAAATGTTTTTGTGACTGTATGGTGGAGAAAAAAGCAGCGTATGAAGATTATTCGCGGTCAAATGTTTTACGCTAAGTTCTGCGAGGTCATCAGAGATCCTCAAAACTCAAGACCTCTCGTGATCGAATTTTATTTTGCTCGTATTCTCCTTCCCGCCCCCTCCGCCAGTAATGCACTTCCTGTTTATTTTGCTAGCTCCCGAATGCACTTGAATTGTCTCTTGCGTGGAAACATCTGTGTTGCATGTGTGCAGCTGTAGTGTGTAACCCATTCAAACGGATATTGATAGTGTGCAACGTTGACTGACAGAAGCATTGATATATTGTCAACACCTATGCACTTGGCACGAAGAGCTTGTGACAGATGGTCATTGTACGAGTGTCGTGACAACTCGGACAATGGCCGTAGTCCGAGTTGTAGCGATAGTGATGTCATAGTAGAATTTTTTTCTTGCATAGTGCCAATGTTGCTAATTTCTTGAATTGTGCTTTGTAAATCAATGGGTAGGGTTCATCATTTCAAAAAAAATTTACCCATGACAGATTGGACACTATCCAACTATACCCCGATGATGATCTGAAGTTTTTTGCTTTCCACACCTCCCACCCCCCCCCCCTCGATGGGTTGCAGAATTCTTGAGAATGGTTTCCACAATTTTTAAAGTTGTGCAGATCACTTATTTTTGATTTTCATTTGAAGATATTTTCTTACAAATTTTAAAAAATCTGAACTCTGTAAGAAGAGTTATAATGGGCATAGCTTTGATTCGAGAATCAATTCGAAGAAAATTTTTGTCCCCCCCCCTGTCCCCTCCCTCACAAAAAGTTCTTCCCATTGCCGCCTGGTTTGTGATGTTGTAGCATGATTTTTTTTTCTTGGACGAGTTACCAAAGACTACGGTATTTCCATATAATACTTCAAGTAAAGTGAATATAGCAAAAATTGGAAAAAAACGACGAAGAAAAATCATTAGGGGTTTGTTCTACTTAGTGATGATAAATCTCAGTGAAATTCTTTACAGTTCCTATCCCCTTCCCCTCCCCTTTCCCCTCACGATACTGCAATTTTAAAGGAAAATTTGAAGCACAAAAAATTGTTCGCCCTCAACTTTGCTACCACCTTGAACTCAAAGTTGAACTCATTACATTAACCTAATTTTTTTTCTCAGAATCCTTCTATCCAAGGCCAACAGATGAGAAGTAGAATTGCGCTTCAATTCTATGGGCAATTACCCATAGAATTAAACTTTTTTTACGGTAGTTGGCATTGGCAGTGGTATTGAAATGGGAAATGAGAAGAGATAATGATGGCTTTCAACGATTCAATACTGAGAGCCATGGACAGAGGATAAATGAGAAAATAGAAAATGAAGTCAGCAGATGCATCTTCAAAGCTGAGAAAGGCGATGACAGCCGGAGCCGATGTCGAGTATAAAATCGAAAATTTGGAAATAAAGGAAGCGATAAAATTTTTAAACTGGCCATTACGTCCCCCCCCCCCCCCTATTCATCTCCCTCTTTACTTTTCAAAGCGCAATATAAAACGTTAAAACGACATTTCCTCTTTGCGATTTGCTAATTCTTCAGAAGTCGAAAACATTTTTTTTTGCACAAATTTTGGTTGAAATTCAACGTCTCAAAAACATCTTTATAAGGAATTTTTTTAGATAAAATGTGTTTGAAGGTCAGGCAAGACGAATGAAAGGGAGTGAGGAGAACGGACTACAATTATCTGGCAGTCTCGAGCCGGTTTATATGCATAGAAGAATCAATGACCTCATAAATGATTCCACTGAGGTAGTCGATATAAATCAAAAGTGAAAATTTAAGACCAGAAAAAAAGGAAAAATACATGACAGTTTTTGAACGTTTTTGCTCTCTTTTTGAGATAAAAAATGGCAAAATAACCTACAAAATTTCTGCCAAATTTTGTCTAATTTATTTATGTATGATACACAAAGTGCGCCAAAATTGAAAATAATGTACTTAAACGGTAAGACGTGCTTGGATATTCAGAAGAAAAATCCATTGACTAACTTATTATTATTAGATTCAAAAATTTAAGACTGGAATTTATGTTAAATTGACCTATTTTTCATATTAAAAAATGATACGCCACAACAAAAATGTTGTTAAACTGACCTATTTTCTAGGATGAAAAATGATACAAAACCGTCAAAAATTGTGCCAAACTAACCCTTTGCGTTTTCAGCTTCGTTTTCATCTCAACGTTTTCAAGACGAGCCCGTTCGTAGTCCTGTGTGAGCAAATCGTGCAAATTCTGCAGACGATCATGGTCCGTCAGCAACGCCTGATGCATAGCCGCCAACGAATCCTAAAGGTATGAATTTGACAGCATCAATGGCCCCAGCAATTAGTCCCAAGACACTTTGTCAATCGGTAATTACCGCGTCTTTTTTGGCAATATGTCGAGATTTCTCGGCTAAATCGATTTGCACACGGAGCTGTGAGTTGTCCTCACGAAGCAGTTCTTCCTGGAAATGGGAAAATTTTCATGAAAAACCCCCTTTTAGTCTGATTTTTTTCCTCATTCTTACAAATTTTTTGTTTCCCTGCCATTTCGGTATGTACTATTTTTACTATTAATTTATTTATTTACACTCATTTATTAGTCCATTTGTCTATTTATTAGGTTGGTGCAAAAGTTCTTTCGCACCAAATTCAAAAATTCATAACTTGTCGAATTCTCAATGAATCTGCAAGATCTAAATTCTGTTTAAGAGAGGAACTCATGCTCTTTGCATCTGTACCTGAATTGTTCCTTAATGTTTACAAATGAAGGAGATAGAAGCTCAAAACCAAAATCTCTCAAAATTTGAATTTTTCGTGTAGGGTCATAAAAAATCGGAAACTTGCAACAAAAATCGGAGCAATCGGTATTGTAGGTTCTTTCACCAGCTCTTTCTAATGTGCAAAGTTTGCCTCTGATTGCACGTCTCTATGAAAAATTATGAATTTCGAGCAAGCAATACAAAAGGGCGAATTTGATTTATTTTGACATTTTTCAGGGAAATCATAACTTTTGATAGAGACGCTCAATCAGCGTAAACTTTGCACCGTTAGAAGGAGCTAGTGAAAGAATACTTACGAATATTAATAGAATAAAGAATACTACAATACTGACTGCTCCGATTTTTGCTGCAGGCTTCCGATTTTTTATGACCCTGCGCGAAAAATTCAATTTTGAGTGATTTTGGTTTTGAGCTTCTATCTCCTTCATTTGTAAACATTACGAACAGTTCAGGTGCAGATGCAAAGAGCATGAGTTCCTCTCTTAAAAAAATTTTTAGATCTTGCAGATTCATTGAGAATTCAACAAGTTAAGAATTTTTGAATTTGGTGCGAAAGAACTTTTGCACCAACCTAATATTTAATAAAAAACACCAAACAATCAAATATAAGGGAATAAATTTTTGCTGGAATCTTCGGATTGTCTTCCTTCTTCAGAAGGTATATGAAATCCCAAAACCACATTTAATAGTAAGATGCCTACCCTTTCTCCCAAGTTACAAGGCGACAGTTACGGTATTTATCACATAAGCTAACAGCAATTACTTTTATAGCGTTCAACTTGAGTCAAGGCATAGAAAAGTCTAAATGCCTTTCTTACTGCTAGTATAAACTATCAATCTTTAATCCTTTTACACTCCCTTTTTATAGTTGGCACAGTGCCAGTTTTTGCTGATTGTGTTGAAGTTTCGAAACCATTTTATTTACTTTCTGTATATCTCTTACCCCTACAGGATTCAATTACTAAACTATCCCAAAGGGCCTAATTCACATTTCCCGAGGTTTTGTGAAATTGCACATTTTGACCCTTTACAGTCACAAGATGAAAAAGTAGCTCTATAGGCTTACCTGTAGCTGAAGGTTCCTTAACGAGACCTGTAACCTTGCTAGCTCGGTATTCGAAGCAGATGCAGCAGTCTGGAAGTTTGAATAATTGCCAATAGTTCCAAGAAAATGCAAGAGCGAAATTCTATAATTGTACACCCAGAATGAGTTGGCATGTGGAGACGCAAAATTGTATTTTTGTACGTTCGCAGCAAATTGCCGGAGCAAACTATAAGAAGTAGAAAAAATTCCGCTGTAAACTAGTTTTACCAACGTCTATGATTGATGGTTGTCAATTTGACAAACTGGGTAATTTTCCACATAACTAAAAAGTAGGAAAACCGGAGATACAATCTTTGTTCTGGGAGAGTCGCAGAATATTTTCAGTTACTTTTTGAAACTAGATTTTATCTTATTTTTGATATTTTATTTTTGAAAAATTGAACAAAATTTGGAGATAACTGGACAAAATTTCTTTCTTCAAAGATCACTTGCTTAGCGAACAAATTAGATAAGATGTTGATACATCAGGTAATGTGTCCTACAATACTTAGTCCTTCTTTTTTTTAGTGAAATATGAACTGAAATATGTTTTCAAATTATAAATTTTTTTAGGCCCTTTGGTAGAATTTTATGAGCGAAACGGAAAAATCTGTCATTCGTATCAGATGAATGACATGAAGAGAAAGCGTTGATAATTTTGGGAAATTTTCTTATCAACTTTTTTGAATCGAAAAATTTGATACAAAGCGAGTTTTCCACTTTACAACACTTCAAACATTTTCTATGAATTTTTTTGAAAAAAAAAACAAAAATCTTCAGCAAGAGAGACAAGATGTCTACCCAGCAGAAATGTTCATATGGTTCGTAATGCCGTTTGGATGTCCATAAAAAGGGCATCACATGAGAGAGAAGGAGATGGGAACGTATAATTACCATACGATTCTGAGGGCCGCGAACGCTGAACGAACGATAGAGATCTTGCGATTGAGCGATGACGCATACAATATGTGACGATTAGCGTATTGGTCAGGACACAAGGACTGAGCGGTTCCTTTTTAGGACTTTTTTCTTTGGAGGGGGGGGGGACAGTGAAGAAAAAGAAAAATGCACTAAAAGGTGATAAATCCTGATGTGTACTACGATCTGGTGTACAAATGCGAAGGTAGTGGAGGAGGTATGGGGAGAAATCCGGAAGCTTTGCCTCCGGCACCATTCCCGGGCAAAAATGAACAATTTATGACCACCTGTCAGCCTTTCCGATGGATTTACAATGTAAGTATCGAATTACTAAGAACATAGAGAGTGAGATGTACAGCAGACCAAAGCTTACCCAAAAACTTGAATTTAACCTTTTCGGTGAGAATATGGCACATTTCGAAAAGAACTGTAAATTCTGGGTGGTGAACTTTGACGAAAATTCCATGTGACTTAGGAAAAAAGGTTGACAAATGTGGAACCTAACAAAAGTGTGATTACGGTAGAAAAAAGACACTAAATCTGGCTAAGGGGGGGGGGGGGGAGATAAAGAAAGAGAAGGATGAAGGCTATGACAAATCAACGTATTTCAATTTTTTACTTGTTTTTTTATCAAAATGCAGATAATCCCATAATATTTTTAAGTTTAGAGCAATGTTACATACAATACTTTTTTCTTTTCTTGATAAAAAAATCAAAAGAAAAAAGGAAGGACAAATAACGGGCGGGAAAAAATCGAACAAAAAGATTTCAAAATAAAGATAGAATTCAGTCATAAGGATAGGCACCCCCATAGAAGCATGACTAGATAATTCTTGGACGAGTTTTCTCTTGGTAATTTGTACTATGAATAGATGATATTTGCACGAGTTTCCCCTTGGTAATTTGTACGAGTGAAAGACTATTTTTAAGCGAACACTTTAATACATCTTTTGATGAAAAAAATTATAAACTTTCGATTGTTCATATCAAAAAGAAACAAAATGGACTAGTCTTCTCGTAAAAAAAGTCCCCAGAATACATAGAATTCTGAAACAGATCTATCTTGACCTTCCACCAAGCCAAGATGGACGAGTTTGCTCGCGAAATTAGCGTAACGGATATAAATTTACATAGGCGAAGTGAAACTGAACGAGATCAGCGTAATTCGTCTTCAGTGACGGATGCCACACCCCTCACTTTCTCCGGGACCGGGGGCAATCACTGTCACTCAAAGCTTGATTATGATGGAAAAGCACGATAGACCAGCTTCAGAGGCTGATTCTCCTCGAAAAGACGCACAAAAACTCAATGGGGCAAATTCTCCGCTAATTTTTTCCCAAGGAATGCATGACTTGGACGAGTTACAGCATTGAGGGAAGAGTTGTCGCAAGCACATTCGTAATGAACAGCCAGCATAAACGTGAGCTGAGCTGCCATAGAAATTTCGTGCCAGATGTCCGCCGCAATTTGCATAGAATATTACACATTTTCTTCCAAGATTGTGCACTCTATCGAAGCTTTGGCATCCATTTTATTTGTTGGCAAACTTTGGCGGAAGAGCGGCAAGTATAAAGGACCCACCCTATGCTTACGAGCTTGCTAAAAAACACAAATGTCCCCGTCTTTATGGCCCGTTCGGCCCATTTGATTGCATCACAACATAGTGTGACAGTGTTTTGATGTGGTATTCGTATGCCATTACGTAAAGGAAGAGCATTTGGTTATTTTTAAAGAAGAAGGGGATCACATTGCAGGAGAAAAAGATTGTGTCGAAAGAAGAATAAAAATTGCCAGAAATATAGTATCTGAAGAGGTGTAACAGAAATCCCCTTTTTTGAGTGCAGGTAGTTTCTCAAGATTTGGATATAGTATATTAAGAGCTTCGTTTTCTTACTCAAACGGCATTCCTTTTTTTCTACATCAAGTTTTCGACAATGTTCAAACCCTTCTAAGACTAGAAATTCGACTTTCTAGATGGGCCTCTATCGGAAGTGCAAATTGCAACTGGCGAGTTATAGAAAACTTTTGGTTAATGAGTGGACTGGCAAATCTAGGATTGGCGACGGCAAGATCAAGGAGGACGAGAATTCCCAACTTGGACAGCAAGCTAGTGAGAACTTTATATGATATGCAGTTTCGCATGTTTTGTTCTTCTTGCAAAAAATTTACACAATGCATCTTATAAGAGAGAATATAAGGGAAAAATTGGAAAAATGTAAACTATTCATGGGAGTCTTTTCTAGTTTTGAGAATACGCAATGAACTAGAAATGCGATTAGTGCTGGGTATGCTTACTTGAACGAAAACGAAAATTGATAGTTGGTTCTTCTAATTACACTCTAGGCATTTCCTAACTCACAACATGAACTTTGCTCGTAAATTCAAGGATTCTTTTCGGTCTCAGGGACACATGTATACTCGGTATATATCTTACAGTTGGCTTTTCCTTGGTTACATTTCCAAAAGATTTACGCAAATTTCCAAGTTTTGACTCTCAAGTTTTGAGCGCAGTGTGCGCGTTGCGTTCAACCACAATATCTTATGAATATTAAAAAATGTCTAGACTCCTTGTGCATGTTCCGAAGCGATGTCTCACTTTTGAAAGGTTAAGGTCGTTAAGCTTAAGAACTTTTTGGATAAGGGACAATTGCATCGAGGAGTTTGATCAACTTACCGCATTCCTATTCAACTCCTCGATGCCTCTTTTCGCTGCTGTGATCTCACTATTCTTAGCAGCGATTTCAATTTGTAATTCTCGTACTTTCTCTTGCACAAGGAAAACCTGAAATTTGCTAATTGCGTATAGTTAGTGTTCATACAAATTGTTAGTATTTCGTGAACTAAAACATGCAAAATTACTGTAAAAAAGCAGAGAAGTGCGGTCAGTGAGAGCACTACAAAGGCACTATAAGAGCAGACATTGTGCGACCAGAGCAGCTATAGTGGGTAATAAAATGAGAATTACCACATGCCAAGATCTGCCCTATGGGAAAGCCAATACAGAGCGAAAGCGTTAGATGAAAGGATGAGAAAAAGTGCTAGTGGGAAACGGTGGTGGTGTTAGTGTGAGAGTAGATTACGGTAGCTGTGCAATTGAAGTTACCGTACCTGCTCTTTTAGTGCGACATTCTCCTTTGACAGTTCACGAACACGATCGTCACTTTCAACGAGGGATGCACTTTCGCTTCTTCTGGAAAAGAATTGAATGGTTGATTGTCTTTTTTTTTTGCTGAGAAAATTCATTTAGGGACCATTTTGAGTGAGATCTAATTTTGAAATCCTGAACAAATTGCCGAGCATCTGGCTTCATCGAACATGCAAATCATCGAGGATTCATGACGGATCGCCAGCTGCCAGGTATTGTGGTATTGTTCAAATTCGCAATTCCCGCCTTTCTCGGGGGGGGGGGGGGATGGTATCTACCCCAAACTTTTCTCTTTACATAAACATCAAATGCAAGAAACTTGAGGTCTGCTAACTCCTACTATATACAACTTTTGTTAATACGCAGTGGAACAGATATGAAGTGTGTACGACGTTCAATACAACGGATTTTACGCCAGGAAACTGCAGACTTTTTCGTTAAAATGGGTTATCCATCTTTTTACAATTATGTACAATGTTTTTAAATAGCATTTTCGAGGCTACTACCAATGCTATGGATTTGAAATACTCCGCTCCCTACCTCCTCTAACTACTCCCCCTCCCCCTCCCCACCTTCTTTACCTGATGGTTGTGATCTACGGAAATTCCATAGGAGGGAAAAGTTGCGCTTTAACGTTCTTCTTAACGCAAAGCACTCTATTTTTGCAATAAAATACAGTTATGTAAGTTAGTGGCCCGCCCCTTCTTGGCGGAGCTACGCTCTGGTCCCTATTACCTCAAGCAAAGTTATCCTATAAACTGAATTCCGTTTGAAAGGTTCTTTTGGTACCTCAACTTCTCGATATCACTCTTGAGATCATTCAGCTCCGCGATCTGCGTGTGCTGTTGCAAACGCAACGCATCCGCTTCGCGTTTAGCAGCCGTCAGCGCGCCCATTATCACATCGTCGATGGAGTCGATTAGCTGGAATCATGCCATTTATCCACAATCCATATAAATCACCTACAACTTGTTCACCTGATGATCATCCATTTCTGCATCGATTTTACCACCATTAAGTGCGACCGCGGCGCATACGCTTCGCAAGCGACTGACAAGTTCTGCTAACTTCGATTTCTCCGAAACGAGATCTTCTCGAAGGCGTTGCGTCTTTTGGGATTCGAGCTCCATCTATAAAAACAGGGTCACTGTGGATTATTTGAACAATATCTGCGGCTCCAAATGTTTTGAGGCGTAAAATAACGTGCAATCGGTGTGTCACGTATAAAGTTCAAGTGAATTCCTTCCAATGGAGTTCGCGAATTTTTTTTTGTATGATTCATGGACTCGCAATGGGGAAAGTTATTTTTCGCGTGCAATGCGCAGTGGGCGCATGCTTATTGATTGAAGTACGCGCGCCACACGCGACGCAAGCGACCAAAGTAGCACGCGCGACTGCGACGCATGCAACAGAATAATCAGCCAGAGCCAATGATTGTGTGGCCGTCTATACTCCACTCACCTGCTGCTGTAGCGTCCGATTTTCCGCCTCCAAGTCACCAACACGCGTCTGCAACTCAGCCAAACGCCGCTCGCCACCCTCCATTCGTCGCTTCGCATCCTCTGCGCAACGCGCACGCTCGCGTAACTCCTCACACTCCACATCCAAAGCCTCGATACGAGCCTGAAATCCAGGAATTCTTTTCGGGACCATATGCAGACGTAGATTAAATGTACCCTAAGCGAGTTTCTCTCGGTTTCGGCACTTCGCCTAGCACGTTCACTTGTGGCACATTGTGTCTCAGCATTGGCTTTTTCTTCGCGAAGTTCATCAACTGTCACACGAAGTTGTTTTTGTTCGTCACAAACTCGGTGAAGTTGTTTTTCAGTTTGTCGACGTTCTTCTTCAGCTGAGCTCAACTTACGGCGAAGATCTTGAAGCTCAGCTTCCATTTCCATCACCTAGAATTTAAAGGTGAATTATCTTCAAAAGTAATTTAATAGAAGCTCTGACGCAGTCTTAGCAACGTAAGTGCATAATAAGGCGCGAGCACGTGTCAATGCCTATGAGGTAATCAATATTTACCATGCGCCGCGACTCATAGGCATCGCCGCCGCATCGCACCAAGAAATTAGCAGCTAACGCCCTGAGACTCAAAAAATATATTTCCTTAAATAAAACCCATCGACGCAGCCCCTCGACAATGTAGTACACTGCAAAAATTGCAAGCGCGCCAAAGCCCACGAGCTAATCAATAATCTTGCCAGTGGCAAAGCATCGGGACTCATAGGCATCGCCGGCGCGCCGCAGTAAGAGCTGCAATTGCGAGAATGAAGGACTTGGAAAATAAAAAGTACTTAAGTTTCCTGAAAACGCAGTGGCTGTCAAAAATAAACCATAGGATGCGAATTCTCCAAACTAGCGATGCAATACTTTTGCAAGCGCACCGAAAGTCCATAAGCTAATCAATAATCTTGCTTGTGCCAGTGCGCCGCGACCCATAGGCATCGTTGCCCCACCACATACGATTGAAGAAAAGAAAGATTGTGTGAAAATCGTACCTTCGTCTGCGCCTCCTGTTCAAATTTCCTGCCAAATTCAGACTGAAACTGGGCGAACTTTTTTCTCGCATCAATCAGCGACATTACTGACTCGTCCCGTTCTGTTCGCAATTTTTCGCGATCGGCATTCGTCTAAACAACTTGGATAATTCGAATACCGCTGCAGGACCAACGCTACCACTCACCTCGATGATTTCCTGATTGAGCTGAGTGATTGTCTCTTCTAAACTTTGAACTTGTCTCTGGACAAGCTCGTGCTCAGCACGATTCTCGGATAATTGTTTCTCCCGCTCCTCCAATTCGGTTTTCAGCTGTTCTAGTTCGGCTGATGCGACTATCGAGCTGGAATGATGAAATTTAGAATTTGCGACCTTTACATGATATCGTAACCCTAATATACCTCTCAGTCGAATCCAAATGAGCGCGCAGTTTGCGATTCTCTAGCCGAAGCTGCATAACTTCACTGCGTTCACTGTCGGCCATCTCATCAGCCAAGGAGCCGAAGCTTTCACGAGGGGTATGATTAGGGCCATTCATATGCCTAAAGAAGAACGGGTAAGGCAACTTTTTAAAACGTCGTTTGGCACCTCATAGTCTTTTATAGCCGTAAATCATGGGTTATGGGTTTATACGATGAAACGGGGAAGAAAGTGCGAAAAAGTGAAACTGGTCCGGATATGATAATGAAATCTTATAATGAGCTTTGGTGATTGAATGATATATGAGATTCCGGGGAAATGAAACCAATCTTTACTGATTTTTCCAAAGATTATGTGAATACAAAGCATAAAATTAGCATTACTACTGAAAGTGCGTTTTTCCAAAGCAATAGTCATGGTACTTGTGTGCCCGCGAAAAATTTTACTCGCTGCCAACGTTACAGTATACTATGCGTGCGTGACCAAATTTAATGAACCTTGAACTAAGCTTTTCGCTGTTGCGTCAGGTCCTGAGGCGCAAAAGTCTACTGTAGCTGCGGCAACGACCAAGAATGGCGAATCTAGCGGCACGTCAAATTAGTTGCGCTTGCGGTCACGTAGCTACTATATAACTCTTGCGGAGATTTTTTTATTTCGCTAATTTTTCAAGTTTTCCTCCTTTTTGTCGCAAGATTTGGGTTTCGCATTCTTGATTCGTGTTTTTTGGGTAATTTGAAAATCAGTTACCTGTCTTTCGACTACTTCATTGAAACGACGAGAAGTTTTAGATTTTGGAAGTTGTAACAGTCTAATTTCCATGTTCTTTTTTAAAATGAAAGTATTCTGCATTCTTGTTTTGGTTCTTGTTTTTTGTCCAGCGGAATTTCAGTTACCTGATTTGGTAAAGAATGTGAAGAATCTATCACATCTTGAAAATTACAAGATTTCGGGATAGACTTACAAGGTTCAATTACTAATGATGAGATATTATTTTTGTTTTTACACAATCTATGAAGTAGCAGAGTCCGCACGCCAAAAAATATTGATATAGGGTAACTGAACCGCCAAAAATATGATTTTTATTTGGGTGGAAGTTGATAAAGGCTGTAAAATTTGGAAAGAAAATTGTTAGGACAAGATTGTTGATTTTTGAAGAATGAAGGGCTCTCTCCAACGTAGTACTAATTAGAGACGAAGTGTTAGGATTTCTGTGAGAGGGTTTTGTGTGTGTAAGGCTTACACAATTTTTCTTCATTAAAACCACGGCAGAGCTTTATTTTTCAAGTTTAATGAGCGTAAGTAAGGTTTGTAAAGAACTTATAGTAAAAACTTCTTGCTGTGGTCACCCTCCCCTCTCCCTCCTCCTCCCCCCAAATTGGTACTGTTGTGAAACTGATCTAGAATTCTACAGGTCAAAAACAAAAAATCAGTTGTGGCTCAGAAAATGAAGAAAGAAACCAAACACAAGTCATAAATGTGTGAAGTTAGCATCAGACATAAAGTGACGGTTTGCTAGCTCACCAATGAAATTGCGGGAACCAAAAAGGATTGAGCGATGTCATAATCGCTATACACTTCCGTTCTTCTCTAGTTTCAGTTGAAAATTTGAGAAAAACCATGTGATGACGACCAATGCTCCTAATTTACTTAATCTTCAGATTTTTCTGCAGTGTAATTGACAAAATTCCAAGTGACAGTGTGTTCGGAAAAATACAAAACTAGTTCTCGGCGTATTTTTTTCTCATTGCTCACTGCAGCGTGAAATTTACTGCAATTTGTAAAATTTTAGGAAATAGGAAGTAAACACATCTTGTAGGGAATAAAGCCGAAATAAAAAACAGAAATACTCGACTCATACAACAACAATGTCTAGGAATACGACTTAAACTGCCGATTTTTTTCTACTTTGGCGATTTCAAACTTTTCAAAACCGCATAGTAATTTTGAGTTGAATAAGGGAGACTTATCAACGAAAATTGCTACTGAACATCTCTAAACAGCCCACCCCTTCTAGACACTGGTTTCGCATGATTAATTGCTTATAAAAATAATTTGTGGAGAAAGTAATTGGCTGTCAAGCGCAATTAATAACTGTAAGTGCATCTTCTCATTGCTGTAACTGTAGTGAACATTCATGGAATTTTGCAAGTGCTAGCAAGCGTTTTCGACACTTTTGTTTTACACGATTATGCTGAATTTGCTTCAAAAATGGCATTTCACTCCATAACTACATAAGTTACAAAATTAGTAACTTGAAATTTTTGATTAGGCAAAAATGGGTTTAGCCATGACATTATCAAATTTGCTGTCTGTTCGGATAATTGCTGCTCATTTTTTAGATTTTACAAACCGACGGAAGTTCCTTTTTTATTATTCCTAGTGGTTTACATATTTGTTGTGTCTATTTCTTTTCTCATTTTCTTTCAGGTGGTTATTTTAAAGAGTTTTTTCCCCACTATATCAAATTTTTAGACCATTCGAATGCTAATTTCGACTACCGATTGTCCGCCCTTCATTTTTATCTCCACTCACAAATCCGGTCTCACACTTCTACCGGTCTCACATTCTACAACCATCATAATTTTTCAATTTATCAAATTTTGTTGGGAAAAACTTTTTGTTTTATGTATCAGAAGTACAGTTGGCGTATAAAATTTCGGTGCAGAGGGGGGAGGGGGTTAAAATGATATAAGTTGAGGCAACTCTCATAATTATAAATCGGAATTCATGCTAGAACAAATTGAAAATCTAATCAGATTATTAACGATGAATTTCAAAGTTCTAACAGATTTGATCGCCTTACTCTTTTGTAAAAATATTTTGTAATCACATTGTTAAATAGGAAGGCGATAGTGTCACAAAGCTCTCAAACATTGTTTTTACTCTAAAAATTGTAGTTTTTATAATCTAAAATTACCTTTCCATCTCGAGAATCTTCCCATTCAAGCACATCAGCTCTCCTTCGAGACGCGACTGCTCTACGAGTAACTCTTCAATTTTTGAGTTTTTCTGCAAAGATTCAATGGGGGTCTCAAAACGATCAATATGCATCCATAGCACTTTACCTCGCTGATATCAGTCTGTAAACATCGCATACTCTGTTGAGCCTCATTTAGTCGTGACTGAGTTTCGTTCTGAGTCTAAAATAGGCTTTTTGCATGGTATTTTAGCGTGGAAGTTTGCGTAAAATCCGCAAATGCACAGTTTGCTGGAGGATTACCTTCTTTTCTTGTCGAAGCACTTCCAGCTCACTTTCCAATTGCTCAATGGACATTTCCAAAGTAGCATTATCGGCTCGTTGATGCTGAAAATGGCGCAGGATACGGAGGCGCATCGAAGGTGAAGTGCGTGGACTTTTTGTCGACTTTACAGTTCATAATCGTCCCTTTCAAGGTGGCACACACCGGTTGTAAGAGACAAATCAAACAGCTAGGGAATATATAAAAGCAAAATGATTGACATACCTCTAACTGAGACTGAACATATTCCAATTTCGACAATTTCTCATGTAGGTGAGAATTTTCACGTTCAAGTTTTTCGAGACGATCCAACTGAAAAGGGAAGGTGAATGACTTTTAATGACTTCAAAAAAAACTTTTCCCATGAAGTAACTTTGAGATAAAGCAAAACGCAGCAGATGCCGTAAGCTTTACCTTATATCTACCGTAATCAAGAACACAGGCACCGTGTCTTAGGAAATAGTTTTGCTGATTAGAACTACGAATTCGGATATGTTGGGTCAATCTACAAATTACAATGTCTAAGCAGTCGTACCGTATATTTACCATAAGCTATTAATGCTAAGACATCCAATGACTCAAAGAAAACCTTTATTCGATAAGCAATGAGCTAAAGCCTTTACCGTATACTTATCGTATACCTGTTTCTCGGAACAAACCCTCCGTTAAACCAAAAACTATATTATTGCGAAATCTTGGAATATGCGAGCAGCAGCCAGTGCATCATAGCATTCTACCATATCCTTTATTATATAACCAGTTCAAAGCGCCGCTTCGCGGCGCTTTGAACTGGCTGTGCGTGTGGAGTGAGAAGTGTTCATAGGCTAGAACTTGTGAAGTTTTGTCTTCAAATCTTTTCGTAGCCAAAAGTATAGCATACAAACTTTAGGTATATACGTGTAGAGAGTAGTAGTAAGTTACTTTCTAGCTCTCTAGCTCTTCAACAACTCAAATAACTCCATGCCACATGCTACCTTAGCTTCACTACAATCTTCTTAACTCGGATTAGGTGCCACTAAATGCTTGAATTCACTCCAGGGCTTTTATATCCGTGTCATAGTACCTTCCTCTCCCTCTCTTCCCCACCCCTACCCTCGTCCCATCCCCCCCCCCCCGGCCCCTCCCAACCCCCCGCACCCTACTGGTACAGAATACAAACCCCATGTAGCATAATGCCTTTCAGGCACGCAAAATTTTTATGTAGAAAGCACTGAAGAGTGGTAAGTTAGCCCCTAGCTCTTAAGCTCATTTGAAACTCCAACAGTCCTTAACAGACTTGGACTCAAATAGCTGCACGCCACATGCTGCGTTAGCTTCATCAAAATCCTCTTAATGCTAGAATTTTTCCGGAAGCGTGGCACTAACTTGCTTGACTCCACTCCAGGCTTTTTCTGTTCATGCCAAGTACATTCCTCTCTCCTCCCTCCCCCTCCCCCTTCCTCCCCTCTCCCCAGCTCCCCGCACCCTACTGGTACAGAACAACGTAAATATCACTTTCATGTGTGCAATTTTCCTGCGTTTGAAGTTTTGAGCGGATTTTGCTTTTCTCTTTCCCTGCCCCCAGCCTCTTCCCCATTAGTTACCTACCTACGGAGAATAGAGGGGGAAGATTACGAACGAAATAATTAAACAGTTTCCAATAGAGTTTTCTAGAAGAAAAACTTATTATCTTCTAAAACTTTTTCTAAGTAGAAACTCTTTGAATATTTTTGCGATTATTGTCCTACTCTTCGAATTCTCCTTCTGCTGACGCTGCCATCACAATGCATAACCTCAAAGTTGCTTATCGAAAGTATGCCTACGCTTTTCGCCAAAATTCAGCTTTTTATACAGTACCACACAGAATTTGCTGGCTAAGGTGCAGGCTACTCTACTCTATCAAAAGCTCCACCTGCGGTAATTCTCATGAGGAGAGACCGCATTTTCCTCTTCTTCCCTCTCAAATCGCACCTACTGCTCAAACATCCTTTACCAAGTTTTCGAATAAAGTTCGATTTCTACTATGGGATTCTACGCTTAACCTCAAAGTCAATAAGTAAAATTCCATCCTACCCCGCCTCCTTTCCTCAGACTCTTTATGTAAGAGCTTACGACTTAACTTCCATTCACGAAACTTCATCTGCCATATTTCAATTTTCCCCCATTTTCCTTCCTTGAAAGCCTTTCTAGCCTGTCACACTCCCTTTAGTTACAGTGCGGCCAGAATCCCACTATTTTGCTCACAATATGAAATGTTGAACAAATACTAAAAATACGGCTGGTGGTGTATCAAAATCGAGAACTTTCATGAGGGAAAATCACATCTGGGATTTCTGCTGCACCACTTACAACTTTGTAAAGCAGTGCTTTTGTACAATTAAGTTATAGAAATTGGCAACTAAAATAAACTGATATCAAGGTTGACATATCCTAATGCGCTAATTGAAATGAGGCGAGCTGTTACTTGGTGACAATAATGCTAATCGATAATACTGTTTATGGAGTTGAGCACGAAAGGGCGTTCCAGTCAACATCTCGGAAGGCAGACATCCTGGGTGCATTGGGTGCATTCGAGACATAGCGACAAACGCATGAGTCACATGGTTCCCCCTGCGCTTTATTATAGAGTATGATTACCGTAATCTAAAAGCACCAAATTATCCACTGGAAAATAGAAAAAAAACTTTTTGTGATTAATTTTCGAATACGAAATTTTGGGTCAATTTGCGGACGATAAGATCTACGTGCATGTACCGTACACCTACCATAATACTACGTACTAAAACCCTAACTAGGAACGTTTTCATGACTACCCTAGAGCATGGGAGCATGTTAGTCGATTTACAAATCATAAAGTCTACATAGACATTACCGTATATCTACAGTAGTTTAGGAATAATAAAACATTCAGTGACTCAGAATAAAGGGCACAATGGATAGATGTAAAGCATATAAGCATTTTATGCTGGTTTGCAAATCACAGGATCTAATACGTTACCTTATGCCTACCGTAATTTGGGAGGGCAACCAATAATTTATTGATTAGATCATAGAGGCGAGCTTTTGTCAGTTTGCGAATCAGAATCTACCATATATACCGTATATAGACCGTAATCAAACGGTTCAACATTATGCAAATCAGCTATAATAGTTGCTTATTGATATAAATCTGAGATCGAATTTTCCCATTGTCGCAATTTGTTCAAAAAACACTATTGTCATTGTGCAGCCTTAGTGTCAAGGTACGGTAGGCTTATTGTAGAGCGGGAAAGTAAGTTATTGAGCCGATAACATCTATTATGAAATGAAAGTATGATTCATGAAGTAAGTGAAGTTCAAGTAGTTTTTTTTTCAATCTCATTTGGTTTGCTAAAAAATACCATTGCGTTTATCCGTCTTACTGTAGGATTACGGTGGATATTATGATATGCATGAACCAAACTCGATGATACTCATGAACTCCATCCATCAAAAATCTGAGACGTTTAACCTCTTGAACTGAGGAGAAAAAAAGGAGGAAAAAGAAAACCAAAATAATGAACCTTTTGCTGGACACAGTCCAATTCGTCCCGAAGATTTTTAGCGGCTCTGGCATCTTTCACCAACTCAATCCGTTCATCTTTCAGCTTCCTCACCTAAAACACAAGCTCATGCTTTGCTGACCAAAACAATAAAGATCATTGTTATGATCCTGATATGGTTTGATTTGGACGAGTTATCTCGAAAAAAAAACTCGCCTCCGCTTCCGAAGCTTCCAATTCATCAGTGAGTTCGTTTATTCGATCATCTTTGTCCTCGCTGTAAGAGGGGTGTTGTAAGATTGGAGGATAAACTATTTATGGTATTAGAGTTGATACTTACGTTTCTTTGCGCAGTTTACGCAGTTCTGCATTCTTTGCACTGAGTTCTACGGTAGCATGTCGATCCAAAAATGGAGGTGAGGGTGTTCTTCCTAGAAAATGGTGATAAACAGTGCTAGAATGCTGAAGTTCTGTAATACACTAATCCAAATTTCATGAGATGGTTTAAATAAAGTTTGATCACCAAAAAAATGACTTTTCTGTGACGGATTAACAAAAATTGGTGAATTTTTCAAACAGATTTGAATATTTTCAAATAATGATTTGTGGTCGAAAGGATGATACATACTTACGTAGGAGCGTAAAACAATAAGAAGTGAGTGCTTAATTTTTGTTTGTAAAATCAAATAAACAAAAAAATGATTGACAATGAGTCATAAGCAGTAAACGGTTGAATTCGCAAAAAATAATTTTTGAATAAATAAGCATTGAAAAATATTAGGTTGTCAAGAAAATAATGTCGTTCTTTATTTGCTTGCTTTAACAAAGCAACTAGACTCAACCCAACAAAGGGTAATAGGTACTGTTCGATAGAGCAAAGCAAGCTCTACAAGATGTTTTTCATGTTTTTGCGCCAAGCTTGATCCACGGAGAGTTCGAACTCAAAATCTAAAAATTTCCAAATGCCCAAAAAATCGAAAAAAATCAGATCTTTGTCCAAATAATTTCTACGAACCTCCCCTCGCGCACATCAATACTTCCGATATGTGATACCCATATATGCAGTTGCTGTATTTTTTCCTTGACTAGAAACTGAGAAAACGAAGATTTTCGTGTTTTTCTAAAAGCAATGCTGAGCCGTTCTTGTATGTGTGATTCTATACTACAAGCCTAGTTAAGTATAACTGTAGATTTTCAGCCCATTCCGAGCGGTAGTTTTCGAGAGATAGCGAAATCAGCTTTTTTCTTTTCAGTTTCAGTGCTAAAAGAGGAATTTCTCGAAAACTACCGCTTAAAATGGGCTGAAAATTTACAGTTATATTCAACTAGGCTTGTAGTATAGAACCACACATGCAAGAACGGCTCAGCATTTCTTTAAGAAAAACACGAAAATCTTCGTTTTCTCAATTTCTAGTCAAGGAAAAAATACAGCAACTGCACATATAAGTATCACATATCGGAAGTACTGATGAGCGCGAGGGGAGGTTTGTAGAAATTATTTGGACGAAGATCTGATTTTTTTCGATTTTTTGGTCATTTGGAAATCTTCAGATTTTGAGTTCGAACTTTCCGTGGACCGAGCTTGGCGCAAAATCATGAAGGCCATCTTGTAGAGCTTGCTTTGCTTTATCGAACAGTGCCTATTACCCTTTGTTGGGTTGAGTCTGGTTGCTTTGTTAAAGCAAGCAATTAAAAAACGACATTATTTTCTTGACAACCTAATAAATGAATGACTGGGTTAATAGGTGAATGAATTGAGATATGGAAGATGCGAAATATCTATAAAAATGATTGTACAGAGAAATAAAACGGGATAAGAAGAAGATAGATTCAGGGGAATTTTGAACTTTGCGATCGGCGAGAATGAAAAAAGACTGAGCGGAATAAAATGAAGAAGAGGTTGACTGGGGAGAATGAGAATGAAAAGAATGAAGAGATAATCAGAATTCGGGGAAAGAAGCTGATGATCACATTTGAATGACTTCAGGATTCTAGTGTGATAAAAATACTAAAAATTTTGGTTGAAATTGGATCAGGAAGTACAAGAAAAACCAGGAATAAGGGGAATCAAAAACCATGAAAATTCAACAACATTAAAGTAAAATTACAAAACGGGGAGATTGAACAAGCTCACATACAGATGGGGTTTTCTATAACAACTTTGGGGTTGGATGAGATAGAATCTGCTGATTAGAATTTTCAAAAGAGTCCAATACATCTAGATTTAGTGAATTTTTGCTATCATGAACATCAGAATATCTGTCATTTTATTTCATCTGCAAACCTCTCTCAAATCAGTTTGAAAATATCCCTATTTAGAAACTAATGACGCAAGCAAGAATCGAGCAGCATTTTTTCTTCAAAACCTGCTCAACACAAAATTCCTGACTTAAAAATCTAGAAAATCTCCCGTGAAGAACTTTGACGAGTGGGAAATGCCCAGTGGGTCGGCGAGAAAAAAACTCACTAAGCCGCTTTTCCACTCGCCGCCTATGGTCGATTTCACCGTTTACCGAAGAGCTCTCCGTTGAGCTTCCTCCACCGTCGCTTTCCTTAAAAAGTTCTTGATAGCGAATTCCTCAGATGCTTGCGGACAACTGTTCCAAAAAGGGCACTTACCGTATCAGCCATGTGTGAAAGTGTTTGAGCGTAGGCGTCTCGTTGTTCGACGAGTTTCTCGATATGATCTATGACGGTACCGTCGTATCGGGCTAAAGCGTCTATGCTCAACACTACCGATGAGGTTTCAGTGATCTGAAATGGGGCGAGAATTGAAAAAAAAATTTTGGTAGAAATAAACAGATATATTTTTGCAAAAACGAATGAATTTCGTGAGATGAACAAATTTCCAACTTCATAATTGCATAGGAAATTTTTAGAAAATTATTTCACCATAATATAAAATTTACGACGATGTGGAACAATATTATAAAAAAGACATTTTTTCAAAGAACCAACTGTAAAGACAATCAAGAATTTTTTCAAAAAGTTAGAAAATCTTTACTTAAAAAGAGATAATGTGGTTGAGATCTGGAATTATCAAATGTTCCCCAATTTGCTATATTTATAGTAATTAAGCATGTATTATGTAACGATTGAAATCTCCAAAAGAAAGCTCATAAATTGTCAAAATTGAAATAACTTTGAAGAAAAACAAATAAGCTGAATTCACAATCATATGAAGTTCACGAAAAAAAATTAACATGATAAAAGACGTAAGAATCTTGATGAATGGTTAAGTACTCATATTTTTTATGAAAAATTGGAAAAACATTTGAAAAGTTTTTTTATGACGTGAGAAAATCGAAGAAATTTCAAAGAAATCTGTGTTTTCAAGAAAGAAAAAATTTATAATTGAATTTTTTTCACGAAAATTTTCACATTTTACAGCAATGAAATTGTTTTGGGCTTATAGATCGTAAATTTCGTTTTTTTTTATATATTCATTTAACTGTCATTCGTCTTCGTCCTCAACCGTTCATTCACATTCTATTCTCAAATATACCGTTTCATCACCGGTTCATTTACTCTTACAGTCACTTACTCATTCGATAATTGTTTAAAATTCTATGGTTGAGTTTTATGGAAGAAAGTTAATCACTTCAATGTAGAACTTTGAGAATTTCTACTGCGTTTGAGAGAGTGAGAAAATTATCTAAAAAAAATTTCCAGATGGATATTTGCTATGAAATCATTGGACGTCATTTCTGTCTTTTCTTGAGATTATTGAGATAGAATAATGAGATTTTTAAGAAGGTTGCTGAAGTGAGCAGTAATGTATGAGTAACCGAAGAGTAACAGCAATAATTCCTTAGATAATTTTTCAAACTGAAAATTGACTTTTAAAAGCAACGAAAATTTTGAAGAACGCGCTTGAGTTTAGTAAATAGTGCTAACTACAGCTTCAAAAATGACAACATCGCTATCAAACTGATTCGTTCAAAAACGAGTCTGATGACGCGACAGAGACAAAATAAACAAAGCCAAGCTTCAAGTTATTTGCTTGTTTGTTTACTTATTTACCCGCGCATGTCTAATCTGCTAGCATTCGAACATGCGAGGTTTGCGTGAGGTTTTTTCTCGCAGCGGAAGTTGTTCTCGCTTTCGAGAACAAGTTTTGTCAGTTGTCTTCTTCTTCTTGTTCTGTCGAGGTGTGGCTGTTAAGCTTACTTGAGCGAATGGACGAGTAAGTAAATAATTTGAATGACCAAAAAACAGCAAAATAACGAACAAATACAAGTATGATGCATAATAGTAGTAAACTAGTTCAAATGTTCTTATTTAATTGATTACTCAATTGTTTTTTCTTATTTATTCATTTATACATTTACACCAACAATTCGTTAGAATGAAAAATTTACACAATATTGTTATTCACAAGTGTTCACAGCTCAAAGGTAGAAAATTTTGTTCCAACAAACTTCAGCATTACGAATGAGGTAATCATGATTGAAAAATAAAATTAATATAAAGGGAAATTTTTAACAAAAAATATCCCCGTAGACGCATGAAATTTTTCAAAATTCATGGAAGACTCAATAAAAGAATTTCATATGACTGGTAGCATTACCTTTGAAGATATAGTAGAATGAAAACTCATGAAAATTTCTTTTTTGTGTTTAAGTTTGTACTTTCAAAATTGGAAAGGACTAGTAGTTCCAGCTGAATTTAGTTTATTTACTGATATTTTTCTATTAATTCTCTCTCAATCAAAAATATGATTGTATAAGTTGTTCTTATTTGAACCCAGTTCAAAATAAAATTTATAAAAATTGAAATAGTAACTGCCTTTCTAGGAGTAATCTAAAATTCCTTTTGGTACTTCTTATCCAGTCTTTTTTATCTACCATCATACCCTTTCTTACTCGTGAGAAATTCCCATTTTCTCGGATAAAAGTCTGAAAAAAATAAAAATGCCGTTGAAAATTCGATAGGAAGAGTTTTTAAAGCCTTGCAATCAACATAAAAAGCACGACAGCTCATTTTTTGCACATCTAGTGAAATTCGATAAGCATTTCTTTATATTTACAATCCAAACCTTCTAGAATTTCACGCAAATGTAAATTTGAGGAACTCACAGAAAAAAGAACCCACTCACCTTTTGAATTTCCTTGGCGATTCCTTGCTGGAGACGCTTTTCAAGCCGTGTAATTCTACTTACAAATGTTTTCTTCTTATCACTTTGTACTGCACAACCAAGTAAAAGCAGCACAAATTTATTCAGTTCTTCTCCGGATACATCTGAAAAAAATGGGTGATTTCTTGGAACAGGAAAAATTTGGTAGGAAATAGAAGGAGATGGTTGTGGAAAATGGGATTTTTTGAGGAAGGAAAAATCGAAAAAAATATGAAGTTGCGACTAGGTGAAGGACAGCAAGAGTGAATTTGTTGAATGATTTGCCCAGTTTAAGCCTTTCTTTTTCAAACTTTTGTTTTTTGAATTTTTTTTTATTGAACTCATTAGCGAAGGATATAAATCCAACCTTTGCAAAAGTGAAACAAAAAAAGAAAAAAAATCATCGAGCAACATTATTTAAGCTTTTATGATTTAGGTATTCAAACGATTTAAATTTCTGATTGCTAGAAATGAAAATGATTGGTAGAATGATGAATAAATGGGTAAGTGGACAAATTTCTGGCACTTTGTGAAAAACGCGCTCTAATCGAACAAAATTAGAACCATTCACGAACTGTATGAATAGTAGTAGCCTAGTAGCCAATATAGCAATGAGACGCGGAATCGGAATGGAAATGAGAAGGCCCCCCGAAGACGACGAGAGAGACTGGAAGATAGTCCGAAGTGCAAACAGCCTTGAGCGGAGAATGTGAGCTGGAACGTAGGAGCCCTTGCGGCATTTCCTGCACAGGAAAATCAACTACGAGGGGGGGGGAAGAGAGAAAGAAATGAAAAGCAGCTTAGGAATTTCTCTAATAGGAATTTGCATGAAGCGCACCCGAAATAGAAGAGATTAGAGCGAGAAAGTTGTGGCGAAATGGACGAGTTTTCTTGGGTTAGGGAAAAGTGGATTGTTTATATATAACTAGTCGCGATGGTCTAATTTACTGGCTGTGTGACACCTGTCTAGTCATTCTCGTCGCGGATCAAATGTATGAGATCTCCGCATAAGGGGTAATTAATGTGAGAAGTGCGATAACTTTACTGGGTATGGGTGGATGGGTTTGGTTAAGGGAATGGAACTACTTTTTTGCATTGAATAAAATCTTTGAACTATTGGAATTTTCTGGAAGTAGTTCAGTGAAAAATAAAACTTGAAATTTACAAAGAGAGCAATGAATTATTTTCACTGAATTTTGAAATGCAGAATAGAACACTAAAGCAGCAAAGCTCTTTGCTTGCTTTCAAAGGTACAAGAAATAAGTTTGCAAAGCTTTTCTGATTCAAAAAAAGTTTTTGCCTTCTAAAAATGTTCTTTCCACATTAAATTCATAAATAAATGCAGAAATTGGCATGCAAATTGAAAATCCCCATTAAGATTGTCAAAACCTCAAATGCAAAAGAAATCCGTCGAGCCGGATTCGAACCAGCGACCTAAGGATAGCTGCGACTCTACAGTCCTCCGCTCTACCAACTGAGCTATCGACGGCATGTTGGCGAGTGCCAAGAAGCGCTATTCGCTCGCACGCGGACGAGATGTGTCAACTCTTCGCAAAGCAGAAACTGTGAAGATGTGCTAATTAGAAAGTTTCTGGGTGATATGTTTCCAAAAAGATGCAGCAGAGACGAAAATGTAGGGAATTAAATTTTTATCAATGATTTTTGACGAGCTTGTAGATTTAAGGGTTTTTTGGGAGAGTCAAAATCAAAAAGCGTTCCAGAAAAAGAATAAAAGGCCAGTCTTGAAAAAATCACTAAAATAAAGTGATACAACAATTATTTGCTCAAAGGTACGAATAGGGGGACAATGACACAAAAATTGGAAAAGGTTTAAGTTTTTTTTAAATCAATGCAATCTGAACAAGTAAAAATCCCATGTTTTTATAAGGCGAAGAAATTTCTTATAACGATACGACAAAAATTTCTAAACTTTATGCCGAGATAGATTGCATATTTTTGCTTATCAGTGAACATATGACATAAAAAATCTGTCCAATGATTTGTTGCGCTTTTTAAGATGCTCCTTGCTTATTCCTTGTTTGGAGAAACTAGCGCAAGCTCAAAAAGAAACTAGAAGGTAACCGATAAATGGAGGCAAGGGAGGATTTGGGAGATATCAAAGAGCTCGAAGCGGAAGGGAAAGAGTTTTAAAGAATTTCCAGTGGAAGACTGGGCTGGCTAATAGCCAGACGAAAACCCATTTAGCTTCAGTAAACAATTTCCTTGAATTGCGTAAAACCGCCTTGGAATGCAAACTTTTAAAAGGGAGCCAAATCACGAGCATCGGGAATGTTCCCAAAGTGGGTAAAAACACCCGGAGGTGTACTCATTGCAACAAAGATTTGATTGTCAGAGCACATCCGGTCATAGAGGAAAGCGCGGTTAGACCGGTTAGGTTAGGAGCCGAGAGCCTGAACTCAAACACAATCATAGCAAGACACATCTTCAATGGAGAGGAAAACGAGGAAACATTGGGAAATGTTGAAAAAGTTGTGCGCATAAGGTTTTGTCGGGACTACGAACGAATCTTGCAAATTTTGTTGAATTTTTCCTGGACACAACTGTGCCCCCGAACCGGATCCGGACAAAACGCTCACATTGAGACACGATGGAGAGACACTGTCAAGACTCATGGAAAACAAATATGAAGGGCGACAGTGAGTGTGAGAGTCTGACGCGCATTCTTTTCCCCTCGCGTACGAGATTCGCTAAGCGCTAGCGACCCCCGCAAGCTTAGCTAATTTTTGAATATTTGGGATGATATAAAGGTGATTAAGAAAGTGACGACAAGTAGAAAAAAACTTCTATTGCACAATAAACGGTTACTTGTGCTTTTAAGGACTGTGTAATAGTGGGAAGGAGGTGAGGTCGAGAAAAAAGAGAAAAATGAAAAGAAAATTTTTGAAATTTGATAGACAAGCAATTGCTCAGAGATAATAGGTAGGAAAAGAATTTCAGTCATTGTCAATGAAAGTGGTGTGTGGGAAAACTAAGGGGGAGGGGGGGGGGGAAGAGAAAGCGATAAAGAGTGTAGGTAAAGAGAGGATCTGATATCCACTTACTAGGGTTATAAATATTACGGTAAGTCTAGAAAGACCGGGTAACAACAAGTGAAAGTGGTTAGTCCGGTTTTGGCGAGGAGGATTTTTGTTAGAATTTTGAAAAATTTTACTATTTCTCCTCTCCCCCTCTCCTGCTTGAACTACCCCTTTATTTATGGAAAAATTATAATTATACCATAGTTTAGCTTTGAATTCCAGAGATAGCGGATTTAGATTACCTTTTCGAGTTTGGAAATTTCGACCCCACCAAGGAAATTTGGAACATTGCCAAGACAACAAAATCCTGAGCTTAAGTATAGAGATCGATTTTTCTTCAATAGTTTGATTATTTAGGAAATGAGTTACATTTTAACTGTACAAGCGATGAATAAATGAAAAGGAACGTTTAGAGGAGGAAAGGGGGGGGGGGGGAGGGCATGGCAAAAAAAGTTCAGATATTTTGTCAAATGGCTCTTGCAAAAGCACTAACTGCATCAGAGTGTCCACCCCCCCCCCTCCGCCGCCCCCTTTTTCCGTATCGGCTTCTCTCTCTTCCGCTTCAATCTTATTTCGAAGGCAATTACTTGACATTGTGCTAGGATATGGGATTGGGAAGCGCATAAATGGCCTAAAAAGCTGTATCTGCAGCGTACTGGCGCTGCGGAGAAATTTGGAGGCGGAGGGGGGGGGGGGGGGTAAAAAGTGCCTACGGGAGAATACAGTGTTCTTACATTGCTGACAACATTTGCGCGTAGACAACGACAAGGTGCGCGCTGCGGCTATTTTCTTACAAGCAGGTCACAAGCGGCATATAGAAACATGGCAAATATTCGCGCGCAAATGTTGTTGTCACCGCAGGTGCACTATACCAATCGTTGACTATAATGGGTCAAGAAACTTACTAGCTTTCTTTGCAGCGTTTTCGAATAGTTCGTCACCTATGACAAGTTTCATAGGGTGACCAAATTCAGCGAGTAACAGTTGCAGGGACATCATATGGGTAAAGCTGGGGAATTTTCTGAGCTGGTTGGGGAGGTGGGGCTGAAACCGACTAAAGCCGTGTGGAATACGAAGCACTTAGCTGTTATGACTATGCGGTGTCGTATATCCCCCGTTAGAGCGATCACGGGAAGAGCACACGCCGGGGATGAGGTGAGGAAGGTGGTGCGAATTACACAATGCCCCACGGCTAGTGGAAAGAGTACGTTTCAGACAGGTGCAATGAGGGGGGGGGGGGGCTAGAATGTCTCTATGAGATTTTTGGCAGCAGCTTGGCAGCACACGCGCGAAAACTCCACGAACACATGTCGGCGAACGTTAAAATTCTCCTTTCGCCTCTGTGCAGAGATTGATATCGGAACGACGGAAGGCGCTAGTAATCATTCATGCGTGCAGATGTTTCGTAGTTAAGAGAAAAAAACGTACTACGCGACAGGAAAATTTCTCCCCTTCTGTCAATCAATCGTGATTGCTCAGTCATTTTATGAGGGAAAAGTAATAGAACACGAAAAATTCAGTCAAAATAGTCTTCTAAATTTTTCAGAAAAAATTGAGGAAAATTCAAGGATCTGGAAACCTGAGCATTACAAATTAAAATGCATAAAGTGCCGCAAAAAATGTGACGTTGCACTACCCTTAGAAATTCTCCTCACCTCTCCCAATTCCCCCCCCCTCTCAGGACAAATTCCGCTTGAATACGTTTATTAGGGGTGAAGGAATGAAAACCGCAGTTAGGCCCCGCCCTCGCGGACTACTGGTCCTAATACGATGCACACAGTAAGGCGAAAGGACCAGCAGTTCGCAGAGGCGGTGCCTAATTAAAGTGTTCGTTCCCCTATCTCATTTATTAGCAATAACAAACAAGCATTCATTCCTCCCCCCCCCCCTTTGAAAATTGGAAAAAGGAAAGCGAAAGAAATCTTTGTGACAGTACTTTGTCCAGATATGACAGTACTCAGCAAAAATTTTTTCGGAGAACAGAGTTTTAAATTTTAACTTCCCAAACCCAACTTTTATGGAACTCAAAAATGTAAGCCCTTCTTTTTCGAGTTTTTATATTTCTAGAAAAAAAAGGGCAAATCTACGAGATTTCGGCGTTTCCATAGAAAAGTAGGAACCCCAGAATTTTTATCCATCCTGAAGAGATTGAAGGAGTAGGGGGAGGAGGGGGGGGGGGGATGCAGTGAGACTATCTGAAAGTTCTTGGGCTGATTTCTTTTCAAAAACGGGATGTTCTTTGGAGAATTTGGTCAGGCTCTTTTTCAAAGAAAATCAGTGACACCTGCAAATTTCTCTGCTTCTCCCCCCTCCTCCCTCCCTCAAATCCTCTTTTTTACCATCTGCTTATTTTTCGAATAAATAAAAATGCTGGAGATTCGCTATGAATCCATTTTCGTTCTACTTTCCAATAATATGCTAGTTCTTTATTTGTTTGTTTATTTACTTATTTTTACAATCATCTTTTTTTTAATCGTTCATTCAATTGTTTTATACATTACAACTGAACTCATGAAAGTTGGAAAGCAATTGAGTCAATTGAATGATTATGTGACTATAAAATCTCCAATAGGTATGTTACTATGAATAGTGACCAGAGTAAGTATTCACTGATAACCGTAGTCAAAGGGGAAGAACTTACCCCCCTCCCCACTTTCCGCTTCTCAAATTTCACGAAACAACCGTGCAATAAAGTAGTAATAACTCAAGGAATTCGAGGAATTTTCGTGCAAACGTGTGTGCATGAGCATAACTCGCAAGGCCATTGCTGCGCAAAAACGGGGCCAACGATTGAATCATACGAGGCTTGGCAAGGGCGAAACCATTGTCATTCATCTTGCCATTAAGGAGAATTGAAAACAGACGGAGGAGGTGGATGTGGGGAGGGAGATTTGAGATTTGGGGATTTGGGACATTAGGAGAGAGATATGGAAATTCTGGGAATGGTCAAGGATAATTACTTTGGATAAGCAGTGATCAGAATTCACTATCTTGCGTAAAAAATGATCAAGGATACTGTAGTCTGGGTATGGAGTATGCATAAGTTATATTTTTGAATGGAAACCACTGTACTTAGAAATTTACCCTATGATTGATTTTTTTGCAAAAAATTTTTTCTATGTGAATTCTTAAGGTTTAGAAAGAGAGGTGACAGCTTGGGTAGAAAACTATCAGGGTACTGTAACTGTAACTTGTAAACGATTAGAGATACTATAGCTAAGATTGGAGTAACCAAAAGTACTCTAGTCTGGGTAAGAAACTGTTGGGTACTACGGCTTGGGTTTGGAGTGGTTAGAGGTACCATAGTTTGGATGAAGAGCGGTTAAGCATGCTTCTTGATCGCTCGGTATGGAGCGATCAAGGATACTGTAGCTTGGACTTGGTGTGAGGAATTATGATACGGTACGGGTATGAAGTGATTAGGGTCACTGTAGCTTGTACGGAGTGTTTCAGTGGTCAGGGATACTTTGCCTTGGTAAGTAATGATAGGGTATATTGTAGCTCGGGTAAGAAGTGGTTAGAAGTACCGTAGCTTGGATACCAAGTGGTTAGGAATACTCTAGATTGAGTGAGGAGGTTAGGGATCTTGTAGCCCGGGTAAGCAACGGTTGGGGATGCTATGGCCTGGATGTGAAGTGGTCAAGGAAACTGTGGATCAGCATGGAGTGGTTTAAGGGTACTGTAGCTTGGGTAAGAAGTGGTTAGGGCTTCTGTGGCTAGTATGGAACCAGGATACTGTATTTTGGTTATGGTGTAGTAAGGGATACTGTAGTCTGGGTATAGAGTGTTAGGGTTATTATACCTCAAGTAGGGAATGACAAGGAATTTTGTAGCTTTTGAGTCACTTCAAAAATTCTAAAAAAGACGGCACTGCGCATGAAATCAAAATCTCCAAATATGTAAACGACTGAAAAAGAGAAAACGGGAGTTTGACCATTCCATACCAATAGCAGGTTGGGAACACTTTCCCAGATTCGACGAAACCGCTAACACCAACCATTGGACGAAAACTTGTGGTCTCAAACCATAAAACCGCTTACTGGTCCAGTTTTCTACAGCTTTCGCAAGCTATCGTTGTCGTCAAGTCGTGAAATGAGACGTTTCTCGTGTAAAAGTCTTCTGTCAACACTAGACACGTTGTCAAAACTTGATTCAAAAGTGATTGAATCAGGTTTTTGACGTGTCTGCTGGTCCCGTATCGATATCAGAGTGTCTAGATGTGCTGACCAGTGTGTTTAATGCATATATTTTGGAACACTGCGTATTTGTCCTGATCGGTCGCGACGATAAAAGTGAAGGAATGTCGCGACCGATGGCGGTGACCTTAGCCGACGGTGATAGCGGCCAGGTCTGTCTGAACAACAACAAGAAGAACACACAACCATGTATGGCGCCGGACGAGATTTCCGCTGTTTGTGAGAATGAGTCACTTAAGAAAAATTCGAAAGCGTAGGCTAGTGCAAATAGGGGGAGATTAGCTTGCAAAAGCATGGAAGGGTTACTGTAACTGGTGGCTTAAAGCTTGAGGGGAAATTTCATGGAATAGGCATAGAAAGCATAAAAATTCTCGCAGATGCTCCAGTAGAGCATCTATTGGGAGCTCTTATGGATACCAAGCCAAGATTGCGTTCCCACTTGAAGACTCAAGAGCTCTTTACACTGTAAAGATACCCACTTCTTGGATGAAAAACTCTAAACTCTTGAGCCTCATACTTAACTAATGGCAAGTGTATGTACTTGAAAAGTTTTAATTCTTGTCATATTTTATGGTAAGGATGAAAACTTTTCCGTATCCCGTTCCCTCCCCGAGATGCCCTAATCCAACAACCCTCGTGAAACTTGTTGTAAACCAGTCTTTGAACATAGTAAACCTGTGAGGATTTTCGCCAAAGAATTGAAGAATTAAGGCGAACGAACTAGGGAATAAAGACGAAAGAACTAAAATGTATTTCTTAATCGAAATCTAAGTCTAACTGGAAATCAGCTCGGATAAAAATGGTCATTTCCGTCTGAGAAAATGAAAATGACGTAATATTCCAGGTAATACCCATGGTTGCATCTCGTAATTCACTTGTGAAAATGCGGATAAAAAACTCCTAAGGCCGCGGACAGACTTCATGCGATTTGATCGTCGCGATTCAGTCGCCGAGATTTCCATTCATTTTCATTTCACATTCAAAAATTTCGGGCTGGAAAAGTATCACAACCGAAATGCAAGTTGATCGGCTGGAATGATGTTGTAACAGTTGTCTCGTCGTGATTTAGTCGCGACGAGCAAATCGCGTGAAGTCTGTCCGGGGCTTAAGAGAGTAGCAATTTCATTGCAGAATTCTACCACGACCACTTTTGGCTTGAGCCCTCCCATCCTTGGGGTTTTGAGCTGCTGTAGAGGTATGGCAAAAGTATTAATGTAGGATTCAATATACATGAAATATAAAATTTTGAATATACAGTATTTTGTTTTGACAACCGTTACCGTATACAGAAAAAAATGCGGAGGCGTAAGGGGTTTAAATGAGCCAATAACATCCCAAGAAATGCTTATAGGTTTTTTCGGAATTTCCTTTTTCAGATATATTTTGAAAGATACATAACAACAATGTTAATGTCTGCAACAAAGCAAGTAAGCATTAGTAATCTTGCACACTTTTGCAGTTTTGTGGATCCCTTTTCGCAAAAATAGGAACGAAAGGAGTAAATTGGCTGGGAGTAAATAAGAAGCTAATAACTGGAAAACTCTCGCATGAAAGACAGAGAGGTTGCTTTTGATAGATAAAACCTCAAAAAAGTGCGATTTAATTGCGTTTTTCCTTGAAAAAATTCAAACAAAGGCATTTATAGATCCAGACTGAATAAAACGGTTCCGTCTTGAAAAGAATTGCGCTTTCCCAATCGCCCCAACCATAATTGATGCTTCGGTTCCCACAAAAGGAAATTGCGGCGATCACAAATAGGGGCTATAAAGCTGGACGTCAAAGGAACCCATAAGTTGGTCAAAACAAATTCCACAAGGGCCTCAATACTTAGCAGATAACGTGCGTTGATAGCTGGCAAGGGTGTTCCCAAGCAAACATTGGCCCTCCTAGCCCTCTTGCTGTGGCTCTCAAGTGTGTATGTAGAACTAAATAACTGGAATACCGGACGCAAAAGTGCGCGGCAAAAGATCTCGATTTCCGCGCTCGTTCGCCCCCCTCCCCCCTACCCCTTCTTTCGCCTTAGCCCTGTCTCGTTCTGTACAAGTGCAGATGTCGGCGCCTTTTAGGCGTAGTCGAAAAAAATTCGAAGGCGAAAAAAAGAAACACTTAGAAGTGAGCAAAATGGCCTATAAAAAGCCAAATGTGTATCTTACTCTAACGGGAGCATTGCCGTGTTTTTATTGGAGCTCGTCGAGGAATTATTGATGATCGTGGAATTTTAGATAGGGGCCAAAGGCAGACGTAAATAAGCTTGAAGCTGAGTATGAATCATTCAGGATGGAGTGGAAAGTACAAATGTAAATAGGGACTGGGCTTGAGCGAGAAGGGGGATTCAAAAATTAGAATTTCGAGTTCTAGGATCGATGACCAGAAAACAATGTGGGAGCAATGGTAACGGAAAAGAAAAAATGCCTAAGAGAAATTTGAAAGGGCAATATAGACGAAAGGGAAAAAAATTAAGCCCCCCCCTCCCCCGCCCCACCGTCTCCAAGAGTCTAGTCCTTTTTGATTCTGAACATCTCTTAACGCCAACCAAGGACCAAGGACAAGTGGGAGCAATTTACAAAAATTTCGGCTCTATTCAGCCACGTCTCTTTTGGCACGCCCCGCCCCTAGAGGGGTTTTTTGGTAAATGCCAGTTTTGATTTACTTTTGAGACTCCTACTAGCGTAAATTACAAGCTTTTTACAAGAACGCATGAATTTGGATATGTCCCTGTGTACATAACCTTTGATTCAACTGGCTTGGCGGCTGGAAGGCGGGGCTTTGCGACCTAATCAAGGCCGCTCGCGCCCGCGATGCAGTCTGTGTCTCTTGCGCGCGTGCTCTCTTATCGTTACCTGGCTTTATTCAGGTCACGAAGCCCCGTCTTCCAGGCGCCAAACCATTTGAATCAAAGGGTACATTTTTGGAGAAAAATAATTTGGCAATTGCCCAGTACTTTTCCAAGCAAATAAAGCAAGGTCACAGATAGGGTAGATTTATGACTTTCAATGCTACTTCAGAAAGTTACCTGAGTTATTTTTTGTGTACGTAAATATGAAACAAGCGTGACCCACAAAAACTTTCTAACAACTTAGAAAGGAAATTTGTCTCATTTTATGGTGCTACAAATTAACATCTGGAAATAACAGATGCACTTAGGGTACGAAACATTTTTTTCTGAAAGACGCACTCTTCAAAGAAAGTTTTTGTAGCCTTTGTGCTAGTGTTTCCTCCTTTGAAGAATGAGCGGTGCAGTTTTTTTTGTCTCTCTAGCGTTGAATTGGCTTTTCTCGAAATTCCTGGAGAAATTCTCTCCTCGTCTTTGGTTAGGGATCCAAGGAAGATGCTAAAGGATATCATTGTTCGCGGTTGACCGTAATCTGATCTGTTTTTCTGAGCGGGACATTTCCCGCTGTTAGTGTGTATTGCACCTGGCGACATGGCGAGGACAACAACAAGTCAGAGATTAGAAGGTTAGAAGGTTGCAGATTAGAAGCACTTTAATTGGCGAAAAGATGGAAAAGAAAATAGAAAAGAGAGGGAAGGACTGGAGAAATCTGTAAGGAAAAAACCAGGGATGTGCAAGAGAAAAGACAAACACAAATAATAAAAGATTAGCGTAAATAATACTTGGTAGAGGGGTTATGATTAAGTATTAACGAGAGATGAAGAGAATGAAAAAAAAGCAAAAAAAGGATGGAGTATTGCAAAATCTCCGTGAAAGCGAAGAGGTGGTGGAAATTTAGCAATTTTAAGATACAAGTTACATGGCGAGTAGGGTTTCTATCAGTCAAACATTTTTGAGAATGGAAATCTTTTTACCTGCACATTTTGGACACCCCCTCTCCTTCCCCAGATTTGCACAACCGATACGCAAAGAGACCTATCAAAATTGAGTCAAAATAAAACTACGAACGAACTCACTTCATTCTTGACTCCCTTTTTGACTCACCTTCCCCCCCCCCCCTCCCTCCTTCATGACTGGGAATTTGGTAGTTACAAAGGTGGTGCGAAACATATAGAATTTTCACAAAGGTTCAAGATATACTCTCCTTATCCTTCTCCTCTCTCCCCCCCCCCCCCACTCGCCTATTTTTTCACCCTACCCACCCTTATTCCCTGCAAAATCAAAGCTTCAGATGTACAGTGACAGACAGAATAAATAGTCAAAACGTTATTTGGATGAGCTACCTCTTCTATCACGTCGCTTTACTTCCCAAAATTACCATAGTATAAAAGCTGAAGATAAGGATAGGGCTCTAAATATCATTCAAAATAAGTAGTCTCTAAGAAAGGTTTGTGGTCGAAAATTTTCCTTTCACTTATTATATGCAAATTACACGTTTTAAAAAATCAACAGATGGAGTTGCACAAATCCAGAACAAAGTGCCTAAGTTTGAAGATAAGAGAGCATTTGATTTGAATCCAGAACGGTTAGACGTTGAGCAAGAGGTTGAATGTCGGAAAATTATAGGCAACAGCGGCGTTTGAGGGTCGAAGTTCGAGAGTATTACGATGTGTGACATCAGTCAGTCACATTGGGGCTTGGGCGGATATGCAAATGTGTTGGATTGTAGAGCGAGTAGGGGCACAGCGGTGTTACTGCGCGGCGGCCATCTTCCGCCGTAGCCACCGCCGCCATCCGCGCGCCGTTCGCAACACAACAACAACAGTTAATGCAAACGGCGCGCAAGGGGTCGTAACTGGTTACGCGGAAATAGTCTGGTAATTGGGAATGGGGCTGTGAACGAGTTGTTCCTCTGGTCACGGCTGGATCACAAATCCTATCGACTTTGGTAGGAAACAATACAAACATTGATCACTTTCGATACATCTTACGCCCTTATCGATAGTGTCAATAGCTTTGTGACAGTTGTCCGGAGTGGTCAAAAGTTCGCGTGCTAAAATTCAATAGCGAAAAGAACAAGTTAGGGAATCTGTGACAGTTAATCCGGAAGATTCACAACGTTCCATGACATTTGCCTGGAGGCGTCAGTGAGCTAATAATTGGCCTCTATTGTCCGGCGTGACTAAAATGTAACAGTTGTCCGGAGTTAGAAGATTTGTGACCGTTGAAGAAGCGAGAGATTTTGTGTGAGTTATCTTAAAGTCCAGAAGTTATATAGTTGCCAAATGGTACTATGTTACAGTTGCGCAACTGGAACAAATGTGTGATACTTGTTACTAGCAGTAGAAAAATGTGACAATTGTCAGGAGAAGTCTAAAAATTGTGACAGGTGGCCAAGTGGAGAGAACTTCTGTGTTAGTTGTTCAAAGTTAAGAGACTCTGTGATAGGAACCAGGGAACAGGGTTTGAAATAACTTGACCAGTATCCGCAAGGACAGACAACGTTTGGACACTTGTCCAGAGGGGTTAAAAAATTTCGAAACTTGTTCGGAGAAGCCAAAATCTTGTATTGTCATGGTACTTGTCCTCATGTGTAGCAATTTAGCACAATTTTTTCGGAGAGCATAAAAATAGCCAAAGTGGTCAAGACTTCGGTAACAGTTGTCCGGAAGAAGATGATTTGTGACTGTGGTCCGAAGGAGTCAAAAAGTTGGGGCAATTGTCCACACTGGTCATAAGAGTGACGCTTGTCCTTATGTATCGCGATTCGCATAATTTTTTAAAGGGGAAAAATAGCCAAAGTGGTTAAAACTTTGTAACAGTTGTCCGAAAGAGGGACAATTTGTAACGTCTGAAAGCGTCGAAATGTCAATGATAATTTCGGAAGAGGCTGAAATATCATGTAAAAGCCCGAATTTTTAAGAATTGATATACTTGTTCAAGAACTCGGAAAGTGACAGATGTCCGGATGGGTCAAAGATTTTCATTGTTGTCCGAAAAGGACAAAAGATTCTGTGAAAGTTCAGATATGGAAAAAGAGATTGTGACGGTTATGCGATGAAACTTATAAAGTTACGAAATTACTGAGGGGAATACAAAATCGTGGTAATTGTACGTCGGAATAAAAAGGGTTAAGTAGCAGTTGTCCAGAGGGTCTGATGCTCATGTTAGTTGTCCGGAAAAGCCAAAATATTTTCTTTCTAGGGGATCAAAACTTGCGAAATTTGCCTAGAGTGCCAAATGATCGTCAAAGTTGCCCTAAAAAGGCAAATATTTTGTGACAGTTATCCCTTAGCGATTGCAATTTTGTGATAGATGTCCAGAAGGGTCGAAAAACCACAAGAGTGGGTAACTTACCATACAAACATTATGAACAACGTCTTCCAAAGGTAAGTCACCTCTTTCGGGAGCGACGGTACGGCACAATTGGCGGCGCCAAAAGTGTTTGTGCGTTTGTTTGAGCAGCCGGCCTATCTCAGGTCACTTGTTACCTGGGACGTTGGGTAGCCGTAAAGAGTAGAGATGGAAAGGGCTGTGCGGCTTGCTGAGAGGGAAGAGGTAACCGTTTGGTACGAAGAACTGGTGGTAAAGATACCGGTTGTCTTTTTTTTTCGTTTACTACAGATGCAGCAAATACCATAGTTATGCTTGGAACGCACAATGTGTTTGACGAGTAGTCACGTTTATTAAATGTATCTAACAGTTATGCGCGATATTTTGCTAAAGAGCATCATAATTTTTGTAAAAATGGACTTTGATTTTTTTTGCTCGAGTTTTGTTCTGAATGGGACGAAAGTGTCAGTCTTCTCATACTTCCGATTACTCCCCTTCCTCCATGAATATTGTAACGGTTTTAGAAAAAATCGGCAAAAAGATGGAAGCGGTAAATAACAAAGAAGGTAGAGCAAAACCTAGGTTTTTTTTATTGAGTTTACAAGCTTTGAAAATTACAAATGGAAAAAATAACTTGAGAGCACTTTCCCGGCTCAGGCACGATAGCAGAATGTGCGGTGAGAACAAAGAAATTTTTTTAGAAGAAAGGAAGTGTGAAAAAAAACCTTTATTCTTGCAATTCCGAGCGAAATTTTGTAAAAGAATACTGTTTTTATTCGAGATTTACTTTTTGATTTTGAAATTCTACGAGTTTTAAATTTAGAAAATTCCTGTTTCATCTTAACATTATCATCAGGTTCACTTCTCACTTGCAGTATTACGTCGCATTGGTCAAAAGCCGGTAAAGTATGCTCAGAAGAAGTCAGGGGGGGCGGGGGGACGTGGTTTGTACCACCATTTAGGAACAGTGGGCGTGGTTGGTACCACAGTTCTTAAAAAATGGGCGTGGCTAGATGTGTCTATGAGCAAGCTATGGAGTGAAAAAGACCTCAACCTCAATGCCGGATAAGTTTGATCGCTTTTTTTTCTCTAAAAAATATTAAGGCAAACCATTGGCTAGTCAAAGATGGAGAGGGGTCTAAAAAAGTAGAGACGAGTTGTTTTTACGTGTCAACAACCGAACAATCTCAAAATTCTCTAAAACTAGAGCCATGTAGTCGAAAGTTTTTTTTGGAGGGGGGGGGAACTTTGCCCCCGATTAACATCCTCTTACCGCCATTGTCAAGACTTATGAAAACACGTAGAAAATGGCTTAGGGAGATTCTAGAATAAAAATAGCAAAGCTATAAAATCCTAAGTTGACTAATATGGAATGGCAAGAGCGCACGATGTGCAGAAACTACGGAACTATAGAACAATACGAATCGTCCACAACCACAAGCCATTAAACGACATTTGACGACATCGGTGGCGTTTCATGAGTATCTAGAGACATAAACACCGTTATGGGAACGCGCCGCGCTATGCAAAAGAGCCGGTATCAAAGACGTTTATCTGGTATAAAAATGGCGCGCGATTTCGCTGGGATGCGAGAGAGAAAGGGGGGGGGGGGGTGGAAGAACACAACAATTAGCGCTGTTTGGAAGACTAAAGCGCGAACGTTATTCTCACATGTGGTAGTGGTCAACAGGAGGGGAGAAGGAGGATGGAGGGGGGGGGGGAAGGGGAGGGGGGGGGGGGAGGGGGAGGGAGGGAGGCTTTGTTAGTTTACGGATGGCGCGAGAGTGCTGCGATGACCACTGTCGTCTAATCGAGTAGGATCCATTAGTATAGTGGTGGTGTGAGGACAGCGAGGTGGCGGAATTTTTTTGATAGCGGGGGAGGGTGGAACATTTTGGTTAAGTGGGCGTGGCGTGAGAATTATTAATTTTTCAAACAATTTGGTGCCAAGATTTGATGCAGGTAGTAGTGGAATCTAATTACAAACGATTTATGACAGTCATGGAAGAATGGTTCGCGCAAAATCTATAGGGGTGGATCTTAAGTCAAGGGGCGTGGCAGTTTATACAAGGGGATTTATTCTAGAGATTGGTGCTAGTAATCTGCAAGCAAGGGTTAGGATAATTTTAGTACGGGTAATCAGTACAATTAGACGTGAGACAGTGCCCTTTTTAGATTTTTCCAGGGAGCGGATCTTCAGATAGGGGCGTGGCCCTTTGTACGAGGAAAATTTGGTGCACAAGTTAACAACGCCGAAAAATTCGAAAATTATCGAAGAAAATCTAGCTACAAAGCCTGCTTATGAATCTAGAGAAATGATCTGAATTTTTGCAAATTTGGCAAAACGAGTTTTTACCGGGGGGGGGGAGCTTTTTTGTTCTAGGAGGCGAGGCATTTCATGCAAGAAAAGTCTACAAGCAATCCTGCCACCGCGACCGGATATTTTAACACAAGTAAAACTAATGTAGAAGGGAAATGAGTTGACTCTTAGAGGTCTACAGAAGTTTTTTAGAGTGGGGATTTTTGGTTGAAGGGGCGGGGCATTTTGTACAAACGAAATAAATTTTTGAAAACTTTAGATATCAACAATTTGCTACCAAAAATTCAACAGTAGTCTCAAACTAGATAAGTGGCGCTGATCACAACAATAGTTTTTTCTTACAAAAATGATCAATTTTACAAGTCGAAAATAACTGAAGATGTCATGATTGCACGATGGATGTAGAAAATTCTTGAAAAACTTGCTTTTCCTTTCCACAAATACTAGCTGAACAACTTTAGCAAACATTGCGCAATAAAATCGGCCTATGCTAGCGGAGGAGAAAACGAGGAGGATTTATGTGTGTGTGCATGTGTGCGATCACACACAATACGCAACATCGCGATGAGTGACGAATCGAGGAAGAAACGAGCATAAATAACGAGTGATTACACGGCCGCGTACCTGCACGAGGATTACGTACGATAGCGAGGATGTCGGGTGGGGAGAGTACGATCAACTGGCGGAGACGACGCTGAAAATAGAAAAAAAATCATAATTAGGATAATAATAAAAAGTCCAAAAATTCATCAAATATTTCGGTGTGCAAAACTGAAGAGGAGAGAAATAGAGATTGAATTCAAAATAAAAGTTGAAAACAATCAATTTCTCTTGCTTTCGACGAAAATGGTTTAGGCGGGGAAATGCGGAAGGGACAGCGAAATTAGCGGCATTTATCATGGAAATTTCTACAATAAAAATACCCTCGAAATATATCTTGAAAAAAAGGTGACTAACGATATTTTGTCCATCGATTATCTGGAAAATGTTTGTAAAACTTCAATAATTGTTCGAAGTGTCAATATAGTAATAGCTTTTCGTTACAACTAGTAGTAAATAATAGGTTAATACAGTCCAATTTTTCTATTTATTCAAGCAGCTGGACCCTGAAGTATGCCAAAAAGATTTGAATATTCGCACAGTGAAATAGGTAAAGGAGTGGGAAGGGAGCGGAGAGGGATGTTTGCAAGAAATATTTCAAAGACTGTCTGAATGGACTGGTTCAGTAAAAGTGTCAGAAAAAAATCCCATAGAATATGGGGTGCACATTGTTTCCATGGGTTAATCTCCCCATGTTCGATCCCAAATCCAGTTAAGAAGAACTGGGGCACTTGGCTTGCGGCCAAGTTTAGAAAGTTTTTGGAGATGCGCTTTAGATTTGAAAATCTTGAAAATATATAGCATAATCTTGTATGCTTGAGTTTGATTGTTTAACTATCTTCTTTAACTGTTTCTGGCTTTTTTAGCTATGGGTTAAGAAAATTGAGATGTTCCAAAGCATATTTTTTTCATCAAAATGTACTTTCCTTTGCTAGAAAGTTCGAAGCATTACGCAATTGAGTTTCGTTTCTTTTGAGCAGCTATAAAAGAAATGATCGCAGCTGGGAAATGCCGACGGTTGAAAAAGGATCCGAAAGGTTTTTTTTCTAGCCAATTCTGCAAGCCATGTCATGTCCTTTGCTGATTCTTGCCTTACTGAGACGAATTCTCAAAATATTAAGGGGCGCATTTTTTCTAAGGTTTTCGTGCAGGATCAACTATGACAAAATTTCTTAGCAGGAATTATTTTGCAGACTACGGTTCTGACAAAATTTCTCGAGAAAAAAATACAAGTGTGGTCCGTAAGTCGCACAATGATATGCAGAAAAAGCCTGAAATGCGAGGACAATCACAGAAAATTGTTTGTCAGCTCAAACCTCAACTCATTCCCAAGTAAAGGATCCGGGTACAGCGCAAAGGAACACAATTGCATGTAAAACGATCTTCTACCTCGTATACGCCGATTACGGGCTGAACAGCGTGTCCTTTGTTTACTTTGTTGTTTACTACAAGGAGTCGAACGGAATGGGTCATTGTGGAGTCTGATTTCGAATATTGGCGGGCCCTTTTGTTTATTCTTGTTCAGAAGTTCTTCAATAGAAAACACCAATCTTTAGAAGATGCAAATTTTCTGGTGAGGTGGGGTGAGGGCGGGAAACGTGAGGATCCTTGAACTTGCCACAAACATATTCCCAGCGAAAGCGCCATCCTTTGAAGTGATAATGGGAAGCAGCGAAAGGAGGAAAAACTTGTTCCTGTGGGAATCGTATGGAGCGGGCTAGCATACATAAAATAGGATTGAGATTTTGCTAGTGTGAAAATTTGATGTAAAATTCAAAAATGCGCCGGATATACAACACGTACCTCACTCAGAATAGTTCACAGTTCAGATCTCAAAACAAACATGACCTTCTGGAAAAAAAGAAAGGAGCGAAATGTGAAAAAAACAATTTTTTTTCGCTTGCAGATGGTTACCTAGAATGATGTTTTAGAATTCCAACTCAAAAAGGAAAAAAACCATTTTTGGCTGTAAGCAGTGCTTATTCCTTTTCTTATTGATTTACTTGATTGATTGAGAAAAATCCGTACAAGGAAAATACTAGTTTCATGTGAAAATGGAGGGAGTCATTTTTTCCGAAGTCGTACCACAGGCGCTCTTTCTGGTCCGCTCCCGCTCCGCCCATCCAGTACCAAAATGGAAGGAGCAATGATTACCTATTAACCGTAAGAAATCAATCTATAACCTAGCAGATTGTTCCTCAAGAACCTTTAAGTAAATTGCGACACGATTTTTCCCAAATCTGGATTACTCGATACAATGGATCCCCCTTTTTTGTTTCACTCGTAACGGGCGTTTTCGCGACCCCTATTATGTGCCCCCCCCCGTGTTGCGTGCTTGAATTAGCATCTGAATGTATCAAATCGTCTGCTGCTACTCAAAGAACTGGTTTCTTTGCTTCCTCATGTTTTTTTCCTAGCCACCATGAACAAGCGTATCGTAATCACTACCCAATTTAATTTCCCTTGATGGACAGGAAATAATGGGGAACGAGAAACTACTGAGGGTTAGAATGGGCCTCTAGACAGGTACAATTAAAAGGTAAAACCTTACCTTGTAAAGTTTGCGTATGGCCTCAATCAAAGCAACAAAAAGTCTTTGCTTTGCGACTTGATCGTGATGGTCGAGGCGTACTTCCCGAGGAGAGACGACGTCTACGGAAGAAGGGTCTCTGAAAAGGGGAAAATAAAAGTTCGAAAAATGAAAAACACTGAAAATCGACTGAATAGATGCTATTGAGTACATATGTAAGTATAGAAATACGCTGTTTATATCCCAATAACTGCAGTATTTTGTCAAAGAATACGGTACTTCCGGAGCACCATGAATGAGTGGCAGGGCTTTTTTGCGCCAAAAGAGAACTCGTCCATTTTTGAGAATCGACTATTGTATGAGATGGGCATGCTGTACTTGCCTTCAAGTTACGTGTCATAAAATTTGAAAAATGTCAAGCGCTTGAAGAAAATTCTATAGTCATGAATTTCCACGAATTTCCTATTCATATGCGCTGCTTGAATAGCAAGCGTATTCTACGTTCCCTTACGACTACAAGGGTATTGCTTGCAAAGCTTCACTAATAATTGAAACTGAAAATATAATCCTAATTGTTCAAAAATTATTTATTGGCAAAAAAGTGCTGAAAGTCTAGTAACTTAAAGGCAATCTCTTTTTTTTTTTGAAATTGCAAAGCGAATAGAAATATGAGAAGAGAAGCGCAAAACGTTTTGAAAGGCTTATGTCAAAGGCTCAGGAAAGGAAATGCAAACAAATGAAAAGCAGGTTGATTTTTCCACCAAAATCGGATTTCGTAGAGAATGACATAAATGACAGCAGAAAATTACGTTTTTTTTTTTGAAGGTATGTAAAAAATTTTCTTTTGTCCAATATCTGATGGAAAGAGAGAGGGGAATAGAAAATGGTTTGAAGGAGGGGGGGGGGGCTTGGTTTGGTACTTACCGGAAATGTCAAATGCAAGAATGCGTATCGGGTGTTCTGTAGACAGTTTTTCAGAAGATCTTAATTGATCCACATAAATTGCAAAAAATCAAAAATTATACGTATTTTCCAGCGGAAATAAAAAAACATGAGATTGTGAAGGAGCTGTGGCTGTGTCGCTCGCCTTCACGTCCAAAAATTTTATCAACTCATACCCCCCCCCCCCATCCTCCCCCGCTTGAACTCTGCTATTACTGCTGAATATGTGCAAATGCAGTGCCTTCCCTCGTTCTCGTACTTACTTCCCTCCCCTTACTTGCCCCGCCCCCCGCTTCAGTTTTTTCCCCTTTTCTTAACTTGTAATATGACATCTAACCTTTAATAACCTCCGATTATGTTAAACTACTAGTAAATCCTGTTTACACTTCCTACTCCCTCAAGGCTAAATTCTTTAGTGAACTGTTATTACTGCTATTCAGTTTTTTCCCGCCAAGAGAACGCGACAATCAAAAGCGGCTTTGTTGAAAGAAAGAACGTTTAATTTGAACTCATAATGGCCTACAATATAGATATCCTGAACGATTGGGGAAGAAATTGATGAGAGTTGAAATAGTGGCGGTGTGGCTGTGTGTGCGTACGGCACAAATTTGTTTAACCTTGAGTTTGGGTGGATAATGGGCAATTAGTTTAGGTTGACTGTGTAGGAAAGGTATTTTGAGAGAGAGAGGGTAAAGGGAAGAGAAGGATTTCTAGGGAGGGGGGGTGTGAAATTCATTTAGGAAGCCCAGATAGAAACAAGAATCGTTCTGATCAGGAACAACGAAAAATTCGTTCCCTATCCTTTACATTTTGCCCAGGGTGGCGCAAAAATGCGACCCATGACCTCGTCAAGAAGAATAATGGCCCAATTTGCATAACGGGCGCAAAAGGGACCACTGTAATCAAGTCGCGCATGCTTTGACAGCCGGAACATTCCCGAACGTCATGTTTTCTAGATAAATAGCTGCAGTGGAGCGGTGCGACCACGAATTTGAGAGCGGGAGAGATGAGGGAGAGGGGGGGGGAGGGCGAGAAGAAAAAAATGGTTCAGTGATATTTTTAAGCTATCTTTAAGAGTTCGCCATAGCAAGTGCACAGTGCTTGCCGGGGTAATCAAAATCATCAATAAAAATTTTATTCGAATTTTACCAAATATAATAGTTCGAATAGTCATTTCTGGACACGGCAGTGGTTGCCAAGAATGAACAAGTCAGTTCTGCCCCTCCACCTCCCCCCCCCCCCAAAAAAAAACGTTTTTCTTGGATATTTTGCAATTTAGATAACTAGCATTGAATGTTGGCAAATGCAGAAAGTTTGCTAAGCTCTGTATTACGTGAAAGTGGGCGTGGCAGAGGGCGGAGCTAATTCTTCATGGTCATCTATAAGAGCGGATATGTGAGAAGGCATCAATGATTTATAAAGAATTAATTCGTGAATAAGCTGCAAATATTATTTGGGACGATTTCTCCGTACTCTGGCAGTATTTAATTCTGATTAAAAATTGTAGTCTGTGTTTTAAAATAAGTCTCTCCTCTCCTCCCCCTCCCCTCGAATGGGTCGCAAAATACTCAAAAATGAATTGAAAATTGTGCAGATGACATGTTTTTACTTGTAAATAACAAATGATTTCTCACGTTCTACATAAATGAAAGGCTTGCGAAGAAAACTTCTAGGTTGTAGTGAAATCCGTTAATTTTATGTCGGAAAAAATTTCTGGATCTCCGTTAGCGATGACAACAACATGAAAAGAGAAAAATGTAGCACTTATGTCCCAAAACCTTATTAGCCAATAGTGGGCGTGGTAAGGGGAGGGGCTAGTCTGTTATGACTAATCACTTTAACCAGACTCGATTGCAGTCGTAAATTACAGTCGTGTTATTTTCCTTTTTTACATACTTTTCATGAGTTCTCCAAGAAAGTTGTAGAAATAGGTAACCTAGGGTTAATTGCAGCAAATACTATAGAAAAAGAAAATTTCCTGCAAAGAAACCGGATTGGTTTCCATATTTGTTGAGTAACATAAATTATCCCCACTATCGAGAACTGGTCCCTCATTTTGTAGCAAACGCGCGTTTTTAGCCCATACATGCACTTTCGCTCTTAATTTGCAAGCCATCACCAGCAGATTTCGCTGTTTTTAGCTTCATGCGCCTAGTGCTAATGGCTTATTTATCATAAATCGCAGATTTTTGCTTGCATATATGCACTATACTACGGTAACAAGACACAGGAACCAAGTGTTTTATTGGTGCAGATTTATTATGTCTAGTAGAAACCGGAATTACAACATTTTCCTCACAAAATCAAATAATATATAACCTATGATTCAACTGGCTTGGCGGCTGAAAGGCGAGACTTTGGGACTCAGTTAAGGCCGCTTGCGCCCGCGACGCAGTCTGCGTCTCTCCCGCGCGCGTGCTCTCTGGTTACTATCTAGCCTTAATTAGGTCACGAACCCCCGCCTTCCAGCCGGAGCCAGTTGAATCCAGCCAGTTGAAAGGGTAAAATGTGTACTGAAAAATAAAGAAAGCTGTCACAGAACAAGAAAGAGGGTAGCGATTGCTTAAGCACTTGGCGGAGTCCAAAAAAACCGCTGCAAAAATCAAATTTCCAAAAATTCCTTCGAATGATCTGTGGTTTGGTATCGAAATATAGCGCAAAATGTGATCGGCTAGTATTTCAGCCACAAAAATAGATTTGTTTTAGGCATTTCAAGGTTTTCTGCGCAAAATAAACCAAATGCTTTCACCTTTGTCCCTCTTACACTCAGATAAATCTCAAGTGGAAAAGTAAGAGGAAGTAAATAGGAAATACTCATAAAGTTCATTGTTAAGAGTGTGTGTAGCGGTACTCAATCTTAAGTGGTACAAACAATGAAAAAAATGGGGTGAATGAGGAAGGCGAAGATGAAAAAGATGAGGAAAGAAAATCAGGAAAATGGTTGCCGTGAAACATCTGCTAACTAAATTTAAGCAGTATATTACTTTAGGGAAAAAACTATGAAAAATGGAAAATAAAAATGAAACATGGACACGTCAAAGAAAGAATAGGAGGGGGAGAAATAGGATGAGGAGGAGAAACCGAGGGAAATTTCGAAATTCTGTTGGATATTGAATAGCAAAAATTTGCGCTAAAATTTTATCCCATCCCCTCTCCAATTCTGCTCCTCCCCCCTCCCCCTTCTCTAAAGCTAAAAATTCTCCTAAACGCTATAGAAAAGAGAATTGTTTCATTAGAAGATAGAAAAGGAAAAGTGGGAGGGAGATGGAAAAGGTGGAAAATTGGAGTAAAGCCGAGGTAATCCAACATGGAAATACAATTGAAAGATTCAAAACTTTCCCGAATTTGGCGGCTCCCTCTCCACCCCGTCTCCCAAGCCAAAAATTTCCCCAAACCCGAAGCTAAATACACAGACGATGATTAACACCATATGCTTATCCTTGACGGAATTGCATGAGTGGTCAGGTTTATCAAAGAAAAATTTCCCGTTTCAGGTTCGGCCGCCATAGAATGCACCTGCTACATGCGCAATGCGCATGCAGATTTCACTAATTCGAATCTCTAATCCACAGCCCCCCTTCCCCCGTCCGCCCGCTTTTTCATTAGCATTAGCCCGCGAAGAGACAAAAGCGTATCGCCAGGGACTTCAAATGATCGGAAATGTTCAGACAGCGGCGAATTTCGGGGAGGGTGGAGGCTAAATGAAATTGTTGGTCGGCGGCGGTCCATTTGAAATATGCTAATTTTTGGGGCCATGTTACGCCGGGACAATTTTCACAGGGTGGGGGACCCAGAAAAAAAAAGGGGGGGGGGGTATAAGATTCAATGACTCATGACTTTGGGCCCGAAATGAGCTGTTCTGCCTGGAAAAACGCTGATAGCGACTTCACGCGCAAGCCTAAGCGTTCGGACAATAAAGATAAGACTAATAAAAACAAAACAAACATCACGGAAGTTTGGGAAAGTGGTATATGAATAAGACAAAAGAGATAAGGACTTACATTTGATGAAATAACACGCTCAGTAACACACCATCACATAGTTCTGCATATTCCATTGGAAGATCTGCGTTACACGGTAGTCGCCATTTCTTTTCTTCAACCACCGGTGAATTACCGAAGGCCACGTCACTGAAAAAAATTTTCGTTAGTCAAAGAGGACAGAAAACGAAAAAAGCCAAGCTGGCTAAATTTCGAAATCCAACCAGCTTAGAAGTAGTTTGGAATGAAAAAAATCATGGACTTGCGACTTCAAATGATCTTTTCTTAAGGTTTTAAGGTTTACGAGGTATTTTTTTATTCACTCACAAATGGCTTGACCGTTTCCTTTTCCGAGTCATAATGAAGAATAAAAAGCATGCAGAATCGCGGCTGCGCGGCGCTGATGCCTCTGAGTCGAGGCGCACAACCGAATACAGTTATCGATTTTTCTCATGGACATCGATTGCATTTGGCGCGCTTACCGTATTTCTTTAGTGCCATTTACCATGCGCACAATATCAAGCAACCAGCGGCACTGCGAGTACTATAAAATTTACAAGACCTGAAGTGCGAAATTGCTGTTGTGCAGCACCGATGCCTTTCGCGGCGCATAAAAGGAATGCAATTGATTATGTTCTCATAGGCGTTGTTGGACGACGTCGAATTTCACGGATTAATTCCAACTATCATGCAAAAATCCCATTATTATGAAAGATACGCACTCAATAATCTCGCGGCACCGATGCCTCTGAGTCACGACGCGTAGTATGATTTGCATTTATCGATTTTTCCAGAGGCTTCTATGAGCTCACACTACGGGCATGAGTGCTAGAATGTCATTTATTGTGCTTGTACCTATATAGATTTTCGAGATGGATGCACATTAGGAACGCAAGGAACACGATAGCAGTACTGGAAAAGGGGCGTGGCCTAGGGCGGAGTCAGCCGTTTTGGAGGCGTGATCTGGGCGGAGGCAGTCTTACTTCGATTTTTTATAGAACTTTGCCAGAGTCAATAGTAATTCGCATTTTTGAGATATTTTGTTTAAAACCTATACATTGCAAATTCTTCTACCCAGCTTGGTTTTTTGAACGTCTACCCGATCAGACTTCGGCAGATAGTTTGAAAAGATTCCCTAAAAGTCGTATGACGTGGTCAAATGACACCGAACGATTTCTATAGTCACAAAAATAATTAGTTATAATTTTGATTCCAAAAACTTACTTGAGCCAACTGCCGAGTGGATGTTCCCAGAATTGTCGTTCATTCATGTCTGCATAGTAGCGCACAGTGGCCTTCTGTAAGCAAGAGCATGTGAAAACGACGCAGAACAACAAAAACAACTGAGGCGCGGACAACCGACGAACAAAGACGATCTCGTATTTCCGTACGAGTTCATAGTAAATTGCACATGTGGCCGTGTCGAGGAAATGAAGGAGATGGGAAGGAACTCAAAATTTGTGAGAATGCTGAAAATTTCCATTTTGGGGCGCAAAATGAAATTCCGGAGACAGGCAAGCGTTTGAAGCAATGTGCTGATAATAACGTTCCTGTGCAAGAACCGGATGAGAGCGGATAAGTCCTAGAATATCCTTTTTATCCATCCACTCATAGCTAAGTGGGTGCCCTGTAAGGGGATTTTCCCTTTAAGAAGCAGCATCTGGCGCAGAAGGAAAAAACTTCCAATACAATGAAAGCTTTCAAAGCTTGCAGATGAAGACAACCTAACCTCACAGTTTTTGATGGTTAAGGTAATTAGAAATTCTCACAAATTTCTTAAATCTTTGTCTTTATTGTTTTTATTCTGCTTTACAATAACATACCCAGAGTATGCCAAAAACAAAAAATAAAATGAAAAACACTGAATGGACATGATACAGCCAGTCCTATCAAGGAAATAAATGTGAGATACATAATAGGAAGAAAATCGAAAAGAAAAAAACCCCGAATATGCATGACTATTGAAATATAATAAGAGCTCAGTTCCTATCCATCATCTTTTTGTAGGACGCAATTTCTGAGTGGGCTAAAAATAGACGTGGAAAAATAAGGGGGGGATTTTATCTAACATTTTTTCATTTTTTTCATACTCGACGTTTTCTTGAATTAACTGCTAATTTACCAGATTTGAAGTCGCAAAAATTTTTCTCAAAACATGCTTCAACGTTATTGAGTTTTTAGAACTCGAACAAAACTGAACGCCCTGAGGATTTTTTTGCAGATTGTTATGAATTTTATGAAGAAAAAAAGTCTAATTACCGACATAAATAAGCAAAACACTTGTTAAAATCTAGTAAAACGACAAAGAACGTTAGGGACCATTCATCAACCCTCCTTTCTGCCTGGCCGTTCAATTCTCACAGGGCAACAACATTTGCTGAATTTATGAGTATAAATACCTTTTTTTATAAATACTCGGAGTCTTGAAATGAAGAAGGATCTTAGTTTTCATGGGGAGGAAAGTCTTATACTCACATAATTAAGAAATACACTTGTTAAACTTCAGCAAGACAAAGAACGTTTGAGACTACCCTCTTCTTCTTTCTACCTGGCCGTTCCACAATCCTCACTGGGTAATAAAGTTTGGTCTTTTTCATAAATACTCATATTCTTGAAAAATGGAAGAGCATCTTACTGTATGAGTCAATTTTAGCGCTACAATTTCTTAAAAAACTTAGCCAACTACTTCCACCTCTCATTCCCACAGGAGTGAGTCCTTCAAGGGAACTTTTTTTTTTCAAGTACCTTGTCATGTAACTGTCATTACGACTTGGAATAGTAGTAGCCGCAAAAAAATGCGCTTGTTGACAGAATATTCAAGCGATCATAGTTTTAATCCATTAATTTGATTAGTCTAGTGAATAGTACGAATCAACATAAAAAGATGAAATCAGTTGAAGAATAAAGGTCGGATTTATAGGGAAGTTTGATGGAAAGAACGGAGACGAATGAATGGATGATAGAATAGAAATGTAAAAAAGTCCTACTTTGGGAAAAATTCAGATACCATAATTGAAGCAAAAAAGAATGTTTGAAATAAACAAAAAAGAAAAACAAAAAGATATAAAGATGGCATAGTAGCTTGAATAATAGAATGATGAAAAACTTTGAAAAACAGAATTCAACAAAGAAATGGATGAAAGCAGGAGTTGATGAAATCTGAATGACTAAAAATGTACGAATGAATGAATGACTGAATTGAAGCTATGAAACTTTTCAAGAAAAATTTTTGTATGAGAAAAATAAGTAATTAACTATACGCAAATTAACGTGAATGAAATGATCTCAAAAATCATTCAAAGGTCTAATGCTTACGATGACCATCAGAGTGAATGAAACACAATAGCGTCTTACTGTAAGTCTACGGTAAGGGCGCCTAACAATATAACGCAATCATTTTGATTCATTCTCTTGTCATTACGGTATACTTACCGTACACGTGTTGTCATAATCGCAGATCGATGAGTTCAAAGTAGAAATACTTGCAGCGTAAATTGGCGCTATAGAAGTAATTTTTTTGCTTTTCCAAGCATTACAAGCAAATTAGGAAAATTGAAGAATTAGGAATTAATTAGTAGAATGAAAATATGAGTTGTGAGGAAATAGATGAATTTCTGCACATCTCTTTATAATAAAGCGCTAGAGATGAATCATGCATGTAAGATACCCCCCCCCCCTTCGTGGTCGCGATTCGGATGTCAACAACTTTGTCGTTATGTGCCGTGCAGATGCACCCGGTCGTCACTCAGGATTGTGATTTTTGTCTTAGACGATGTTGATGGAGTTCCAGAAGAGTAAAGTGCAGACACCAAACATGATGTTTATCAAAAACCATCCGTGTAAGGTGCTATCATTTAACAATTGATTAGTTCCATTGCAACTATTTGCAAAGAATTGCATCTGTGGGGAGTCTTTGAATGGAAGTGCGTTCAATTACTGTACAAAAATACAAACTCAGGGCCAAACGAACATTTGGCGTTTAGCATCTGTTTCGCATTCCATATTTGTGCACGAATTATGGCAAAAGAGATTTTTATATAGTAAGCTCAAGCACTTTCTCTAAAAATATCCATCGTCTTTCGCGCTACGGTATTGACAAGTGCATTTCCAATACAAGACAGCGTATACTTACTTCTTATCCAGTGCTTTTTAAGCTACCGTGATGATATCATGCAACCGTAATCTTCTCTCAGATTAATCAATATTTTCTCTTGGCGCTGATTACGTCAAGACCTATTTAGTTGTTTTGGAGATATCATTTTGATTTTGGTACAAACTGCTAGGCTTTGATATCGGAATCAATCGAAGCTCAGATCACAAAGCCTAGATTTTTTGGATTTTTGATCAAATTAATTGCTGTGCCATTGCAAATAGAGAGTTTTGCAGAGAGAAAAGTTTTTGGATTTGTGGCAACTCACACCAGCAAAGCTTCTTCCCAAAGTTTTCCTAAGTAAATGACTTTGCACGCTGGAACTTATTTGCCTGCCAATGTTTCATTTTCTTCAATGCAACGTCTTTCGAAAAGTCTGCTTGAACAAAAATCAAGATGTCGCAAATGTTTAACTTGAAATTTGAACGTAGCTGGAATCCGAACTGCAAAGAATGTTATGAAATAGTACCTGCAATCTTCTACCCCTATTTGGACTGTCAGACATAGTCTCTCAATTTTTAAAGTTTGCATCATCAAGTAAATCAGGCTACTCAGTGAGTTTTATGCTAACCGAGAATCGTGATCCTACAGGTGATCCAATCATTCAAAAAATCTCTTTGCAGTCTGAAAAAACCTGATTTTTGACTCACTAGCAATTCTTTTAGAAAATGTGCAATGAAATTGACTCTTTTTCATCAAATAACAAGCATACAAGTTCTCTTTCGCTTCCTATATATTCTGCTTTTTGGTTCATTTGAAAACAACTGTGCGTACATTACATCTGATTGAAGCGTAATTTTTAATTGCGCATCTAAGCAAAGGATCTATTGAAATTTCAACGTGATCTCTATGCCGCGCCATCTTAGAAAAATTCACAAAGGGTCTCTCTTTTCACCACATCGTTAATATCGTGCAATTATATGTAGCGTTGGTAAACGTCAAATTCTTCAACGAAAAAATTGTGGATCAATTGTAATAGCGTAGCAAAACAATCGGTATCTATCTCTTAGTTAGGAATATCATTCTTGATTTCTCTATGCGAGGCAATTCTAATGCCACTTTTCCGACTGATATCTGCTGAAAATGCTGCGTCGCAACATTTTGTATTAGAAAATGATTAGTCCGCCTATAAACAATGAAAAATTGAAATGAAAAATTATCGGATCTAAGCTTGATTTACATTCATTGTATGAGAAATTTTTGTCGTTTTGACATTCATGCGAACAGTCCTTAGAATTCTTTGTATGCAAAATTCCGTTTTAACAGTAGTTGTTGATTTGTGATAAGTATACATCAAATGATCAATAAAATCGAAACGTTTTTTTCGTGCTTGCTGATCTTTGAATATCTTCTTCATCAACTTCTACAGCACTTAGAAATTTGCATTTTTTTATGATAAATGTATACTATGTGTAAGCGCTAATCAAATGTTAATTTTATCTGAATTCGAGCAGTAAAAGCAGGGATGGAGGGAAAATCTATGTAGACAAATAAATCTCTCTATAATAAAGCGCTAGAGATAATTCATGCATGTAACATCCCCCCCCCCTCCTTCGTGGTGTCAACATCTCCGTCGTTATGTGCCGGTGCAGGGTACCCCCATGGGACAGTGATTTTTGTCTTAGACACCTACGGGGCTGGGAGTTTCCACAGGGGGGGGGGTAATCGAGCATGGGGATTCCGAATACAATAATAGTTTTCAGGAATATCGATTACTTTTATCGTTTTATCGATTTTTGCAAAGTTTGAACTGCGGGGTTGGGAGTTTGCACAGGGGGGTAATCGAGCATGCTGATTACGATTACAATATTAGTTTTTGAAATCGTCCATTATTTTTGTCAATTTTATCGATTTTTTTGCAAAGTTTGAGCTACGGGGCTGGGATTTGGCACAGGGGGGTAATCGAGCATGCTGATTACGATTACAATATTAGCTTTTGATATTACCTATTACTTTTATCGATTTTATAGATTTTTTGTTGAGTGCAAAGTTGCAAAGTCTGAGCTACAGGGCTGGGAGTTGGCACAAAGGGGTAAGTGGGCATGCTGATTCGAAAACAACACAGGGAACGGGAAATGAAGTGTGGAAGTGGGCACAGGGAAGGCTTTACAGGGATAGGGATGGGAACTTTATTACAGTGTTTTAACAGTTCCGAGCGGAGCCGGGTAAGCAAGTTAGTCTCTATATAATAAAGCGCGGTTAGTCTCTATATAATAAAGCGCAAGAGATCCCCCCCCCCCGTCGTTATGTATCGCAATAGCGAGGAGAGTCCGAGCCCAGATAGCTCCCGCTAGCAAGGTTTTGGACTATCTAAATATAAAAATCATATTAAATGAGGTATAAAAATCATAGTGAGCTGATGGAAGCAAGATGGAGGTCCTTAATGCTAGAAGTACGAAAAATATGGGAACATACGAGGGGGGGGGGAGGGTAGGAAAAACTTAATTGGAGATTTGCATTTTGACTTCAGCAAAGGCAAAGACATGCACACGTCTCCAAGCAAATAAACAGGTTTGAGCGGTCCTGACAGAATGAGTTCAATAGTAGCTTTTGGGATGTAGTCGAAAGGTAGACAAAAATTAACAAAGTATGGCCCAAGTATTCTAATATTGCTAAACTTAGGGACATTCAGACATTTTTAGCGAAGAAATGAGTGTCATATTTTTCCCTGATAGAAGCTCAGAAGGGCCGAGGACGTTTCTGCACGGTTTTTAGAAAAACTATGTGATGAAAAAAAAGTAAACGGAAAAGATTTGAAACGTTAATCACTCTCGCTGGATATGCAAGATTTTTGACAAAAATTTAATCTGAAAATCTCAAAGGTATGGTTAGGAACACAATTTGGCAAATTCTGTGGCACAATTTTGAAGAAAAAAAAACAACGAAAATCTAGACACTTTTTGAAGGAAACTTTTGGGAAAGATTGTGCTGACAAGCTTTCCTTCAGAGCAGGGGGGGGGGGGAGGCGAGGGGAAAGGAGGGAGGGAAGAGGGAGTGGAGGGTTGCAGCGCAATCTGACAGAAGAGCTTTCTATTTTCTCCACGAAGTTTTGCAGATGATCTTCAAAAGATCAGTATGCTATTAAAACATGCTAATTGCACAATATCGTGCTCAGCATGGCTATTTTGGACCCAGCAAGATAACGTCTTTCGTTGCAAATAGCTGTAGATCTTCAATATGAAAATCTTTGAGGAGCTAGGAAAGCTGTGAAACCTACAGAAATTTCACTCACTTCCCGCTTTCACTATTATCTAATGCACACACCCAATTTTTGTCTAAGAAGAGATACTGTGCCAAACTTTTGCGCACATCCTGCTCCACATACGGCCAGACTAAAGTGCCGCGAAGCGGCACTTTAGTCTGGTTTTTATTATAAAGAGCTAAATGGAATACCACAGAATGATGAACCTGACTGATAGAAAGAAGGAGTGCCGTAAATGCACCTGTGATGAGGAAAATGTTGTTTCCTACAAGACAGACCGTATTGCCTCGTTTCTTCTCAAGGACATTACGTAATGCTTTCACTATGCTAAGGAGGAGGAACCGGTAGCCAATATGTTACGGATCACCGGCCGCCGACGAACGTATTCAGCTGGAGCTGATAGACCGAAGAAATACGACGCGACACAAGGAATCTACCGTAATGATGCGCCCTTTAATGTGAAAATTCCTATGCAAATTGCGCGGGAACATTTGAGGAAGTGATGGCTTTGTAAAGCACTTTTATTGCGGGAAGGGTAATTATGCGAGTTTACGTAACCCGCCAAGGGGAGGGGGAAAGAGTGAAGGGGCTTATCGCCCGCGGGGTGGAACTTATTTACTTCTCTACCTATCACGAATTATTTATCACGAGTTTTTATCACCTTACGACATGCAAACATTGCGAGTCGTTTAATGTCGGGAAAACATGCAAACTTAATCACTAGCGATCACGAAAGGAGCAAAAATATTTTTTTTCGGGCTAGGGGGGGAAGGGATAGAAATTTGTTACTTTTGGATAATATTGTCCACTTCCGCCGAAAGAAGTATGGCATGAAAGAAGAATGCCTTTAAAAAGTAGTGTACAAAAAAGTTAAAACATCAATATAAGATTAATAGAAAAGTCATTCAATATTCTATGAACCTAAGAATTATAAATTTAATTTTTTTTGGCCAAGTAAATCATTTTTTGCAAAGTATTTCTCATAAAAAAACAGAATTTTCTGCGATGTGAGAATCATTAGTTGCACGATTTTATTTTCCGAAAATATAAGAAAATTTTTATGATTCTGAGAGCGAGAGGCGGGGGGAGGGGGGAGGGGCTTTTCCCCCTACCTCACAAATTATCCGAGGCGATGATGGTGATTAATACACATGTTTGATGTAATGAGCATATGTTCACCGACACCGATCAGAACGGCGAACACAAAGTGAAAGATCAGCACAATTGCTTCTGGAAATGTTGCGGATTGGGAGAGCAAAGAAAAGGAGGAAATAGGGGGGGGGGGGAGGGGAGGGAGGGGGGGTTGGGAGGGCGGAGGAGTTTGGAGAAAGCACGGAAGGGTAAGTGCATCCAGCGGAATTGAAGCTAATGGGATCTTATGGAATGAGACTGAGAAATCCAAATGAGCAAGTTGGGATTATTCTATTTGGGAAGGAAAGGAGGAGGAAATAGAGGAAGTTTCATTTTGTTTTCTTATTGCTGATTGTTCAGAGTTTTTGTGCAATTGTGGGCAAATTGTTTTGTTATTAGCTTATCACGATATCAACAACTGTATCTTAGTCTTCTCCCAATCATAACATTTATTTTGAATTTATATACAAAGCAAGACTTCTTTCTACTGGATACAACTGCTTTCTAAATAACTCCATATTGATAAATTTACTTGAAACCGCTGACAGGTTTTTGGAATGCTCTCGATATCATATCTACCAAACTTGAAAAAAATTGTGTTGCTCAAAAAGCTCAAAAAGATGCAGCAGTGTGTGTATATGATGTTCTCCATGACAACATTTGTAAGCTAAATGGGTTTATTGAATTTCATCGGAAATGTCATGAAAAATTCCTTATAAAGGACAGCAAATCTTTCCTTAAAAAATGCTCTCATCAGCAGAAAGGACATAGTTGGTTCTCTGTGCCGAACACTTTTTCATAATCCGGATAGACTGTCGGGTTCGAGATGAGCAAAGCGGGGCTTTTGCTTGTTCTATACATGTGCAGCGTCCATTCTCGAATTTCGTACTCATTTTCCCACTCGTTCTCCCACACAAAGATCGTAAAATTTGTCATGGAAGCTTATGAAAACAAAAACGTTGAAAGCAGGGTTTTCTTGCAAGGAAAAATATTGAAGAGCTGTTCCAATGAGAAAAAAAAACTTCTGAACTCTTAAACTCTTAATCATCTGTTTGCAAACAAAAAGTACATAGAAGTGTAGACGGCAAAAATGTGTGCTGATAAGATTTTTCGGCAATTCATCACATTTCATGCACGATTGGCTCTACACACCAAAGGAACGATGTTTTATAGAAAAAAATACTAAATAATCTTGCATAAGGGACATGGAAAAAATTTCAGTGATTATCTTTTTAATTCGAAACAAGGATAAGGTAGTCTTGATTTTCAAGAATTTTCAGAATCCGATAGTTGAAAAAGTATTCTACAAATAGTTATAGTATCAAATCATTTGTTTTCAACTCTATTCATCTAAGAATTATCACCTAATTTAACTTAATGCTATGTTTTAATAGAAAATATAAATCAAAAATTAGGGTGCCACAACAGCTTGCTTAATCAGCAATTGAATAAATATAATGTAGGGAGTAATTATGTAAATCAAATGCATAAAATTCAAAGATTAAATCTGCATTTTAACCTAAAAATTGCCGTTGCATTAAGACTTTTTATAGAAGTAAAAGTGAAAAAGTTGGTACCGATCTAGTGAATTCAAAAGTGCCTTTGTATCATCAGACTTACTAAAAATTAGCAAGTATCGTTATTCTCAAATAGATCTTCTAATCATGGAAAATAATCTTTTTCTCCCAGGAATTTTGAATTGAACCCTACTAAATGTAGAAACATTAGCTTATGAGTACATATGTCTGTCACCAAGAAAAATTTTCAGCTGGATAACGTAAAACAGGAAATTATCAACACATCGAGTAAGCGGTTCTACGACACAATTTTTGTATCTTATCGCTAAACAAAGAGTCTTGAACACATTTTCAAAAAAATCCTTGATATGGAGATTACAACTCTTTTGTTCGTAAACGTCACGTAGCTATGTGCTCAGATAAAACAAAATTGCCAAGGAAAAATAAGAGAGATGAGAAGATTCAGGAAAAAAGTCGTGGTAGAATGGTTGAAGGAAATTCGGTGAAAAGCACCCTTATCAGGAGTGAGACGGATTAATAAGAAAAAGATCGCAGATTAAGGGGAAGAGATAGGAAAGTGGAACGGGATTACTAGGAGCAAACTGATAAAATGAACTATGAATTTGTTTGTACCACGAGCTGGTGCCGAGGTGTTCCCAAAACTCGCGAAATTTGAAAATTTTGAGGGAATAACCAGGTACACACCTCATCTACGAGTTCTAATAGGTAACGTGTCGACCGTACCTAATTAGTAAATTCGATCAATATGGGTGAGGTAGGCGGGGGCGAGGGGCGGGGGTCATCAAGTGAGAGGCTAGAGGTGAGGGAACACGGTTATCTGCTAACGCGCAATTACCTACACGCCATGGTGCACAGCATTCGTGGGTTAAATGAGTGACACGCGGGATTACCGGCACCTAGGTACCTAGACAACCGCCACCCATCCAATGGGACCACAAGACATCATTTTATGAAGCCGGAGCGGGGGGAGGGGAGTAAGGGTGGTAATCGTGTTCACTTTGACATTGTTGAAAAACCCGAGGATAGTCCCTTGAGCACAATATTTAGCGCTCACTGAATATCATATTTTTGTGAAACGGAAAATTTTAGCAAACACGATAAGCTGTGAAACGGGAGGTTTTTTTGGCAAGAAGAGGGTAAGTCTTGTGTTGGATATTTTTTAAGGAAATAATTTGTGAAGCGAGAATTTTCTGACATATCGTTATTATTTTGTGAAACAGGAATTTTCTGACGAAATTATGATTTTCGGGAGAAAATTCTTGACAAGAAAAGGGCAAGCTGTAAACTGGGAAATTTTCGACTAGAAAGAGTAAGTGTGAGACGGAGGATTTGTAACAAATCGTTATTCACTTTGTTAAGCGGCAATTTTCGACTAGATTATAAATTTCTGGGAAAAGGGGAAATTTCTGACAAAAAACCTTTGAATGTCAACAGGAAACACAAAAATAAAATTAGTTGTAAAACGAAAATCTCGTCTTCTCATTATTAGTGAAACAGAGATATTTCCACATAAAAAACGTTGTGATTTCTGGAAAGGGAAAATTTACACAAAAAAGGTTTTCCTTGAAAGGCGGGCTTTTTTTGTTGAATAAAAGTAATGTTTTTGGGTTACGGGAATTTTTTACAAAAAATCATTTTGATTTTGCTGGAAAATGGAAAACAATTATTCGCAGAAAGACATAATGGTATTGTGAAACAAAATTATGAAAATTATCAGGGTTTTCATTGAAAAATCTTCGCCAAAGCATGTTTTTGGCTACACTGTGGGACGCACATTCTCCCTGAGAAAGTGATGTTAATGAAAGGGGAACTCCAACGAAAAGTTATGATAATTCTGCGAAACGGGAATTTCTCAACAAAGCATAATGCTTTTGAGAATCGGGAAATTTTTGGCTAAAAATTGTAGAAACTTATGAATGTGAGAAACACGAAACTTTTGAAAGCAAAAATTGCCGGATTTGATTTTCGGTGATGGAAATTTTCTTTTACAAGAAATAATCCCGAGATTTCCAGAACTGATTTGAGAAACGGGAATTTTTTGGGGAAAGAATTGTTATGTTAACTCATAATTTTGAGAAACGGGAAACTTTTGAATGCGAAAACTGCTTTTTTCGTGATGAAAATTTTTTTTTTACAAAAAAAGAAAACTCAAAATTCCAAAGAGCCTGAATGGGTACTCCCATGTATGGTAACGGGAGATTGGTGGGAAATGGCGAAAGCAGAGCACTGCGTAGTTTCTTTATACGATGCGAAATCCCATGAGATGAGAGAAGTAAAATTTTACTGCGATAGCTATAAATGCTAATGCTAGTGAGTACGGTAGCTTTTAACGGCTTCAGGACTATTCAGTGGTGAAGGTCATTGAAAATAGCTCATTCAGTAATGTCTTACGCATAATGATTATGAAATCTGAAAATATAATTTTTATTGACGATTAAAAAATCGTAGCGTCTGGAAATATATGAATTTCGTAAAAATTCGGCTATGTATGAAGAATTGAGTTTTCGCGAGAGAAAACTCAATTCAAACCGAAGAGGAGGGGATAAAGATCGTGATAGAATCAAGAGAATCACGACGTTCAATAGGGCACAGCTGCCACATTTTTTTTGTATTTCCCGAGAGAAAGTTGCCTTTTTAGGAGGATGGAGTAAGTAATCTTAATTTTTGATTTTTTCTGAGTTTTCCCTTTTAATCCAATCTTTATTTTGCATTTTTTGTGACTTACTACTGCAAGATTTTAACGTTTTGTAGTAATGTTTCCGAAGCTATTTTAGACAATATACGACCCATTTCAACAATAGTACTCCCCTATCGAAAAATAATCAAAACGTCTTATTCTTTTGTGTTAGACTGTTTATGGCGAGAAAGGCAAAACCGTTTTTTTGCAAAACTGCTAACAGTCGAAGAAACACGCTGTTTGCCACGGCCATCGCCTGTTTTGTTAGTATGCGAGTGAAATGGCTGAAACTACAAATAAGTTTAGAGGGGCCTCCGAAAACCAGGGCTCGGCACGAGGTGGCTTACAAGCAAGCTGGATATCGTTTTTGGGACGAAAAGCAATGGGGGTTTCGTTTTTGTGACCGAAGAGACACGGAAAATTGGCGACGGCGACCTTTTTTTTAGTCGACGTTTCGTTTTTTGGGGGATTTTGGGGAATTTTTCAGGTTTTTAGAGGAAATTTGGTTGAGGGTCAAAGGGGACTTCGTAAAAATTCCCAAAAGTCAAGGGGGACTTCGTTTTTTCCATTTTCATCTAGCCACCTCGTGCCGAGCCCTGCCGAAAACCAAATCAGAACGAATTTTCTCTGAAGTTTTTTCAGTTCGTTTGTAGCCCATGGAAATCATCTTTTCTGGTACAGAATCTACCCGACGAAAGATGAAGTAGATGTGAGATACGATATTAGGCAGAAGTCGCATCGACGTTCTGAGTGTTTGGGCTTTCTACATCTTAAAAGTGGCTTTTTTGGATATACGTAATTGACAGCTAATATTGTTGTTTATGACCAAGTCTTTATTCTGAAAAGTTTAAATCTTTGGTACAATAGATGTGGTGATTCCATGAATTACTCTTGATTGTGCTCTATTGTTTTCAAACAAAATTTTCAGTTTATATCTTTTCTTCATATCTTTTCGAGTCAAAACTCTAACAAGAAAGGATTTGGCTATGAAGCGAGCACTAGTAGTCTACGAAAGTGTAGGCATGTGGGTGTCTGTTTTCTGATTCGAAATAGGCAAAAGAAGCTGATAAAATAGGGGCATTCATAGTTCGATACAAATATTCTAGAAAATGAAGGTTATTTAATTTCAACTCTGTTTATATCTTTTTTGGTAAGAAAAAAGCAACAGTTCTCACTGAATTCATACTCTTATTATAATGTAGTTGAGATAGACTTGATTTTAGTGATGCATAATTGAGGACATTAGGCTAAGATAGAAAATATAAAAGAATCAGTGATGACGTTTGCGTTTTTTATGCGGTAATGAAGATTTAAAACTTTTTTGCTTATGTTGATTTTTGAGAAAGACATAGAAGTCAGATAAGAAAAAGAACGACAATTTTCAGAGAATGAAATGGAAAAAACTTCTTTATACCATACCTTGAAACTTCTAGTTCAATATGCAGCACTTTTCTGCTCTTGAAGTAAAGAAAAAATAACAAGCATTTATATCTTGATAAAAAAATCATAGAGGACGAATTGTGGTAGAAAATATATTTTCAGCTGAGGATACCAAAAACGGTATTTCTTCCAATGAAAAAAGCTATAAACATTTAATCTGCTATCTTGTTCCATGCTTGATATATTCGAAAAATGTTGACAGCTCGTTGATGCCACCTACGAGACGAGAGCAACGACGACGAAGACAAATACGCATTGATAATGAGTGGAACAAAGGCGGAACGTGAAGGACTAGCGAGGGAGAGCCGTTAAAGAGGCCGAGGACAACGAGCTGACGAACGGGCAGGTGCATGCGATGATCTATGCCTGGCATAAGAGCCATCTAAAGCACTGAGACGAAGAGTGTTTTGGTCAGCGCGGAAGCGTTGGGCGGAAAATTTGCATGAGTTTGCAGGAAGAAGAAATTAATTGGGTAAAGATGAGAGCATAAGTCCTGCGGAAGTTCTGGGAAAGCCTAGCCTTTTGGAAGTTCCGCAGAAATTCGATGGAGCATGTTTTTCTGAAGTAGCACAAGTCTTGCGATAGCTTGGGTAGTCGGAAGTTGCGCAGGAATTTGGCAGCTTTTTTAGTAGGAACTTCTCACAATGCTAAAACTCTAACAAGGCAAATAAAAACCTATTGCAACTGAATAGCAGAAGCCTTAGGGAAGTTTGGTCATACGGAAGTCTTGCAGGAGTTCGGTGATCATAGTTATACAAGACCTATTAACAACTAACTAGCATAACTCTTGCAGAAGTTTGACTATCCGGAATTTCCGCAGAAATTTGATAGAGCATGATATTCTCAATTTCAATGTCCGTATGACCTAGAACCTTCCAACGATAATCTATTGTCTATATAAATGCAGAAAGAAAAGGTAAAGCTGCAAATCTGTGAAGTTACATTTTGACTGGAGCAATTTTCACCAAAATTTTCGCTAAGGCCACGCCCTTTTTGGATTGCGACCTTCTCCTTTTCCATCCCCAACTTGACAATCTCCCATCAATGCTGTGGTTTTACTATGACGCCAAGAGCGAATTAAGAAGTATCGAAATGCGTACTGACTCGATCTCCACTAAAATTTTGCCTCTGCTTCGTTCCCAAGCCCCTTTTTTGCTTCGATCCTCCTCTCTTCCCGTCTCCACCTCAAAAATTTACTTTCGGCGTGAATTTCTGGGCTTTACCGGCGGAAGCAAGATAAATTGCCGTCAGGATTATGCCTTTACTTTCTGGTCATGCCCCTTTTTTATTCACGTTTTTCTCTCCTCTCCCCCAATCTAGAAAATTTCCACCGCTCTAATATACTCTATTATGCCAAAAATAACCTCGCAAAACTGAAAGTAGCATAGACGAACAAGAAAAGCTATAAAGTGGCGGAGACACTGGAACAAAGTCATTTGGAGAAAATAGTTGTTTTTATCAAAAAGACATGGTTATAAAAATTTGTCACCGATTTGGTCATGGAACTAGGACTTGTTTTGTTTCTAATTACTACTTTGAGTAGAAATAGCATGAAACAATTAATGAAAAAAGATTATCTAGTGCAGAATGAAAGTAGAAATAGCTGCAGAAGCGGTGGAAATGCTTAAGATGGGAAGAGAGGGAGGGGCAGGTCAAAAAAGGGGCGTGGCCAGGATTACATGTAAAGATGTGGGGGGATTAGAATGGAGAAAATCTAGAGAAGAAGAAATCAGATGGTAGAAAGGAGAGAATATATTTAGATGTTTTCCTGGACCACGTAAAATTAGTTCTTTTTGCCCCTCTCCCTTAACCGTTGGAGAACCGAAGGCTAAGCAGCCAGAAATGCAAATGTCCTGGGATGTTTCCCATGCCTCGTCGCCCTGTTTGGCTCGGAACGTTCCATATTTGGTATTCATTGACGTTTTGCCACAGCGTTAATCATAAGCCTTAGTCAGCAGAACCGTACGGCAAGAAGGGTTTTTGTCGGTTTGACCTAGCCGACTTACCCCGTATGGGTCACCCCGTCTTGAATTACACCGAGAAATTCAAATAACGGAAAATAATGGTGTCATAGCGCGAATACAGCAAGTACAATGATTTGGTGCGAGTGTCGTATATGGGATAGACCTTGAACCAAAAATGGTTCTCTACTAGGTTAGTGGGATTAGCGGGCAGCTAATGTAACTTCGGGTTTTTTGTGATTCCGACTAATGCATGAGAATTCACAAGGCTCAAAAGAATAAGAGAAACAGAAAATGATGAGTAAATGGCATGAAAGCATGGAAGTTAGGAATAAAAAGAGTAATAATACGTTGAAAATATCAAAATATTGTGATGATTAAAAATTATGTCCATCTTCCTCGCACATTTTCAATCGTAATCTGGATTTTTTTCTTTTTTGTTTTCTTACAAAAATGTTGCCACCATCGTAATTATTTTGCTACTTCTGATAAACGAATTATCTGTATTTTTCAATTTTACCTTCTATGCTTTCAAGCATTTTACTCAAGATTTCCTGTTCCTTTTTCTACGCAAAACTCAGAAAATTCCAAAAATGTAAGAACCAATATTATTTGATGTGTGATCAATAAATAAAAAAAAACAAAAAAGAAGATGATAACCAAGCTGCGTGTGGGTAAAGCCTTTCTGTCTATAGAGTTGTGCAAGATTTGTGAGTTTTGGAAAAAAGGGAGAATGAACTCTGCTGAGAAAAAATTACGATTGTCGGTAGGCAATTTTCGTGTTCAAAAACTTTCAACCAATGCATTCCTTTTGCAATTGTTGGATTCTTATTCTAGTGAAGTACATAGAATAGGTGAAACAGAAAAGAAACAAGTAAAAAAACTGCTATTCTCTACTTTGTTAATTTTCAGCATAATAAGCTAGGAGTTTATGAGAATTAGGAGATTTACTTGATGAGCTCTGAGCTTCATCCTCAAGTTTTGCATCGGTGGCAAGTAGGTAAAATTGAGAATTGACATAATACACAAAGAAATAAATAAATAGACTTGGTCAATTTATAACATTATATAACTACAGGAGCAGCGATGCCAAGGCATCTGCGACGGTTTGGGTTCATTTCAAAAGAGGAAGAGAGAAGCAAAAACCCAGAAATGAGAAAATGTACTACGAATTTGTTCAACAAAAACAAGTGGTCTCTACTGTTTTCTATTTTGAGTAAGACTTGCAAAGTGATAACTTGAGCAAACTTACCTTCAAAATCCAGAAAAAAACCGATTTCAGGGAAAAATTCCTGTTACAAGTTAAGTGAGTTGCTCTAACGAAGCAACAACATAGCAAGAAATGTGAGAGATGGCCGAAGATACGTGGAGAGGATTAATTAGCCGAGGAGCCACCACGGCATGCGCGTAGCGTAGAAAAACCTGCGACCAGCTGCTGTGTGTTTCCCGCCGAATGAGTGCGATTTCGAAAAGATAAAGAAAAAACGAAACAAGCATTGTTGAGGAATGCTCTTAGAGTGGTCGTAATTCCTTGAAAATGAGGAAGAAGCGCTCAAATGTTGCATATCAGAGCTCGGCACAAGGCTTTTGAAAAATGCAAAAAAACAGAGTCCCCCTTTAATTTCGCGAATCTTTACGAAGAAACGTAAAAAACCCCTCAAAAAACGAAACGTCGAAGCCACCTGTGCCGAGCCCTTTTGCATGTTTTGAAGTTCTGGAGGATGATTTGTACTATCTGAAAGATCGTTCTACCTTGTATGGTACATCACACTAAATCATATAAACAGTAAATAGTAAAGAATAATCATCGCGTTTTTCGTGGAACATATAAAATAGACATTTTTTGAAACCTCTACCGACATTAGAAGGAAAAGGGGAGAAGTTCAATCATAGTTAGTAACATAACTCCTCAAAGCCAAAAAAAAAAATTTTGGAAAACTCTAAATTGGTGCAGCCCTTGAACTCAATCTAAATTCGCATTTCAATGGCTATATTCTTTCTTGTTCAAGCTTCATGCTATTCAAAATATCATGGTGGACCAAGGGGCTCCGAAGAGGAGCCGAGAAATTTGCCTATATGAGCTATAAAATCGCAGTGACTTGTTTCTGTAAATGATCAAAATAATTAGCAAAAAATTTCTAAAGATTTAAATTAGCTGTGCAAAAAATCCTTAGAGTCGAAGGTGCCGCTATTCCAACTTCTCAGAACGGGGTTTTTGTTGCATCCCTGCCCCTTCCCTCTCCAAAATTTTTTTTTCGGATCAACATTGAAAAATATGTATTATTTAGTGCAAGATATTTTGTGTGGCAGATTCTAATGTGTTTCATTGCTATTTTTCCTGAATCTTCTTTATGGACTGGTTTCTATGAGTAAAATTCAATTTGTTGATGCTATTGGCAATTTAAATTGTTTTGTTTCCTGTGCTTCAGAGCAAGATGTAAATCTCAAGGAGCTCGCGTCGGGATCGCGTCGAGTTGGCGGTTTCTGAGAGAACCAATCAGAGTTCTCGGGTACGTTAGAAGTACGGTCTGGGGTGGAGTTTAGAATTGACTAGTTTGGCTACAAGAATATTGTATGAACTGTCGTTTTGATAGCGGCTTAGTTGGCCTCATAATCAGCCCATGTCGTCAGCATACATAATAAGAAGTACTTCAAGATTAGAAAAAGTGGGCGGGAGGGGAGCGGTGACACTTCATGTCTGCAGAATCCTACAAACTTCAGCGACCTTGTCTGCCACATAATTACTTCTCTCAAAGAACCTCCCCAAAAAATCCTACTCCCATTCAAGAGCACCACCAAACCAATGACATTTATACCCCCCCCCCCCCTCATCACCATCACCCCATCGTCAGCTCAATTTTCAATTTAACTGCTTGCGATGAAAATGCGTGCGAAAGTCATCAGAGGCGCAAACCGCCGGCGCGAAGGTCACTCAATCAAACGAATATCTTCATTCCCACCAACTTACCTATAATGACAAGTAGTCGAGGTTCGCGATGGCTATAGAAACTAGTTACCTCTCGTCGCGAAATTGAAGGGTTGAAGTGTATGAGAATGTGATTAGGCTTTTTTTCTTGGTTGTACGAAGTGTGAGAAGAAGTAATGGGGAGTTTTTACTCTTGTGGCGGGCAAGGAGGAGGAAGGTTAAATTATGTTTGGATTGCTTGCAAAAGTATCTAGCTTGAAAACTGCGTATGATAACTCTCACACTTAGGTTTACATGTTTGCGGTATGATTACGGTATGAAAGCGCTCAAACCTTGAACTAGGCACTTACCACATAAATAAAGTCATGCTGTGATTACGGTAATTACCGTATAAGTGTTCGGCTGCCAAAGAATGCGTGGCCGCATGATTGTCTAAGGATGCATCTTTAGTGTAATTTTTAATTAGACGGGTAGATATAATCCCACTTCCACGAGCTTACAATGTTGGATTACGATATAAGTACGGTATACGCATGCCTTGTCCATTTATACTTTTGAACAGTATGTACCAGCATTTCACAAAATAGGAAGAAAGAAAAAGTCCAGAATCACATAATTAAGTATGCAGGCAAGTCTGATCTAGAGTATTATATAGAATAATTTTATTCGTATAGCAACAGCATGAACTCCAGACCATGTAGTTTGGCTTTTCAGGAGGACACAGTTCTTGCTTACGCTATAGGAGGGAGGTACGGTCTGGGTTTGAGTTTAAATCAAAATTTTTTAATCACAAATGAATCATATGAGCTGGCGCTTAGGTAGCGGTTTAGTTGAAGTTACAAAGTTTTTTTTTGGATGAAACTCATATACTCAGATATGCTTGAATATGGCGTTGGAATGAAGAAAACAGTGAATACGTCCCACCTTACTAGTACTATGCCTTACAAGGAAAATTTTTTTGATTTTTTAGCACGCAAAGTAAATATCTAAATTGATAACACTATTTACCTTCTCGAATTTTTGTGGAATTTGATTCCAGCAAAATGGAATAATCAGAAAATTATAAACTACAAACTCAAAATGACTAAGTTTCTTGTAAGAAGAAAATCTGAAGACAGTGGGAGTGTAGTATTTAGGGTACCAGGTTTCAATTTTGCATCCCTATTTTCTTTGTCGAGACAAGGTCAAGTACCAACTTAGCATGATTTTTTTCCAAAGTAGCCCACCAAGTAGTGCAGAATTTTTTCTCGCAAAAAAATTGCTGCAAAATTTTCTTGAGAAAAACATATTGCTGTTATAGGATTCATAACAAGGAGCCGTAAACATCACTTTGCTGAGGAAATATACGCTATGAAATCAGACAAGGCGCTTTGCCGCCTCCCTCTATAATGGAGGTGTGCGCTATTTGTTTAGAGGCGTATAATGCCAGCTGAGTTTGCACTTCTTCCAGCATACAACGGAAAGAATAGTCAGCACAAACACGACCTCATGTCAGGCACGAGATATGTATGGTAAGGAGTTAGAGCCAGCCTTACTGTAGGTAGGCCTTGGAGAGAGCGTCTAAGTAAGTCTAGAAATCTGGACTTCTTACGCGGCTGTGATTAGGATGGCCTAGAGTCATTTGCATCAGCAGCACTTATATCGTTTATCCGTGATAGAGAAATGCTACCTAAAACCATAACCCAGACAGTACCCTAACCGAGGGGATCAATCGGCGCCCTCGAGTGTGGTGCAAATTACTGTGTGAATCGGAGTTCAGAGTCAAATTTCTCGGCCACGAGCGAATTCTCTAAGGCTGCAGTTTGCTCGATGCTCGATGCTTGATGCTTTCTAACCGTTTCCTCATGAGAAACACATACCGACTTGACAATGCCTTGAGTCTCAATTTTGAGAAAAATTGAGACTGAGAATTTGAGAATTTCTCAAAATTGAGAAAACAGTCTCAATTTTGAGAAATGAACCACAAACAGTTTTTCATAATTATAGTTTTGCTAAATAGAGTCTGGAGTTTATTATAGTGGAAAAAGAGCCTTGAGTTTTATTATAGTGAAAAACTTAAGGTAGTGCAGCTCTGCATTTCAGCCGTAGGAGACTGCAACCTTCGAAGCACATATTTCCTAATGAGACAGGCTTAATACAAATCACAAAAAAAGTATGAGACGGTAATGTTACAGTATATTTCAAATCGGTAGAATATATGCTAGATTTCATAGAAACGACCTTTTCTTTGGATGAAATGAGACCCAGAGTCTCCTTCTGAGAGTCTTTTCCGTAGGTTTACTAATCAAATGTTTTACTTATTATACAGATATAATCTATGAAATCTTCATTGATATCGCGCCGAGTTCTCGACATACTCAGACAATTCACCAAAACTTCTGCAGAACAAGCAAAATCTGCAGCGGTTCCGCAGGATTTTACTATTGCAAGAAAACGGGAACTTTCGCATCACCTTTACGGATCTTTCGCAGGTGTCCCATCGGAACTTTCCCAACTGTTCCGCGGAAGTCCCGGTCAGTTGTCTGGGTAGTAGTTAGCACGAAAAACGAAAATTTCTTTTGAGGTTATGTCTTACTGCAAGGTTTTGGCGTAGGTCATCACATCATAAACGCTGCTAGAAAATTTTAAGAGTCGTATTGTCCCAAAATTGTTACTTCGAATTCTTGTGATTGACAATCTTCCATAAACGTATCAGTATGGAGGTGTGCCACAAATGGCCTCAGCGACAAGAGAAAAGAAAGAGGAAAAGATGGTAGAAAACAACGAAACTTCATATATATATTTGAATTTAATTAGTCTCTCTAGAACAATTACACTTTGTGTTCTGCAACAAAAACGTCCAACTGTAAGACCTGTCAGCAAGATGGAGTTCAGCTTTTTAAAGTGTTAAAAATGAAGATGATTACTATTGCTCAAATAATGTGTCTACTGAGTGTCTACTGTTCCATGATTTCGGTAGCTGGTAGTTGCTTACTCGTTTTTTTAACCAAATTACAGATATATGAAAAAATCAAGCATGCGAAAATTTGATAAAAATGAGAAGTGAAAAAAAAGAAAAATGCTTGAATTATTTCGTACCGGTGTTTTATTGAGAAGTGTCAATACAACGTAACAAAGACAAAACGAGAGAGGTACCAAGTCGATTAACAGAGATCTCACTGTTAGTCAGCTCTCACATTCAGATTTCTGCATCAGAAAATCAATAACAAGACTTACGGTTTCTTATAGTAAACCTTCTGGACCGGAAAGATCATCATTTTTCATTCAGACAATCTGTAGAATATGCGCAGAAAGATGAATTCCTTTTTTACCTGCATTAATTCCTTTACAGCATGAGGCACAACAAGCGCAAGAGTGGTTGGTTGGAGCTTGGTAGCCGGAAGCATTGCTATTAAAAGCGCACAAGCTTGGTCATGCGTCTAATCAGCTTATCTGCATAAAATGCGCAATTTCTGAGCATGACTTCTTTGGCAGCTGCGACATAGAGGACCGGTTCGAGATTTTTTTCTGACCATGCTGAGGAATTTCACTCACTCCTTACGTCATGGCACTAGTTCTCCTCCAAGCTTGATTGTGTTTGGTTGGAATGTTATGTAAGGCCAGATGTTTTATGGCAAGGGAATGCAAATGGGTTGTTATTTGGGAAAAAGTGCTTTTTTTCTATAAATTCAAAATCAACTATTTATTAAAGAAAGCTAGAGCAGCTCCAGTTTGTGGCAGTTCAGTTTTTAATTGAGCAAAAATATATTAGAGCGGTCGCAACTTAAAAATAAATTCTCAGGGATGGCACACACAAAAATGGGCGTGGCTAGCCAATCATAGGATTGGCGTAGGGGACCCATATAGCAATCCAAACATCATGTCCATTTATGTTCAGCATGTGACTTTCACAGTTCAAGGCTATATTTTTTGAAATTTATTGAAATTTTGAGTAACTTTCGTTAGGATCCTTAAAATGTGCCTGCGACTGTGAGACAGTGATAAAAGACGATGAGAAGTTTATTGCTAGGACAGGAAGAATTTGATAGGCATTACCATAATTTATCTTCTTTTCCGAGCAATAAATTCACTTTTCCTTTCTACACAATACCGCCCTGTCGAAAAAATTAGATAATTAATAATCACAATAAACAGAATAAATCTTTCGGTGCAAAATTCTTCCCTGTAGTTTTCGGAAATAGAATCCGAAGTGAGTTGTATAAAAGAATTTGCTGGGTATAAGTTCTTTCTCGGCGATATTTCAACTATTCGGTGAATACGTTTTGGTGGTATATACCTATATAGATCTAACGGAAACTCCTTCCTTCTTTCCACCTTTCCTCAAAACAAAGCAATAAGCAAGACATCCAGATAAACATATATGTACTACTGATGTGTTTTTGAAAACGAGGAAGTTAGAAGAGTTTGAAAAAAAAATAGAAAGTCTTTCTTTTTGAGCATATTTTCAGAGAAAAAAAGTTTCTAATAGCAAATTTTTGATCACTTGGTTATTGAACACGTGCGCACTGATCGAATATTCGTATGTCTTTCTCGTACTCGAAATGATGGCTTTGAAACTCTCGCGCAACGCTGAAGATTACAAATGAATTGCAAACATCTATTCATTTACAAAGCTTTCGTTCATCCGTAATTTTGGGTGTAAGACCGCAAAAGAACAAACATTTTGGCGCCGTTCTCACAAAAAAATGCTTTTCAATCACTTTTTGCGCTAAAGTGCACAGCTTGCAGACTTGCTTTTCAAAAAACTCAAGACTTCGCAAATTCTAGAAGCCGACTTATTTTGTGGGGTAAATGCTGTGTGGACCCTTTCAATTCAGCTCCTCCTTGCGCATAATGGACCTACATTCCGGTGGGACGTTTGCGCAAAAATCTGGCTCATGAGCTTGTCTACAATTTTCTATGAATTTGATAAGGTAGACATACACAATGCACAAAAAGACAGACGGCCTTAGATTTAAAACCATGGTTTTATCTACCAAAAATATCAGATCAATGTCAAAGAAGTTGAACGTATAATCCAAACGGGATGTACAGGAAGTCATCAAAGGTTAGATAGAGCTGCTCGAAATAAACAAACGACCGAAAGTAACCCCAAAGAAAGGCAAGCCACGCCTCATTATTTGCACAAGTTCCATTGTTCACCTGTCACACAATCTCCGCGCATTCACTAAATGAGCAGAGTGCGCTTCGTCTACTTTACTAGTAGGGGAATGTACTACAACTAATGATAGTAAAAGTAAATAACTGCACACCAATTGCTTTGCCGCCTTTGGTGAATTTTTGATCTAAGAAATGGGGGGGAGGGATTCTTTCATAGTCACCAATGTTCCGGGGTTTTGGGTTGAAAGATAGGTCTAACTTTTTCTTGTTCCTTGGAGAACTGCAAGATTACGCTGAACACGACGTACAGTAATACCGTAAATTCTATGGTGGCACTTTTTACCGCTTGTTCCCATAAACGGATATTTGACTTTTGCTCCAATCAGTGTTCAACATAGCTATGTAAACATTGTTTGACTTGTGGTCGCTAGAAATGCGAAGGATTTCAATGCATTCTACGCTTTTGATAGGATCATAGGTCAGGATCAAACTACCATATTCCATGACAATCCTATAAATGCTATAACATGTGGAACATAAAAAAATTAATAAAAACAAGCAGAATCTACTTTGTGTCCAGTAATCGTAAATTCGGCGCAATTGGGCTTGTTGTGTTGTGTGTAGAAGCCCAGATGTGATCGAAAAATTACGAAAATACTTTCAGAAAACTTATGAATCTACTAGTACTAGATAGTAGGATGTTTTCCCACTAAACATTCAATCATACGGTAGAAGCATTGACATTTGAGCCGACTGCATTAATATGTGCAGTTGCACACAAGAAGCACTTTGCGCGTAAAGATCCGTGTCCAGCCACGGAAGCGCATCCAATGCTTCTTCATTGTCTTTTTCATTCTTTTGATTTTTTCAGGAGTCAAAGAACGGTAGGTAAAGTTTTGGTAAGGAATTTACGCAATCTGTTCTATGAAATTCAGAATTTTACGCGCAATATGCATTCTGTGTGTGATTACAGCTTTGTTTGACGAACTGAATGGACTATTTTCGTTTATCAAAAACCATGTGCTCAAACACTGGTAGTCAAATAGGAACTTTATGCAAGATTACCAATTTTACGCGCAAGCGCATATAGTGTGTAATTGCACATACGGTCAAAAATTGACTCTGATGTATGCTATCTAGTAAAAAATTCTAAATTCTAAATAATCATCACGACAAAAAAAGGCTCAGATAAAGTTCTGTAGAACCAAAGCGGTTCACTGCGAGAGAACGATCATGCGCACCCATAATTTTACGCGCACAACAATATATGTAATTGCACGGATTGACTTTAGCACATGCTAATTCGTCCACCAATAATTCCAAAAATTTCGAAGCATCGTCACAAACAAAAAAGTGAAATGAAATGCCGTAGTGCCAAAGTGGTTAAGGACAATTATTCGTTGGCACCGAGAATCTTACGCGCAAGTGCTGTTGTGTGCAATTGCACAAAACGCTCATTAACTCGACTTTCATAGAGAGAAGCCAATGCCGGGATCGAGTAAAACAGAGAAAAAGCACAATTGAGATACTGTAAAGCATAGTCCTTGACAGCTAGGGCACTACTATGTATTTGTAAGCACCCCGAAATTTACGCGCTATGTGCATAATGTGTGCAACTTCACATAAGGCTGCAAATTTGCCGTATTTTTAAGGCAAAAATGCTAAAAATTTACAATATAATAAAAAAACATTGGAATAAAATGCTGTGGATCCATGCTTAACCGCAAAAGGACAATCATCTGTTGGAAACCAGGATTTTTACGCGCAATGCGCATGTTGTGTGCAGTTGCACATAGGGGTAAAATTTGACTGTATTTTTCGCGCAGAAAATACCAAGAGTCTCAAGAATAATGAATGTTGGAATGAAATGCTTTAGAACCAAAGTGCTTGACCGCGAGAGAGGACAATCATTTGTCGGCTCGAGGTGCTATAGGCTCTACCGTCCACGGCACATTAACGACCGGATGAGTCGACCTCGCGTACAACAGCGAGCTTGGCACTGCCATTCGGACATCAATGGCCGGATTGGCTATTATTCAGCAACCAAAGCTGACCGCCAACGACTTAGGTACAATTCAAGTTCTTTTTTGTCTCAGTGAGGACCCAACTTCTAGAAATTTGGAAAATCAAGGAGGAACTAGTTTTCTGAAGCTGGTAGGCAATGATTGGCAGTCTTTATATATAAGCTTTTACCATCTTAGTCTACTTAAATGCACTGTCCCTCCAGTTCAGAGAGCGATGAAGTTTTGATGCAGCACATTAGAGAGTACTTTAACCAAGTAATTGACAAAATTCCGCTGCAAAAGGTGAGTTCCGAAGCGAGAAAACCGCTCCAAAAGCTAGGTGCTGCTGGGGTCGCCACGCCCGTCAAGAGTGAGTTTATCTAGAAGGAAAAGGCCAACGCTGGACTTTGCAATTTATAAAAATGTTGAAAATATGTTCTTTCGAATGAATCGACACTTCTACATGCGATTGAGTCTGATGTGCTCATCATCTCCAGGCCACCGAAGCTGGTGGGCGTGGCGACCCCAGCAGCATACACCTTCTGGAGCAATTTTCTCGACTTGTATTATGCCTTTTACGGCGGGACTTGGCCATTTACTTACTTAGGGTCCTCGCTACTGTACTGCGTAATAATCTCATTGATCTCGATTTGTGTGGAGGTGCATTAAATTGAGTCCTAAATTGCTATGGCTGCACAAAACTCTAAAAATTGTTTTTTCTAGACGTGAGAAATGCTGAATGGAGCTGAAGAGAGCGGCGTGGTGATTGGCTGATTAAGCTTTACTAGTCGCCCTTCCACGCCCATTTAACAGCGTTTGCGTTCGGAAGATGCTTTGAAACCTCAAAGCGGTTTGTATACATCTTCAAAAGTATGAGCCACAATTTTGTGGACTATTTTTGCTTATGTGAGCAAAAAACTACGATTTTGCAAAGTAGTAGATAAAGCATCAGATATGAATAGTGTATAATACACGTATTGATAAGTAAGAATCAAATATAATACAGGGTGTCCCAAAATAATGTGCACACTGTTTGATTGTAAATAACTCTCTTAATATGAGGTCCTTCGAGAAGCGGTAAGCGCCATTTTGTAGAGCTGGCTTCAGCTTAGATTCACAGTGTAGAGCGAATCACCGACTGCTCTTCATTACTGTAGGGTTACGGTAGAAACTTGGAACATATGGGTGTCACTATGGAAAAAGCTGCCGTTTCAAAGATTTTCAAAAAGATGTGGAAACTTGTGTAATAGGGTTTTTATGGACGCTGAGTTCAATACTCAACTATTCACAAGATTGCGAAGCTTTCTAAATGGTGTAACCGCATTTTTTAAGAACATTGAAAAAATGACCGCTACCGCTTACCTGGCATAACTCTTCAATGAAGCATCATAATAAGTTGGATACTTTTCAGTTAGAATCAGCAACTCTAATTGGCCTAGTGTAAAAGTTTCCAGGCCGTTTTGCTTCCTTTCTGAGGCAAAATATGGCCTTTCATGGCCCAAAACCCTCTTTCAAGTTTCTACCGTAATCTTACAGTAATGGAGAAAGATGGACGATCCGCTCTATACTGTGAATCTAAGTTGAAGCCAGCTCTACAAAATGGCGCTTACCGCTTCTCGAAAGACCTCATATTAAAAGAGTTATTAACAATCAAACAGTGTGCACATTATTTTGGGACACCCTGTATAATGCTAATTTTTCATCGTAGCCGACTATCAAATGCAAGGAGATTTGTCATTATCTTATTAGTAAATATCGAGAGTTTTGATACAGCTGTAATCATTGATGGTGAAAAGACATCACATCACCGTAACATCCGTTTAAAATCCGTTAATTGCACACTTTTAAAGTCAAGAAACAAGTATATACGTTGTGAAGAATCTGAAGCCAAAATTCAAACTATAGGTCTCGATGCGGAAAGTGGGCAATTTATACGGAACTGGGCCATGAGCGCAAGTGCCAATTTATCTCGTTCGAGGACAAGCAACAGTCGACTTTGATTTTTGAAGCAATCACTCAACGGTTGAATTTTCTGACATTTAAATTTAATCCCTTTCATCCTTCCGAATTTTTTGAGAGAACCACTCTCATTTTTCATTAGTATGAATGGTAGATAATGAACTTGTTCTATCTGAGGTTAAAAAGCATTAAATTAATTGCATAAGACACGGAATAAATTTTTTCTCAGATGGCTACAATGTTATTAATTTCCTATATGGAACGGTATATATGCATGTACGTGCCTCGCAAACGGATCGTGTTGGTGCAACCTACGTTGAAAATTTGTACTTTAATTTCTAGAAAATTTGCTAAAAAATGCATACGATGGAACACTCGAATCTGGTCCTTGGACGAAAGTACCAGAGGTTGAGGGAAATCTGTAGGTGATACTGACTATATAAAAATGTCCATTCTTCGCACTTGGCATGCACCATCTCTTCTACATATGCTTTTACTTCTTATTTCAGTCATCTCCTGTTGTTTTTATCCCGCCGTCGAAAAAGGCGTTGAATGCCAATGAAGTAACTTACCCATAAGCATTTTTTCTCTGGTAAATAACTTTCTGATCCACAAAAAAGACTTATGATGAATCTTATGTAACGACAAAAACGCTTTCAGAAACATAATCTCTGTCAGTCTCGCAATGTATTCATTCAATTAGAATTTTCTGTTGATTTACCCATTTCGTAATGGCATTTAGAGTCTACATATATGTTGCAAACACAAGTGTACAGCTAACTATTCTAGATTCCATTCAACATAAAACCTTATGGATTGCAAGCGAGACCCTTTTTCGATCAAAACCGTTCGAGATTACTTGTTGCGCACCCTTTCATCCACTTTTATGCGGAAAATGTTCCACGAGCTATTGGTGATCAGCTATGACCATTGCCTCCAAATAACTAGTTCGAAAATGAGCGAGTGAATGACTGTTTTTTCTTCAAAGTATCATTACTTAGCCTCAAGCTAATCAAGTCTGCCCTTTGATCGCCCATTTTTTATTAGTTATCTGGAGGCAATAAAAGACTCAAAAATTTCTCCCGCAGTAGGAGGGCCATAAAATTTGTTCGAATTAGCGTTTCTATGTTTAGATAAATTTGTGTGGAGCTACCCGATTTCATTAAGCTTGATCCAAAAACTTGAGCTACTACTTGTATTATTCACTTAATTACGTAATCCATACATGTATAGATTACTAACAAAAATTATGCGACGAAGGAGGGGAGGAAGCCACGATTATTACGATGAATTAATTATTTGTCAATACCAGGCTCATACTCTCATATCTCAAAGGTGTTTACAACGTCGGATAAAGTAGAATGATTGAAGCATCCATAATTGAACCAAAAGCAAAACTTCTTATATTATTTAGATGCATTCGACAAGACATGTGAACCTAGGTCTCCTGCAAAATCTCAAAAAAGTGTGACGGAAGGGAAATAGCGGGACCTTGGCAAAATTGGGGCATGCCAAGGAAGTGTAACAAAAAGATTGGAAACTTTCGCTCACCAATCGCTTCTGTTCGGGCTCCCATATTATTGTACGATGCGATGCACAACGGCTTGATTCACAAATGTAAAGTCATAAAGGAGAGACAAAAAGAATTTACTGCAATGTATGAAGCTTTTTCTCACGGTTTTACACGCAAAATCGTACGTTTAAACACAACGATAGCGTTAATAAAATCCGCGTTTTGCATATCTATCAAGAATTTGCCGACTCAGCAAAAGTAGTCAAGACATTCTATTTCAAACATTTTTTGAAGAAGTAATAGTAGGGGTAGAGACAAAGAAACTTTAGGTGGGTTAAAAAAATCGTTCGCCAATTTTCTAAAAAACCATAAACTCGTTTCGACTCGATGGATTTTTTTAAATTTATATTTATCTTAAAGAGAAAATTATTCTCTTTACAGTAGTATACCTTTGCCATTAATTGGCATGAGAAAATTCGAGAGTTAGAACAATCTCAAGATTGGCATTTTTTTCAAATAGGGTACACAAAAAATTCTGGAAGTATTCTTTCATGATAGAGAAAAGCGTACTCGTTACTGTAGCACCTTTTCCACAAATTTAAACGAAATAGATCGAGAGTTGGAAGCAAATAAAGAGAATTTCTTCAGTCAGCTTCCGAATTTTCTCGTTCCAGATCATGACAAGAGTACTGCTGTAAAAAAATGATTTCCTTCTTCAGTTGAATATAATTTTGAAGAAATTTATTGAGTCGAAAGGATGAGTTTTCTTACAAAACTAGCGAACAAATTTCTGAACCCACCCAATATTTTTTTCTTTGCGGAATATTGATGAATTTGAATTAAGACGATTAGTCTGAAAATGCTATTTTAGCCGAAATGTAGAAAGTCTGTAATAAATTATAAAATCAAGCAGTTGTAAGATAAATAAATATATGAATTTTCTTCTCTTTTTCTTTCCTTTACCATTCAATTATGGAAAGGACAATTGAGGTGAGCAGAAACCTGTGTCTTTTCTAAAAATTTTGAAGGTTATTATCTACTGTTCTTGTTTACAATGTTTTTAACATCCACTGTAATTTATAGGTACTAATTCCTTTTTCCTCGTTAATGTTTTCACCTTCACTTTCGAAAAAATGCCTGGGTTTATTTTTTGAATAAGTCAATCTATCAGACATTTTACAGATTATAAATAATTCAATGGTAAAACTAGGAATACAAGATAGGTGAAAAATGTAGGTACAGGTGTGCGACACAACCTCAAAGCAAGGACCGGATCTGCAGGAAGTGTGAACTGATGTGAAGCTGAGGATACGAGTTCTCTCGGTTCCATGTCAAAACACAATACATAGCAATGTTTACTCGGACGAGTTATCTTGCCACTTCCGTGACCTAAGAAGTTTCAGGAAGAAATCTGAACAGTGAAGAGAGAGAGGGTGTAGTAAGGGCTAGTAAATTCAAGGTTAAAAACTCCTTGAATGCCGCAGCAAAAAAAAAACGAAATTTTGCGTAAAGTTTTTCTCAAAGCGGGTAATATTTCAAAATGTAGTAAGAGTGTTGTATTCGGAGATAAAGACATCCATAAAACTGGTTCGCACCTGCGACTAGAGTCGGTACTAACAGCATTCCATCACTTTTTTCTTTCAACAAAAAAATCTACGACGACGATGTCGCTTTTCTCTTCAAATCAAGGCATGCTAGAGATGATTGATTCAGAAAGTGAAAAGAGAAAAGCAAAATTTCATCTTTGAAGAATTTTACAAGTTGTTTGTTGATCCACAAAAAAATGTGTAAATGTGGGATCAAGAAGATTAGGTCCCAATTATTGAATCGCTATCTGTAGACCACAATTTGCCATAAATCGACAAAGAAACGAAAAAACAAACAGTGGGCAGAATCAAAGCTATTGGTTTGAGGAAAAAAGTAGTCGAACCGGAACTTGAAGTATCGAAATTGTTGATTATCGAAATTCTAGAGAAATGCTACACCTTTTTTGATAGTTTCAAAAAATTTCTCACGAGAGTTTCTACCATAATAACTAATTTGCAATAGATCAAAAAAATTTGGACTGGATGGGGAGGAACGGGGAAAATAAAGCGGAGTACAGAAAAAGGAAACTATGAAAAACTTATGAAGCATTTTTAAAGGAATAGCATTTGAATTTATTTATCGGTTTAGATAGTACAACCAAAATTATTTGCTATATTTTATAACTATAAATTGGATGAAAAATACAAAACTGAGGACGAAGAGCGCACGCAAATTTGTTAATATGTGATGATGTATCTCTACAGTATCCCTACAGTACCCCGTTTGACATACTGTACGAACAAGCAGTGGTTTTTGGAATCCTGGATGAAAAACTTCAAAAATGCTTCTCATCTTGATTGGTTTGGGCCTCAAAATAGATTTACAATTTGAAACTGCCAAAATCTTAGAATTGATGGACAAATTTTTATATAATGTTACCCTACCCCATATTTTCGAGCAGCCCCCCCCTTCCCTCAGTGGGAGCATGTTTAGCAGAACAGAAACTAGACTGTACGGTACGATGTAGTGCAAGTGAACTGCTCCAGGTGTTTCTTCCACGACCCGGCTTCGCGCTCCGCCTACTTCCTATACGAAGCTTTCGCAAATATTTGTGCACTATGCAAAGAAGTACGCATGGCTATGATTCAGCTAGGATTTGATTTTGCAGCAGGAAGATTTCCAAAATAAAATAGTAACAAGATGATTACAATATCACTATAGTATAAGGAAAGTATACTACGGTATCTACCGGTGGAATTTTTCAGAAGGAAAGGGCACCATAGGAGTTTCTTAGACTAGGGGAGTAGCGGAAACGAAAGCTGTGTTGTTCAAAAATCGAGATTATTCAATTTAGATTGGAGAATGTAAATTTTTTGCACATTGGGAAGCCATGTCAGCCAGCTCTCTTAGAAAGATTTTTTACATACTGATCGATGTTTACAAAATTTTTAGAAAGTTCCAATTATGACCAAATGGCTTGGTTGATGTTACCTTCACAATTGTATAGCTTGAACCAAAAATTCTTGCGTTCATGGCTTCCTCCACCCCCCCCCCCCTGTGTCATAAATCAACACAGTGGCATCATATTAGCACATGCCTCTTTCTTGCTTCAAGTTCTTGCTAAAAGTTAGAGGGAGTTTTATGACTCAAAAAACTTCAGGAATATCGTCATGACTCAAAACTATATGCGCACATCTCGACGTCCCATAATGTTTGCGTAGGTAAACAACACTTTTCTGCGATTTTGCCGATAAGCAGAATACGCACTGCGTTCGTATGATACAGATGCTCTTGATGGATCGGAATACGAGAAAAACTCGCTGCTTGGGGCCTTGGGATTCTAATGTTATAGAAATCCAAGGGATTTACTGCAGATACATATACACAACTCTCATCGGGTACTGGAATTCCTTAATAGGAATCAGGATCGAATCATTTTTAGTTGCTCTTATAGATACTGTATTTCATGCTTTATACTTTTAGGGAGATGCCTATAGTATCTCTTTCGCAAAAGGCGATACCTAACTCGTCTGTATCTCTTTATTTTTGTATTGTGGTGCACTTTCTTGTGAATTATGTGCATAAAGAAATACTTGCATGAAGAAGAGGAAATTTGGTCTGTCAAAACTAGCGACTGTATTAAGAGCACATTTCAAGAAAAACCAAAGAGGTAGCTATTTGACCTGAACAATTCATTTATTTCGTTAAAGAGTTTTTAGCAAACGGGTGCCTTATTTTGTCAATCTTCACGTGTGGATCAGAAGCTCAGTGGTTAAGGAAGTTACTGAAGACAATTTGAAATATTTGAAAGGTTTGATGGCCTTTTAAAAACTATAATTTCAAGCGAAAATCTTTCTCATAGCTTCGCTTTCTTTGTCTGTTTTTTCTCCGTTCATTCATTAGCTAAGGGAGCGTCGAAGCTCCTATGCCGGAAAAATCATGCAATCTGCAAATAGTTCATTTACTTGGAGCTGTCATCCAACCTTACTTAGGTCATGCCAGTAGAGTTTTTATAGCTTCGGAAAAAATCGTAAAGCTGTTTATATACTTATTTGTTTATATAGTACACACAAAAGTGTTCCGCTACGTAAGAAACTAATAAAAAAAAACACAGGCAGCCTAGATCTATCGCAACTTTTTTGCTAATGTTCCAGGTAGTTCCTTCTTCAAGGAAGGGTAAAGCTCCTCCAAAATCTATGTGTTGCGGAAAAATTCCTTCAAAACTTGACTCTTTCAACTTCCCTTTGTATCTCATTCTCGACAAGATGGCTAAAGAAAATTTTCACAAAAAAGACCTGACGTGGGCGAGACTATTGGTACAGCCTCTCGAACATGTTCTTAACTCTCGTTTTAGATTCCGTAAATCTAGTTTTCATCGCCCTCCTAGAAAATGTGCATTAGTGCTACAACCACATTAACCTCGCCCTAGGATATTTACCTCCCATGTTTCAGGAGTGTTTACCTAACCGCCAAACTGAAAAGCGTTAATGTGCGACCGCAGGGCATAGATAACCAGCTTCTCAAGTTTACCGAAACAAGGTGTGGCATAGATATACCAAACTCTTGAGTTGTTTGCAAGAAAAACTCTAGTGCAAACAATGATTGAGCCCCTTGAAGCGCTCCAGAGGGGGGAAGGGACCGTTTATTTTGTTAGCGGATTTCCGTAGGACACGTCATCTCAGATGACTCGGTGTTTTCTTCCATTGTGGAGCTTTTGTCAAATAAAAATATTTTTGTTTGAGATTTGCAACTTTATAGCTACCCTTTCATTCAACTGGCTTGGCGGCTGGAAGGCGGGGAGCGTGACCTAATTAAGGCTAGGTAATGATCAGAGAGTACGCATGAGAGAAACGCAGACTGCGTTGCGGGCGTCAGCGGCCTTAATTAGGTCACAATGCCCCTCCTTCCAGCCGCCAAGCCATTTGAATCAAAGGCTATAGACGTTCCCAACTGCAAAATCCTGACTTTGCCAATCTAGACTACGCCAGTTGCCCGTGGCAGAGCGGTGCCAGCGCGATTCCAGCGCCATGGTAGCACGCAAGGAACGACGACTGAGCAATGCGGAAGCAATGTGTATGACACGGCACTAGCACGGCACTATCACGACGCTGGCACGATGCAGGAACGACGTTGGAACTTCGCGCGGAAAGCGCCGCATCGACTCTGTTCGCTGTGCCTTACTTACGACGGAATTTCAAGAACTTTCGTCATGTGACTGAATGCACGTAGACAAATTGTGCCGTGGTCCAATCAAGAATACATCCATCTCTGCGGTACAGCAGAACTGGTGACACCGGTAACAAGTAAGGGTGGTACCACCGGCAACTCTGATTAAACCGGTAACTGCTGTAAACGGGCAACACTTACCGGTAGTAAAACAGTGGCAGCGCTGCATTCAGTAACTACTACTGGTGACCCAGCCAGTGATGACCTCATCCACTCGTGTGCCTCCCTCTACAAACCCTCCCTCACTTGTGAAAAAATTCATAATATGCATATTTTTATCAACAGTTTTCCAAATCATCAGAATTTTTAGTATTAATTATGAAAGAGAAGACTGGCTAGAACCTGAAATTGGAATGATGAAAGCATTCTGATATTGAAAGGATGATAACAACAACAACAACGAAGGAAGTAAAGTAATGTCCCCGTGGTGACACACGGGTAAAGGTCACAAATTTTGAAAGCAATTATGATGAGGAATCTTATCACAAAACAAATAAAAACTAAATCTATGATAGAGACAAAGAAAATATTACAGAATTTTTGAAGTGAAATGTTCCAAAAGAGACTGCACGAGAATAATTTCACCATTGTGCACTTTGTCTCCACAAGAGGTCCTCCGACTATCAAGATACACGTGCCGATGCCGGCGCATTTTCCTTATTATCTTCCCTAAGAAGACTCAATGAAGATAAACGCAGCACAATAAATAAGAAAGGACCAAAAACTCACTGTGTAGGGATGATCTGCACTTTCACCTTTTCTTCAGCGTCCTGTTCCTGCTGAAGCTTCAATTTTGCTTCAGCCATCGTGGCCCTCTTTATCTCGTACCATTCCGAGTAGCTTTTAGTGCGCAAACGAGCAGAGGGTCGAACGACTGGGAGTTTAGCTAGAATGTAAATGCGGTTTTGCTCTATCCAAATTCATGCTCCAAAACTTTTGGGGAAGTTTCAGAAAATAAACCTTGCCTCTTGCAAAGATTGTGTCGCACAATGCCTCTGCAAGGCTACAGTGACGTACAGTAGGATGCAAACTTGAAATTCTCCCTTGATAACTATCGAAAGTTTACTTGAAAACTGGCTATGAGAATGGCAAAATTCAGAATTGCTGAAGCCTTGGTCAAGATCACATAGGGTCATCACAAAGAAATTCTAATCGGTCATAAACTCATTCTTGCTAGAGAGTGATGGAGTAACATACTTTACCACGTGTAAAGCACGCGCCATAGTTAACCCACTTGATTCGCTTGATACATTTCATTACTGGTCAAATCAGTGAACTGACCAATAGCGAAGCGGTTATCGGCTTGATCCACTTAATCCACGTCCACTTCGCCATTGGTCACTGATTTAACCAATTCTGTAGTGGATCCAGCGGATCAAGCGAATCAAGCGGATTCAAGCGGATCAACTTGCCATGTGCCTAAGACACGACAATTTTATCCTTCACCTCCCTCCCCCCCCCCCCCCTCTTCCCTAACCTTCTCTTTCTTCCAGTACTATTACATAAGTGCATCAGATCAAGATCATTCCTCAAAAAACCAAATCTTTTTTCCAGAACTAGTTATTCCATTTAAGTCTTCTGCCCACCTGCATACTTCTCTCCTTCCTTTGTTATACGTTGAGTGTAGGCAGACGCATCATCGTGCCAACCTCGTAATACTTGTTGTAAGTGAGGTGGTACTGAATCCAACGAGGGATACTGCAACAATTTTTACTACCACGACAACCATGCAAAATGCTCGGATATTTCCAATTTCGAACGAAAAAATCTAAGGGAAAAAATTTCCAGCAAAACTCACTTTTGCACTATCCATCATAGCATCATGAAATAGCGACGCGAGGCCATTCTCATCCTCTTCATCACTCTCTTCTTCTTCACCAACTCCAAATTCCTTGTTATATAAGCGTTCGTCACGATTTTCCGAACCAATGCGCTCCATAACACATCTGGATGAGAAGTTTTCGAAACTGCCAAATGCACATACAGAAATTGTTTACTGGGTTGCAAACGCCTTACAAAGAAAAAGAAATCATAAAATGGAGCAACAGTACGGACCTGTACAGCTGTAGCGAATGTTCTCTTGGGAATATTCGAACAAATCCGCCTCTTCTTGACAATTCGGTCCTAACGCGTCTTGTGATAAAGCGCATACTAGGATCGGGAGCATATGGCGACGGGGCAAAGGCTAATCGGGCATTCCTTCGACGCTATAATTTGGTCAAATGATGACTGGAGAGCTTGCTGATATTCTCACCTTAATGTTGATTCTCTTCGTTGAACTTCTTTCGGTCTTTTTAGAATCCTGATCAACATCAGAGTCTGAACCACTACAGTCATCGCATCAACAAAAAAGAAACTGAAAAAAGGCTTACCATATTCGTCCTCCTTGCTTGAACGAATTTGCTGAATGCCAGCCAGCTTCCTATTCACTAATGGTACACAAGCCAGGTTAAAGAGATCACAAATAAGTCTGCTTTTGACAAGAGAGTCCAAAGGAGCATCACTAAATTAAACGTATCTTTGAAAAAGAGAAGAAAAAACATGGAACAGGCGTGAGTAGGGGTGGGAGAAATGGAGAGAAGATTCTAAGCAAAGGAAAATATGATTTTATGCTCCGATCGACAAAACCATGAAATACAGAATACTTTTCTGTTACTCTCACAACAGCCCTCTTCTCATTACTAAATTATTTTAGTCAAGCTAAGGTTTGTCTTCTGAAAAGCAAAAAGATAGGCCCTAGCTCCCACTCGAGATTTGACATTCCAAATCAGCTTCTCAAGAAAGTTAAGGTGGAGGTCCCTCAGAACCACAAAATTCCCTACTTAGCCCTGTCTCGAAAGAAAAAGCAAATCGCGTCGGTGACAGCTGGTGATGATAGAATATTATCAAATAGAAACTAATATAAAAGCATCTAATCTCATAAAAAACTGAATTTTTACAACAAAAATATTGGCAGTCAAGCTCACCATGACAGACTAGGAGACAGATTGACTTCGAGCAACCATGGCTTCAGCTGATCATCGACAAGGATATCGAAGCCAAATAATTCGAAATTCGTTCCTACATGCGGTGTAGTGGTACGACACGCTGATGTGATACGATTTTGTACAGAAAGTAGGCTTTTTACCACAATATCTTCTATTCGCAGCATCAACACTGGAAAAAAAAGTAATTTGAAAAAAATACTTTGGAGCACATCACAAGGATGTATTGAGTTCTTACTTTTAGCATCAATGCCTTTCTTCTCCAAATGACGAAGAAGTGCTCCTAGCGTCCATTTGTGCCCAAAATCTTCACATGCCATACTTTCGTTGCTAAAATTCACTATCGTCGAAATACATGACCAAAAATATAGTTATAAAAAGTATGTCAGTGAATAAACGCCAAACGTACCGAATAAAATGTGAATTATTTTTGTTAATTGAGTAGTTGGTTAGATGTACAAATGCATCCTTTGTATCTGCTTCGCTACAGTATTTCTCGGACGCAACTCTAGAATGCCTGTAGTGAACAAACCGACATGATGCACTGAGTTTTCATACCTGGTCAGTCCTTCCGAATAAACATAAGCAACAAGAGGAAAAAATGATGTCACAGCTACATATATACGAAGGTCAAACTTGTGTCCATCAATAAGTAACGGATTTTCGATATAGCGAGAGACCAACAGTGGTTCGTTTTGAGGGATTTCTTGATGCTGAAAGAAAAACTGATGCTCACGAAAAGCATAAAAACTCGATTCAGAGAAAACTCACTTAAAGGCAGTGTCCGGGCAAAAAGTCGATTTTGAGATTTTGTGCTTACTTGAGCCTATTCGCCACGCTGAATCCGAAAATGCACATTGTAGAGCGCGAAAATGGCGAAAAACGGCTCTAACACAGGAGGGAAATGAGCAGGTGGGCGGGGTCCTCCCCACTGCGAATTCACGTTCCCGGCTTCCAGAGCAACCTTCCCGCTTCCGGTTTCAAGTCACTCATTCGCACTTGGCCGGTAGCGATGTTAGGACGGCTAGCGGAATTGAGAAAACCGCTCCGGGAGCTGGGAGCGTGAAATTGCACTGGGGAAAGCCCCGCCCACCTGCTGATTTCCCTCCTGTGTTAGAGCCCTTTTTCGCCGCTTTCGCGCTTTCCAATGTGGATTTTCGGATTCAGCATGGCGAATAGGCCCGTATAAGCACAAAATCTCAAAATCGAGTTTTTGCCCGGACACTGCTTTTAAGGCAAAATGAGGGAAGTAAAAAGTAAGAAAAATACCTTATTTGCAAAGAAAATTCCTCGTCCTTGCGATGAACTAACAGGTTTAACAATATAAGTGAAATCAGACATCGATTGCTCCATGGCTGTTTCCAGTAATGAAACATCCCGTGGAGTAACAAAATATTCAGGAACCTGGAACTTTTACATTTGAAGCTGTGCGATAATGTCAAAGCAGATGGAACTTACAAAACTATATGCATCACCGAATATAGCAGCTGATCGTGCTAGATTGTCATAAAGCTTATCTTTTCGGGTAAGCTCTGTAGACCGAGGGAACTGGTTGATTCGTTGCCTGCAATTTTTGCAAGAAATCGATTCTGATGACCTAGTAGTTCATAGTAGGAGGCAGGAAAGTTCAAAAAAAACATTTAAACAGACTTACAAGCCTTATAGGGCTGCTTCAGCGACTCTTATCCTGCCAGTTATGTCAACAAAACCACAATAAAGATTAGATAAATAGACTCTGAACTCACCACGGCTGAATAGTCCGCATTCGTGTTGCTTTCACTGAAGATCCACACCAAAGCAGATTGAATGAAGGATTTTTGCGTGAACACTAAAAAGAAATAATTATTGGATTCTAGCACAGTAAACGAAGAAGTTGAATGCACTTACTTGTGTGAAACCATGACTATGCAGGACAGTTTTTACTAATTTGGTGTCGCTGTTGATCTGCAACAGAAGATTATTTACGAATTGAACGCCAGATGAAAGACCAAACTGACCATTTTGAAAGCAAGATTATAGTTTAGACCGGTATGGGTGTACTTTTCTCGGAGTTCTGCAGCAGTTTGTCGTCCGATATGATTCAAACTGTCCGGCGTAAACGTCAGGTACTAAAACAGAACAGTAGCATAGACAAATGAGCACAATGAGTTAAACGTTGACTCAAGGAAATGTCTCACCTCGATCTTTCTAGGCTTGCTTTCACCACCAAACATCAACGTTCCAGCATCGGCGCAGCCTGGTGTTTCCTCCCTGTTAAAGACATATAATGAATCAAAACTGGGCAAACATGAAATCGCTCGCACTCTAGTGAAACATTGCGTACAACAAGTCTCTGATTTTTTGGAACCAATCCCACATTTTATTTCTTTTGTGGTAGGCGATATTGAACTTCCCATGATGGTAGATCCACAATTGGTGCTAAAGCGCTACACGCTCTTTTCATCAAAAAATCTTTATCGAAACGCTATTAGAAATAGAAACCACATAAAAAGATGGTGGAACAATCAACTAATCAGAAAATATGCTCACATGTTGTCTGTAGGTGAAGTAGCTGCATCGAAACGCATATTGTATACCCGTAATTCCAAGGCACTCAAATCTACAATAAGCTCTTCCTCTTCTTCTGAATCCAACGCGGCAAGGGCACGTCGACGTTCAGTCGGATAACGAGCGACTAAACGGAATGGTGACCTAAAATTCTGCCATATTTCATAATGAGCGAGAAGATTGAGCAATCCGTTCGGAAACAGTTTCCGTTGCTTTACCGTGTCGATGGTGTCTTCATGGTGAGAACGACAAGATAGACAGTGAAGAACGTATCATTTCGCAGAGAAAACACATTGATAGCGATGAAGGCCACACAATTACGGCAAAGGATAAAGGTATGTTGGCGGGATGTCCTTCAACTAATTATCAAAAACAAAACATCTGAGCACATTTATCATGTTATCACAGACAGAAGCACCAAAGGTACAAAATAAATTATGATATTAAAATGCGAAACAAAAATGATCAATAAGTCAAATATTTGCATAGCCAATTCCCCTCCAACATCATGTCTCTTGTGCTGGCATCGATACACTTGGTACCAAATGGAAAATTGTTGGAAACATGGCTGATATCTGTTGATACACTCCATCCGCTAAGCCCGATGGCAGAACAAAATGAATGTTGTAGTGCGGAACATTCGTGAAACCACCAACAGCAGTTCCACCACAACTCCCGCACACCTAGAGGAAGAAAATTCACTCTCAACTCAAAACTAAAGTTTTGATACAATGGGTCCAGAACATACGGACGAAAGAGAATCGAATGAAAGTGGGAACTGAACCATTACAGAACTTCGGGCATACCAAAGAAAACGTGGAAAGTGAGCATAAATAGACTGCGTTAACATAAATGATATGCCTGGCTACTTCGCTCAATCAAAACAAATTTATCGATCCTGCTTTTTAAATTCATAGTTTTAAAAAGCACTATGAAACCACCCTTCTCCGTGATAAACGTAATGTGTGCAAACATCGACTCAAACCACTACGAGTCATAGCGTGCAAGAACTCAGTAGGGGAAAGGGAAAACAAAAAATTTTGTCCCCTTAGGCCTAGTGACACTTCAACTTCGGTACCAGATATCAAAGACTACATGCTATTCTTCGATCAAAATCATCATACATATTCATTGATAAGAAAAAAAAGTTGGATAGTTAAATTACAAAATTCGATACCAACCTCCATGAAGTAACCTTTCACACATTTGTAAACCATCTCAGCTCTCTTCATACACCAAGCGATTGTCATATTCTGAAGAGAAAAACCGTCTAACAAACAAAGAGTTGACTAGTCCAAAGTAATCACCTCAGATGCTTCCTCAACCAGAAGCAACGGAATGTGTATTGATGTTATACCCAGGCGCTGGGTAAGACGAATGATATTACGGATTCCATTCAAGCAAGGATGCCTGAAAACGAGTCGAATCAGAAGCGATGAGATGCAGAAGGGATAATCACCGGCTTGAGATATCCATAGTTTTCAAAGATTCGTCAGCAACGAGATGAAAAACGAGCTAAAAAAATAAGCTTACTCAAATAATAGAAACTGATGAGATTAAAAACTTCACACCTGTACATCTCTCAAGTTCGAATGACGAGTAGAATAAACATCACCAACTTCTAGAGTTGTCTCATGAGATTTCTTATGCGACTGTGGGGATTCAGTAGACTTCGAGCGTTCAGAAGCAGTCTCCTCTCTCCACTGACTAGCTTTTATAGTCTAAGATGAAGAAAAGGGATAACGCAAGCAAAAACACATAAACAGCGTAGCCTACCGATTCCATGACTTCCTTCAATTGTACAGGCAACGGATCAAAATGCAATTCTGTCGTCTGCTCGCATACCTGAGCAAATCCTGGAATGAGAGAAAAAGGTGCTAGTATTGTGTCGACCGAAAAAGTTTGAAAAAAAACGATAAATTAGCAAAGCCGAGAATCATATGGAAAACATCAACAAAACTTCAAAAAATATATAAGAAAACTCAGAAAAATTCAACAAAGAGAAAAACGTACTGGAGCCGTCGCTACAATGATAAAGTGGATCGCTAGGCACTAACAGTATTGTAGCGCTGAGCTGTCGCCCGTAAAGTGAGATAGACATTTGCAATAACGAACCTACGTCAGTTCCCTGAAAGTGCACAGAAAGAGACTTGCAAGGATGATCACAAGCGCGCACCCTCAAAGGCGTGCAAAGATCCACCATCGACTTTGCCGTCAACAACCGAACATTATGCATAGATTTCAACTGCGCTCCTAGAATACGAAGATGCAAAAATATAATTTGCGAGAATTCAGCCTTACCTAAGTAGATTGTGTAGCATTCATTGATACCGGGTTCTTCACTCTCCGATTTTTGGGTGGGACGTCTCCTAGAATGACAACTCCTCGATCAACGAAGTTGAGATTTGGCCACCACTTACATCTCCGCGGCTTCTGCAGATCTGCCCTTGCCATCAGTAATGCTGCCTCCATTGTACAAAGTGTCCACCATATCTCTGTAATGGAAACGATCACAAGATTCAGATTCAGAGCTCTAGCAGTCCTTACCTAAACTCCTTTCGCTGTTTCTCAGCAAGCAACTCTACCTGACACGCATAAGAAACATGAAGATTCTGAATTTGACGTAGATAAGCAAGGAAAGAGAAAAATGGTGAACGCTTAGCCTAACCCTTAGTTTCTCGTTCAGATTGCTGAGTTCATGAGGATGAACGTCAGTGTTGTGTGATGCATCGTTGACAGCGTTTTCACACTTACTCGTCAGCTGCGCAAATTCCCAATTGCGGACGCGGATTACTTGGCTCATCTGGAAAGAAAAAATGTTCCATGTAGAATACAATAGGAATAAGCAATGGAAATGTGGAAATGAAAGAAAATGAGTCATTTTCAGGGGGGGGGGGCCCATTATAAAGCCTACGGTACAACTAGAACACTAGGGATCTCAGAGGCACTGACAACTCTTTTATAATTGACACCTGTGCGCATCTTCATGCTTACTACGAAAAGATGATTGGTGCAACTTCCTCCATCCCTTTTAGAAAACACGCCACAATAATACCTCTGCAAAAGCGCAGAACATGCGCAAGCCCAAGTTTTGTTACCTTTTGTGGTAGTAACGAGTAACAAAGTTGGTAGGTATTGACGAAAAGCTCTAAGTGATCAAAAAAGTTGTCTAGGTCTCGAATACCATACCTCATTCATCATAGCAATCTGCCGTCGCATTAGTTCTGCCAATTCATCTGAAGGGGAGTTACGCATGATATGAGAGAACTTGTTGGCAAATACCTCGGCTTGATCCAAAACCGGCTGCAAGTCAAATTGAAATCAAAAAGAAAAGCGAAAAGGAAAACGGAAAAGATCTCACATGTGGATCTGGATCTATATCAGGCAATTCGAAGCCGGTCTCTAGAGCTTTCAGAATCAGAGCATCTTCCCGTTCATCTTGGATTCTCACAGTTTCATCATATATGAAACGGCGCATATCCTTTCGCAGTTCTGAAAGCAAACTCTTAGAAAAACTGTACACTCACTTTGAATTTTATCATGTATCTACATGCTCGAATTGGACCTACTAGGCAAGCTTTCGCAAACACGTGAGGTGGATGTGTCATAGACAAATTACGATAAGGGATTGTAGGAAGTTATGACATTGGGCAACTTCTCTGTTCTAAAAATGTTTTAACCCACCCACTTCATTTACATAGTCGAAGAGTCCTCTAGAACCGAACACTGCCAGATACTCATCAACATCCGAATATTCGGGTAATGGGATAGGAATATCCAGTCGAAGTTGGTCACGGTCTTCCTTAGTGTAGTATTTGGCAAGTTCGTCAGGTATGACGTAAGTGCATATCGTAGGATCATCGATGCTCATATCAGATGAGGACTAAATTCGGCTTCATAAGACCTAGCTGGCAACAAATCTACGGTTAGATATCATGCATCCCACAGAATTGTTCCCATATGGAACATCAACGTGCTTCGATCTTTTTCACACTTAGTTCCAGCAGATTTAAGGCGCTTGTTCGAAGTTGATATGTTAAACTAATTGAAAAACAGCCACATTGCTGGCTCATATGGGAGAAATTCTGGAGAATGCACCATATATGTTAGACATGGCTACAAAATGAAGAAAAAGTGGATTCACAGTGTACGCGTAGTAATCATGCTCCATTCACAAGTTTATCTAGCGCGCAGAATACCAGCAGAGCATGGCAGCTGCAAACAATAGCATTTCCGCGGAAATTATGGTTTGAAAAAAGCAGATTTCCGCTTGAATTCAGGCAATAAATCCAGCAGAATCTTTTAGTATTTTGGAATGTTTGAAACATCAAGGTATGTAGGCGCAGTCGACTTTTCACAATTTGTCAACTGCGCTGTCCATTTCCCGCGCAGCAACGTACAGGGCTTATCACTTGCAGTGTCGGGTGCACCAGCATCTCCTGCGCGAGACTCTGCACCTTCTCCGCGAACATGCTTTCTAATCATTTCCAATCGATTGAGGCTCCGCCTTTGCCACGCTCGCGGTGGGGAAGTGATCAGAGAGCATGTTTGCGAAAGAGGTGCAAAATCCAGGCGAGGCGGGCGCGTGGGAGCACACATGCCGTGCACCCGACACTGCTTTTGATAAGCCCTGTACTCGCACTCGGACAACCTAAGGATTCTTCTCCCCTCGCTTTGAATGTGAGATCGAATCTTGCATTAGCCTCGCTTTGCAATAGAGCGGTCAAGGCGAAAATATGAAGTTCCAATTTTTTACTTCGGAAACTTTCACGACATTCACAAACCGTGCTTGGCGATGTTTTTTTTTTTTGCCCCAAAGACGAAATTCCTTACACCTGAAGGCCACCGGACTACTAGGAACAAATAAAGTACGGCTAGCTCCAACATTGGTTGTACGCACACTTACTGACTTATAAGCCGCAAAAAATTGAATAAGATGTGGACAAAGACATGCCTTCAAGCATTACCAATGAGTAAAAGTTCCGCTATCGGGGAAATCTCTTTAATATTTGCTTTCGGTGTCTCACTGAACACTACCGCAAAGAAGCAGGAAATAGATGGAATGGCACGATTAGCACAATTGTGACATTACATAATACACAAAAGTTCGGCTCTGACACGATATTACATTCCGATTTTCGTCCAAGAAACCATGACAGATGATAAACTATCAAGTATAAATAATGCGCGTACCAGCAGCGTTTATTTAGTTTACATCAACAGCAGTGCTCTAACTACTTTATTACGCTTCGGCAACATAAGCTTTGTTACATAGCACAGTGAAGTACAACATAATGCATGACTTCTATCGCTACTGACAGCTCTTAGTAAACTCCCTCACCATTAGGTACATGCTCTAATGTTTCACTTGGAGCTGCTTTCTGACGTGGTTTGGGAAGGTTCAGGGACTGTAGCCTTCTAAAAAAAATCCTTGTTTGATAAAAAAAAAACATGAAAAAAGTTCAATCTTACCACTACATAAATGCGACGAGGAACGCTGGTGGAAGTAACAACCGGAGTTTGAGTTGCTGTAATCAAATTATGACTTGCAGATAAGTGGGGTAATAATAGCTATACCTGGTTCAATGGGATCTTGTTCGACATCATCCATCATAGTGACATTTTTACCTTCCTAAAAAGTCAAGACTAATACGTAGGAACAAAATTCGGAACGTAACGTATGCATTTGTTTCTGGATCATACCTTGATTGAGTCATGGTCGTGGTAACTTATCATAGCTCAAGCAGCGGTCAGACTAATTTTTGAGGGTGAAAAAGCATGAGCCTCATGGTCTGCGTGAGATGCAACCTATTGTCTGTGTAATGATTCAAAATGTCGTTGTGAAACAACACAAGTACGTCTTAGGAACACGGCATACTTGATCCCCTTGACTCCCTTCACTTCGCTGTTGGTCAAATTAGTGAAATGACCAAGAGCGAAGTGAGTGGGTCAAGCGGATCAAGTGGACATCCGCTTCCCTTCATCGCAGTTTAATAGTTTGACCAATAGCGAAGTGGATCAAGTTGATCAAGAGGATCAAGAAAATCAAGTATGGCGTGGGCCTTAAATTTTTAGAAGTTTTTAGTGCGCGAGTTATTGCATTAATACATCAACGCATACGCTTAAGCGTTACAGTAGGTAAGCCACAGCCCCACCAGTTTGCTCAACATGCGATAGGAACAGACATCATATTGTAGTGATGCAATGCAATCAATGGAATGTGCAAGTCAATTCTAACATAAATAAAACCAGCTCACAGCCATCATTTCTGCGTCGAAGGGGTGCACGTGAGTAGCTTCTCTGGAAGTTGGCACCAATTTGTAACCAGCTTTTGTACCTGAGGACGAAAAGTGATAAAGTAGGAAAAGCACTAAATAAACATTTCATAGAAAAAAATTGTTGACGAATTCTGCTCTTGCAGTGACAAACTTCACGATAAAGTGTTTGTGCATGAAAAAATCTTTTACCACTCCAAACTTACCATTCTCATTCTTTCCAGCCGCACGAGCCGAGTACCTTTTTTCTGCGGACTTCTCCAATCGCTGAGCCATTGAGTTTAGCGCAAGAAATTTCGCAGTTGGGCTCACAGGTCTATAGATAGGAGTTGCTCTCTCGTATGGATGATCACGACGTGGTACAACTCTTGGTCGAAGGGAGATCTCTGGTACATCCCAGTCCACACCGCCATGATCCACATCATCATCTCGCAGACGCGGGGCTGAGACCCTCCTGGGTCGAGGAGTGTCTTGAGAGACTGATGAGACCACTTCGTGAGACACTGTTTGTGATGAATCGCCAGGGCTGATCTCCACTTCATAGCATGCAGAAGGTGTCGGACTAGGGGTGGCAGATTCTGGATCGGGATCAGCAAAATGAACATGATGCGTCTCTTGCGAAGTTGTAGACTCGGCATCTCTCTCGGCAGACCAAGAATCCCGCGATCGAGAGGATGGCACCACAACCTATGAATAAATGATAAGAAGAAGACGCAATGCGTCCATCTTATATATAAAGCTGAATGTGTGTCTGTCTGTCTGTATGTCTGTCTGTCTGTCTGTACGTATGTGCGGAATAGAAATTTTTATTTCTGAACCGATCGGGACCAAACTTGGCACACATATACTTCGGGACAGGGAGCGTGTCATAGTCCACTTTTCGTTATCGATCGATGTCGATTTCACCGATTTTTTGCAAATTTTGAGCTACGGGGCTGGGAGTTGGCACAGGGGGGTAATCGAGCATGCTGATCACCCCCGTGTGGGTGATCAGCATGTTCGATTACCCCCCTGTGCAAAATCCCAGCCCCGTAGCTCAAAATTTGCAAAAAATCGGTGAAATCGACATCGATCGATAACGAAAAGTGGACTATGACACGCTCCCTGCCCCGAAGTGTATGTGTGCAAAGTTTGGCCCCGGGCGGAGCCGGGTTTGCCATCTAGTATAGTATAACCATAGAAAAATCAAGATCCCGCAATAAGTGTCACCGTACCTCATGCGAATCAGTTATTCGCCTTTTTCTGATCACCGGTGGTGCACCCTTTCGTGGTGGTGCTTCCAAATCCAGATCGGAAACTTCTACGAGAATTCCATCTCTGCAAAAAACCAAACTCTCACAATGACTGCGAAGACAGAAGCCATCACTAACAAACCTAAAGGTGTACCGCTTCTCCGGTTGCGCCTGTGAAGAGCTTAGTGAGGATCGCGCGCTACTGAATCAATTCTATTTGAATACCTTGAGCAAAATAGGTACTTTTCCGTTATGCGGACCCATTCTTTCAAAGCTCTCATAAACTACGTTTTCTAGTTGATTCCATGAAAACTGCCTTCCTGCCACGTGTCGGGAAAATATTGACAGGTTTTGGTCCATTTTGACATGTTTTCTTTTCGAAATCATTTCCGGTGAGGTAAAAGAGCATTTGTGATAACCTAAAACCTGTTTAATTGTTTTCTATATAAGGAAAACAATCTAGAACTTATACTATAACATCTTGATCGTTTTTAGCTATGTTTTAGCATTGCTCTTCTCTTCAAACTTTTCCCTTGCAACTTTAGCCAGACGAGACTATAAATGATGGCTTCAAGTCCCTCGCTACTGCTTGTTTCGTCACTTAGATGATAAGAACCTAGCCCATTTCTCTATTATGGGAAAGTTCAATCTGTTCATCAATAACAAAATGACGTTATTACGATAACATTGTTCATGTTTGACACTGTTCAATCGAAAATGGGGCCACTAAGACTAAAAAACAGATTGAACTTACGTCGCAAGGTAGAGCAAATCAAACTCTGGGTTAAATGTATTAAACATGTAAATGACATACTAAAATTTTTTGACAAGTGGCAGAAAGTTTGACATTCCCTCCTGTAAAGCCAGATATGGTGCAAGGGAAGAAGCAAAATCCTTCTTCGAAAAATGGATCGGATAACGGAAAAGTACCGCAAAATAAATAACAAAAGATCAACTGACCTTTTTTGCGAATCCATTTCATATTCGTATGGCGATGATTCAGAGCTAAAATTGGACGATTGCAATCTATAAACAATTTCAATATGGGATTACCTCGATGCAAGATTTTCCACCTTGACATGAAAAGCTGGCGCGGAGGTGTTGGGTGCTCGCGTCCGCTGATGCGAATACACATTAAACCGGGCGTCCGGAGTGCGACGATGATCAAGCTAGAATTACTTATTCGACAGTAAAGTGTCACGAATCGTACGAGCGTCAGCATTCTTTATAAGCAAGAATGGCATCATCGCTCCTCGCCTGCGCAATGCAAAAAGAAAGCGTTCAGGCTTCAATTACAACATCATTTCAAGCATTCCGCTTCACTTTGCGAGGATACGGTAGCCACCCAAACTATAGGAAAAATGTAACTCCAGTTTACACAAAGCTCCTTGCTTCAGCTAAACAAAGCTTTTTAACTCCCGCAATAATAAACAGACATTGACGTTAAAAAATGCCTGCAAACTCCATTGCAAAGTCTCAATAGAATTAAATCAAAAAATATTGCAAGAATGAAATTATGGAAAAGGATTATCAGAGAAAAGAACTCACCTCAAAATGTCTTTCGCCTCTCCTGTGATAGCAGCAATCGTATGAATTCTGAAAAAAAAGATAAGATGCAGAAGACGAAAATATCACGCTCACAACAACCTTCATGCAACATTCGGCAGAGAAGTTTCTTGGACATCGTGAGTTAGCAAAGCCTACACAACCAGGACTATCACATCGGCAACGCGCATCAATTGTTCGCCGCTTGCACGCAATAGTTTCTGCGGAATACTCCACTGAAATAAGCGCAGAGCTTATAACACAAGCAGAATTCGTTCAAAGCCTACCTGGTACGGTACGTAACTTCGCTAGATGTGCTGTTGATGCAGTGACATCCCATGGGCCAAACCATGAGGAAGTACAATCGTAAGCTGAAAGAGATCACTCGTAAGTAAATCAGCATCTCGCAAGAACTCACTGTCATCAGCAGCTGGCCACTGGGAAGAGCTCATAGCATCGATATCGTGTGGGTCATCCTCCCAGTACAGTATCTACAAAATCTCTGATTCTCAGTTGGCAGAGTTCTTGACCCAGAAGTAGCTCAGACCTTATACATGGAATCAACTAAGTCTTCATCTATATCAACGATGATGCCTCGATAATATCGAGCGATATGTGGACGTTGTTTTGATGACCTACAGTCATATTGAAAGTGTGGATTACGTACCTAAACTATTAGAGATCCTGATAAAAGAAAAAGAAATGTACAAACACTTACATAGACCCGATCGAAGATTTGGAACATGTAACCGGTTCCTGGATTCATCAGTTTACCTTCATCACTGAACACCGGGACGTAAACAGGCGCCGCTGTATTCTTGATCTGAAAGGTGACTCAAAACTGATGCCAAATTAAGTTCGATTCTCAAATTTTTGTATAACATATAACAAACAAAGACTGCTATACTACCAAAGAAAGAAAAAAGTGAAAAAACAACAACAAAAAAAAGCTGAAACATATGAAGGTAGCAAAAAATACATCAAATGCCTACTCACCCTTTTCCTGCTCTCAACTAGCGAATTCGCATACATTTTCAGATCCCTCACAGTATCCAACTGCGTTGTTTCAAACTCCTCTCCTTCTTCCTAGGATACCGTTTGAGTATAGCATTTTCTAGAAGCACTTGAGCTCTTCTGCTAGTCTTACCGCAAAATGTCTCTTGATTTTCTTCCCTGATTTACGCAACTGCTCACTGCCGTCATCATCTGAGAGGGCAAGAGTAGATACGAGTAGATCAAAAACATACGACTAGCAAAAAGCGGGCTACACGATGCCATAAAAATTTGCAAAACATCTCTCAAACAGTGAAGAAGGGCACCGAGAAGAGTGGACTTACCCGCTGGAGGATTGACCCATGGCGGACAACCTTCATCTCTCCAAGCGTGCCGCCCAAACATTATCTGAATATTGTTTCATAAGAGGGATGGACATATGAGGGAGTGAGAAGTAGAAAAGGTGATGACACTGTGAACTCTCGAGTTAGTAGAAAACTTCTTCCCGATTGAACTTGAATACACTTATGATACAATTCCAGTAACATCAAAACGATGGTTTCAAATAAAAATGACCTCAAATGGAGTCCGTGTCGGGTCAAAAAACTTTGATGGACGTTGATTTTGTTCGATAACAGCGAATGGCAGCGCTTCAACCCAACGATTCGTAGCCTGTAGCTCCGTTGCTGCTCGTTTGTACAGTGCATTAACAAGGTCACGGGTGAGGTTTCCCTAAAAAAGAATAGATGATAACAAAAATCAAAATGATCCAACAAAAGACAAATCTTACCCCAACACCCATGTTTTTGATGGAGATTTTGAATAGGCGTTCAATATCACTCATGACATCGGCAATGACTTGGGTGTAATCGAGTGAATAAGTTCGGTATGCCTCTGGAATAAACCAAAAAATCACAAAAGTGTCATTGCAGAAGGAAAAAAGGATATACCAGGTGGTCCAAAAGATCCAAAGATGTCCATAACGTGCCGTACAATTATAGCCAGATCAGGACAGTCAGTCAGTGCTCTAGCAAAGCAGTAGCCAGAGTACAGATCCGTTAAGAACAGCGCTTGACTGTAAGATCGTTCACCATAAACAGTTTCCTCCATAAGCAGGATGTCAATCTAGAATCGTGAGTTTTCTATCTCAAGAACCTTACAAGAATGGAGGTGGGACAAAAAATAAAAAGGATTACACATATATAGCACTTCTGAAATTTTCTCTCGACTAGTAAACGGGTTATCGAAGCTATGTGATAGAAATTATTTACCAAATTCAATCTAATGCGATACCTTACCAGCCTAGTCCGACAAGAGCTCTAGAAAAAAGCGTATACTTGAAAAAACACTGATACTATGGCATTGGAGTGCGTAGTGATTTACTGTTATTGCTCTTTCTGCATATTGCAAGCACACTATTCAATGTGAACCGAATCAAAAGAAAACACTATGGAAATAAGAAAAGAGCATACCTGCACGTATTGCATGGGTTTTCTCCCGATGGATCTTGGCGGTGTTGGAAACACTACTCGAGCTCCTTTCAGTAAGTCATATTTTGAAACTTCTTTCAGCTAAATGATTCAAATTAATTAGAACAAATGAACTTCTATGTATGGGAAAAAAACTTTACGTTTGCTTTAGTTGCTATCCCGACGTACTGTGCATCAACGGCGTTCAAAATTTCACATTGAGGTCGCTCACTTAGTGTAGCGTAACACATCCGCCATACCTAACAAGAAGGATGATGAATGTGTTAATCATAGGAAACTGAAATGCCACCTCTGACACTTCGCTTTTCCTAAGATAAATCCTTCCGATGTCATCATTAGCGCGTAAACGCAATCCAGGTGGACAGAAGAATTGTTCTTCTAACCACTCCTCCACCATAATCTCTCCGCTATCTCGTATATTTTCAATGGCAACCCGTAAAGATTCATCCTCAACCTGAAAACTTTGGTTGTTCTAAACGCTGCCTACTTATAAGATCAATCTTACGCTTTCTAGCGTGATTCTCTCAGCAAGAACATCGGCGATTTTATCATAGATTCGGTCTTCAAGTGGAACCAATAGGTTGATAAGCAAAGCTGCAGAAAGTTGTTTTTAACAGAGAGAGAGAGATGATACATTCCCCGCTCAAACGTGAATAGTTAAAGGGGAAGAAACTCACGTTTCACTTTGGGGGGCAATTTGCCTGCAGGCGCAGGAGATTGTGTATTTGTAGAGTTAGTGACGATGTCAGCTTTGGAATCAGCATTCTCTTTGATCTTGGCTATTCTGCAAACCACAGAATTACTCGAGCATAAGAATAAGAAATGAACCCCCAAAAATTTTCTGCTCGCCAGATACTTCATAGCTATTGTAAATGAGGTAGCCAGAATCAAGTAACAAAAACATATAAATAATTCATCAATGACACAACCTATTAGACGTCCTTCGCGCAACTGCACCTGGACTTGGAAGAGCATTGCAACGGCGAAGAAGTAATCCCTAAACCGACGAGTACTGAACGAAAATAAATTCTCTTGCAACACGCAATCTTGCGAATCATGTCATCGCGAAAAGACTAACTTTGCGGAGTCATCCGTAATAAAGTAAGGGCTGGTTTTATTATGCTTACCGGTCTTGCAGTGAAGCGAGCTGAGGGAGGAAGTGCCATCAGTCGCTTGTCATCCTCGGATAAAGTACCAGGCTCCTGTCTTTCCAGCTCGGCAACTAACAAGTGGCGTAGCTGAAGGTACAAAAATGGAAAATGGGAAAGACTTGACTGACAGGAAAAAGTACACTGATCACAAATCTTGTTTCAATTCTTCAAACTAATCTTTTCTGTTTAGAAAAGGCCCCAATTGAAGAAGAAGGAGCAAGGGGAAAAATGTAGAAAAGTACACACCCGAATCTCTGGCGGGAATCCGACAAAAAGCTGTTGAATATGTGCGAGAGCGGCACAGATGGGACTTGACTCAGTTTTCTTCACGGCAATAACTTTCTCAATGCACTTCTCCCTATAAATAAACACTTTTCATGAGATATGAAGGCCCTGGTTGTGGAGAACCTCAGTGATGGTGACAAAAACACTTTGGACGTTCTCATGTGAACCATCACAACCGGCAGCTCCCCCAGTATCTCATCATAAAAGTCCACAGCTGCCTAGGAGTAGCGCAAGCATAGAAAGGATGACGCGGAATATGAGGAAACATACCCCAAAATCTCCTGAAGAACACATGTTGTCTAACAATTTTCGTTCTTGAGGACCGCATTCTTGCTCAACCTCATCGATGACTTCCTTACAAAACATATCATATAGCTCATCAGTGATCTGGTCCAGCTGCAAAAAAAAGAAATTTGTAAGGCAGAGTGTTATACAAAAAAATGTGCTGACAATATACTTACACGGACATAGTTCTCAGGCATAGGATTTGGCGGAATTCCTCTCTTTGGCATGCGAATGTACGCTGCAAAGATATGAAATAATCATAAGACAACAAAACGTAATACAACTTTACTTTTTGGCACAGGAGCTGGTGTTATCGTCTTCATATGAGAGCTGTGGGGTGAAGGCTCGGACGTTGAGTCCTAAATAACGCAATGAATGCAAAGATGTGCACTAATGTCAAAGTTGAACTCTTTTAGTTCTTACGACAGAACTAGTAGATTCCTAATCTTCTGAAAGGTCTACATAGACATTGTAAGCATAACACTACATTCTAATCGCTATTCTGCCAGAATCCAGTCTAGCAAAAGGTCATTTTCATCCTTGACGCAAGACGTTTTTCTCATCAAAAGTAACAAAAAACGCTTTCTTATCACTTCATAAATGACCAAAACTTCACAACTATGCTTAAGATATTCTTCAAGAATGGTGAAAGATACATCAACCCTCAGTGTGTTTGAAACATTTCAAGAAAGTGCTGGGCAGCGCCTAAGTGGAGCAAAAGTCAATGTTCCTCGACTTCGAGAGAAAAAGAAATTCCAGACAAAATTCTTTGTTCCCTTCTAAGACCGCGAAAACATACCGGCTGGGACTGCGGTTCGTTGTCCGACATTTGGAAAGTGTCTGGCGGTTTTAGTAAAGTATCAGTGATCGCCAATGACCTGCAAGTAGAGCAAGTTTAGCTCAGAGTGGATTGAAAACTGAATGCGAAGAATTAAAATATGAAACACAGCAAAGATATAAGAAGACTACTCATGAAAAGTTTGATGTATGGGCGTTTGTGAGTGAAATGCTTTGGTTCGAGTGATGATAAAGGCAGCCTCAAACAAAGACAGTCCTCATATGAACGAGCATGTGCAGCTAAGAGCTATGATGTGAAGGATGCTCGAATGCTGCACCCGCTTCGCAAAGGCACATGCCATCTTGACCCGCTTGATCCACTTTATCCACATCGCTATTGGGCAAATCACTGAAGTAGACAAAGTGGATCAATTTGACACCCGCTTCGCTATTGGTCAGTTCACCGATTTGAGCAATAACGAAGTGGATAAGCGGATCAAAGGGAGTAAGAGTAGTGTGTCAAAGAAATTTGTCAGTGATGAGGCGCACGCCATGCAACAACGTGTTCGCAACAAGGTACTGACTTTAGCCCACGGCCAACATGTTGTGCATGTTGCTAACATGCTGTTGCATGCTGCTGACACGATGTTGCATGTTGCTGACACGTTGTTGCATGTTGCCACATGTTCAAGTACGCACCAAAACAGAGACGCAGAACAGTTGTAGCAAATCACAAAGCACTCAATTAGTGCTACTCTGCTCTGCGTCTCTCAGGGACCCGTCATACTTCGCCGAAAAAAGCCCAAAGAAGCCCGAAAAAGCCCAAAAAAGCCCGAAAAAGCCCAAAAAAGCCCCAAAAAGCCCAAAAGCGCCAGAAAGAGCCGGAACACTTCTCGCACGTTTTGGCGTTAAGACATGTATGTTAATTTCGCAATTGAGTCTTTTTGTCATCTTCTGTCGTCTGCACGACAAAATAATGTCGGAATTCTATCAAAAGTTCGTTTCTACGTTTCGGCTCTTTCTGGCGCTTTCCGGCTTGTTCGGGCTTTTTTGAGCTTTTTCGGACTTTTTTGGGCTTTTTCGGACTTTTTTGAGCTTTTTTGGGCGCTTTTAGGCTTTTTTTCGGCGAAGTATGACGGGTCCCTGATTTGTGACACGCTTGGCTGACATGTTGGCAACATCCAACAACATGTTGACCTCAAGGCTACAAGCAACATGTTCTTGCTAACATGTTGCCATGCGTGCCGCAGGTCAGAGACGTGGAAGAGTGTATATAGCAGCTCGTGGAATGGACGATACGTGGACTTCTTTTGTGGACATGGGAAGCCCTAGCAAAGCCAGTGCCCAAGCGACAGCCCAAGTGTTTCATTCATGGCCGGAAAATCATACTCTGAACTCCAGCTCAACCACATTATCGGGAGATCCTTCAGCGCCTTTGTGTATGGTATGTAAATGCGGTCTAGGGAGTTCGAAGCCCATAGATATCTTGGCAACGAATGAATCATAAGGCCCTTATAACTTGGTTAATGCCTTCGAATTGTTTCCACATGAAGAACCCAACACAGATTTGCCTAACCTTCAACGCCAATAAAGTTCAGTTCGCGAGCTGAAATATACACGTAGTGCAAGTTTACATTCCGTTCGTATATTTGAAAGCAGAAGATGACAATAAAGGGAAAAGAGAATTTCAATTGAGTCCTCCACTCCTGCTAATCCCTTGACCAACTGCTCCTACACCTGAACGTCCTTAGCCTGATAACTTCACCGTTCCCAAACAGAAACAGCTAAACAAAAAACTCACTAATTAATGAATGCTGATTCAAAAATTACTTGCAGATATTTTGTAAACGAGCAGATGCCTTGAAGGCATCAACGCGCTCGCGAACGCAACGCAGCTATTGACCATTGTCCACGTCAAATGTGCGGCCCTGATTGATTGCACGAAGTGGCGCCCTCTTCACATTCCCCTGCGAAGTTTACATTAATTTTAATTGGTGCTGTTGCTGATTTGGATGTCATCACCTCCTGACGATTTAGCACCTCAGAACACAGCCACATCAGTTCCGAAGACTAAAGCAGTTGTGGCAACTGCTACTGTAAGTTGATATGTTCACATTCTGGATAACAGTTCTTTGAACGCTGGTATATTGAGACTGAAGTTGTTTGGGTATGATACGCCATTTTTATATAAAGGCGCTTGAGGACGCTACGTGATTACTTTGCAACTGAAAATTTGCGCTTCACATCATTTTGGATGTTTTATATCTCTTTGAGTGGGAGGAGAATTTATATCTCTTTAGGTGAGAGGAGAAGAAGTATGTTAGCCAACGGGCGCGTAGCGTTCTCGACTCTCAGCTGATTAGTCAGAGGATGGGCGGGACGAACGTTTGGGGCGGAGCTTCCATTTTTGGCGAAGCGTTTAGGGCATAGCCAAGTGATTTCTTGCCGTTCTAACAAGTATATAAACAAATGTTTTTCTGATGCCAAAGTTTTTGGAACATCGGCAAAAACTGTTAAATCCGTCAAGAACGTTGATACAGAAACAATTCTTTTTCGATAGGAAATGTGATTTGAAAGAAGTGTGAACAACCATGTCTTAGGGAAACCGCTAATTCTTTCAACAAGTTCGTGACATTAACTTGTGGACTCTACAATGTGCTTAAAGGCATTGTCCAGGTCAACCGAGGGGTGCTGGGGTTTTGACGCAGCGCGGGAGCACGGCTCCTGACTAATGCAACAGTTCAAGTCCGATTAAAAAGGATGGATTCTGAAGCGAGAAAATCGCTCCAGAAAAAAGGGGCAGTCCGCCAATCCCGCCTCCTTGACAAGTTTTAACGTGGTCAATACATTGGATCTAGCATTCGCCACGTCAGGCTTGAGATATACGGTGCTGGCGAATCGCTGATGAGTGCGCTGCCTTTAGCTGCTCGTGGCTGCTGCGCTGGGTACGCTTTGGGTGCAAGAGCGAATAGCTTTACCCATTACTACGCTTAGCTTAGGCCATTAGGAAAAATAAGTCTTGAGAACTACCAAAATTGAAAAATATGATTATATGAGATTCAAAAGTCATCCTGTCCTCATCAAAAAAAATTTTCTTTATAATAAGCATAAAGTGGCAAATCAAAAGTTGCATATACTGTGAAAATCATAATCATTTGACATATATCCAAGCGAGTGTCGCAGTAGAACCTGGATGTGTGCTTGAGGCAACAAAACTATCTAGGTCATAGCTGCCGTTAATGTATTGAAATGTATCTGGTAACATCCCACTAAATCGTCAAGATCCTCTAGCTTTTTATCATTACTGCAATTTTATTTTATTTTTGCTTCGCATAGTTCTGTGCAGTTGTTCAGATTCAGTTTTTTGTCGACTTTTGGTCTTGCAAATTTGTCAAGGTTCGGTATCGCAACAAGTGTTCTAGAAATGCTTTAGAAGTTTAAAAATATGTTAAAAAGGGGCAAATCCGAGCAAAATCGGCGTTAGCAGCATGAAGCAGCTGAGAGAAGCTCACCAAAAGTGAGCTTCATATCGCGTAGCAGCGAGGAGCAGCGAGGAGCAGCAAGCAGCAGCGCAGAGCAGCGCAGCATCGCTAGCTATAGCGGGTCTGTCTCACGTTGGCTGCAGCAGCTAGAAGCAGCAGCGTCGCCTGGCGTCAATCGATACGCACAAAAGGCGTTGCTGCTGGCAGCGTCTTCTCGTCAGCTATAGCGACCTATCGTCAGGTATATCTCAAGCCTCAAAACTTATCAAGGAGGCGGGATTGGCGGACCGCCCCCTTTTTTGAAGCGATTTTCTTGCTTCAGAATCCACCTTTTTTAGTCGGATTTGAACTGTTGTATTAGTCAGGAGACGTGCTCCCGCACGCCGTCAAAATCCCATCACCCCCAATTGACCTGGGCAATGTCTCTGACGTATGGGTTTTAGGCAAATTCCTATGGCTCCGCGGTGTCCACCAGTGTTGAGGATTCAGCCAACCAAGGTTCGTATGCCATGTTTTCGTTCTTTTTTACCCTATTGTTATTTTACTATTTTCAGAGCGAGGCGAAGAACAAGAGGAGGAAGCCGAATTGAAATATGGAGCTGGACATGTAATCAATCTTTTCGTGCCCGTTTCATTATGTATGGTCATGGTAGTATTCACTATGAATACGGTTACATTCTACTCGCAGAACGATGGACGGCACTTGTAAGCATAACAAAAAATTCTAATTTTGCTCTTGTTCCGTGTTTTTTCTTCTCCAAGTATTTAAAGTTACCTTTGGAACGAGTTTCGCATTTCAGGTTGTACACTCCTTTTGTAAAAGAAACAGATAGTGCCAGCGAGAAGGTACTAATGTCTTTGGGAAATGCGCTTGTCATGCTGTGCGTCGTGGTAGTCATGACGGTCATACTTATCCTGTTTTACAAGTATAGATGCTATAAGGTTTGGGTTATTACCATTTGGTTTTTAGAGTTACAGTTCAAATTCAGGTCATCCACGGATGGTTAATGGCCAGTAGTTGCTTATTGTTGTTCTTGTTCTCGACTATCTACATACAGTAGGTTCTTAATCAGTGTACTTTTTTTCATTTTATAAAATTTCTATCGCTAAAATTCCACGGATACAATGCATAACTTTATCTTTTTTCAGAGAAGTCATGAAAAGTTTCAATATATCCTTGTCAGTTTTCACTGTTTGTTTTTGTCTCATCAATTTTGGCGTTGTCGGAATGATGTGCATACATTGGAAAGGGCCCCTGAGGCTGCAGCAGGTGGGTTTTGAAATTGCCACTTTTGAGTCCTTTTTTTCTTTTCTTTTTTCAAAGTTGCTTGTGAGTGTTCCACTTCAGTTTTATCTGATATCTATGTCGGCTTTGATGGCTCTTGTGTTCATAAAATATCTACCAGAGTGGACGGTGTGGTCTGTACTGGCTGTGATTTCAATCTGGGATCTGATTGCTGTTCTTGCTCCTAATGTACGTGTTTATAGCTCGCAAATTGAAAAGATTGTCGGCTAGTACTGTTATAGGGTCCACTGAGGATATTAGTAGAGACCGCGCAGGAACGAAATGAGCCCATCTTTCCGGCTTTAATTTATTCATGTGAGTTTCTGGTTGGAATACGGTAACTTTAGGACTACTCTCAATTACAACTTGTTTATCTTGAAATATCGGGCTTTGCTGTCTTTTTTCTGTTTTTTTTTTTGTGTAATTTTATCATGTACTCGTCTTTTTTTGATTATTCCAACAAGTAGTTCAAATCGGTAATAATAAAGCAGGAAAATTTTGTTTTGTTCAGCGGGCATAATGTATTCGTTTGTATTCGCTGGCACCCTGGAAGTTGAGGAAGATGGTGCACAAGTGCAGCCACCCGGTAAGCTTAGCGTGGAAGTTTATTTGACTTACCCTCTCCGGTGCTGTTCTTGTTCCTCATAGTATTTTTTTAGCAGTTAGTTCTTCCGAGGAGTCGACTCCTTCTACTAGTGGGCTTTTGGTGACTAGCGGAGGATCCGCGGCGCGTGTTAAGCGGTATGCTCCGCAGCGAAGTCAGAAACCAGAAAAGGTTCCTGGTGACATGTACGTGTTTATTATGCTTAAAATTTGCAAGATTTCATGCATGTGTCATGCAGGTCGCAAGAGGCGGTTAGATCTTTGAACGAAGCACCTCGGACGGCGTACAATACGAGAATCCAACCGAACCTTGTTAGACGAGATCAAGACGAAAGTGAGTGTTGCAGTCTTGTGTTTCGTCATTTATGTTCTTTCAATACTTGGTGTCTAACCAAATCAGTGAGCTTATTTGCGGTCTTTTTTCAGAAGGCGTGAAACTTGGACTTGGTGATTTTATTTTCTATTCTGTTTTGGTCGGGAAAGCAAGTTCTTATTTTGACTGGAACACTACGGTTGCATGTTACGTTGCGATTTTGGTTGGACTTTGCTTTACTCTTGTTCTCCTTGCTGTTTTCCGTCGAGCGCTACCTGCGTTGCCAATTTCGATCTTTGCTGGCTTGTTGTTCTACTTTTCCACTAGATGGATTGTAACACCGTATGTGTCCGAACTTACGAGACGACAATGGATATACTGATATAATTTAATACTTGTACATCTTTGTTATAGGTGAACACATCAAATTTCATTACTTCTCTTTTTTTTGTCTGCTACTCAGTTCATATCTTAATTTTTCTGTTATCTTTTCTTTTGGACGTTCGCACATCGTCCTTGAAAATGTGCATACTTTGATATCTCAATGTTTTTGACAGTCTTACTCGCTACCGACAAATCAAGTTAGAAACTCAAACTCTCTTCGTAATCATGTTGTTGACTTTCCCACCTTATTTTTGTCTGAATTTGCTCTACAATAATGTTGACATAAAGAGTCTCATTTATTTGGTCTATTGAAAATCATAGCAATAAGATAACCCAGGATGGCAAAGATTCTCACTTTATGCACGTGATTACATTAATCACTATTCGAGGCGTTATCATACACATAGCAGTAGCTGACGATTATTATGTTGTAACAGAATTATGCCTGTGCACATGGGCACTGCTGGCGCGGCACGCATGAAGCACTCCTGTCGTTTTTGATATATAGAGCTTGATCTGTCTTGCAAAGACATCTTGCTTCCCTGACGCAAATGTAGTTGAGGTCCTAAATTTTGTAGTAATTTTGCTTGTATGTAAATAATTTTTACGGTGTGAAAAACTTTTCACTATGCATTGATTTTTGTATAAGCAAGATATAGGCCGTCCGCGCTGCGCACGGAGAGCAACGCTGTTGCGTCCATTAAAAATAGTTCATGACTGGAAGAAGCGCAAAGAAAACAGGCGGCGAGAGTGCACGGGGAAAGAGGAGTGACGCGCAATACACACCTTGCGCGCTCTCCGTCCCCTGCGCGGACAGCCTATACCTTAGTTTACCCGAAAAAAGTTATAGTAGAGTGGGTTCATTTACCTAAACTACCGCATTACCGTATATCCAACCATCAATAGCGGACGAATGGCCCCTTATCCCTCCCCAGAACAGAGCGCAAAATTTTTTTTTCTCAAGTATTATAGTTGCAAATTAATGTTAATCTTGCTAATATTTGCGAATGGAACTACACTTTGCAAAAATTCCAATTAGCTTTGTGAGATATTTTGTGGAGCGTGGCGGCTGCCCAGCTCATTTGTTTGGAAACCTAGTCTTACAGGTAGAAAAAATAACAAGCGTTGCAGAGAAAATTTCTTCGAGCACATCCTCTCCTCCCCCCCCCCTCCCCAAAAAAAATTGTCTTTGCTACCGCCACCATCAGTCTTGTTAATAAGACGCTCACAGTTGTACAATCTTCAAAGCATACGTTTCCACAGTTTGTGTATTGGAGATCCGAAGGGCATTGACCTGAAAAACTTTTGGGATAATTTCTGTATTTCCATACCACTCGCAAACCTGATCCTGAACCATCTTCGCCGGACCCCGGCTCCTCACCAGAAGCTGGGTAGCTTATTCCACATGGGCCTAAAAGGCACATTTCCCATCAACAGAAGGAAAAACTCAGAGATTCATCATCCCCGGTTACTCACCAGATATCATGCATTGTGTCGGGGTTGTATAACAAGGTGGTGCAAATGGACATACTCTTCTTCCCTGTTCACAGTAAGTTCCCGGAGGGCAATACAGCGCCTCGCATGGAATTATGTCATCACCAGATCCAGAGCCACCGGATCCTTCATCAGTTCATTTATGAAGAATGTTAAATCGGGTAAACATTCTCATTACCTTCTTCTTCCCATTCTCCAGATCCTGAACCAGAGCCGGAGTAGGCGGATCCTTCTGCAATGATAATATAACTATTGTTAATTTCATGGATTGGTTAGAAAGCGATCACCTTTCCAAGTGCCAGATCCAGAACCGGAATATCCAGTTCCTAAAAATTTATTTCAGAAAACCGTAGAAATCTATATTGCAACGTACCCTCCCAAAAACCAGAACCAGAGCCAGATCCGGAATAGTCGTAATAGAACTCTGTAAATAAAATGATTCTCCCATTCATCTCTCAAAACTCATTTTTCGTTTTACCATAAGGAACGAGAGCCACTGCTGATTTCGTGAGAACTGAAATAGTGTTAGATAGTGACAAATCACAAAATTACGTAAAAATCACTAAAGAACACAAAGTTGAATTTACTGCACTCTCACCGAGCAACAAAACAGTTCGTGTCGACAACATTTCCATGCTAGCGCTCTTGTTTTTTTACATTTAGTGCCTTTTATACAAACTACTTCGATATGCCATGTATCGTGGTAATCTGCTCAGAATTTGTTGATGATCAAAAATCCAGAATTTTTGTTTATTTGTGAAGCGTCGTGGAAAAGCGTGTGTTAATTTTAGTAAAGTCGGACTGTTTACGAAGAGTACAGAATCAAATTATTTCTATGTTTATGAAATGCTGTCATTTTATGCACTATCAAAAAATACGAAGGTCGCATTTTATCCATTCTCCCACTCTTAGCGTAATGCAAATATTAGTAATTTCCAATTTCTTGGGTGTTCAGCTACAGTCTGTACCATTCCGAATTCGGCCGACATTGGCACGATGCGCGACCGCATTGCCACAAAATTGCGTCTTTTGCTATAGGAAACCGTGATAGGACTTGTCTGCTCCTTACTCATTTTCTGCGGTCTCTCGGCAGCTCTGCGTGTGCAAACGCAGAGCAAATTTGGCGCTGATGCGCGCAATATATACCGGCGAGTCGTTTACCGTACGGATTGGCCTTGGATTGCGGAGCACCCGCCGGGTCAAACGCTTGTACCAATACAGTCAAGTAGAAAAAATGCGGTAAAATCTGCGTGTAATTGAATAGTCCTTCAGTAATGCCGGCAGCCGGCTTTCTGCGCATGCAAGTGGCCGGCGTCACGGCAGCTATTTGTTCATGCGCAAATTTTCGCATTTTCTCGGCACCACAAGCACACCATATTGGTAAAATCTGCTCGACTGTACAAATCGCTATTGTACAGAGTGCTTTTAGCTGCGCTGCGCTTGCTCCGCAATCTATGGCGTACGGTCGACGACTCGACCATGCCAATGTTCTCAATTGGAACAAACGCAAATGTTTTGGCACAATGCTACACACCGACAGGCAGTGTAGTAAACAACTTTCAAGTCTCTCATATTGTGGCGACTCGATGGGCTCATGGCACCTAGATGTAGCCCGAGGCCTGATGCTCGCCCGAACTAAGCGACGTACATATCCTACTGAGCGCCTAACGCGCGACCGAAATAAACTTAGGATTGATTAAGTGGTTTATCCTTATGACACTACACTACAATTAAAAATAGACAAAAAATACTAAACCAAAAACAAATTACTACACTACTACTACAGAAACACGGGAGGAGGGCCCGTCCCATGCTACCGATGCGCGCCTGGGGAAGTAATCTAGAATACAAGTGGCTCCCGAGGTTTCGCGCAACAAATCCACCGCGCAACGCCAAGGTGTAGACGACGGCACGTCCCCTCCAGCTCCTATAGATGTTAGAATTCCAACTTGACATGCGATTTCGATAAGTACAACGGCGCGTCTGAATGCGCTAACAAAGAGAATCCATTTTCCAATGAAGAACTTCCGGCTCAACTGTTCTCACAAAAAAAGACAGGAGCGCATCGCGAGACGCGACACATATTATTTGAACCTGCTCCCTGGATGAAGAGGGTGTCGATAATATACTATTTTATGCAGCAGCGACTTCACGTGTACAAGCTAGTGGGCTACATTTGAGTGCAGTACATATCGCATAATGATTTGTGCGTGGCGTCGTATAGGCTGTATCAAATGGCATCGGTTATTGACGTCGCGTCTGCGGCAATTAGCAACGTTGGGTATGACGCGCGAACAGTGCTATGCGTCAGACCTCGGGCAGAGTTCCGCGATTTCATCGCCGCGATTCTTTCAACGAGACAAGCAGTTACGCGTCCATCGCATTCCGATCATTTTGCATACCGGTTGTGATAATTAGTCACGATTGGTCGTGTTAGAGACCTATTACAACCAAGATGATCGGCATGCAATAGACTCGTATCTGTGTGTTCTGTTGGAAGTCGCAGCGATGAAATCGTGTAATATCTGCCCGAGGCTAGAGCACGAATATGAATGTTGGGGAGTCATTTGTAAGTGTGTGAGAATTATCTATTGTTGTATCGTTTACTTGTAGCGAATCGAACTCTGGGGTTTGTTGTTATAATTAGATTCTGTTCTCATGCGTTTTCCCGCCTGTTTCTCATAAAGCTTTTTGATGCCTGGCAACTGGTACGTTTCCAAAATCGAGTGCGTATGTGATCACCGTAATCGTTCGATGCATTGTCATTCCAATCAGCTAACTGATTGCTGGTATTCCACTGTTTTCGGTTCTACACCCAAACGAAGGACCAAGATTAAGGACTAGACTACAACAACGACAACCTGACGTCGCAAGGCATGCCGGCGCGAGACCTATCTTGGATGATACAGCCTACACTCTATCAGCTGAATGTCTCAAAACTCCGGTTCTTGAATAGCTCTGGTACCCAATAGAGATGCGTAGGAGCCTAATGACTATCAAGATAATTTACTGATAGCATAGTTTTTGATACAATAAAGGATGAAAGTCATGATTGACGTTTTTTTTAAACTTCAAAAATGAAGAGAAGCCACTTTCAGTCAAACATGCCTAAATGTTGTTGTTGCTAATTTAAAGTGACTGGAGATTCATGTTGGATGGCACCTGCATCCCATGTGCAGGCACTACGAAGGGCGTACGGGATTGTGTTGACATGCGGATTACAACTTTGTAACTTCAAGTGTTATTTTTACACTAAATCCGTTTATTACTGTCGCGCCTAAAAATTAGCATTTTCATCGTCAGTTAGTTATCATCCGTGTTTCCCGTCCTGCAATATTGTTGAACTCATGGCTTGCTTTCAGGTTCATACCACCTCCTTTGATGTACTTCACCCTTTTTACAATATCTTGTTTGCTACTATGTTTGTCATGCATAGTTGTGTTACCGCGTCCTTGTGTATACAGTCGTATAAGAAGCTCGTTCACCCAGGTCTGAGATGTCTAACAGTGGCTGACCAAGGAGGGAGCTTACTTTCATGGGTTATAAAAATGTACAGGCGACTTGTTCATTCTTGTAGATGATTTGATTTGATTTGATTTATTTGCCTTTCATATTATTACAATATGCGGTACCCAAACAAACCGATCCATTCTTTTAACATGAGTGATCTTACTCTTTGCCAATTGCAAGTGCCAAGCTTCTTCTGAAATTCGTCTCTCCATCTCGTTATGGCCAATTTATCGAGTCGTGTTTCTTCAGGGCTTCTTGCAGTTTATGTAGTTAGACTTCGTTTGGCAGGCGTCTCACGTTGAATGTTCCAATGTGTAAACAGTCGTTGTTGGGGTGTTGGGGTGGAACATACTTGATCCTTCTGTTCCGGGCTTCCTGGATCAAGGGGTTCGACGTCCGGTAGGGTGGGGAAGAGTCGTCAAAATGACCGACCAGTCGAGGGACGTGTAGAAGATGAACTCCCTGTAGATGATTAATTTTCAAAATTGTTCGTATTGACAAAGTATTCTGTGCCAAACAGGTTTGTTAGGTGATCTTTATTAATCCAATCGAGGCCTAACGTTTCGACGCCTTCGTCTTCCTCAGAGGCCGACAGATCACCACTATGCGAGTTTCCGCATCGGAAATGATGGTCACGGCGGAAGAATCGACTTTCTTTCTTCTTCCGCCGTGACCATCATTTCATTGAGAAGTTATGATTTTCGCGAAAATTGACAAATTAATTAATTTTGGCGTTTTCCATAGTAAACTCGATATTCATAACTTCTCATAAAGACGTCCAAACAGCACAAACTCGGCACAATTGCAAAGAGTAGGCCAAAAAACATATGTGCTGACGATTTCAGATTTTTCTTCAGCATTCCAGATTTTTGGTGACCTAACTTAAAATGGTCAAAGGTCAATTTACACGGTCTTATTTCCCATTTTTATCTCCACACCCAATTGAAACAGAAGCTCCGCAAAACAGCGTTTAAAAGCGAAGGACTTATTCTTTCTAATAAATTTACAGACAAGCAGATCCGTTGAAACAGCGCAAAGTTACAAATTTTTGAAAATGAAACGACAGAACTTTCGGTTCATCTAATAATCTCTAATAATCATCTAATAACTTTCGGTTCATCTAATAATTATGTGCATAGTTGATACACCACCTGCGGTGGAAACAAAAGCGAAATGAAAATAAAATATTGAGCTCATGCAAGGACGCTCCACAATAAGGGAAAGCTACATCACAAATACACATCGCCAAGGTCATCCTTCTCTTCCTACTTCAACAATTTGCTTTCTTCCATGAATGTTCAAGGAGTAATTTGAGGAGTCAATTAGTCGCGAAGTGTTCAAAGCTTTGATTAGCGGCGAAATGAATTGTTGGACCTTGAAACATGCTTGAGTATAATTTTGTGATTTTTCTTTGCGTTTCTATGGTCAAGCTATAATCTTAAACCTGATTACCCGCGCCGTGCCCTAAATATCGGCATAGACGAGCGGTTATCGCGAGGGGCTGTAGGCGGTCCCATTTGCTCAAATTTCCCGTCCAAGATTCAATTGTTTTTAGCATGCAGATTATGTTTTAGCCAGAAATGATTCCATAAGTTTACAAAAATGGTCTAAAGCAGGTGCGCGCTCACTATCGTCTGTGAATAGCCGATGAGGTTCCGGTACCCAACTCTCCATCCGCTCTGCGCGGTGCGGGCAAATGTATATTACAAGGCCTACACTCTTTTCTCTCATCATCTTGGATGCAGAAGTTTGTTAATTGTAAGGTAAACTCATGCATAAACTTAGTTTAAAAAGGATGGTTTCGAAGTTTTATTACTTGAATATGCACAGTATATCGTAAAAAATATCGCCAAACAAATAAAATTGCCATAACCTTTAAAGTAATGATTTGACGTCATTATTAGTGAGTGGTTTCGCTTATTTACAAGGACAACTTTCGGGCTGAACACATTCGGCGGTCTCGTCTCTTCTGATATAGAGTGATTGTCCTCCTTTGCAGAGGCATCTTGGCGTGCTGGCACAGATATAGGTCAAGTCCTGAACAACGGAGATAAGCGCTTTAGTACGACTGTCATCGTTCATAAGTTTGCCACAGTTCTACTCATGAAACTCACTATAATAGTTCCTATCTACTCATTTGTGAAACTGTTTTTTTAAAAGGGCAGTTTGAAAAGAAACTTGACCAGACGCTAATGACGATGATTACAGTTATGACAGTGGAATGTGAAAATTCTCGGCGAATTCGGCGATTCGGCGAATTCGGCGAAATCGGCGAAAAACGCAAAGTCGCCGACTTCGCCGACATCGCCGAGAATTTTCACATTCCAAAGTCATAACTGTTCGAATGCATGTATGGAGCAAATCTTATAATTTCCGCTTACACGGATTACTCGACGTGCTAACAGCACTTCTTACATTGTTTTGCTGCTGGTGGCACATTGTAGGATAGAATATCTGCCAAATTACACGAATTTCGAGTTCGAAAGACAAATCATGAGAAGGTGATCTTGTAACATCATAATCTGACGAACAATGCAGTTAAAGATCTGTGCTAAGCATGGTCCGGTAGAGGTGTTCACAAAGTTTTGAATTCACAAAAATTTGCAGACAATTTCCGCAATAGATAGGTAAAAAGTGCAGACGAATTTGCGATTTTAATTGGTTGAACCACTTTTATCTCACTTTAGCTTTACAGTAAGACTCTATAGTGCAAAATAAATAAGATTTTCGTAAAGATTGGGACCAAAAACCACTATGAGCGAAGTTTCCGGTCAATCTGTGAACCTCAATATTTTGACCAAATTTTGCGCCGAGGCCAAGAGTGAGGAGCGAGAAAAAATCAAGAGCTACTAGTTCCTTAAAAAATTGAACCATAGATGTTATCAGATCCTTTGATTGCAAGAAACACATTTGATTAGCGAGATAGCTTGTTTGTGTAGGACTACGGTGGATAGATTTTAGAGAAATATGGATTTTTTTGAAATTTGCTAGCTCCGCCCACTTTTGGCCCCGCCCATACCCAAGTCTCCGCCCACTTCTCCCCCCACCTTCCCATTCCAACCCATCCATGCTTGGGCCACTAACCCACCACTAACCACCAATGAACCACTACTGACCGATTTATATCTAGAGATCAAAGATCAAATTAAGAAAAACTATCTCCAGATGCTATAGGGTAGCGCCCCTTCACATTCATGCTGCTGCTGCGCAACTTTCTTCACCAATTGATAGCGCATCAAAAGTTGTACCGAGATATTCCTATGCTAACGCTTCGATTATTCTTCTTGAATTATTATTTCATTTTGATCTATTATAAAGTTCCCCGAAAATTTTCCGAGACCGTCTTTAGATCTCAGCTTCTTGCGTATTCAACCTCCGATTCTTCTGTAAATTTTCTGGTATAGCCCCTTCGGATATAAACACAAATACGGGTATCCGGACACTTCGTCCCCATTTTCCACAAAGATATGCATAAAAATGGACTTTGCCTACCTTATAAATCCCCGCTTACAAAAGAGCTCAAAGCCCGCTTTAATCATAGAAAGAAAGAGCTTACAAAGTTGCATACAAATGACTACATAGCATTTGCTTATCAGCGCTAATCTCGGTGATATGAGGTCACCTTCGCACCCTAAATTGCAAATCTTACACTTCGGCTGTCAATTACAATACCGCTCACATAATGTGCAAGATTTTCATGAATGTCGCGAAATTCCGGGAATTCCGCGAAATTCCCGGAATTTCGCGGAACTTCGCGACATTCCAGGAATTTCGCGGAATTTTCGGAATTTCGCGGAATCTTCGGAATTTCGCGAAATTCACGGAAATTTTGCACATTTTGTGAGCGGTATTGTATCTGGTTGATGAACTGATAAAACGGTAATTTACTCATTTGCTGCTAGCAGATAAACATTAGAAACGGCTTGTGAATTTTTTCATCCAAACCTTCATGCTGAAGTGATCTGTAAGCTTTTCCACGATTTTGACAATGCCATACAGTTATGAAAGTGGAATGTGAAAACTCGGCGAATTCGGCGATGTCGGCGAATTCGGCGAAATCGGCGAAATACGCAAAGTCGCCAACGTCGCCGACATCGCCGAGAATTTTCACATTCCAAAGTCATAACTGTAGGTCGGCCCAAAGTTTTTCGTTTCATTTTTGATAGAAATCTATCTTCTTGCCATCTGGACAAATTCGCTTTGCTGTAATTTGACTAGAAAGAAGAACTTGTACTTTGTAGGACTGTCTTAGCGAGTTCTTCCCCGATTCTGGTTGCAGGGATAAAATTGAATGGAAAAGATCATTTAAAGGCAGCGTCCAGGCAAGTCTGGACACATGGAGATCTCACTTGGATAGTAATTTTGGGACACTAACTAAGCCACTGCCCAACCGGCAGCTCAGGTAGTGCTCTAACGGCTGAGATATTCCCTTTGAAACTGGACCCCGCGATCGTATCTCGCATGGATTCATGGCGCAAAGCATGGGTCCTGGCGCGAAATTGCCTTGAATCCATGCGAATACGATCATGGGGACCAATTTCGAGAGGAATATCTCAGCCGTTAGAGCACTACCTGCGCTGCCGCTTGAGCAGTGGCTTAGTTTGGGCCTCAAAAGTACTTCCCACGTAAAATCCCCATAGGTCACATCTGCCTGGACGCTGCCTTTAAGCGGTCATTCTAAGCTAGACTGCCAAAAATGTGAAATGCAGAAAAGTCCGAAAGCGTCAAGGCACAAGTTCTATGAATCATTCTTTCCAATTGTAAAAAATTTGTGCTGATTGGAAGTCTCTAGGAAAAGTTATTATTTTTGAATTTACAATAGAAAATGGCAAAATTAATTATTCTGTCAGTTTTCTCAAAAATCATAACTTTTCAGAGAGACTTCCGATTAGCACAAAATTTCTTACATCTGGAGATGGGTCGTAAAACTTAGGTACAGACGAGTTCCGATTTTTCTGCAACATTTCAGATTTTTGGCGGCCTAACTCAAAATGACCGAAGCTTGAATGATCTTTTTCTTTCAATTTTTATCTCTCAAGCAGTATTCGGGACGAACTCGTATAAAGTAAAAAGTTTCTTCTTTCTAACAAAATTACAGCGAAACAAATGTGCCTGGATTGGGAGGATTTACGATTTTTTGGGAATGAAACTACAGAACTTTAGACTTTTACGCAGAAAAAGTTTTGAAAGTTGGTCTTCACTTCTATACATACGATTGCTTTTCAGTTATTATCACATAGAAGGAGGTTTCCTTCGCTTTTCCCGTCAGCAATTTCCAAATAGTATAAAGTATCATAATTTCCTTGATATTAGCACCACTTTCCAGTCATAAATATATCGAGCGTGCTTTACTATGTTTTTGACATTTACTTACAACTGCGCAGTCTTCCAGACAAATACTTCCGCAGTTAGCGTTTTCCATGTTTGAAGGGCAGTAGCCTAAATGCTTGCATCTATGATTCTTTGTTGCCGCTTGCTGATAGCAGAATACCTGATCCTCCAGAGCCTTCTTCGCCTGATCCCGAGAAGTCACCCAATGTATATGAAACACCGTATGAAATAGCGCATGGATCTATAATACATGCTTGGTGGATGTGGCATGGAAACTTTTTCCTTACTTGCTGGCACACATTTGGACGGCAGAGTAAAGCACGTGGAGTCAGTTGGGCATACAACACTTCCAGGAATGCAGTAAGTTCCCGGTGGACACATCATCGCTTCGCAAGGAATCACTTCACCAGATCCAGAGCCAGAAAATGAAGATCCTAAATTTGGAGTTGTAAAGAAACCAACTCACGGTAGATGAGTTCGCACCTTCTTCCCCAACTTCACCAGATCCAGAGCCAGAGCCAGATTCTAGAAAATATAGTTCACATTGTCTCACATAAAAGAACTGCTCCTACCTTCTTCCCAAACTTCGCCAGACCCAGAGCCAGAACCAGATTCTAGAAATTTATATAGTTTATATTATTTCACATAAAAAAACGACTCTTACCTTCTTCCCAAACTTCGCCAGATCCAGAGCCAGAGCCAGATTCTAGAATAAAATTACGAGCTGTTAGGGTATTATCACTTAAAAGAGCTAATTGCTACCTTCCCAAGGACCGCCGGAACCAGAACCAGAACCAGATTCTAGAAGTCTTGATTTAGCTTGGTCATAAGAAAAAGTAAAAAAATCATTGTCACCTTCTACCCATAGCGCACCAGAACCCGAGCCTGAGCCTGAGCCTGACATGCCTTGAATTGAAATCTGAACTCGTAAAAAAACAAAGTGTCAATACCTTCCCACGAGTTTGGCAGCATAACCAATCCTAAATCTAGCATATTGTATTTGATTGTCAACAGAGTAAATTTGCTTACCTCCATCAGTGAAGGGCTGGGCAGCATTAGATGTAACGAGCGCTACAATGAAATCAAAGCTGACTTATTAGGAGAAGTTCAAAATTATCATGAGAGAATGTTACTTTTGAAACCTACCAAGTAGAAGAATAACTTGACCGAGCGACATGTTGCCTCACTTTATTGTTTTCGACTGTTTTTATACATCACAAACATCGCTATGCAAAAGTTTGATGATAATCAGCTTAGACCCAGCTGGAGTCAGGAATCTGTAGAACTGTTGTTTGTTTGTTCACTATGGCAAGATAACATGAATATATACAATATAACCAGGAATGAAAATCTGACATAAGTACATGACGTCCAGAGGGAAAAGTTAGTGATAGAAAAACTTCCGCCAGTGTACCAGGACAATGTACATTTGTACACTCATTATTGGTACGCTTATAGGTACAGTACATATATGTACAGCACATATATGTACAGTACATATTCCCTGCAGTACATATATGTAGTAGCTTGCTGCATAGATTCTCTTCGTATTTTCTTGCATTGCATTCTTGCAGTGTTCAAACCCCGTCCAGGATAATTTTCGTTTCAATGCTGTGATGTTTGTACATTGGGAAAATATATACTTTGCCCTTTCTGAAACATAATAAGTAATTTTCACAAGAATGCTAGGCGAAATAGATTGCAGGTTTAGGAACCAGGTGGCAAAAGTAAATCCAAGCTTTCTCAGAAAGAATCTTCACAATGATCCTCCAAATTAGGCCCATTATGTCAACGAATAAGGTTTAAAGGCAGTGGCCCGGCAGAATGAGACCCGCGGCAAAACAAGGTCACAGGGTAGGAGCCCTCATAATGAAATCTATGAGCTAAAGTTCGAACTTTCTCTGTTACCTCTAAGCCTCGAAATTTTAACGCGAAAGCAGCGCCCGTCTCACCTTCTTTCAGACCCCTCCCACCTAATTATTAGGATGAACACTAAGTTTTGCAACTTGTTTCATAATTCACTCTCATTCAACATGGCGCACTCAAACTTTGGCATCATGTAGAATGCAATGTGAGCTACAAGTGAGCACAAATTGTCTGAATTTTGAACACGAAATAGGTTTCAGGCATTTTTCGAAAACTAGTAAAACTTGAGAATTTTTGAGGTTTCAAGCTAAAATGAAGCCTTTGGCAGCCTAGCCATGCGCAGTAATCCGGAATCGTCTACAAATTATTGCAAGAGGTTGACTCCTTTGGCCTAGCAAGAAAGAAATAAAATTTATGGGCATGTCGAGATTTGGCGTCCTCATAAAGTCGAACGAGTCGATGTACGCAAGAGCTGCTGGGGACGACCGTCAATGACTAAAGAATCCGAAGCTCAAATTCCGCCGAGACTTCACATAGTAAGGTTATTTGACCTGCCGAATGCGAATATCATATTCATTTGTTGAATCAACGCCTTTTTCCTTGTTTAGGGTGAGACCCATATCGTACACCTACAATAATCCTACAAAAAAGCCCTTATCACGCAATTTCACTATCGCATTCGTTATCAGCATGTCGGATAACATCCCTATGCCAAGTTTCAGCCAAATCCGTCGAACTTTGAATTTTTCCCCTTCATACCATACACCTACCGTAACCCTCACTGCGACGTCAGAATTTGGTAGGACAGCAGCTGCGCTTGTAGTATACATAATAACCAACACAGTGGCAAAATTTGAGTGCACCATGTTGGGTGAGAGGGAAGTTATGAGAAAAGTTGCAAAACTTAGTGTTCAACCTAATGCAAACATGGACGAATGGACGCAAGGCCCGCCATGGCGCAGACGCAGAGTCGTTGCGGGACCCTTATGCTTATAGCATTGCGGCATGGTTGCTCTGAGGGATCGGAGATGAGGGGAGAGGGAAACGCTGCTTTCTCGTTGAATTTTCGGGAGTTAGAAGTGGCAGAGGAACATCGAAATTTGACCCCTAGTTCCATTGTGGGGCTCCTACACCGTGACCTTGTCTTGCCATGGGTCTCAATCTGCCGCGCCGCTGTTTTTAAAGGCTAGCATATACACAAATTCACTTCTATATAGGGTTGTCTCGCTTGTGAAATTTGTTGTTGGTAAATGGTATTTTATATTTCATTACCCTCTACAAGCAATAACATCTTGTCAACAAAAACAATCAATTAGCCCACTGTCATAGGCATACCCCCGATACATAGAGCAATGTACTCTAGTAGGCTTCACTCTGAGGGCATGATAGAACAGAACCTTTACCTGGCAAAAAAGCAGAAGTCATCCGGGGCGATGCCCCATATGTAACGATCACGAATAAATCGGAAAATGTAAATAAAGCAAGTAGAATATTAGGTTGATTCATAATTAATGCACGTTTTTCTCACCTCTTCTTCCAAGAGTTGATACGTGATGTGCAATCAACTTCCTCAAAAACTTTTTATGCTGTCTGAAAGAGCGTTTTTTCTAGTTTTATATATAGGCCTTCGCTTTCCTACATCTCCTTTCATTCCAAAGTTCTAAGCCTTCAAAGAAAAGAAACTAGATCCCGAAATTTTTGCTTTTCACTCTTTTTGCCCTAAATTCTTGAGGAATAACTGGATTAATTTCAAAAAATATGCATGAGGATTAGTAAATCTTGTCCTACAAGATGCTATTTGAACAAAATCTTCCATGGATTCTGAGCCGAGAAATTCGATTGTGAACTTGAATGAGGGTCGCGACCCTTCCGTGCCGTATAAAACTTTAAAGCAAAAGGCCATTGCTTGTCTTTTGCACTATTCAGCAAAAGTATACTTAGTCCATTTGATGGTAGAAAAGCGCTAGGGTTTTCTCACTTTTCAGCGGAAAACAATGAAACAACTTCAAAAATGACCAATTTCTAAACCCACCGAGATGTCAAAAAAAGTCAGCACTTTCGACTTTTCCGCGATATTTTCCTTCAAAAATTTCCTGTAACATTCAAGCTTGGCATCACTGCTCAAGATACCCTTGGCTACACGAAGGGCGAAGTCTGCTTTATCCTATTTTATTTCGACATAACTTATGCTCTCTCAAATTAGAGGCTTCCGAAAAATGTTGTTGGCAATTTTCAGGCCAGAAACTCTTCCTAAAGACGGATACAGTTACGCAAAAGCATCTGTTGAGCCAGTGACTTGATGGTTACAGTAGTTTTTGTTGCGCCCAGGAATGCACTTTCAAAAAGGATTTATCGTTCACAATTGAAGTATAGAAAACATGCATTAATTATGAATCAACCTAATAAATAATATTTTCAGATTATTCTTAAAGCAAAAATCGTTTCTATAACAATTTTACGTCGAAATGGAGGTTTATGTGAAAGTTCCTCTGTCAGCACAACATTTCTCACTTAAAGTTTCTCGGACCACGATTGACTTTTAGAACTTCACAAAAGCTGTTGAAGTTAGCTAAAAACGAAAAATTGCACCTAAATCTTGCGCAGAGAGTCGCGCACGAATTTGCTGGTCTATCTCTTTGATGAGTGGTTTTCAACATCCGCGACGTTATCAGTGCTCCGAGTCGTGTAATGGCGATCAGAATGATACACAATGTTGCAAAATATTTAAGACCCACGGAGATCTAAGCCAGAGCCAAATGTGCCGTCGGCTCTGGTCTTTCTCCTCTGCTCTTTTGCGCCTTCTCGCATTGCGCTACGTCGCTGCCCCAAGCGCGGATACAGGACATTTGGCTCTCGTGCACTTTTCATCGTTATTTTGAACTCAGTCTTAAAAAACTGTATATAATATTGAAATTCTTCTTGTATATGATATTGAAAATCTCTAACTTCGCGCTGACAACGTCCCACCCCGTTTTTCAATCTAAATGTGAAATGTGGCAGAAACTGTGTTTTTGAAACTCTCTTGTTTTTTTCCTATTTTGGCTATTTTTACGCGGTTTTCGTGCACTCGATAAATCTTGCTTCTGTCTGTGATGCAGACAGATATGTTACAGTGCTTATTTATTTATTTATTTAATTATTTATTTATTTATTTATTGATACGTGCAAAAACATGTGAGTAGAAATAGTAAAAGGAGAGTCTTGCGATTATAAAAACCGTAGTATCAATGTATGAAAAACATCAGCAAAAAGATACATATAATAACAATTAAAGTACAAGATGGTGAAATAATTTCACCATTAGGAATTAGGGCGATTTGCAGTAAAAAATTTAGCTAATGTTTTTTGAAGAGCAGAGCATCTTGTGCCAGTAGCCTGTTAAAATCGAAATCACCCTCACAGTGAAAAAATGGTACCTAAAAGTGATTTTGTCTTGAGAGCTCTTAGTTTTAGTGAACCTCCTCTAGTTCCAGAGTTGCAAACGTTGAAAATTTTTGAAAAGTCACTTCGCATTTTCCTGTTAGCATCTTGAGAGCCATGAAAAGCTCAAATTTTCTCTTTCTGAGGGCTTAACTAGGAAGAGACAACACGTTATTGCGTTCATTATCGTCTCCAATCTTATATGGAGAAGTAAGTGTAGTGCCAAATTCGACAATGGGGCGAATGCACATCTTGTAGGCATTGATCAAAACTTTAGCGTTTGTGGTTCTGAGGGCCTTCAATAGATTGTAAGTTTTGGAGAGAGCTTTACTTCTTCGATGATGACGCTTCTTTGTGAAAATTGTTAATTTGCTTCTTGAAAAATTGGAAAAAGTTTTTTTTTCTTCACATTGTTCCCTCTCAGTGTTTTCGCAGCGATGTTTTCTTACTTGAGCGGTTATTGCGCAGAATAATAAGCGCAGCAATCCAGACAACGTCCCAGGAAGGAGAAAGGATCCGGGGTAAGATTTCAAAGCGCATCAAAAAGTAATTGGGTTTCGCGTGTATTTCCACTTAGTAGGAACAAAACTTTGCGTTTTCATAACTAATTTTTTCTTGCTTATTTTCTTCTCGATAATCACTACTTAGAACATGGTTGTTTTTAAAACCATCACAAAGAAAAAGTCAGCTTTTTCTCGTTTGACCCCCTGTTGCGGATTGCCGGACCCTGGAGCGAGGTACCGCTCGAAATACGCTAAAAGATTTCAAATCCATTGTTGCGCTTCTAACCAGTTTTTTGAGAGTTTTTTTGTTGGTGCTGTAGTAAGGTTTTATGATCTTTTTGGTTAGAAAATAGTCCTCGAAATTTTCACTATCTTTTGATGGCTATTGTATATCTGTCAGTTCTAGGGGAGTAAGGTTAAAAATGCCATGCCAAACCCGTCTGGAAAAAAAACATTGTAAAAATTCAAAATCTTGTTTTTTCCGCAAAAGCTTTCCTTCAAGGCTTAATATCTTCCTCATAACCAAAAGTTTACTCAATTTAAAGGATATATTGAGAAAAGTCGTTCATGAAAAAATTATGTTATTTCGAATTTAAAACCAGCAAATTATAAATTGACCAGCAAACAAAGAATATGCGTTGACGACCGCTTCGTTCCGTGCCTTCACATCACCGCAGACGGCCTTTTCAAAGTCTTTTCAGCCTTACAGTGCGCTGCAGCGCGGGGGAATTCTTAGTTTGCGGCATACCTGTCCTTTACCTCTTCTGTTAATTGAGCATTTCACATCCTTCTTTGTTCTTCTTAGTTTTCATTTCGAGCAGTTACTGGTTCTCTTTTTCGAAGCTCTCTCGCCGATCAGATTTACTAGATGTTCTGCTTTGATAGATATTGAAAGACCAGAGAGAGTTCTAGCACATTTTTTGAATACCTTCCTTTTACCAAACAATCATTTTAATTCTAAAGCATCGCCCCGGGTATAGTTAGGAAATAGGGTGAGCATTATCGATGGCTGTCATGCCTTCTTAGATGAGACCACTCAAGTGTTTAGCTTCTTTCAGTATGCTTCGTACGAAGGTATTAGGCTTAAAGGCAGTGTCCGGGCAAAAAACTCGATTTTGAGATTTTGTGCTTATACGGGCCTATTCGCCATGCTGAATGAAAATCCACATTGGAAGGCGCGAAAACGGCGAAAAAGGGCTCTAACACAGGAGGGAAATCAGCAGGTGGGCGGGGCTTTCCCCACTGTGATTTCACGCTCCCAGCTTCCAGAGCGATTTTCTCGGTTCCGATTTCAAGTCATGCATTCGCACCTGGCCGGTGGAGATCTCAGGAACTAGAGGAATTGGAAAGATTGCTCCAGAAGCTGGGACTGCGAAATTCACAGTGGGGAAGGCCCCGCCCACTTTCGATTTCCTTCCTGCGTTCGAGCCCTTTGCCGTTTTTGCGCTTTCCAATGTGGATTTTCGGATTCAGCATAGTGAATAGGCCCGGGTAAGCACAAAATCTCAAAATCGAGGTTTTGTCCGGACACTGCCTCTAAAGGCAGTGGCTCTGGAAAATTGTAATGAGCGCTTTCCGTTCCTCCTTGCCCTTCTGGATGCGTTTAAACTAGGGCTGTTCTTAAAAACTCAAAAAGTGCTTTTTGTGGCGTTTTCCGGCCTTGGAGATTGCTGAGGAAGCTGGAGCGGAGATTCCCGCCAAAAACAGTGACTGGGGCAGGGAGTTGTACAGTCTGCCCCAATCCTAACCAGGCCAAAATCGGCATGGCGGGAATCCGCGCCGCGAGGGTTTCGCGCCACATCTGCGGCTAGCTAGTTTGCTCTCTCCTCGATCTATTCACTCTCTGCGACAGCGCGCATATGCAGCGCAATCCCCTAGCGCTGCGAGCGCGCAAATTCCGACGTTTCCCTGATCCCGATTGGGGCAGACTGTAACATCACTCATTTTGAAGACAGTTGGCTAATTAGCTCAGGCAACCGATTGTGAGTCGGCTGTGAGAATCTCCGCTCCAGCCTCCTCAGCAATCTCCAATGCCGGGGAACTACAGAAAAAGCAGTTATTTGACTTTTTAAACATAGCTCTGGTCTGAACGCATCCAGAAGGACAAGGAGGAACAGAAAGCGCGCAATTTCAATTTTCCCGAACCATTGCCTTCAACGAAAAAAGGCCAGAAACAGAGAATGTGGAGTTGAAAATATGCTTGAGCACCGCTCCTACGAAGAAGATAGCTCTCCCATCTGCTCTGAAGATACTGGAAAACTCCAAACTCTTCTCGTGAGGTAAAAGTCTTACTCACAACGGATTGCCTTCAATGTCATCTGTAACTATGTGTCAGTTTTCCTCATCTTGATATTATATATCAAATTTCCAGACTTGCTTCACTCAGATAATCGCCGGGGGCAGGCGGTCCGCAAACTCGCGCTTTTCTGCAGACGATCAGCAGATTTTTGGGGCGTGGCCAAACCTTCAGCGGGCGGCACTTCCTTTACGGTCGCATATTCTGCCGGCGGGCAGCAATACAGCATTTTTGCAAGCGCTTGGCAAATAATTTCTTTCAGCGAGCGCTGGCCAAACTTTCAGCAAGCGCTCCGACTCTTTTTACGCGTTTTCGGGCGTACGTCGAGCACAGGTAAGACTCTGTGTAGCAGAGGTGTCACCGTTGGTTTAATTACTCAAGTTTGAGGTACTTTCTCTCAGCGGAAAGTGCCTGGGGGTTGCGCGGTCCTCCACAAAGGGCCGTGCGGCCCCCAAAATTCTTGCATATTCTCGCGAAATGTCCGCGAGAATGCGGCCACTGCTCCGCAGCAAATCTATAAGGAAACCGCGAATGCTCTCCAAGCATTCGGCTAAAATTGCGCTAAAATTATTCCAAATTTCTGCAAGCAGACCGCAAGAAATCAGCGAACTATTTTCCGGTGTGCGCTTGCTCAAAATTCGCATAGCCGCCTGCCCCCGCGATTATCTGAGCACTTGAATGTCGTGCTACATTATGCTCTTTATGCAGTGGCAAGCTATAAGGGGTAACAAACGATGTGCAATGATTACCAGATTTTCCACAGTTCTGATTGTCTGATTCTTAGACTATGGCCCGTAGTAAACCCCCATTCATCCCAGGTGACTTGAGATGAATCATTTAGACGAACTTCCTCGGGTGACCCTAATCCCGCCCACCTTCCCATGCTTTAGGATAGTCAGTTGAACAGTCAGAAGAATGCCCGGTCAAGTGTCACAGTCAGTTCACCAGAATGCCACTTATCCGAGGTTGCAAATTCGGGTGACCCGAGAGAAATAGTGTGCTTAAGAGGAGGATCAGACAAATTTCCCGTAAGTTGCTCGTGAGTAACTTACGGGACAATCTAGCCGACGTATTATTGCGGTCTGAATTCACCGCGAAACTGCACACGTTTTCCCCATGGTTTGATTTTGGGTTATTCGGTGCGTTTCCACTGTTTTCGCTTGATATCACCCATTTATTTTCTTCTCTGATGCTAGCCATCATGTCCTTACTTCTTCTTCACGGTTTTTGCGCTAAATTCCCAAAAATCTCTTGTACGCATCCCATCTCTCATCTCGTGTTACGTGGTATGCATTTATTGGTTGTTATTGTCGGTATTCTGTTTACGTTTTATTGTTGCGTTTTGTTTGTCACGCTTTAAGTTTTATTTAGTTTTACGGTTAATCGACCGTACCGTTTGCGTTGTGAACGTCGAAGTTGAACCGAAAGTAGTGAGTGATTAATTTTTTTTACTTCGAACCTAACCTGAGAATTTTCTTCGATGTTCTCCTTTGTGGTTTTTTTGTACCCAGTAAACAGTAATTTGTGTCGTGTTCCATAGACACTACTGCACATTTGCACCGTTTTTATTATGGTTTTTCTCGTTTGGGTTCTTTTCCGCTAGAGTTAACACACCCTCGCGGAGAAGGGGGGGGGGGGGGTGGAGGGAGGGGAGGAGGGAGAAGGGAGGTGGGAGGGAGGGGAGGAGGGAGAAGGGAGGTGGGAGGGAAGCGGGGTGGGGTGGGAGGTTGCAAATCTACTTGAATCGCCGAAGTTCCGAAAACAAAAAGATTTAGGGCTGCTTTCATCATTTCTGAAAAGGAGTATGTCAGGATTTGCTGCAAGCACTGGAACACCAAGGGGTAAGGCAAAAGGATGACCAAATTAGGATTGAACTCTCATTTTAAGAAATCCCTAACAAGATTCCGAATGCTATTTCGAAGCACATCATTAATTACTACGTGAACCATGCGGACGTGCTTTTGAACGACACGAACCTGCGGAGTGTCTCTCAAAACAATAAAAGAAGCCAAGCATATAAGAGCCTGCTGACCGAGCTCAAAGAGGAGTTTGGATTCGAACTTTCGGAAAAGCGCTTGCGAAATCACTTCGACTATATGCGCAATAAAATTATCCAGAAAGGAATGGCGCACAAACGGAGTCTTAACGCTGAAAAAAGGTCAGCCTACGGTCGTGAAACACGGAACAAATGTCTCACTTGGGTGCTTTCAGGTACAGGGGACTAACGGGAGGGGGACGTTCCCTAAGGGATGAGAACGCATTCGCGAACGCGAATGAGCCCACCCCCTTTGAAAGTTCCACAGAACAAGCACTGTGGGAGTATTTTGACAATACTCCCACAACAGTCCCGTTCAAAGAGGGAGAATCGTCGGTTGGTAAAGTAGGTATCTGTAGTTGCTCGCTAAGTACAGTTAAAAGTGGATTGTGATTGCAGAGGAAAAGGGCGGCATCCCCGGATGATGAACTAGTGTCTTCGCTTTCACCGGAACCGAACATGGTGAGTCCACATATCCATCAAGCTCGTTGTTTTATGTTGTTGCCGTTCAGGATGATTTCCTCAGTGATAGCGAGGACGGGCGGCCAAGGCATCAGCGATTTACTGAGAAGGATATCCTTGAAGAGCAAATTCTTCTTTGTCAAGTGAGTGACATACTTGATTCCAGGTATTTTTCGTCATTTTTCAGGATCAACGAAAGTTCTTCCGCAAATTAATGCACACATTGGACGTATTTACTGATTACGTCATGCGCCAGCAAGAAAAATCGCAAGGAATCCAAGAAACGAAGCAGCCGAAAATAACTCCATTGGCGGATCCTAATATAGAAGAATCGGTCTTTTCAAGTCAGCAATCCTGTTGAATGTTTCTTTTGTTTCGGTAAGTTTATTATCTTTTACATAATGTCTCATTCTCTAAATCAGTCCTATTTTCATGTCTTTATTGTTATTGTTGTTGTTATTGTTTCACTACGTAATGCTGCTATCATAATCTTGTTGTTTGTTTGTTTTCGACTATCACGGATCGGCTACGGTTAGTTTATTGCAAAGCGATTGTTTCGCGTTTTATTTGAACAATTTCAGATGATTATATTCGGAGCGATGCAGCGTGGGCTCAGTTGTACACTGGTTTTCTTTGTTATGTCTATCGTCACATTATTAGCGCGCATCTTGATAACTTTTTTCGGTCCAGTCCGTGTTCATCGCAGCGGTACGGCGCCAGCTTATACAAAACATTTTGTGTGAGTAATTCTACTTTACCATCTTTATCTCTTTTACGAGTTTCAAAAGGATGACAACCACATTTATAGCTATCACCTGTACTATAGCAGCTGTCGTTGATGTAGTGTGCCCTTGGTTTCTGCTTTCAAGGAAAAGTGTGAGAATAAAGTAATCTCCTTGCAAAATTAGAAGTTTAAGTTTTCCCCCGGAGTGTATATAGGACATATACAGAGTCTCTTGTACTCAAATTCCACTGTTTTTCTTTCGAGTGTTCCAGACTTGGCTAGGTGCAGATTACTTGTGTGATGTTTATCTCAATTGTTGCAGGTATGGCTACATCTCCAGTCCGCTCAATAGCTTGAGTGGCGCTCACTTGAGGACTGCTCTTCGAACAATCTTTACGGCGCCCTATACTTCCCCGACGACCTCTTTCTAATGCGGCTTTCGACGTTTATGACTCACTAATGATGTCAGTCCAAACGGTCCTCACAGTCCAAACGCTGACTAAAGAAGGTAATCATTTGATTAGTTAGTGGAACTGGCAAAACTGGCGCCTATTGCATCCCGGTCATTGAGAAGATAAATCCGGCTATTAAGAAAATTCAGGCGCTTGTTATGTGCCTCGTCTCAGATCTGTGTCGAACTATGGAAACATATCAAACTGAAGGTGGGACTAGCTTGAACTCTATTTCAAAATGATCAGAGTACCAGTTGCAGTTGTACCAGTTGAGTACCAGTTGTTTGCGGGACGCATTCTTGACTTGATGGAGAAAGGAGTGGCGGACATGTCAAAATGCAAGATGCTCGTACTCGATGAAGCTGACAAGGTTCTCAGTCAAGAATTCCAGGTGAGTGTGTTTTGTTATCGTCATTTATGTCTTGATTAAGCATTTTTCAAAAAAATTTTGTGTCATATGTGCAACAAAAAGCACTGAAGGTTGATCATGACCGAGAAGTGTCATTCATTTGTGCAGTTTCTCTTTGAAATCGAAATCCTTTCGTAAATCATAAATGATGACAAATCTAAAATCCAATTGTCTAGGGCATCCTCGATCGCCTTATTTCGTACCTGCCAAAGGAACGACAAATCATGCTTTACTCTGCTACCTTCCCGATGACCGTGACTGCCTTAATACTTTGTTTCTCAAGGTAAGAAAAGATGAATACGATTGCTGTTAAAGCTAATCGATTCGTTTCTAGCTCCAAGTCAATCAGTCAATTATTTTCTGCAACTCTACTCAGCATGTTGAGCTTCTAGCCAAGAAGCTCAACCGAAGTAGGATATTCCTACTTTATACACTCCAAAATGGCACAACATCATAGAAACCGTGTCTTTCACGATCTCCGCCAAGGAAGTTGCCGCAACTTCGTTTGCTCGGATTTGCTCACTCGTGGTAAGTATTTGTCATTTACTGAGTCTGATCAATCATTTTGCACCATAAGCCATTTTCTTTCAAGGTATCGATATTGAAGCTGTAAATGTTGTCATCAATTTCGACTTCCCTCGTAACGCCGAGACCTACCTTCACAGAATCGGCAGGTTGGTAAAGAATTTTGATTATTTTTAGGATCTTTATCACACAATGGCGGGTCGTAGTCGCGTGTTGATGAACTAGTTTCTATCGTTACAGGATTGTTGGTGAACTATTGCTTTTCGTTTGGATCAGGACGATTTGGCCATCTCGGAGTTGCTATTAACCTCATCACTTACGAAGATCGCCGTACTTTGCGCCGTATTGAACAGGAGCTTCGGACGCAAATTGAGCCTATACCAAAGGCCGTTAATCCAAAACAAACTCTACGTCGTCGATGGCTGAGCCTTCTCTTTTCGCGTTACAACATACCACGCGGTAATACGTTCCAAATGTAAACTTCATGTACTCCACTTTTGTTTGTTTTTTTTGTCCCCAGTTTCTACTTATGTTCTTAGTTCTTTTTTTCGACTATTTGCATTTGCAAACGATTTTGGTGATAATCAGTGATCACTATATCCAAGTGTTCATTCACATCTTTTGTTGCATGTTGTTGCATCATCATGCGGTTTTTCTGTCTCACTCCAACATCTCTTCCTCTCTCTCTCAACCTCGTGTTTAGAGCTAGCTCAGTTCAACTTAGTTGGAATGCTTATTTTCAGAGGAGTTATTGCGAGCCTCATAGGCTGCCCATGCAGTTGGGATAACCCAGTTGTTTTGATGGGCGCGCCTCGGCTGGCCCTGTGTCTCGCCCCCAGCGCGCCCTTATATCATGTTTGTGTTGAACCTAAAGTTGTTTCTGCAAGTTTCGATCTTTCAAGTGAAATTATTCGCTTAATAAAGATTCGCTCCAACTTGCTTTCATTTGTGCACAGAGTGTAGCATTTCTGATAATCAGTCCTGACCGGACAAGGAAGTTCGTAATTTGTAGATTCAAGCCAAGCTGGATACGAGTATGATATCCGTAACTGGCTAGCGGGTATTAGTTTGACACAAGTTGGTGTTTATTATAATGTTCAAGTAGTCTTGCATGAACGTGTCCGAATTCGGGAATCCATCTGGTAATGTTATTTTGTTATTTTTGTTATTTTAGAGGTGCTGGATCGCGTGTAAGGCTTCCTTGTCCGTACAGGTCCATGCATGTTGATCACCGGGGGATGCACGGACCTGACCGGACAAGAAAGTCCGTAGACTTGTACCTGTATGATAGACCAAAAATTTCACAAAAAGCCTTATCTTAACAATGGAAACAAAGAACAAACAGAACAACATAACATTCAATCCAGTCCAGTCAATCTAGTCCATTAGATACAGGCTGAGCAGTATTTTGCCAAGACCTTGCAACATGCAATGACATGCTAGTTCCAAGCATCACACGATACTGTAAGAGGCAACTAGTATGTTTGCAACAGCGACATGCAACAATCGTCGTACTGCGACATTAACATGGCTGCAAACATGTATCATGCATGGTGCAACAACAAGTGGTGCATCCAGCAACATGGTTGTTGCTTGTTGCAGCAACATGATACATGGCACCATGTATGATGCATGGCACAGCAACAAGTAGCCTTGCAGCAACATTATGTTGCATGTAGCAGCGCCATGCAACATGGCGCCATGCGTGATGCATGCCACAGCAACAACTAATGGCTGCAGCAGGATGTTGCTTGCGTGTTGCAGCAACATGCAACATTGAAGCAACATGCTGCAGGTGTGGTGAGCGATGTGGGTGCAGCAACACGATTGCCGCATTTGCAACATGGTTGCAGCAGCATCTACAACAAACGCAACATACAATTTGCTGCAGCATGCATCATATGGTAGTGATCTACATCAAACAAAAACACGTAACAACTTACTGGATCCAGCAACATGTTGCTGCCACATGCAACATGTTGTCTCTCGCGACGATTATAGCCAAGTGCATGCTACATGCTACATATTGCTGCCGACATGTCGTACATGTTGCGGGCGTGTTAGCTATGTTTCTTTCGACTTCAGCTGCAGACTGACTGCTATTCCGACAAAATCGGCTTTTTTGAGGCCGCCGCAAAAAAGTTGCCCTGCGGCGGGTTTGATCCTGACATCCCGCCAACATCACGCCAACGTCTACGCCACTATACCACCGGACTTTGTTTCGTGTTTCCCGTAAAGGCTATTCGAGGCAATCGCCGTGATTGCTCGAGGGGTATGGATTTTCCAATCAATCACTCGTTTGACACTGGGCTGAGTCGTTCTACGTTCAACGTGGGCCCGCCCCCAGCCGAGTTGCGCTGAGAGGGGGTTTACTACGGGCCAATGTCTCACTTGAGATCAGGGCCAGTAGTAATTTACCCTACCTGCCGGCAGGTCTTGCCCTCAACTCGCCGCGATCTCGCCCTCAGGTCATGAAAACTGTCAGCGCCCTCTATAAGTTCCCCAAAGCAATCAGTCTGGCACTCTCCAGGACTGACGGTCCAGCTTAGAGGTGGGCACCAGATGGAGATCAAAAAAATCCGAAAAATCCCGACAACTCCAAATTTTGGACCCAAAAGATTGACCTGCCGGCAACTTCGTGAGGTATTTTGTCGAGATTTCTGCCGCGATCTCGCCCTCAACCTGCCGGCATCTCGCCCTCATGTCAGCAAAGAAAGGAAAATAGCGTGCATATTGAGGAGTGCAACCTGCCGGCATCTCGTCGTGGTCGGACCATGTCGAGATGCCGGCAGGTTCATGACATTGCTTTGTTTTAGTGCCGGATTTTCAAACGTTTTCTGTATTTTTGTTATTTTTCTTTTGTAATTGAGACATCCTTATGGTCCAAAACAGTTAGAAAATATCAAAAACTGCTGGAATGATAAACTTTTTTGCCTTGCTGGGCAAAAAACCGTCGTGGAACGCATTTTTGCATAACTTCAACCGTTTTTTCCATTCCTACTGTGTGTTTCTTGCTACTTGTGAATTTTACAGGTAAGCTGACAGCGAGTAAACCAATCGCCGATCATTATTTTTCTACGTTTTGGAATGGATTTTCTGTCACTCAGTCGATGAAGGGATCGCCATGTATGTTTTTGGATGCTAAAACTGCTGGTAGGAATCCGCTGTATTCGACAAAAGAAGTGTTTTATTCGCATTGTTGACAGTCTTTAAAAGACAAAACAGCTGCCGTCACGGTTTCATCCTTGATTATGTAGACGGCTGGTTTGAAAAGGAGTGGTTAATCGCAGAAATGTAGGTATATAGTTAAGTTAACCTGCTTTGTTTTTCCGAGTTCTGGTCATAACATTGGGCCTATACCTGCTCTTCAGTACCTGGTTGGCTTCTATTCCCAATGATTTGCACGCTCAGATTCAAGCAACAGTGAGCTCAAAGCAAGTTAATTCGCATTCACTGTTCACTGTTCACTCTTTCTCGAAACACTGCGCTGTATAATTGCTAACGTCAACTCGTTTAAGGAGACGTTTCCCGAGAAAGAACGAACACACATAGAGCAAAATGCACAAATTATACTTCATTGCAGAAATTGAACTTTGCAGACTTCTGACGAGATGCTTGTTGTCATTATTTGTTTGTTTCTCTGAGGATCAAAGTAATAAAAGGGCCAGAACGCGAGCTTGTCGTGAGGTTCGCGAGCTTGCCGTCATGTCTTATGCCAACATGCGGGGTGGATTACTACGGGCCCAGAAGTCTACTTTCATGCACGGGTGCGATAAGGTGAGAATGACCCTTCCAGGGTGAAGGGGGTCACAGCGGTCGCAGCCCCTCCGGGTGAAGGGTGTTTCAGTTAATCAAGAAATCGTAAATGTCGACCGGGGTGAGGGGGGTTAGGGGGGGGGAGTGGTGGTCTCAATTTCTTCTTCATGCGAAAATTTGTTTGCTTGAAACAAAAAAAGCAAACAAACCACTGAATAGTGGGACTTGTCTTCCGGTGCAGAAGCGTAATGAGGAGATTTGAACTTTCTAAGACTGATGCTATTGTCGAAATGCTGCTATCTGCATGAGTAGAAGCAATGTCAAATTCTCTCCTGCTTGTGCTACTGCCGCTTTGATTCTCGATTATAAAATAAAACTCCTTATCCTTTATTGACCATTGGTGCAGCTTGCAATAAAATAATGGACTTGCCGTTGTATTGAACAAAGGTCTTGTGTCAATCACAGAATGATGTAAGGTTGAAGAACCAGTTTCTTCATATTTTGGCATTCCTTTTCGGGAAAATCAATCTCGATAAACTCATCGAACTCATTAAGGTTCTTTTGGGCGTTTATTCCAAGATATAATGTTGAAAGTTCTGAGAAGCGCGGCTCACATAGTCTTTGTCCCACAGAAAATTTCGGTTGTTTTTAGGCCTGACAGTGGGAAATAATGACGGAAAGAAGAATACATAATCGAAACATGGTCCATGGTTGGCTGTTCCTCAATCTCGGAGTATCGAGCAGTTGTCAATTCGCTTACAGCGGTATCGCAATCCGCAGCTCTTCACTTGACCGGTTGTCCCTCTCCTTAATATGTTGAATGCATCGAATATAATGACTCGAACCGCTCAAAGATAGGGACACAAAGGCCTTACTGAACTAAGGCTGCAACATGCAGACTGCTTTAGTGATTACCTGAATAGTGACAGTGTGTGAGCCAGTCGTTGCACACAATGCCAGATTTCGTGAAATGTGTACGACAAGGCTTGGCGAACAGGGCTGAGAAGTCGATAATGCGGTCTTGAGTGCTAATTACGCTCAAGCATTTACGAATTTTCTAAAATAAGAAATTCGTAATTTCTGTGGATGAACAGCAACGTCAGCAAGGGAAATGTTTTTGAAACCATCTTGCTTTCCGCTTTCAGGGAATATACAGTTTGCCTGGAGTCTGTTGAAAAAGTGCCTGATGAAGAGTATTGGTAGATTTCTGGACATTTACGAGTTCTAGGATAAAAAAATCCTAACTTTTGTAGATGAACATCTTGTACGCCAAGATGGTCACCATTAAAACGATCTTGTCCTCCGCTTTCAGAAAACATATAGCATGTTTGAAATCCTTCCAAAAAGGTACCTGGGTGAAGGGTGTCCTTGTGATTTCTGGGGATTTTCGAGTTTTTAACATAAAAAAAATTCGTAACTTTTGTAGATGAACATCTTGTACGCCAAGATGGTCACCATTAAAAGCGCCTCATCCTCCGCTTTCAGAAAACATATACTTTGCCTGGGATCCGTTTGAAAAAGTGCCGGGTGAACGGTCGGTGAGACTTTTATAATAGGAGTGCTCAAGTGGAGGCTTTTTTACCATTGTAAAACGTCTATTTGAGCACTCCCATTATAAAAGTCTCACCCACCCTTCACCCGGCACTTTTTTAATGTACCTCGGGCAAAGTATATATTTTCTGAAAGCGGGGGACGAGGCGGTTCCAATGGTGAAAACTCAAAAATCTCCAAAAATCACTGGGCACACCCTTCACCCAGGCACTTTTTCTAATGGACCTTAGGCAGTGTATACATTTTCTGAAAGCGGAGGACGAGGCGGTTCCAATGGTGGCCATCTCGCCAAAAAGGTGTTCATCTACAAAAGTTATGAATTTTTTTATATTAAAAAAATCGAGAATGTCCAGAAGTACTACTCACCAAGCACTTTTTTCAACAGACTCCTTTCCTACACATAAACAATTCACGTTCAAATATCTCCTTTGCTTAATCTAACCTCACTTTTGATTTTCTTCTCGGCTTTTGGTAAAGGGGGTCACCTTGGTCCCGACTCAGGGGTGAAGAGGGGGTGAGAAAATTCTCACACTATCGCACCTGTGCTTTCATGAACCATAATGCATATATTCCACTGCGGTGAGCATGTGAGTCTCAGTGAATATGCTAAGTGATGCCATCCACCAGATTTCCCTGCGATGCTATGGTCAAAAAGCATTTTTCACTTTTCGAGGGATTTTATTAGATTGTAAAGAAAGTTCCCGGGCACTTTTGGAAATTTCATTTCCAAACGCATTTTTTCAGCGCTCGGCTTTGACACCAAGTTTGTGATACTATTCAGCAGAGGGAAGCTTGAAGTTTTCAACAAGTCTTCTGACTTTTATCGATGCCAAGACGTGTTTGACCTGCACATCAAGAAGAGAAATTTTTCCAACCACAAAAATTTCGCAATTTTTCTTTCTACGGCCAATTTTTGTGCAAATCAAAGAAATTCGTCCAAATCATGGGTGGTTTGACTGGTTTGGTTGAGAAGTCTGTTAACTTCTGACCCGCCGGTGTACTCGAGTTTTGCGATTTGCTCTCAGAAATTACAAGCTGTCGAACTTGCCTCTGACTGCAAGTCTTTTCGCCGCTGGCGTCGCTTCTGCAGGGATCGCCACGCCTGGATGATGGGTCCAAAAGATTTGCAAGGCATTACCCCAACAATGTTCGCAGTAGTCGAAGAGGTTCCTTTATTGCAGAACTAGAAGACTACAAATTCACTTACTCGAAAAATGGTGCATTAGGGGCGAAAAATGGTCGATTTTTCAAACTTCCTGGGAAAAATTTTTTTGCAGGTGGGCTTCAAAAAACCTGAATGGTCCTCATGACAACCCAGCAGACCTTTATATAACTACAGCATCTGGGCTCTCCAGCTCTCATCATGCCTGAGATAACCCTGCACAAATAGGCGACTTTTCGCGACGACCTTTTGCCCTTCTGCGCAGCTGGTGGACCGCAGTGAGGTGCTGAGAAGCCAGCAAGACGGATATATGTTGTAGAGAAAATTGTCTTTGCAATGAAGTTTGTAACTCCAAAAAAGAATCAATCTGCTTGAAGTTACAGCGATTTGAAAAAAAAAATTTTTGCAAGTGCCCGGGATCTTTCTTTACAACCTAATATTTCCAGCTTTTGATGCGCTATTCATTCAAAGAGTTTTGCACAAGAAGAAGAATCAAAGAGCTCATTGGCACCATTGTCCAGACCTAAGCCTTTTTCTCCTCTCCGACCTGGATTTGATTAATCGTGTAGAATGCTGCTCAACATGTGAATGTTGCGTATTCCTCACACCACTGTAACGTTTAGTTTTTTTTTGAAGCAAAATGCTTATATGTACAGTAAGAAAACAATTTATGTACAGTCAAATCGTAATAGTTCGATTCGTGGAGCTTGAACATTCTCCAGGCGTGCAACCAACGCTCAAATCACTTGTGTTTAAAGGTATATGTCCAGAGTTGCAGAAACATCTCTCTACATCCGAACATACAATATCGAAGCAGGCTTGCTCCTGAAATTTTTCACATACCACTAGGCTAGCAGATTTGAAACATAACTGAAAGAACAAGAGGAGAGTTTTTTCATATCACTACACACTTACTTCTCTGCATTCGCGTGGACAAATAAATCCACAAGTAGAACTGTACATATTGGTCGGACAGCCACCTGCGTTGAAAAACTTATATTTATATCATATCATAAAGCTCTTATGTTGTTTTTAACACACCTGATCCCTCGGGATAATCTCCGATTGCGTCCCATGCTTCATCGCCGGACATATCAATCTGTACCGTGCCGTCAGTACCTGGAAGATTGGCAGTACTTCAACAAAGAATACGTATAAAGGCCAAGACTAACGTATGCATTCTGTGGGATACAGCAGACAAATCGGAATGGAACCAAATGGACACAGAACTGATCCAAGAACACAAGTGCTTGGTGGAGGGCATTGTTTTTCTTCACAAGAAATAACACCGCTTACGTTGTCCAGCTCTCCTTAACTCCATAGGGTTGATTATAAACAAAGTAAAATTACTCATAAACTTGCCTCGCTCTGCAAAGTTGAGAATATGGAAATGACGAGCACTGACGAGTGTAAGCAACACTACAAACAAAGTTATTGAAATTTTCCTTCATTTGCGAGAACTTTGATTCAAATATAGTACTCACACAAAAATAAAATGCAAGTTTTCTCAAATGCCATTTTTCGCGGAACACTCAGTCTGCACGCTTTTATAAATGTTACTTGTGTGATAATTTAGCATAATCAGCTCAGACACAGTATCATGGGTTAATCGTTGGTTTTGTTTACTCACATGTATAAACAACTCAACTGCACATCACCAGAATCGTTGAAACAGTTATAAAAACAAAGGTTGATTGTTTGACGATTAATCATCGGCTAACTTAAAACACTGTGATGTTCAGCGCCAAATTCGGAAAAAAGCTAAAGAGGATTTAGTAGGACTTCATGATGCTGAAACTACAAACTACAACATTTTATTGCTACAGCTGTTTTATAAAAGAGCAATCATCAGTCTCAAGATATCTTATTAGGTCGGTTCAATAGTTTTGTCAGGTTTTTTACACGCAAATTTCGACATCAAAATGAACAAACATTTTGGGCTGTATTCGATGCGAAATTTCTTGCTCTTTCCAGCTGCGATATCTGATAGAAAGTGTGATAATCGCTGGACATTACAACCCCTTTTTTCACCATGTCTAACTTTCGCTAAGTTTCGAAATTTTTATCTGAGACTTTTGAAGGAGCAGCGATAGCCAGCAGGAGGACAAACTTTTGCCATCTAGAGCAATTTTTTGTAACTCTGTGGCTCGTGCTACAAAATTTCTAAGATTTATTATTTGAAGTAATCAAAATTTTTATTCGACTGATTCTACCTCGCGAGAATATTTTCATTGAAAGAGGGAGTTGAGAAAACGTGCATTAATTATGAACCAACTCGATATTATCTACGAAAATAAAATGGATTTTGGCAGACAACTACCAACATTCCTGAAGGAATAGTCAAATTATTTGGATGCCACATATTGCATGGGCAGTGAAGGGAACTAAATTTAAAGTGGTTTTGCACTTATCACGAATACCGTGCTCAGAAATGAAAAAAAACTTAAAGTAGAGGATTTAAGCGAACATTATCTTCAGATGAGGTATGGCAAGATATTTCTGCATTTGCTGCTGTATTCTTAAACATTCTGAGCGTGCTTACAAGGGAGGGATACCGTATAACAAGAACATTTGTAATGATTGCTTTTTGTGATATTTATGATATACCACAAAAGTCGATTCAAAGCAATAACCATTCTGTTTTTGCACTAAAATTAGGGCTTTGCACAACTTTGCACCAAGAGTACTTTGAAATTGTTCGTTGATTTCGCAAAATTACAAATTTCCCTTTGACCTTTTCATGTCCCCTACTTCTTATTCGCTTTGCTTTTGAGCTATCACTCAATTCTATACTAACAAGGGAACCGTGTCGAGTCGAAGTGGCCTTTCCAAATGAGACCCATACTGCTTTGAAGAGTATTAAGCGGTGATTCCAAATCTGCCTTCCAAATCTGCCAAGCGCCTCTGGACGTCGAGTTATGACCGTTCTTCGGAACGAAAAATGAATGCAGAATTTAGGTAAAATTGATTGTTGCAATCCGTCCAGCGCTCAGATAAAGCAATGTTAAGTATTAGCATATTAAATAAAATGTATCCATTGCATAAACAGCTCTGATACTTGACACTGGACCAATTGAGCAGATTTGAGCGATTTTGCTTCAGTTTTGCGTTCAATTTTTCGACCTGAAAAACGAGCATAACTCGGCACCCAGAGGCGCTTGGCAGATTTGGAAAGCAGATTTGGAATCACAGATTAATGCACTTCAAAGCAGTATGTGTCTCATCTGGAAAGGCCACTTCGACTCGACACGGTTTCCTTGTAAGTAGAAGTAAGCCCCTCTTTCACAGGAGGCGGGTCAGGCGTCACGATTTTCCGCCAAGCGACGCCGCAACGCGACTTGAAGGTAAGGCCTCAGCTCCCGTCAGTGCCCCTGCGGAAGTCTTACATGGTATCGAGTCATGTATCTGCCGCCACCCCTCACACGCCTATTATGGCGTCGTGCCAGCACCGTAGAGTTTTGTGAGGCACAAAATTTCCCGGGGCCGACGTCTGCCGCGCGCGGTGTGACTCCTGACCCTAGTAATTCTACAAAACGTTTGCGCGCAGGATTGCCAAGGGCGCAATTTGCAAGGGCAAAATTGCGCTCGCAAAGAAAATTTTCTATGAAAATTGCTGAAGAAGAAGTGCAAAAGCTTTTTGCGCTAGTAGAAAACCTGCTGACTCGGGGGAATGTTGGACACCCCCCCCCTCCCCAATTGATCTCACATTCATCGTGAGATTTAAGCCATATCAAAGGCTGGAGAGTGCATGAGCCATCGATCAGTTACTCGCCTACAGAGACATTAGAAAATTTTTGTGATAATTGAATCCCCAATGTGTTCGCCCTCGGTTCTATAATAATCGTAGATACTTGGTACTCTTGATTATTAAGCTTTATTGAGCAGAATTACAAAAAATGCAAGCATCACTAACCGAACATATAAAACTAGCAGATCGCAAAGAAAAATAGTAAAATAGCAGATGAATTACCAACTGAATATCTAAAACTAAGAAGATAGATAAAGATAAGATAAAGATAAAATAGCAAAATAGCAGATGAATCAATGATTGCTGTGAGTATTTGACAAATGCGGCGCATATGGCGTATACCTGAATCCATTCTTGTGCCATTCGGAGGCAATTTTTGTCGCCGCCCAGAAGTTGATTGCAAAAATACAAGCGTCACCATGTTGCGCCACTCGAGCGCATCCAAAATACACGATCGTTTGTTCGGGATGAAGTTTTCCGGCCACATGGGCCCACTAAAACAATCATTTGTTAGGATCATGCCTAGCTCGATATAAGCGACGGTCACATATCGTATAGGCAGCGCCATACTTGATCCGCTTGACCCACTTTATCCGCTTCGTCATTGGTCGATTCAGTGAGCTGACCAGTAGCGAAGCGGTCGTCCGCTTGATCCGCCTGATCCACTTCATCCACTTCACTATTGGTTAGTTCACTGAATTGGCCAATGATGAAGCGGATCAAGCGGATCAAGTGTGGCACGTGCCATAGAGGCCTGCATGGTCGCAAGAGTCGCGTGCGTATGACCATTGCGCCGCGCACGTCCGATGTCCTTCCCACGGCTCAGATAGGCGCCAGACTTACCCTGTAATACACCTTCATTCGCCCTCCTCCTCCCCTACTATTGATCAGTGCTTTGATTTGGTCCGTAGCGAATGAGTGAAACGGACGAACCGGTTAAGCAGGATAAGTCTGGCTCCTGCCTCAGTGACATAGCGATCATGCAGTTCCCTATAGTGCGTTGAACAAATACCTCCAACAGGAATGTATCAACACCTCTGATATGGGAACGATCCCAACTCAAAGTGGCCAACTGGAATGAAGCGCATGTGTTAAGATTTGTCTTTATGAACTGATTCCAAGTTTACCTTCCGTATCTGCGATGCCGTTCTCCGAAGAAGTTATGAGCGGTTGAAAATGCGAAATCATTGGGGTTTCAGTGCATAATGTGTTCATGAATCCACCTTGAAAGTGCATGACTAGTGATATTGAGTGTATAGGGCCCTGCAGGATCGCGAGAGTCGGTGAGGTTGCGGCCATTGCTCGCGCATTGAGCTTTCTCGGTTTTCTTTCTCCTTTTAGAAGTTTTTCTGTTATCAGATGTGAGCTTTCAACTATTTGAGTCGATTCCGAAAAGTACAGGATTGTTTGAGTGGTTTGAGGCCTTGGAGCATCCTGCGTGCGCAATGGCCGCATACTCACCGACTCTCGCCATCCTGCAGAGTCCTATACTTACTTTAAGAAATGCTCCATCTGAAGGAAACACAAATAACTGTTTTTGAACGACTAAAAACAACTAAAGTTCTTTGATAGAGTAATGAAAAGTCCAAATTTGGCAGATATACGACGTCATACCGTTATTAAAAACAGTTCTTTATATTTCCGCCAAATTTGAACATCTCTTGAAATTACTACACTCAATATTTTGCTAGTCATGCAATCCCAAGTTGGATTTTGAAGCACATTATACGTTAAAGCCCCATTGACTTGCCACATCTGACCGCTCATAACTTTTTCTAGAGGACGGCATCGCGTATGAAAAAAGCTTAATTCAAAAGCAGCTTATCACGGCGCACCTTATGGTGTGCGGCTCATCCAGTTCGCCTCCTCTAATTAGGATCTTTCCTTTGTGAGCATTTTCAGCTGGTTTTCCATATATATACAGTGCTGGACATAATTATAAAGCCACTCTAAAAATCGTCGTAATTTTCGTTCTTGTCAATGAGTCTGTCTGAAACTTTGCTGTATTGTGCGCATGTCAACCTTACACGAATCCTCAAAACGGCTTCCAGTCTTGTTGAGTTTGAACGGAGAAAAACGAAAAAATTCGAAAAAGCCCTCTTTGAAAGCTGGACAAAATTATAAAGCCACCTGGTTTTTCTAATCACTATCGCATTCGTTGACTCTCACAATTTTTTGTACAATTACATCCCAAAATATGAAACATTTGCAACATCTAGGCCTGTCATCCTACTCAAATAGAAGCAATCACTGCATTTTTTGCTTTCAAAAGCACCAAAAGTCAATCTGCTTCAACAAACATCTGGTTTGAAGAGTTTTCAAGCTCTTGTTCATTTAAAATGATAATCATGGAATCTACTGACCCTTCTGAATAGATGAGATGAAGAGCGCTTTCGTAAACTCTGCGTAATCGCTGATTTTGACGGACAGACTCCAATCTCAACATAGGCTTGAAACGCTTTTAAACCACAAAACTCAGTTTGCAATGTCCACAAAGTACTGAACTTGATTTATTACTTTACCTACATGGGGATGCAGCTTTCGCAACAACTTTCAGATTTTCCCTAATGATGCGGTAGCGATTCAGACCTGAAATACTTTCCACGACAATTTTCTGCGGACAGAAGATTCGATATAAACCTAGATCTCCTTATTTCCCTCTGTGTTTCATGTCATATTTCACCCGATGAATGAGATTAGCTAAGATTTTAAACTTTCAAGAGTCTACGGTTTTATATCGGGATCTGAGTTGGCTTTGATTGTGTAGGCTGCTCCACTCAACATTCAGTGGATGTCAACTGCGGCTGAACCAGAGTGCTCAATCCCGAAATTTAATCCCAGTCATGCACACGAGTTCACTGTTGTATGGCCGTCGTAATGACTACATTACAATAATTTCTGTCGCTTGAAAATCGAGTTTTGTGGTGCAAAAGTGCGTCAACCCTATGGTGGGGTTGGAGTCTGTTCGTCTGTTCAGACTCCAACCCCACCATAGGGTTGACGCACTTTTGCACCACAAAACTCGATTTTCAAGCGACAGAAATTATTGTAATGTAGTCATTACGACGGCCATACAACAGTGAACTCGTGTGCATGACTGGGATTAAATTTCGGGATTGAGCACTCTGGTTCAGCCGCAGTTGACATCCACTGAATGTTGAGTGGAGCAGCCTGCACAATCAAAGCCAACTCAGATCCCGATATAAAACCGTAGACTCTTAAAAGTTTAAAATCTTAGCTAATCTCATTCATCGGGTGAAATATGACATGAAACACAGAGGGAAATAAGGAGATCTAGGTTTATATCGAATCTTCTGTCCGCAGAAAATTTTCGTGGAAAGTATTTCAGGTCTGAATCGCTACCGCATCATTAGGGAAAATCTGAAAGTTGTTGCGAAAGCTGCATCCCCATGTAGGTAATGTAATAAATCAAGTTCAGTACTTTGTGGACATTGCAAACTGAGTTTTGTGGTTTAAAAGCGTTTCAAGCCTATGTTGAGGTTGGAGTCTGTCCGTCAAAATCAGCGATTAGGCAGAGTTTACGAAAGCGCTCTTCACCTCATCTATCCAGAAGGGTCAGTAGATTCCATAATTATCATTTGAAATGAACAAGAGCTTGAAAACTTTTCAAACCAGATGTTTGTTGAAGCAGATTGACTTTTGGTGCTTTTGAAAGCAAAAAATGCAGTGATTGCTTCTATTATATTTGAGTAGGATGACAGGCCTAGATGTTGCAAATGTTTCATATTTTGGGATGTAATTGTACAAAAAAAATTTGAGAGTCAACGAATGCGATAGTGATTAGAAAAACCAGGCGGCTTTATAATTCTGTCCAGCTTTCAAAAAGGGCTTTTTCGAATTTTTTCGTTTTTCTCCGTTCAAACTCACCAAGACTGGAAGCCGTTTTGAGGATTCATGTTAGGTTGACATGCGCATAATACAGCAAAACATTCATTGACAAGAACGAAAATTGCGACGATTTCTAGAGTGGCTTTATAATAATGTCCAGCACTGTACGTATGTACATTTTATGCAGCGCCGGACCGAAAGGTGGAGGGGAGAGAAGCCCCGAGAATGGGTCGTGGAATTTCTTGATTGATAGTATCAGGTGCTACTACGCCGCATATTTGTATCTACTGCGTCTCAACCATAGATGCGATAGGTGGAGAAATTTCTCTGACCCCCTTCACTTTAGGGCCGGCATCTGGCTGACCCCCTTCACCTGAGGTTGAGGCTAATCAAGGCAAAGAGTTACTACAACGAAACTTTTTAATTGGAAAGGAAACGCCAGCTGCTCTTCTCCTCAGACATCAAGACTGCAAGAGAGTATCGAATCAACAACGTTTCGTTAAAAAAACGCATGCTTGAGACCTTCTGCGGGCTCAAAAAGCGTTGATAACGAAACGTAATCAAAAAGTAAAAGATTGCTGATTTTTTGAATAATTAATATTGTATCAATGAATACATACTATTGCAAAAAAGAGTTGAGCAAGAGTAGAAAAACTGACCGACTAGCGATGGATGCAAGAAATCGTACCATATCTCCTTTCACTAAAGAGAATAATAACAAACAAAACAGCAGTTAGATTACACGTTTTTCAAGCTTTCGATTCATATATAAAAGTTCGAAAAAGACCTTCTTGATTTGAAAATATAATTATCCAAAATTGGCTGATATCGTAGCTAGTTAAAACTGGTCGTATCTCGCTTCACAAAGAAGCTATGAAAAAAGAGACGGTCTACGTCGATTCCTCGTGTGCTTAGCTATCGAATGGTATATAAGGTGTTTGTGCACGAAGCTTTCTTCGCCCAAAAAAGTCTTGCTCCGGCAACCCATAGAAAGCCGGAGCGGGGTGGAGCAAGTTACTATTGAATATCTCCACCTCATTTTTGAGAAACCACAAGTTTTTTCACCCGACAACCTATATACCATTAGAAAGCTCACAAAAAAAGGATTCGACGTAGACCGTCTCTTTTTCTCTAGCTCCCCTCTACTTAGAGTTACATGGGATTTTAGCCAAAAACATGTGTGTTTTTGTCGAGAAATTTCTGCGTGAAGAATGGATAAAGGTGCCTGATTTTCTAACAGCGTCACAGAGCAAGGCCTTGCCAGTAAACGTAGACCGTCTCTTTTTTTTTATCTTTGTTCTTTCTTTCAAAAATAAATTACAAAATAATTACACAAAAATAGGTGGTGAGTAGACGTATAAAACTGGTCGTATCTCGCTTCACAAAGAAGCTATGAAAAAAGAGACGGTCTACGTCGATTCCTCGTGTGCTTAGCTATCGAATGGTATATAAGGTGTTTGTGCACGAAGCTTTCTTCGCCCAAAAAAGTCTTGCTCCGGCAACCCATAGAAAGCCGGAGCGGGGTGGAGCAAGTTACTATTGAATATCTCCACCTCATTTTTGAGAAACCACAAGTTTTTTCACCCGACAACCTATATACCATTAGAAAGCTCACAAAAAAAGGATTCGACGTAGACCGTCTCTTTTTCTCTAGCTCCCCTCTACTTAGAGTTACATGGGATTTTAGCCAAAAACATGTGTGTTTTTGTCGAGAAATTTCTGCGTGAAGAATGGATAAAGGTGCCTGATTTTCTAACAGCGTCACAGAGCAAGGCCTTGCCAGTAAACGTAGACCGTCTCTTTTTTTTTATCTTTGTTCTTTCTTTCAAAAATAAATTACAAAATAATTACACAAAAATAGGTGGTGAGTAGACGTATAAAACTGGTCGTATCTCGCTTCACAAAGAAGCTATGAAAAAAGAGACGGTCTACGTCGATTCCTCGTGTGCTTAGCTATCGAATGGTATATAAGGTGTTTGTGCACGAAGCTTTCTTCGCCCAAAAAAGTCTTGCTCCGGCAACCCATAGAAAGCCGGAGCGGGGTGGAGCAAGTTAGGCTGGGTTCATACTGAGCCGCACAAAGCGGCACAGTTCCAGCACAGCGCTCGAACTGTGCTTGAAGCTGGAACTGTGCCGCTTTGTGCGGCTCAGTATGAACCCAGCCTTACTATTGAATATCTCCACCTCATTTTTGAGAAACCACAAGTTTTTTCACCCGACAACCTATATACCATTAGAAAGCTCACAAAAAAAGGATTCGACGTAGACCGTCTCTTTTTCTCTAGCTCCCCTCTACTTAGAGTTACATGGGATTTTGGCTGAAAACATGCGACTTTCTTTATTGAGTATGTAGTAAACTAAAATCGTCATGTATAGTCTTTTCCATTGATTCGCTGTCTCGGAGGCCATTCTTGCAGGTTGCAGGAAAGACATCAGTTGGTGTTCTGTCAATTCATCACAAGTCGCTGGGAGTCAATGACGTGGTCGCATTTGTTTTGTTTAATCTCTGTCAATTCATCACAAGTCGCTTGGAGTCAATGACGTGGTCGCATTTGTTTTGTTTAATCTTCTCCTCCGTTCTGTTTTTTTAACAAAGAGGTGGAACTAACAGAGGCAGTTTATGTAAGCACTGTCTCGATCACTTCCATTGCATGCGCTTGCCATCATTTTCTCTGACGAAAGAGCGCAATCTCATGATACACGTCTGATTCTTTTTTCATTAAAAAACTCGTAATGATTTGCTATAGTACGAATTTTTTAGGTCTTTGCGCCATAGATGTGTCATGCATAATATCGCATCTGTTTTCATCGCGATTTTTGTTTGTTGTGCGGGTAACGACCGAGGACATGGAGAGGAACAAACGAGTCTGAAGTTTTCAGTCGGAAGGCGTCTTTGTAAGCCCCGTTTTTCTGAGATATCCACGTTTTATCTAGGCACGGACGCCCAAGAAAATGAAAAAAGATTTGACGAATTTTTAGAAATTGGATTCCCAGCAAAGGAGTGTCAAAATGTCAAAAAGCTCGTCCTAATGCCGTATACGATAATGGTTTTTGATACGAGACCAAGATTCAGTACGGCTACAGCGCCTTTGTTCTATAGCAGCTTACATAATCATAAGATGGTGCATAATCGGCGGTTTTTTGTCATGGGAAAACAAAGCACTCGCAGTGAACGTTCTAACAAGGTCTTCGACATTGTTTTCACACATGATCTCGGAGACGCTTCAATAAACAGCATCAGCAAGAATGTTCTGGTTCAGGGTCCACCAGTTCATATGCAAGCAGATGACTCCTTAAACTACCCAGTCATTTTCATACTTATGGAAAGGCCGACATCCAGGGTAGACAAAGCGCGACTGAGAGAACTTGTGAGGGATGTTTCTTACGCCAAACCTCATTCTGGACGACGTGTAGCGGTGGAAGAGGCGCAAAAAGTCCTCATGCAAAAGGAACGATGGAACGTGATGTTTGACAATGCAATAGATGCTGTAGTGATAAATAGAAATACTCGCACTACCAAACGCAATACGTTCACTGAGCAAATGTTTGAAGTATTTGCGGCGCACGGCATTAAACCTAGCATGATTTCACTAGATGCAGACGGAAACACTCGTGATCTGCCCAAGGGAACATCGATTTCTCTTTGTGTCCCTGAAGAGGAAGATGAGTCCTATACTAGAACACACACGTCCGTGTATTGGAAGTTCTCCAGCCATACCCCTCGGGAAGAAAACGACTGTACATATCCGGCATTTCTGAGAGTGTTTGACGAAAAAGTAGGATACTCTTCTGTTTCTGAGCAATTTCAATATCCAGACGACGCCGAAAGGCGAACTGTAGCACCTGTGGTGAATGAAGAAGGAGATGAAGATGTTGTTGCTGATGTTCCCGTTAGTGGACCAGAAGTGCCGGTGCCTCAAACACCACCTCTTCAGACAGAACCTACTCAAGCTCATGCTGGAGCTGGAGATGTCGCAGTGGTGCCTCACTATCAGTGTTCCGCATTTTCTTACGAGGAGAAAACCAACTTAATGACGTGGGTAGGATACCTCTATCGACAAGCCCTCAGCAACGAAAACGTTCTACACAAAGAAGCTAGAGAACGCGCCCGAGAGGCGATGTTAGCTTACGAGTCAGGCAAAAGATGCAATTTTTTTTGTCGCGATCACCATATGCTCGTGAACTCGGGGCACTTCGTCACCGACAAAGAAAAGAAAATCTTACAAAATTTGAAGGATGAAAAATATCAATATTTTAAGCCACTTTTTCCTAATGAGTGGGTTGGAGGAAAGCGCGTACTGAAGGTGCGCTGTGAACCCTGCTACGAGTACTATCGATCAGGACAAGTCAAAGGCTCCCCATATCCAATTTCATCAAAGGAGGGAACGGAATTCACATCCAGCGTTGAAAAGACATTGCAAAACCATATCCGATCCGATCACGCCATACACCAAGCAGCAGTAGAGTACTATGTACGGAAAACCAACGATAAGGTGAACAGCTACCTTGATGATGTGGATAGCGCTCACACAGGTTCTGGAACAGGAGCAAGCAGTCTTTTTATGCTTGCTTATGCGGCAGCAAAAATTTACCTTCCTCCATATCAATTTCCCACATTGTGTGAAACAGTATCGAAATTGGGATTGCAGATAGGAAATAAGCACCACACGCGCGATGGATTCGTGCAGATGACTAGTTACATTAGCAAAAAGATGAAAGACACCTTGATCGACTACCTCATAAAAAATCAATCCCCATTTTCACTGCTAGTCGATACCTCAACGGATCCTGATAGCAAGCAGATACTTCTACTTTTTGTTCGTTTCCCAGATCGAACAACGTTACATCCTACAACGCACTTCCTCGAAGCTGTGGAGATGGTCAAAGCTGAAACTGGAAAGTACATTTTTGAAACAATCTATGCATACTTCAGTAAGGCAGGGCTTCTCAATGAATTTATTTGGAATCTGGTAGCTGTGGCTACAGACGGAGCTAGTGCCATGAGTGCCGAGGGCGGGCTTCGCGGCATACTCAACAAAAACATTTCGCAATCTCGTAAAGATATATTGGCAAGTAGAGGTGCTACGCAGGAGAAGATAGATTCTGTTTTGCCTAATCCAATCATATGGATTCATTGCATGGCACACAAAATAGAGTTAGCTCTGGCAGATGCTCTAGCTGAAGCAGACGAGGAATTTCTGCGATGGAGAAAATTTGCAACGGCATACCTCAACAGATTGCGCTCCTTCTTTGCAGCTCCATCAAGGAAACGCGTGCTGCTAGAAGTGGATAAAACCCTATCTAATGAGCGCTTCGTGAATTTGAAAAGAATTATCGCTGTGAGATGGACTTCATCTGAAGAAAGTAAGTTTTGAGTCCTGCTTGTTTTTGCACAAAAGCGCTGTTATTTCAGATGCTATTCACAGCTTTTTGAAAATGTACAAGCATGTATGGCTTGCATTGGAGACGATATCCAAGACTGCGCAAATTCCGAGTAAGGAGCGATTAAAAGCCGGAGCATTTCTGCACGTGATCAAATCGCTAAAGTTCTACCGATACATGGTGTTCCAGCTGCAAGTCCTTGGAGAGATTGGCACACTCTCACGAGAAGCTCAGGTATCGCACTTGTTAGATATAATGCTTCTGTGATTTGTCTCTCAGGACGAAGCATCCACTCTTTGGAAAGCGCAAACTGACCTAAACACCCTTCTCGCACGACTTGATAAAGCCGCCGAATCTCCACACCTCAACACAAAAACGCGTCCATTTCTAGAATCCATCCTCTGTAAACCTGTCAATGAAGCAGGTAACTTCCGTCAAAACGCTCTGGATTCGCCTGATTGTAGAAAATGGTTCGTTTCATCACCATTAAAGTACTCTGCCAACAAGAGCAGTTGTTATATAGAATACTCTCAGGTTCTGGAATGGCTGGCAAAACGAAGAATCAGCAGCTTGTCAAATACTTTACAAAATCGCAGATGACTTGCACGTGTTCGAGTTCAACATCGAGAGTGCGGGAGGATCAAGTGCTGGAGACAAAAGTGCCAACGACATCAACAAACAGTTAACATTGGAGCGAAACAATCTTATCCGATACATCAAAGACCCAAGCAGTCTGCAGAACTTTAATGAGGAGACATCTAGAAAATCTATTGCGGAGCTTCAGGTAGCAGAAGATTTTGGAATTGCAAAATTCACGAACATGGACCTGAACAAGAGAAAAGTGCTTGTAAAAAGCATAGCCACTGCTCTCAGATCTCGGCTAGAGTACGAGCCCCATTCTGTACTTTACGCTGCTGGAGGTTTTTCGCCCTCTAGCATTATAAACTATAATGCGGCAGAAAAGGGTACCCGCAGCACATTGTCTACATTTTTTGGTTATTCCCCCAATTCTATAGAAGAAGAACTTCAGCAGCTATCTATGCAGCTCAGGAGACGCATGCCAGAAGCAGTGAGAGCTGAGTTCAAAAAGAGTGAAGCAAAAATGCAATATTTTCTTCCTGTGCTGCGGAAGCACATGAGATATGGCTCATTTTCTATCACTTATCGCAGAAATTTGATGGAGCTGTTAGCAAAATTGGTTTCGATTCCAACCAGCACAGCGGAAGTGGAAAGAGGTTTCTCCATTTATTCAGTAATCCGATCACAGCGCAGAAGCCGCACGACGGTGGACCACCTCAGCAACTATCTGAGGTTAGTAAACTTGAGGTAAAGGTACATCTGGTTAAGATTTTTCATTGCAGAATTGCTATCAGCGGCCCGGATAAATTGTCGCCATACGATTTTTTGCAGTACCCCAAAAAATGGCATGAAGACACTGGTCATCAACCAGCCGATTTTCCTGGTGCCACCAGAGGACCAGGGAAAAAATCGTTGAAGAGAATTGAAGAAGAAGAAAATTTTAAATCAATTTTTGATCCAGATAAATTCCTAACGCAATTTTATTTTTATTCTGATAATGTTCTCGCGGAAGAAGATTTTTCAGAGAACGAACATCTTTCTGACAGCGATGGTAGTGACAGTATTATTAACGATGATGACGATATTGAAAACTTGTAGAGCGATTGCACATTCTTTTTAGTTTGGCTCCGTTACTTTTTAATTTGTAATGTAGACTTCTTTATTCTGCTCGTCTCTTCAACATGCACTTGGATTCATATTTTGTTCAGAATGGAAAATAAACAAGTGGTAAAAATAAACTCCTAGCAGCGCAGCAGTGAATTTCAATCTCCCGCCCGCCTCACCCCATTGCCACGCACCGGCATTTTGGCAAAGTCAGCAACTCTTCTGCTCTCACATACCCCCTTCACTTTTGACAGTCAAAAATACGAGGTACCCCCTTCACCTGGGAGAGACCGTGCTCCCCCTATCGCACCTATGGTCTCAACCATGCGGGTTCTGTACAAGAGTGCAAAATAGCCTGCCAAAGTGTTTAAGCAAAGTAAAAAATAGTTTCCTCATTCTTTGAACGCGATAGTCGCAATTTGCATCAAGCATTCAAGGCTTTGACCGCATGATCGAGCTTAGAAGAAGTATGGCATACAGCAGTTGGATGTCTAGTTTGCCTACAAAGAATTGTGTCTCGGCTTTTCCCATACGCCATTGCTGCGTTTTGCGCTTTTCAAAGCACTCAGATCGTAGTACAGTTACAGCCTGTCTCGAAGAAGGTGTCAAAGACCCATCGGCGCGGCTCCTTGCGGTCGCCTCGCTCGAGTCTCGCGCCGCGATGGCGGACTATTCTCTGGATATCCCACCCTAGCAGATGGAAACGATGACCAGAAAGTACATTTGCGAAAGCTTACTTTCGAGAACGCCTGAGCCGGTGGAACTCTGTTATCGACGAAATCTAGACCCATGCAACGGTGACGAAACGGTACACAATGTTGCGAGAGCATGACTTGTACAATGGTGATTTACAACAAGCATTTCACGTCGCCGCGTGTTCCGAGATGACTGGAGGTGCTGTTGGTAAATTGGATCTGCCTTGCTGGGAATGGCATCAGCTCGAGCGACTCGTCCCTGTGCGACCAACTCGCTTGGGCTCTGCACAGCCTTTGCGAATACGTTGTCTAATCGTTTTCGCACGCCTTCGCCACGGTTCTTCGTGGGAAAATGGCCAACGAAGAGCATTTCCAAGTTCGCAAATGCAGTGTAGAGTCCAGGCGAGGTCGCACAAGTTTAGAGCCGCTTCAAACGGCACCACTACCATTAAGAGTACCTATATTTTTGTGGCAACACATTGAAGGCAGCAAATGAGCTGCGCTGCGGCAATGCCATCGAAAGAATTCACGTCGCAAACAATAATCATTAGGAGAATAACCGTGGCAAAACTTTTGTTAGCTGCTAAAAACAAGTCAGCCTCTTCTTGCTTGCCAGGCAACTTATAAATCAACTATTATAGAGATTCTTACCTCATGCACAGCTACTCCATAATGTTTGGAGAGACGTCGAGCTAATTGACGTGCAGTGATATTCCGTTTCGGTCCGTTATCAATGAAGAACAGGCAGTCCTTTTTTTGGTGGAGACCAGACTCAAGACGCAACCAGATAAGCAGCTTGGCGATGAGCATGTATATGCGGTTAGCAACCTGCAAGATTGCGAGTATACAGAGTGCGCCAAAAGTACTCACTTGTATATTTCCAAGCGCCATACGAACTAAGCTATATCACCCAGCATCGGTCGTGGGATCTCATGAGCTGAGGAGGCGCGCGCGACGCAAACAGCGAAAATCGCGAGCCGAAAGCGTAAGCGGTTAGATCTTGCTGGCTCAATCCATCGCTCTTTCAAACTTTTTGTCGTTTAAACGTGTCTTAAACCTTCATACTTAAAGGCAGTGTCCGGGCAAAAACTCGATTTTGAGATTTTGTGCTTACTTGGGCCTATTCGCTACGCTGAATCCGAAAATGCACATTGTAGAGCGCGAAAATCGCGAAAAACGGCTCTAACACAGGAGGGAAATGAGCAGGTGGGCGGGGTCCTCCCCACCGCAAATTCGCGTTCCCGGCTTCCGGAGCGACCTTCTCGCTTCCGCTTTCAAGTCAATCATTCGCACTTGGCCGGTAGCGATGTTAGGATGGCTAGCGGAATCGAGAAAATAGTTCCGGGAGCTGGGAGCGTGAAATCGCACTGGGGAAAGCCCCGCCCACCTGCTGATTTCCCGCCTGTGTTTTAGCCCTTTTCGCTGCTTTCGCGCTTTCCAATGTAGATTTTCGGATTCAGCATGGCGAATAGGCCCTTATAAGCACAAAATCTTAAAATCGAGTTTTTGCCCGGACATTGCCTTTAAGTTAGTTTTGTTGGCGAGTGGGTTGTATAATGTTTTCCTTAATCTAGAAACGAAGATGGCATCGGCACCCTTGTAACTCCGGCAGATTTTGGAACAAAAATTTTGACTTTTCATTCGTTATTTTCTGGGCATACCTCTCACGATTTCACTCACCACCACAGGTGCGATAGTGTGAGAATTTTCTCACCCTCCCTTCACCCCTGAGCCGGGACCAAGATGACCCCCTTCACCAAAAGCCGGGAAAAATAAACAACAGTGAGGTAAGGTTAACACATTGACGACCGTTTGACACACATGGTGTGTCAAGGTTTGGCACACCATGTGTATCGTTGAAATGGCTACTATTTTGTTTAAACCCACTCCGTGAGTTTTCTTTTGTGCTCCGCGAAATGCCTTGGTCGTCATTGTGTTAAGCAAAGAAGATATTTGTACGTAAATTGTTTATGTATAGGAAAGGAGAAGGTTGTTGAAAAAAGGGCTTGGTGACGGGTGTGAGTAATGATTTTTGGAGACTTTCGTGTTGCCAACATAAAAAAATTCATAACTTCTGTAGTTGAACATCTTGTACGCCTTGATGGTCACCATTGGAATCGTTCCGTCCTCCGCTTTCAGAAAATATATAAAACGTTTGGTATCCATTCAAGAAAGTGCAGTGAACGGTTTGCCTAGTGATTTTTGAGGATTTTCGATTTTTTGACATAAAAAAGTAATAACTTCTGCTGATGAGAATATTGTACGCCGATATGGTCGCCGTTGAAACCGTCTCATCCTCCACCTTCAGAAAATATATACTATGTTTGGGGTCCGTTGAAAAAAGTGCCTGGGTGAAGGATTTCCTAGTGATTTTTGAAGATTTTCGAGTTTTTAACATAAAAAAATGCATAACTTCTGTAGATGAATCTTGTATAGCGAGATGGTCACCATTAGAAGCGCCTCGTCCTCCGCTTTCAGAAAATATATACTTTGCCTGGGGTCTGTTAGAAAAAGTGCCGGGTGAAGGGTGGGTGAGACTTTTATAATGGGAGTGCTCAAGTAGACGTCTTTTTATAGTGGTAAAAAAGCCTGTACTTGAGCACTCCCATTATAAAAGTCTCACCCACCCTTCACCCGGCACTTTTTCTAACGGACCCCAAGCAAAATATATATTTTCTGAATGCGGAGGACGAGGCGCTTCTAATGGTGGCCACCTCGGCGTATAAGATGTTCATCTACAGCAAATATGAATTTTTTAATGTTAAAAACTTGGAAATCTCCAGCAATCACCAGGACACCCTTCACCCAGACACTTTTTTCATCGGACCCCAGGCAAAGTATATATTTTCTAAAAGCGGAGGATGAGTCGGTTCCAAAGGTCACCATCACGGCGTATTAGATGTTCATCTACAGAAGTTGATTTTTCTAACCTAAAAACTCGCAAATATCCAGAAATCACTACCCACATTCTTCACCAGACACTTTTTCAATAGACTCCAGACAAGCTATATATTCGAAAGCGAGACAAGATAGTTGTAAAAACCTTTTCATTGCTGACGTTGCTGTTCATCTACAGAAGTTACGAATTTCTTCTAAAAATTCGTAAAAGCTTAAAAATTGTACCTCTTTCTCGAAACAGATGTTCTTGCATACATATCTTCTATGATATTTTTAAAAACATATAGGGTTGTTCCAATTCTATCAGTTTTCACATTTTGGTAAAAAGACAACCAATGATGGCAGAGAATTTAATATGATAAACTTTTATTTGGAAAATAAGAAAACACCATCATTTTCTCCTTCCCCCTCCCCCCCCCCCGTCGGCATTTTATGATTTCTCGATCAACTGAGATACCCTTCACCCTGGAGGGACTGCGACCACTGTGACCCCCTTCACCCTGGAGGAGTCATTCTCACCTTATCGCACCTGTGCTCACCACACGACTCCATTTGCCAGATCTCTTCAGACACTTGCTTATAGCAACTTTTGTAAGTCAATAAAGCGTGCTAATTTTCGCGTGCTCAAACTGAGTTTGCGACGAATTATATGCAACTGGAGCGTTGCAAGTCGCGCCGCGACTAAAGAGTAAGATACGCGCAGGGCCTTGGCGTTAGTATGTGCTTTTTCGTAACCAACATTGTTTTGTTGCAGTTCTTACTTCTCTAAACCGATTGTTCTCAATAGTGCTTCTTATAGAGTATGCTTAGCGCATTTTATGACATTATCTAAATCCAAGAAGGGGGGGGGGGGAAAGGTGGTAGGAGCTCCCCTCCCCCCCCCCCAAAGACGGGTCGCGACTCTTTGATTGAAATGATTTTTCAAATTGTTTAAAAATTCATTTTTGCATTACAAGGAATTTTTTGGGGACGTGGCGCCAGCCTTTCTTTGAGCTCGGGATTACGCAAAAAATTTTGGGAAACATACCAAACAATTTTTCCAAGTACGTGGCTAACGCCACGTACTTTTCTCAGGAATTTTATTGTCCCCCCCCCCCCCCGAACGAAATCCTGGGGTGCGCAACTGATATTTATATTTATATAATATTATATATATTATATATTATAGTTATATATATTTATATATATTTATATATATTTATAATATATATATATTTATAGGGGTCCCAAAAAATGTATCGAACGTTTGATCGTTAATATCTCTCTTCCCAAGAAGTCTTTTGCCTTGCTTCAAGTACCATTTTATAGAGCTGGCTCCAACTTAGATTTGCATTATAGAACGAATCACCCATCTCTCTTCATTACTGTAGGATTACGGTAGAATCTTGAAACATATGGTGTCAATGTGGAAGAAGCTGCCACTTCAAAATTTTTCAAAAAAATGTGAAAACTTGTGTAATAGGGTTTTTATGGATGCTTAGTTTAATACTCAACTATTCACGAAATTAGAAGCCTTCTAAACGATGTAACCGCACTTTTTAGGAACATTGAAAAAATGGCCGCTATCTCTTACCTGGCATAACTCTTCAATGAAGCATCATAATAAGTTGGGAACTTTACAGTTATAAACAGCAACTCTAATTAACCCAGCGTAAACGTTTTGAGGCTGTTTTGTTTCCTTTCTGAGGCAAAATATGGCCTTTCATTGTTATAAACCCTCTTTGAAGTATCTACCGTAATCCCACAGTAGTGAAGAGAGATGGGTGATTCGTTCTATACTGCAAATCTAGGTTGAAGTCAGCTCTACAAAACGGTGCCTGGATCAAGACAAAAAACTTTTTGGGAAGAGAGATATTGACGATTAAACGGTGCATATATACTTTTGGGACTCCCTGTATATATATTTCTCTGTATGATCTAGTCCTCTCAAGCGTTAGATGATATAAAACCTATTGAATTAGTAAAATAGTCAAACTAACCAGCACGTGATGTGATTGCACATATTCGGCAAAACTCTTCTTCACAGCGCCTGTCAGACTGTTATGATGGTGACGAAAATCATGACGAAACGATGACTCTACTGGATTCAGATTTTCATGATATGCCAGAGAAAGAACCGGCATCTAAAGATATCTTATTGAAGAAGTAACGCTGATAAGAAGAAAAATTGCAACTTACTACGAGAAATATGACAAGATATTTCATTTTTCTATCAGAGTCTACATGGTCACGGCCATTTTATACTTGTGAAAATTAAACCAGGCAGTGCATCTGATCTAATTCAATGACTACAATAAAGTTTGTTTTCCATCTGATGTAAAGAAGAGAGAGGCTCCCATTAATTGTGAAGAATACGTGCGGTGTTGAACGGGGACAGTTCGCACATTTGACCTTTGTTGACCCAACACAATTCGCTTTTATTCAACCAAGCATTAATCAAAACACAAAATGATCACTGATCAAATAGTGCGGTGCGTTTCTGGATACTGCAGCCAAATGCTAAGTTGAAAGATGATAGTTTTTGCACGTTGTAGCTTTGCCTATGTCTGCATATAACAATCTGCACCTGAGCTGCTCATCTCTAACTTGTTTTCGACGCCGTGGGTACTCGTATACAGCTTTGACTGTCGCGAACATGCATTAGTCCGGAATGCACAGCTGCTCTATACAGCGTCAGTTCATCATACGACATCAAATTTGGGTTACACGCATACATTTTCACTCCCATTTATATTATATAAGCAATTAAGAAAACTTACGCGTTCCAATGTGTGTTCCTGGAATTAATGGTTCTTAGACCATCACCCAAACCAACTGGGTTGGTCGGAGTGAAAATTCAAGTTGCATAAGTTTTGCGCCTTTTTGGCTTGAACGATTGAAGTGCTCAAAGATCTATTTTCCAGTGAAGAGACCAGATCAAGCCATTGCTCCCCTTTCTTATGGCCATAAATAGATCCAATATGATAAGCTTCGATGGATATGGCGCTTCAAATCACGACTGAGCTGGTGAAAGTAAAGTAAGACTCCTAATAATCTTTCTTTTCTAAGTACAACTTGTCGCAGGTGGAAAAGTAGAGAAAGGTTAGATGGCATTGCCATATCCATAATATCATACTTTGAAATGGTTTTCACGGTGGTTTGCAAGTGCATCTTGGAACCAGTGAGAAGGGTAAGCCCAGATAAGCGAAAAAAAGTCGTCCGAGATTTTGCCCGGACGCTATCTTCAAATCAAAGTTTATGAGGGTACGAATGTTTGTTCGGAATGTTTTACTTGTAATTACAATGCCGAATTTAAGTCGGCATTGTAATTACAAGTAAAACAATCCGTACGTTGTACGGATTGTTTTACTTGTAATTTTTGCCTATAATTGTAAATAGTAGGAAAGGTAGGTGACTATTAAGCGTACTAATATCGATGGAACCTGTTAAGGAGAATGACTTTCATACTTTTTCACCTCCCACTCTAGCTTTATAAGGTCCTTCTTCTTCAACTTCCTTCCGGCACGAAGGTTCTGCAACATTTCAGCATCATAGCTGCGAGCGCTTAATAAGATTGTAACTTCATCTAAAAACAAAAAGACATTTTGCTTTGTTTTATAGCTTTTAGTTTCTACACATGTTTGGACATATATAGCTTCTGCCTACCATATGATATCCGCGTTCAAAGGCACCGTCCTCCCAAATTCTCGACTTCCATGTTTTTAAAGCTTCCCGGCTTTTTGAAGGCTTTGATTTCGAATATAGAGTCGAGAATCCTCGAAACTTCCAAAAACCTCCGTTTTGGAGAAGGGTGCAATCCCGGTTGCGGGGCTGCGGCGCGGTGATACGCCGGGCGTGTCATCTGCAAACCTGCAAAGTGGGCGGGGTGACCAGGTGGGCGGAGTGACCAGCACCGAATTACCCTATTTTCACGCGTACAAAGCGCGGGGTTTTTTCCAAAATCGCCCAGCCCAAACACGCCAAAGAACTTTGCAAACAAAGAACCCTATGCGGTGCTGTATATTGCTTGAGAGAATCGTAGGCATAAGGATCGTTTTGCAAAATACAGTGAAGCGGCTGAGGGACTGAATTGAATAATCGAAAAAGGTGCGCCTTGTACGCGTGAAATTAGGGCACGTCCCTCTAGGAGCGGATTTTTCTCTCCGGAGGCAATGTTTTGCTACACAACCTGAGGGTTTGCCTCGTGTGGGGGCTCACACTAGTATGCCATCATAATCTCGTCAATCTCCACTTTGGGTGGACGGTGCCTTCAAGATGTTTTCGATGTCAGTCTTGCTCTCTACAAAAATCCTCTGCTGCACTAGTCGAGTCCAATATCATCCCTTTCCACGTGCGCATCAGCTTCAAGTCCATACGAGTTTCTCATACGCATCAGTTCCAAGCTTGTGAGAGCGCTTCTCGCAGGCTTCGTGGTTCTTTGAAGTCGGATGTATGAGGAAACCCTTCTGTGTAGATGGAGAGATAAAGATATTACACCCTCCATACATCACTAGCTAGAGTGAAGGCTTAACGCTTGTCGCGTGACTATGTTAGCCCTCGTCCTTCTTCTTTTTTCCAAGCTAACGCCGCATGTAAATCGCAGTTTCTACGAAAGCGCTACCATACGTGGATGATGGCAGCCTTCTAGGAATAAAACACCACTTCATCAAGTTTGGGTTTTCTCGGTTGGCTCCAACCCTCCTTTCGGTATCGAAAAAGGAACTAAGGCGGCCCGACATCAATGGTAGCTTTTTACTAATGCTTACAATATGTGACGCCGTATCATCTATGAAATGACCTTTCTTATATGTTTTATTTGTAATTCAGTTCTACCCTTGTTATACATATGAAGATTGAGATGTGGAAGAAGAAAACCAGAGCTATCTAAAAGTTCTGAGTTTAAAAATTTTTGAGAACTGAGCATAAAACAGCTCGTTGGAGTTGAAACTCCAAGGCCAACCTTCTTTTTGTCGCGTATCGTAAGGATGTTTCCTCTTTATAATGTCATGTCATCATCTCAGTGTCTCTACGATAGATGAGACATGCCATTCGGTATGATGCACCATCGCGTTTTGTTTCGTTTATGTATCCCTATAATATGCTAAGGGTCCGGTACGAGGTGGGCAAACGTCATGCTGGAAATCGTTTGAAATGGAAAACAAAGGGACATCGTAATCATACATCTACATGTATGTGCACTCTTCCACAAATTGCTATACGACTGACATGCAAAAACACGATTTTGCTCGAATGTCATTTTCAAATCCAAATTTTTTTCTTTGGGCTGTAATCAAATATCTCGGTTACAGCGCACACATAATGATATGACCAAATTTGGAGTTTGAACGGACATGCACTGGGATAAGCATGGTGTAGAGTATTGTGAAATTTTTTTTCATAAGTGAAGGTTATGGCAAGCTCTTCTATTCCATTACCACAAAATGATAACGGCGCAACGCACAGATGACGATATGGCACGAAATTTGGTGCGTCGATTTGTCTAATTTGGTGCAATTAGACTGAGGAACAAAGTTTGAAAAATTATGAAAAACTTAACTGACTGACTAAGACTAAAGAGCGTGCTTGACTTTTTTCCAAACTAAGTGGACAGTTGCCCACTTGATGCCCAACTTGTGGGCAAAGCTTCAATCTTACATAAGTTTTTCAAAATTTTTTTATAAATTTGTTCTTCACCTAAAGTTCAGTATAAAGTGACAATTTTGTTCCAATATCCTCCTCTCCTTAGGATCCGGATTAGCAACGACGCCGATCTTTTTGAGGAAGGAAGAGCGCTCCAATAGAAAAACCTACGCAGCTGGCGGCATCAAGTTGGAAATCGTTAAGATCGATAGGGCAAAAGCGAGACCATTTTACCGATGTCCCTTTGCCACCTTCGTATTGAGTGTTGAGTATGCCATATCTCGCGTATTGATGTTGTCTTCTCTTTTCGCTTATTATGTGTGCGACACTCTTGTGATGCGAATTATACTTAGATTGGCGTTAGACTATTCTGGTTCAACCGGTTGGTTCTGGTTCACCCGTTTTCCATTGGTCAACTCAGTGATTTTACCAATAGCTGGAGTGAAAGCATGAACCGATTGAACCGGATAAGTTTGCCGCTTACCTCAGGAACGGTACTAAGCTGATAGACTGCCTACTTGTTTCCTTATACTTTATCCTAAGCGTGTTCGCCAGGATGCACGAGTTGTGTATTGCCCGGATCAAAAAACCATCAGTTATTTATACAATACAATTAGTAAATGATAGAAATGGCTTTATTACACACACAGCTAACATCCTAATACTGGAGTAGCCGATAATAACTGCAACCGTAGACATAGTTAGAAGCATTAGTCCATGGGTGTTTGAAGGTGAAGCGCAATGGACATTGTCCATGTAAACTCACTTTTTTATACTACCGAGCTAGTGATGCTCTTCAACCCTTCATAACCCCAGAACTTGGGAGTAAACATGAAAGAAATCCAGGTTGTCGTTACTGTCAAAGAGGAGGACCTAAGCAAGATGACTGCGGGAGTGAATATGTTTAGTTACAAGAGAAAAACCATGATTCACTTATAAATAACTCGAAAAAGCCGACGGCTCTTCCAAAACAGTTGAACAGATTCTGTAAAAAGAAAAAATTTAGCTTTGTGGACTGATTTAATCTCAAATTATACAAGACATTTCCAAACCGACGAACTTTTGGATATTTTGGTAATGTCTGGATTCTAAGCGAAAAAAAAACACTAAAAAAAAGAATATTTGTGCACAGTAGTAAAGCCTGATCTTTGCAAACTATTAGGTTGTTCCAAAGGTAAACCCATTTTCAAATAAATTGAGCTACTTTTGTTTTCCTAACAGAGTTGGATTACCTTTCCCTATCATTTTCTAGGGCAAAGCAAGCTCTACAAAAAGACCACCAAAGATTCACCTAAGTCGTTTCTAGGTAAACCTTGAAGCCAAAAATCAAAATTTTTTAGCTTCCGTAAAAAACAAATCTTCCTTCAGAAAATTGCTACGGACTTCCAACTTGGTCCTTGTATAGTAGACACATAGTAGTACCCAAAGGTTGGGCCAGACTGCGCGGCGTGCGCGATGTACGCAGTGTTTGCGTACGTCTGCACTCTGGCTTTACCCAAAATCTATTTGGTGGATTTTTCTGAGGGTTCAAGATTGAGACACAAAGAGGCCCGAAAATGCGCCAAAATGCCACCGGGTTTTTCATGCAAAACTTGGTATTTCTCGATCATAAGAGCAGAATACAGGGGTAAAGTTTCAAGATTATGCTTAATAAGGCTTGTAGTATGCAATGACATATGTGGGAGGGACTGGGGGCGGAGCCTGCCATATTTGGACTGCCTTTTTTTCTCACTTTTTTATGAGAGGAAAAAATCCAGTAAAGGCATGTTTTAGTATGCTATGTGCCTACCGTATAATGACCAAGTTGGAGGTGCGCAGGACTTTTTCTCGCAAAAATCCAATTTTAAGATGGCAAAATTTTTTCGATTGGCTTCAAACTTTACTTGGAATGCGACTCAGGTGGATCCTTGGCAGTCATATTGTAGAGCTTGCTCTGCTCTATCGAATGATATCCTAAGTCTACCAAGAAAGCAAAAACAGCTTGACTTACTTGAAAAAGGAGTTTACTTTTGGGACAACCTAGTATATTGATTATCCTTCAATCAATTACTACTGTAGCTGTATATAGTCTTTAGAAGTGAGATAAGGCTACAACATTCTCCATCTCAATTTCTCAATCGAATAGCATGCATGTTCGAAAGAATTCAAATTGTTATATATTTTTATGCAGTAACTTCTTTCATTAATTTTTTAAGGGTAGCCGGAAAGTATGTGTTTCACGGTGTGGTACACCCTGACTTGCTATTTTGAAAGACTTGGCTCTTGTGGCTGCAAATAGACTCCAAAAGCTCATCTGAAGCTGTAGGATTGTGATACCTTGTATATTCATCGCTTGCTATTTTCGGCTTTAAATTGATCGAACACCAGTACCCACGTATAGGACATTTTGTAAGCTATGAATAACAATGCATACATGTTTGCTGTGTTGGCTCGGCGATAATCGCAGGAGAATGAAGGGCGTATCAAATGCACAATGACGTTTTTGAGCGAGATGAGCAACATGTGGTTTAAGGTTTTTCGCGCATTTGACTTGCTTAAGATTGTTGCAAGACAAAAAGAGAAGGTACTACTATGACAATGGCGTGGTTCTCACAAATAAAATCTAAAAAATTTGAAATCTTTTCTCGTTATTTTCACCTTTATAGTCTAAAAATTCTGGATACATAAAAAGTAGTTTTGTCCCACACCTTTGGGAGTGTAGCCATGTTTCAGCTTTAGACAAGCGTTAGTTTTCGAGAAGAATCAAATTTTTCGCAAAAAAAACCCAAAAACGCGACATGCTCGCACTTTTATCCTATTATTGTTTGTCCTACTGGAGCCACGTAAGTATACACAAGCTATACAGGTGAATGCCTAATGTGGATAGTACATGCCTGTGCCAATTGGAGATCACTAAGACGTCTGTGGACGAAGGTACGATTTTTCGGGTAAAAGTCTTTTATATTTTGGAGCCAAACTACAGGTGGAGCGATTTCCGCGGAGATTTGTGAAATGTTTTGCAGAGCTCGTTTTGCTCTATTGAATAATACCCCATTCGAAGTTTTTTGTAGTCACTTTATCGCGGTAGGATGCTATGCGACATCATTCTCCGGACGACCCAATTACATACATGTAGCGTGATGCAAATAAAAAAAAGAACCTGAAAAAACTCTTTTAAAGATTAGTCAGTAGTTTGGTTGTCCTCTTTTCTTGAAACCTCGGCATGTCGTATTTATGATGTTAATCTTGTTATGCCAATACGAGGTTTGGTGAAGCCTTTTATTAGTGCGGCCTTACGTTTCGACTTATCGTCGTCTTCAGAGGCCTAGAGTGGTGCGAGATTTAGATCTTATGCTTATTCCACCAAATGCCTTATCACCCTCCGGCTAGTTGCGTTCCCCTCTCCGATTTCACAAGAAAATTCGCATAAAGAGGAAGACGAACCAACCTCAGCGCCGCTTCACCAATGGTGCACTGGTGGTATTGTGCAACCCGTTTTGACGTGTCAGTAGTGCCAATGAACTACACTAGGCAGCTTGATATTATGCATAGTAGCACTACATTATAGCTCACACAACGCTATGAACGGCATCAAGTCATTCGTAATCGTTAAACACTCCTTTCGGTTGTTCATACTAGGGTTTCTCTGCGAGATCCAGAATGCTTCGAGAGCTTTCCGCGCAGAAGTGTCGGTCTCGCAAGCCAAAATCAAACATTTAATTTCGTAGTCTTTATCACCATGCACCTCATGTCTATGTTTCCCTAACGGTGAATTGAGACTGATACGCCTTTTGTTGGCCAAATGTTCTTTTATTCTCACACCAAGTGCCCTCCCTGTTTCTCCAATGTAGGTGGCGCCGCATTCAAAACACTCAAGCTGATATATCACTCCTACTTTTCCACAGTCGCCGACCTTACCGTAAGGACAGATTATGCACTCTTTTGAGATACAAAATCTATCGTACAGCCTATTTCGTACAAGCCGCTTCTTGATGTTATCGCTTGGTATATCCACTAAAATGACATCGTCGCTCAATCGTGCTCGCCTGATGCTGTGTCGTATAGCAACACTAACTTTATCTGAAATGAAGGGCAGACAGAGAGGTATTTTGTCCTTGCATTGAACGATGTTGCGGGTTTTACACGGATTACTGTGCATATGATGCATCAGATAACCATTTGCCCGAGCGATATCCAATGCTAGACTTCGCGATTCTGCCTTTTCCTTCTCTCCTCTACAGACCTGTGTTGCAGTTTTAAACATATTATGGACAACATCATGTTTTACTGCAGATGGATGAGCAGAGCGAGCATGAAGTATGATGTTCTTTGAGCTGTTTTTACGATACCATTTAACAATTGCATGGCATCCGGACAGTTTAAATTGTACGTTCAAATAAGGAAGCCAGCCGTCAGCGGGTTGTTCACGCGTAAATCTTATGTATTGCGACTGTTGGTTTAACAAGCGAAAACATTCGTCCATTTCGGACTGTGTAGATGTTATTACACAACAGTCATCTATGTACCGGCAATACATAAGAGGAAGTCTTGACAACACCGGATTCTCGATTTTACTCATAAAACATATTGCGAGGACTGGCGCAAGTCTCTGTCCCATCGCTAGACCTCTCAGCTGGGTAAAGTATGATCCTGACCATCTAAAGATGTTACAGCTCAAACACTCCTTGATCAGTATCATAATATACTTCTTGCTCAGCCCGAAAGTCTGGATGTTCTCGCCAAAACTATCCAACATTTCCGATAACGCTTGTAATGCGTCGTCATTTTGAACATTGGTATACAGCGATACCACATCAAATGACTCAGTCACGCATCCGCTGTTGAACTTAGCGTTATGTAGACGTTCGAGAAATTGGTTAGTATTTGACAAGTGGGACGGTATCTTGGTCAGCAGCTGACATACAATCTTATTTAAAAACCAAGAAATCCTGTCGGTTGGTCCTCCAACACAGCTGATGATTGTTTATCGATGATGTTTATTATTATTTATATTTATGATGTTTATCGCCGCGTCACCGAAAAAGAGTTTGTGTCACAGTATAAACGACTCAATCACATTTGGATGAGCGTTGGGAAAACAGCTGGCTTAAACGAGAGCTTTCTGTGCAGATTGAAGTTGGACACACCAAGTTGCCCCGTATTTTACAGCCTCATTAAGACACACAAGCTTGCTGAAACCGATAATACGCGCTTGAGGCACCCGGACAGTTTAAAATAAGACCTATCATCAGCTGTGTTGGAGGACCAACCGACAGGATTTCTTGGTCTTTAAATAAGATTGTATGTCAGCTGCTGACCAAGATACCGTCCCACTTGTCAAATACTAACCAATTTCTCGAACGTCTACATAACGCTAAGTTCAACAGCGGATGCGTGACTGAGTCATTTGATGTGGTATCGCTGTATACCAATGTTCAAAATGACGACGCATTACAAGCGTTATCGGAAATGTTGGATAGTTTTGGCGAGAACATCCAGACTTTCGGGCTGAGCAAGAAGTATATTATGATACTGATCAAGGAGTGTTTGAGCTGTAACATCTTTAGATGGTCAGGATCATACTTCACCCAGCTGAGAGGTCTAGCGATGGGACAGAGATCTTGCGCCAGTCCTCGCAATATGTTTTATGAGTAAAATCGAGAATCCGGTGTTGTCAAGACTTCCTCTTATGTATTGCCGGTACATAGATGACTGTTGTGTAATAACATCTACACAGTCCGAAATGGACGAATGTTTTCGCTTGTTAAACCAACAGTCGCAATACATAAGATTTACGCGTGAACAACCCGCTGACGGCTGGCTTCCTTATTTGAACGTACAATTTAAACTGTCCGGATGCCATGCAATTGTTAAATGGTATCGTAAAAACAGCTCAAAGAACATCATACTTCATGCTCGCTCTGCTCATCCATCTGCAGTAAAACATGATGTTGTCCATAATATGTTTAAAACTGCAACACAGGTCTGTAGAGGAGAGAAGGAAAAGGCAGAATCGCGAAGTCTAGCATTGGATATCGCTCGGGCAAATGGTTATCTGATGCATCATATGCACAGTAATCCGTGTAAAACCCGCAACATCGTTCAATGCAAGGACAAAATACCTCTCTGTCTGCCCTTCATTTCAGATAAAGTTAGTGTTGCTATACGACACAGCATCAGGCGAGCACGATTGAGCGACGATGTCATTTTAGTGGATATACCAAGCGATAACATCAAGAAGCGGCTTGTACGAAATAGGCTGTACGATAGATTTTGTATCTCAAAAGAGTGCATAATCTGTCCTTACGGTAAGGTCGGCGACTGTGGAAAAGTAGGAGTGATATATCAGCTTGAGTGTTTTGAATGCGGCGCCACCTACATTGGAGAAACAGGGAGGGCACTTGGTGTGAGAATAAAAGAACATTTGGCCAACAAAAGGCGTATCAGTCTCAATTCACCGTTAGGGAAACATAGACATGAGGTGCATGGTGATAAAGACTACGAAGTTAAATGTTTGATTTTGGCTTGCGAGACCGACACTTCTGCGCGGAAAGCTCTCGAAGCATTCTGGATCTCGCAGAGAAACCCTAGTATGAACAACCGAAAGGAGTGTTTAACGATTACGAATGACTTGATGCCGTTCATAGCGTTGTGTGAGCTATAATGTAGTGCTACTATGCATAATATCAAGCTGCCTAGTGTAGTTCATTGGCACTACTGACACGTCAAAACGGGTTGCACAATACCACCAGTGCACCATTGGTGAAGCGGCGCTGAGGTTGGTTCGTCTTCCTCTTTATGCGAATTTTCTTGTGAAATCGGAGAGGGGAACGCAACTAGCCGGAGGGTGATAAGGCATTTGGTGGAATAAGCATAAGATCTAAATCTCGCACCACTCTAGGCCTCTGAAGACGACGATAAGTCGAAACGTAAGGCCGCACTAATAAAAGGCTTCACCAAACCTCGTATTGGCATAACAAGATTAACATCTTTTAAAGATGTTTATAGCAAGTCAAAAGAAGAACCTTAAAAAACTCTATAAACGATGTTTATAGCAAGTAAAAAAAGAACCATGAAAGACCATGGACGATGTTTATATGATATTACAAGAAAGAGGGCATCACACTTTTTCCGTAACTGACGTCTGACGTAGAGAGATGTTTCCGATTCCTTCTTCATCTTTCTTTGCAGTATCGAGGTATGCGTCCTCGTTCCGATTTGCGGGTGATTATTCTCACAATACCCCAATTTCATGCGCACAAGGCGCGGGGGATTTTTTTTTTCAAAAAAAGACCAGCCCAAACACGCCAAGGGACTTCGCAACCAACGGACCCTATACCGTGCTGTACATGCTTGGAAGAATCGTGCGCATAAAGATCGCTTTTCAAAATACACAGATAAGCGGCTGAGCGGCTCCAATGTACAATAAATACAGTATGTTCCATAAGACACCTGTTCTATGAAACACCCCTCCAAATTCGGGATTTTTCGATGCACAGAAGAGCTTGAGTACTTCAGTCAGTGTCTTGTGATTCACATTTGGTATCAAATAAAATGACATTCATTCAATATTCCTGAAGAGAGTTTAGTTTTCCACCGTTTCATAACTAGATACTAGACATGTCTCTACATTCAGAAATCAAGTGAATAGAAATATTGAATGAGATGTCAATTTGAGCAAGGTACTTTTTTCAAGCAAAAGAAAACGCAAAACATGGTTTTTATGAATTTACGGAACTTCGGGCCCTTTTACCACTTCATCAAATCTATCGGACATGTTCTTAATAAACTCGTCCATTTCTAGTTCAGTGTTGTCACATACGTCTGTAACGAACTGTTTCGAATTTTCAAGTCTCGTAGGGGGTGTGTCTGCATAGAAAATCTGTGTCAATATTCTTTAAAGATTTCCTGAAGGTTTTTGGACAGGATAGTATGGTAATCTTTACAGAAGCTGCTCGCGATGCTGATGGAGAACGGGGGTGAATGACCGTGCATATTCAAATACGTCGTGCTGCTCAAACGTAATGTTGTTACCGGCATTCGTGGAAGGAGAACAGCAGTTGGTTCTTCAGTAGTTTTTGGCAATCTGCGCTCAACTTTACTCATCGAGAATTAGATAACTTTTTAGCTACGCAATATGCTTCTAGACTATAGAGTAACCTCCGCTGAGGTTTCTCTTGCTACAATGATGTGGACTTTGCTCAAATCCGGACAACCAATCTTCTAACCGTCACGGTCCAAACTAAATTTTTCAAATAGATTACCCCAGCAAACCATTGGCTCATTCTCTCGTCATCTTCTCAACAAAGTACCCCTCTGATGGTGCCGTGTTTCAGCAGCACAACGCATTTGAACATGGACGCCGGTCAATCACCGCCGTTCTCCGACAGCACTTAAGCAGCTTCTGTAAAGGTCACCACACTGTCCTGTCCTAAATCCTTCCTCTAGAGGATGACGGCACAGCGTTTTCGTGTTAGCACAAGCTACGCGACCTTGAAAGTTAAAGCAGTTCGTTACAGACCTATGTGACAACATTGAACCGGGGAAACGCATGAAGTTGTTAGAAGCATGTTCAACAGAGTTGGTAAAGTGGTAAAAGGCTCGATGGCCCGATAAATTGAAGGAAGTTTGCGTTTTCTTTCGCTTGGATAAAGTACCTTGCTCAAGTGTCGTATAGTTATGAAACAGTAGAGCAATACATTTTTTTCTAAACGTAGAATATCAAGTGAATAGAAATGAATGAGGTGTTATTTCAATTATTTATTTATTTATTTATTAATGCACGTAGTGCGCCAACAATCCAAACTGGAGATAAATCAATGAGTAAACACAAACATTAAAAAGAAAGCATTACTAAATGATGAAAGATCCGATCAACAGTCAACCAATCTTAGCCAGTTGGACACTACCTTACTTCCATAACATAATGAGATCTAGCAAAAAATCAACCACCACATAATGGCTTACTATGTTTGTGAGTCAGCCATTCTGCGTCATCTACTATGATTGAAGTTTACCAACGATGTATAGATATAATGAGCAATGACTGAGGTGGGACCAAGACCATAAGCACCCCAAAGGCAACTTCGCATCTATCTCTGTATCACTGCATCTTTTCTTTAAGTGCCGTACCTCAACATAAAGGGTGGGGCCTAGGCGAATGGGCTAACCATGCGTGCCTGGTTACATCATCAAACACCCTTGTCCACAAAGTTGGTTATGTAGGAGGATTCCAAGTAAACTATTGTAAGAATCAGCAGTAGTCAACTTTCTGCTATAATTGTAATAATCAAATGAAGTTAGTAGATCCCTCTGGACTTGAAGGCGTATTGTACTAGGGAGACTATCGTATACTTCCAATATTATATGGTCAATATATTGGGAAACATGAAAAATGAAGACAACTATGTCTCTTTATAGTGCAAGATTACTTGAGATTATTACTTTTCCCTGCACCGACGGCCTCTCGAGGCCGTATGTGCTCGAAAAGAGCAGCTTAGGTATTTTTTCATCCTACAGTCCTGAAAATAACGTGTTGATAGACATAGCAACTGCAACTTATTTTCATGCGTGCTGTCCCCTTCGGGATTGGCGCCAACCTGATATTGTGCAAATCTATTAAACAGATACGTGCAAGGATTAGCGACAGCGAGAACGCGAGTTGTATAGAAAAAAAACGTCGGAAAATAAACCAATTTACTCTTCAAGAAAGAGACTGCATAAACTCCACAGTATGTTGAAATCTAGATTGACTTCGATATTATGAGGTCAAGTTATCGAAATTTGCCATTTTGGCGGTTGGTGCGATTTGTGCAGCTACCACGCTTCCACACAATGGAGCGGCCGTCAACAGGTAGGGTCTTTGCGGCGGTCGCTGGTTGGCATCTAGGACGCCTTCATACAGCGTCGGCAGCCGGCTGCATTCGCCTACTTTTTTCATTTTCCACGCTCATTTCCTATTGCCGCTAATGCGCAGTTCGGCTCTCACACAATACATTTGTGCTCATTGTCGCTATTCTTGTTGCCAAATTACTCCTCCAAATTTGAGCTCGCTTGAGTTCTTTCTTGCTTGCTTTGCTTTCTTCACTTTTGACGTGGGTTTTTGCTGCATATTCTTCTATATGAATATCATCTATTCTCAGACCGACTCGTAATCGTTTTGCATATATTGTCCAATCACAATTAAACTTGTTCTTTTCTGGTTCCAAGGAGCGGGTAATGCTTGATGGGGTGGAATACAGTGTAAACTTGTTAACCACACGATCACGCTTGTTGGACAACATGTGCAAAGTAGTTCTGAATTTCTTACTTTCAAAATGACTTTAGCATATGCTGAATTGTATCAGCATAGATTTCTCAACTTGATTTTCCAACTTTCCCAACTGTTTCAAACTTCGGAGAATTATTAAGCTGCAATAGGGAAATTGTGCATCCAAAGGATAACCAGTCTACGGCAACAAGGTAATAACAACAATGGGCACAAGTATGATATATGAGATCGAACTGCATGCTGACGGCCAAGAAGAAAAAAGCGTTGACGATGAGAAGCGTAGGCGGGTACACTCAAGGTAGTAAAATTCTGATGATTTTGCGTTTCCATGATAACAAAAGCGGCCGCCGGCAGCTACAGGCTTCTACGGGCTCCTAGCGGCGGCTGCGGGCTAAGGCCAATATGCTGGCCCATGCGAGTGTTTGAGAGCTCGCTAGATGCAAGATTCGTATTCAAATACGGAAGCGGGTTTGGTTTGTAGACGAATATAGCGGCAGTGCATCATCTGCACTGCCACTGGAAACACTGACCAAAAAGCTTCCACGTGCAGCCGCTACGTGTCCGACTTGCGTGGATGTTGCCTTTGTGATTGGAGGTTATTGACGATGGATTATCCAACCATCACTGCTGCGCACCCGTATCCATTATCCTTCTTCTCGACAAAACCGTCACAGTGCTGAACGCAGTGCAGATTGAGCAGTATCAGATGGAAAGGTCAAGGTCTTACATTGTGAATGTAACAAATAACAAATGAGCTGCACTTTTGTTCATTTTGGTTTTTTGGTCACGAGCGTGCGCTAGTTGAGTGTTTTTGGAACTAGGACGTTGTTTCCGGAAAGTTGGGCTAACAGTTCTGCGACAGGATGGAAGAAAGTTGTGAGCTCCAAAGCAAAGCCCATTATTGGCTAAAGTGAAAACATTCTATATTGTTGGTTTATACAAATGCTACGAATTTATAGAACAACCTTACTTTACTTTGAGTTCACTGACAGTCGAAGAAATTAAAAGCGATCAAGATACAGTCGAATCATTCCACATGATCAAGTGTGTCATAGCATACACGGTCCACCTTTGGCGCCCTCATCCTGGATTTGCAATCGCAAAAACGCAAGAGACTTAGCGATTGTTAGCGATTACACCAATTTGAGGTGATCAGTACCTGAAAAAGAAAGATATAGCAAGAACACATTGAAAACACTCAGCTTTCCCTTCAAGAATCCAGGATCGGAATGCTAAAGATGGACTGTGTGTGCAATGACACACATGATCATATGAAATGATTCGACTGTATTTCCTTGCAACCCTTTGATTCAACGGTATTGGCGGCTGGAAGGCGGGCCTTCGAGGCCTAATCAAGGCTAAGGTATGGGTATGTACAAGAATAACAACAGTTGGCAATAGTGATACCCTAAGTGCCCGGGTGTCAATAAACGATACATAGGTAGCACCGCCCCCAGCAGCGGACAAGCTCACGCAAGCATAACACTAAATGCCCAAAGCGATGTTCTTCTTTGTTTATGCTTTATGTTAAAGGCACCGTCCACCCAAATTCTCGACTTCCACGTTTTTGTCGATTCCAGGTATTCTGAAGGCCCTGATTTCGAATATGGAGTCGAAAATATGCGAAACACTCAAAAATCCCTGTTTCGAGAACCCTCTGCAGCAAGCGCAGGCGAATTTAAACATGCAAGTGGGCGGGCCACTTCCGGAGCGGATTTCTCGCTCCAGAAGCACTTTTTTGGGCGCAGCTTGGAGGTTTGCCTAATACAGTGCTGGCCAAAACTATAGATCCACTATAAAAAACTGCCGTAGTTCATCTGCTTTTCAACGAATTGATCTGAAATTTGGTACAGCTGTGTGTTCAACAGGCTTCCATCAGTGGCCGGAGCGGATCCCGCTTTCGTCAGATTATTCAGGAGAAAAATCAAAAATTTCGAAAAAAGCAGGCTCGAAGGTTGGCCAAAACTATAGATCCACCTAAAATTTTTGTCCGCTAAAGTAATTCTCGACTTCCAAAGTCTTTTGTGCATATACGTGGTCGAAAGTAAAAGCAGTGGCTTTAGTCCAGCTGCGACATACTTTAATAAGAAACGCTTATCTGCTCTTTTTACTTAAAAAAATACTTTCACGCGTATTTTGTTCCCAAGAATGTGTTTTTATGGCTAATTTCGCAGTTTCTTGACTGGTTTGGAAGCGATAGGTCTCCATCTATCTTATAGATGCTCAGCAGTGTGAGCAGTAAAAAAAAATTCGAGTTTTCGTATTCAGAGCGCACCCGACATAGACTTAGCCGCGGGCCTTCGCTCGAATTTTTCCCTTCAAACTCTTTCTGGATTGTTGTCATGAGCGTGAACTGGAGTAATGACATTGTTGGTATGTATTAGAGTGCGTATGCAGTGGTTGCAGGTCTATGCAGATCCCATTATGCATGCTAACTGAGGACTTCATCCTGCAAAAAAGTGATTTGCAACAAGCCACAAAGTTATTTCTGGTTCTGATCATAATGCTTATGTGAGTCACAAGACAACATACAGTAGAGGGTGTATTCACTAATTAGCAGCTAAACAATGGCAAAACTCAAGGAAGGTACCATTTAGTAAGTACTTTGAAATTGCCGAACACACCGCAAGACTTATGCTTTGAAAAGGTGTTGAAATGCGACTTCGCGAACAATCGTGACTATGACTTGCAAACTTCTTTTGTGTAAATAATGCTAAATAATGTTTCTACATCATTTTGAGCTTGCAAAAATAGCGTACACCAATTTTGAAGGCAAAAATTCGAGCGCAGGCCCGCGGCTAAGTCTATGTCGGGTGCGCTTTGAATACGAAAACTCGAATTTTTTTTTACTGCTCACACTGCTGAGCATCTATAAGATGGATGGAGACCTATCGGTTCCAAACCAGTCAAGAAACTGCGAAATTAGCCATAAGAACACATTCTCGGGAACAAAAACGCGTGAAAGTATTTTTTAAGTAAAAAGAGCAGATAAGCGTTTCTTATTAAAGTATGTCGCAGCTGGACTAAAGCCACTGCTTTGACTTTCGACTATGTATATGCACAAAAGACTTTGGAAGTCGAGAATTACTTTAGCGGACAAAAATTTTAGGTGGATCTATAGTTTTGGCCAACCTTCGAGCCTGCTTTTTTCGAAATTTTTGATTTTTCTCCTGAATAATCTAACGAAAGCGGGATCCGCTCCGGTCACTGATGAAAGCCTGTTGAACACACAGCTGTACCAAATTTCAGATCAATTCGTTAAAAAGCAGATGAACTACGGCAGTTTTTTATAGTGGATCTATAGTTTTGGCCAGCACTGTATGAGAGCCCGCACTTGTATGCCATCATTATCTCGCCAACCTCCATTTTAGGTGGACGGTGCCTTTAAGGCTTGAGCTATTTCCCGAAGATGGAAGTAATCAGCAATCACATCGCCATAAACAAGCAATAGAAATGTTTTGAGCTTAATCCAGCATGTGAAATATGTAAGTTTCTACGATTGGTAGGAAACCAACTTCAATGAAAAAGAGTTGATGTTCAAATCATTTTCCTCAGTTTCATGAATGGGTGAAGGCTGTCCTGCGCGGGCGAGCAGGTGGCAGACGAAGTTAGCGACTGGCAGAGCTATCGCTATTCTTGGGCGCCACCTTTAAGGAATAATTAGAGAACGCTCTAGCGAGAAAGACTGCGTCGCAGGTGCAAGCGATCGCCTTCCACCCCCCAATCCCCATATCAAAGAGTTTCCTATATTCTGGGGAGCGATTGGCATAATACTGGTGTAAGGTGCCGTTAAGGCCGGTGGATTGGTCTATTTTCTCTGAGTCAGTCAAGCTCTTTACCTCTGAAGATAAAACATTACCAGTATTCAGGGAGAATCAAAGCACAGACTTGGTAATCGGCTGCCTCCACAAGTCCTCGTAAATGTTTACACGTATAGCTCTCACTGCAAAGTATCCTTTGATTCAACTGGCCTTGGCGGCTGGAAGGCGCTTCGTGACCTAATTAAGACTAGATAGTGATCAGAGAGCACGCGCGAGAGAGAGACGCAGAATGCGTAGCGGGCGCGAGTGGCCCTAATTAGGTCATAAAGCTCCGCCTATCAGCCGCCAAGCTTGCTGGATCAAAGGTTAGAATACGTTGGTGTTCATAGGAGGCACTCACGATGCTCATTTCTTTCTACTTTATCAGTTTTGGTGCTGACTTAGTGTCACAGTCTTTCTGCTACTCCCCTCAAGTCCAAGATATAGACGGTAAGAAAGCTGGAAGCCCAGTGAATAGAAAATAGCGAAATTATCTTGCCTGAAAGATTCTTTGAAACCACGGTGTGATCAATAGCACAAAAAGTGCCCGCGGCCTAGTTCCAATTCTCCAAATGAAGCATTTCTTGCTAGGCTCCGGTGAAGTCTCTGAAACTCAGAATTTTCCCGATATTTATGAAAAATTTTTGTTTGATATTTTGCATGTGGCCAAAACAAAGTTCAGCGTCCTCTTTTGTTCGTGCGACAAATAAAAGGGGAAATGCTTTTGTGTTGTTTAGTAGCTTGCACTTCTATAAATTTAATGGGCTAGGCAATAGTTTACACAGGAGTGAGGGACAAAATTCGAAACAGAAACCAAAAATCTTGTGTTTGAGGTGAAATTATGCTTGGTTTGTACATTTTTCTTTTTCTCTAAATCGGTGCCAAAACTGTCATAGTGCGTTCCTCAAACGTTTATATGATCTGACAATTCAATAGTGTTGTGCCGCCTACGGGCAGACCTTTGGCCCGCAATCTTTTTTTGTAAATTCGTAGGTTTTATTCCAATATATCTCTAATTTAATTGGCAGGGCTTCTCCTTGCATGCTAAAGCACCCAAGTCAATATTTAATAAACAAAAAACTGCTGAAAACGCCCTGGCCAGTTAATTCCGCACTATCGATCTTGGCCAACGCTACGTTTTCGAGCACAACGATCGAGCAACTGCCTGGGCGGCAAGCCATTCTTTTACGCAAACTTCATTTTCTCCATATATTTACTTTTCCAGCAGGTTCGGGCTGCCCAAGTTACCAAGTGACTCTGAAAATGTCTTTTTTCTGCACTTGCAATTAAATGACCAAAGATTAGGCCGTTTTCCATCAACAATAACTGGTAATTTTTGATGGAACATATTCTGTCACCCTCTGTCAAAATCGTTCGCTCCTTATTCATTAAGAAATTTCCCAAATTTCTAATTATGATATAGCCCTCCTTCAACTGTCATATTAGGTTGCTATATAAGTTTTCTTACACTTTCTCCGCCCTCCTCTGGAAAACTCTGGAAAATTCCGCTAAGTCTCATATTCGGCATGTACAGGGAGGAGATGGAGGGTTTTTCATCAAAATTATCGCCTCTCCGAAAATGTGTTCAGTAAATGTACATATAATTTTTTAACGGCACTCCAGATTCCATTTTCCTTCGTTTTTCAGAAAATCTCTTTTGTTTTTATGTTTTTAATTTTTTATAGAATTCCAGGAGCATCAATAGTGATATACAAGGCATTTTGGAAGTTCTAAATCTTTAATAACACAAGTTCGAAATTTGCCAAAATTGAAAATTTTTTCGAAAAATTTAAAATTAGATTATTCGTGTTTGACGAGTACATACAAAAAATCCAAAGCATTCCGCATGGTAATCAAAAAAATTGTTGGGGAAATTATGGAGATTTTTCGTTCAGTGTATCAAAATCCGTGTAAAAACTTGTAAATCTATCGATATTTTTCCAAACATATGATGCATTCTCTTTTTATTGCTTTTCAATTGTTGCTGGCTGTGAAAAGAACAGAAAGTGCACGAAATGTTACACAGAGTGACAAGGACCGGTTTTTACTGCTCAATCTTTGTAAATAGAAAATTTTCCTGCTGTTTCTGGCCTTGAGTGGTTGCAGGGCGACCTTGAGAAATTGACGATTTTGAGTTTTTTAGGAGAACTTTATTTCTATGTTATTATCCAAGATGTCAAGCAAGTCATGTACCTCTAATCTAGTGAGTGAACGAATAAAAATAAATAAATGGAATAATCGTGTAAAAATCAAAAATTAGATAAATACTACTTAACTCAATGAAAATTGATATTTAGGAAAAATTCATTTTTGAAACTCAGTCTGCAATCTCCACAATGTCTAGCATGCCATGCTATTGTATCTCATCACTATAGCACACTGCTTAAGATAAGCGCGCAGTAAACAAAGTAAGACGAGTAAACAATAAACTGTCAACAAAGCTAATTGGGTGCTTTTGTATCTCAGAATTTTTCTATAGTTAAGAGATTTTGAATATTTAATTCCGAAAGATTTCCAATTCTGCAAATAAGCGCAGCTAATAAACAAATAGCTCAGCAAGTAAATAAATAAGTAAATAAACAGAACAAGTAATAATCAAAAGCGCACAAATACCTGTCATAAGAGAATTATAGGTTAAATATGGTGTCTGTTTTCAAGCTAAGTTAAATTGATTTTTTTAAAGTTTAACTTTTTGGGTTGAACTAAAGTTCACTTTCTGCGCGTTTGTTATTTTCAACACTTCTGTAGTTAGAGGAAACTAATGGATTTTAGCCAGATTGTGATTTCAAATAGTCTTCAGTAAACAGAGATGGTAAATAAATAAGATAATGAGACCTTTTCAGACTGTAATATTAGGTTGGCTCGAGAGTTCGGACATTCTCAGATCAAATTTGCTGTTTTTCAAAAACTAATTTGCTATACATCCTCAAAAATCTGCAGCTGTACTCGCTCTCGCCTTAGCTGATATTTGAGCAAGTGGGAGGAGCCTAAGATCAAAAGGGGCGAGTTTGCCCCTTTTCAATTACTCCGTTTTTCTTATTTTTGAGCTCACATTCCGTACAAACTGTGCATGTAAGAAAATTTTGACCTATGTAAATTGTTTGTACTATAAATTGGAGCTTATAAGGGTTTTAAAACGTTTTCAAAACTTGAAGATCGGGATTAGGTCAAAACATTCTGCTTTGGAATTTTTACCTGAATTTTCAAAGAAAACATAGATAATGCTTGTGCTTACCATAATTTAGTAGAAATTGCTTTTCTCAACCCAGCAATTGTGCAATGTGCGCTAATCAGTGCTTACATTAGAAAAAAATTTATTTAAATGCAATATCCGAGAACTTTCGAGACAAGCTAGTGGAGCAAAAAGCTCTATCAAAAAGAAAAGTTAGGTAATTACACCCTCAAAGCAGCAGCTCATGCACTTTCGAAAAAGATTTTTGAACCCCGCAAGCACCAGAAATAGCCCAAACTGTACTTTTATAGAAACAACGCCTGTTTTACCATTGCACAGACGACCTTTGGTGTTTGAACGTCAGTCGTTCGGACAACTCAACCGGGCTCAGCGATTGCTGTGACGAGCGGCAAACACGCCACACGGCAGTTCCCATGCCGTCCGTTTTTTCATCCTCATACTCAGATTTATTGCTGCTATGTCAAATACTGAACGTGCGAAGCAGTACTCTGCTCTTTTTCTTTTGTTTTTTCTCGAAAAATCTCTTCTTATCTTAAAAATGTCGACATTTTCGTCGTAAATGGTCGATTCAAGTTGAGCTTCAGCCTTCTTCTTCACTCCTTCTCAACCAAAATATTTTTTCAACTCAGGGTGCTACTTTTTTGCTTTTTGTCTTCCCTTTTAGGTTTCGATCTTCTTGCCGTGACTGAGCCTTCCTGACCTACCTAAATTTTCTTATACTCTCTAGATCAAAAAATCGTCAACTAATATAATTTTTTTGACATTTACGGATTCGTGCCATCACGTAGTGGTCGTGCTTTTCTATATTTCTCAGAATTATTCAATAACTCTCTACAAATATTCACAATCGCTGTAAATCATAAATTTGGCGGCAAGTTTCTTATCGACTAATTGCCAACTAGTTGCTAGCCAACACAAACAATGGCATCGCCGATAAACAAACAAACCTGATCTGAATCAATCTTACTGTTATGTAAGATCTTAAGTGTTCCCAGGCTCCTCTTAACTTCTCTGCATTATGTTTTGCGCTTTCTTATTTCGCTTGACAGCGATAAAATAAGCTTAAAAGTACACAAAGATTAGTTTGCAGAGTAAGAAGAAATCATGCAATCAGCAAATTTTTAGCATTTCCGAATTATGAATGTATCGGAACATTTCTTGATTTACATTAGATTTGTACCCGAGAGGACAAAGGAAGATAAAAGGATTAGTACTGAAACACATTATTCTTCTATTCTGTCAAAAAATCAAAAAATTTCATCTAATTCATTTACCAAAACGTAAAGAACATGAAGTAATTTTTTCTCCAATCCAACCAATTTGCTTCGATTTTTTTTGCAATTTGATTTTTTGCACTCCTTTCGTACATCTTATAAATTTTTCACGTTATCTGAATAGTTTCAATGTCCTATAAATTTTTTTTCTAATCATTTATGCCCGTCTTATCTTTGATATTTGAACGTCCATTATTTTTTTCCTATTTTATGGACCATTTGTTATTTTGTTTGATTTTCTACTCCGTCTTGATGAACCAAGTTTCTATAGTAATCCCTATTTCATTGGCTCTATAAATCATCACTGTCGTCCTTTTCGTATAATGAGAACTTCTAATACAACTTCTACAGAGCTGGCCATAGCTATAAAGCCACCCTAAAAATCACTGTAATCTGCGCTCTTTTGTTCGAAATTGTCTGAAAAACCTCTATTCTGTGTGCAAACTAACGTCATATCATTGACCAGGACGGCTCTCGATTTCATTGATTTTGGCCGAGGAAAATTGAAAAATTTGAAAAAATGGGTTCCCAAGGCTGGTCACAGCTATAAAGCCACCTCTCATTTCCAACCAGTACTACGTTTTTTTGAGAATGAAATTTTTTGTACATATACAATATCAAAATATAAAACATGTACCACATTTTGAAGCACTTGCCTTTTTTAAAAGAAGATTCATCCGCATTTTTTGCTCTATAATGCATAAAAAGTCACATTGCTCTAAAAAACTGTTTTTTCACTGGATTTTGAAGCACTTGTTCGACTCGGATAAAAGTTCTGGGCTTCTCCGAGCCTTTGCAATGACTACGGTGAAAAGCGCTTGAGCCAACATGGCGTAGTCGCTGATATTGATAAACGAGCCCCAACCTCACCTCCAGGTCGACGAGTTTTCGAACCGGAGAAATTGAGTTCTAATGCCCGAAAAGCTCTGTCACGTGCTCAGCACGTCGCCTTTACAACGATGGACTCGTGCGCATAGCTTGAACGTCATCGCAACTCTCAGGATTTTGGTTCCGCCTTAAACGCTTTTTTTTTGCCAAAAATGAGTGGTGCACTCTGCCAGATCGTGGCACACTCCGACCTCTCGATCGAGCGGAAAACCGCTCAAAACTTCAAAATTTCAGTATTCCTGACAGTTTTGTAAGATTTCACTTGAAGAGGAGTTCAAAGCAGTAAAATTTGAAGTCATGTGAGACACACTGCGCACAACCGAACTGCAGACAAAGCGTTCAGAGTTCAATGCTGCAAATACTTCTTTGTAAAAACCCTGACAGCTTCTGCATGAGTACCTCACCATGCAAACAAGGTGTTAACTTTCAAGCGAAAATTTTCGCGCGTCAGAAATCGAGATTCGCGTTTCAGAAGTGCGCTTACACCTAGGTAAGATTGAGCTTCGTTCATCAATACCAGCGACTACGCCATGTTGACTCCTGCGCTTTTCACCATACTCATTGCAAAGGCTCAGCGAAGCCTAGGACCTTCATTTGAGTCAAATAAATGCTTGAGAATTCTGTGAAAAGGCAGTTTTTCCAAACATTATAACTTTGTACACATTTTGAAGCAAAAAATGCAGGATAAATCTTCTTTTTGAAAAGGCGACTGGTTGCAAGTGTAACAAATGTCTCATATTTTGATGTTGTATATGTACAAAAAACTTCAGGTTCAAAAAACATAGTACTGATTAAAAATGAGAGGTGGCTTTATAGCTATGGCCAGCCTTGGGAGCTCGTTTTTTCAAAATTTTCAATTTTTCTCGGCCAAAATCAATGAAATCGGGAGCCCTTCTGGTTAGCGATAAGACGTTAGTTCGCACACAGAATAGTGGTTTTTTAGACAATTTTGAGCGAGAGAGAGCAAACTACAGTGATTTTTGGGGTGGCTTTTTAGCTATGGCCAGCACTGTATAAGTTCGTGATTTGGGATGTGTGCTTACCCTGACTATTTGGAAAAAAACCAATGTTGTCCCAAAAATATACGCTGCTTTTCTTGAAACGTGATTTGGGCTGATAATATACAAATATAGAAGTTAGCTTCGTCTAGAGATTTGCGACACTACTCAAATTATCAAAAAATTTGTACAGAAGCTCGATCGTTCCTGGTAAGCGTAACTATGTGGGCTCTTAGGCCATTTTGATTCCTCTCTCGTCAGTCTCACCACATTTTTTCGCTTGCTGAGAGACCACCAACTTTAGGTTTTGAAGCAAAATAGAGTTTTTTTTTCAACATGTAAACAAACAGTGATCCATTTACTTTGAGTTCTGCAAATTAGAGTAACACTCATTTCTCTGCTTGATCGCCTTCAAAGTGGTAGTTCGTGCTCCCACTACCAGAGAAAAGCATGTCTGTTGATGAACCTCAAGTTCGTCTTTTTACCAGGGCAAGTAAATGATCTATGGATTCACTTCCAGTGTGAAATTGCACACATTTAGCAAAGGCTTCCTGGTGCTCAAGAAGATGCTATCGCAGAGAGAATTTTGGAATATCTCCAAGAAGGAGATGAGAAGGATGAAGAGGTTCAGTATTTGTAGCTCAATCTGAAAAAGTTCAAAGGGAACCCTTGAGAAAAGTCCCTTGGCACAAATCAAATGCTGTGTGAAGTTGACAGAACGAATGACAATGACTTGTAAGAAGAGATGTGGGAGGAGGGGGAGGGGGAGTGGAGGTAAAAGTATATCGCCCATCTTCTTAGATCAACTAGTTTAGAGATGCATCTTCATAAAAAAATTGATTTTGTTCTGAATGAACGACTACGCAATTATAAATCTTTATCGAAAACCATATCCAGATTTTAACATTAGCATTATTCTATATTTCTATTTTGTGCTTCCAGTGAGTATACAGTGCTGGCCAAAACTATAGATCCACTATAAAAAACTGCCGTAGTTCATCTGCTTTTCAACGAATTGATCTGAAATTTGGTACAGCTGTGTGTTCAACAGGCTTCCATCAGTGGCCGGAGCGGATCCCGCTTTCGTTAGATTATTCAGGAGAAAAATCAAAAATTTCGAAAAAAGCAGGCTCGAAGGTTGGCCAAAACTATAGATCCACCTAAAATTTTTGTCCGCTAAAGTAATTCTCGACTTCCAAAGTCTTTTGTGCATATACGTGGTCGAAAGTAAAAGCAGTGGCTTTAGTCCAGCTGCGACATACTTTAATAAGAAACGCTTATCTGCTCTTTTTACTTAAAAAAATACTTTCACGCGTATTTTGTTCCCAAGAATGTGTTTTTATGGCTAATTTCGCAGTTTCTTGACTGGTTTGGAAGCGATAGGTCTCCATCTATCTTATAGATGCTCAGCAGTGTGAGCAGTAAAAAAAAATTCGAGTTTTCGTATTCAGAGCGCACCCGACATAGACTTAGCCGCGGGCCTTCGCTCGAATTTTTCCCTTCAAACTCTTTCTGGATTGTTGTCATGAGCGTGAACTGGAGTAATGACATTGTTGGTATGTATTAGAGTGCGTATGCAGTGGTTGCAGGTCTATGCAGATCCCATTATGCATGCTAACTGAGGACTTCATCCTGCAAAAAAGTGATTTGCAACAAGCCACAAAGTTATTTCTGGTTCTGATCATAATGCTTATGTGAGTCACAAGACAACATACAGTAGAGGGTGTATTCACTAATTAGCAGCTAAACAATGGCAAAACTCAAGGAAGGTACCATTTAGTAAGTACTTTGAAATTGCCGAACACACCGCAAGACTTATGCTTTGAAAAGGTGTTGAAATGCGACTTCGCGAACAATCGTGACTATGACTTGCAAACTTCTTTTGTGTAAATAATGCTAAATAATGTTTCTACATCATTTTGAGCTTGCAAAAATAGCGTACACCAATTTTGAAGGCAAAAATTCGAGCGCAGGCCCGCGGCTAAGTCTATGTCGGGTGCGCTTTGAATACGAAAACTCGAATTTTTTTTTACTGCTCACACTGCTGAGCATCTATAAGATGGATGGAGACCTATCGGTTCCAAACCAGTCAAGAAACTGCGAAATTAGCCATAAGAACACATTCTCGGGAACAAAAACGCGTGAAAGTATTTTTTAAGTAAAAAGAGCAGATAAGCGTTTCTTATTAAAGTATGTCGCAGCTGGACTAAAGCCACTGCTTTGACTTTCGACTATGTATATGCACAAAAGACTTTGGAAGTCGAGAATTACTTTAGCGGACAAAAATTTTAGGTGGATCTATAGTTTTGGCCAACCTTCGAGCCTGCTTTTTTCGAAATTTTTGATTTTTCTCCTGAATAATCTAACGAAAGCGGGATCCGCTCCGGTCACTGATGAAAGCCTGTTGAACACACAGCTGTACCAAATTTCAGATCAATTCGTTAAAAAGCAGATGAACTACGGCAGTTTTTTATAGTGGATCTATAGTTTTGGCCAGCACTGTATAATACGGCTTAGCAAGCCGTTTGCAATTAGTTTCAGAATTTATATTTCGGACATGCCAGCTTCCAAAGGTGCAGGTGCATATGATTCGATGCAAACGACATACAATATTGTATTATTATATTATACAATATTTTACAACAGTTTTCTTTTGAATTTGAATTATTTCGGCTGCATTTTTAGAAAATATCCTGCAAAATCCTTGTTTCCCATTATGTGATAATGTCAGCTATCGGGCGCATGTGTCTAGAAATGTCTAATCCCCTTCAGGACCTCGTTTCCACGGATTAAAATGACCCTCAAACTCCTCTCTTGCGCCATCAATTCACAGCAGGGACCCAGAAACGGCAGAAGAGAACCCTCTGATATTTCCAATAATCTCCCTTCCATTTTATTCCTGTCTAATGCAAGGACTAATGTGCTAATCAAACTTGAAAGGTTGCTTGTATCTCACACCAACAGAATATTTGCGAATTGCAACCTTTTTTCTATCAAAGTGAAGCAATTGTGCATTGTAGTGATAGAAGTAATATTACAGTAAAAGAATAATTGTAACTGTTCGCATTTACGTGCCTTTATTAATCTGTCTCCGGTCAACGGCAATCTATTATCGTCAACTTGATGATTGTTTGAATTTTATTGAATTTTTTCATTTCCGTTTATAGATTGTCCCAAATTTCACGTTGTCCGTTTTAGCATCAGCTCAATCTAATCACAGATTACCTTATTCTTGAATGTACTCATTTAAACATCATTCATTCGCTTTTCTCAACAAAACCTCTTTCTTTTTTGCTTTTGGTTCTCTACTGCAGAAAACTGAGCTCTGCCAGAATTTCTTTGCTTGATAAGTATCATCAATAGCTAGAAAATTTTCCCTTCTTCCATTTTATCACCAAAATTTTTGATTAATTGAGTGGAGGGTCTAATGAACTACACGGTGGTCCACATGAAACGTGACACAACAAAAAATATTATAAGTTTGCAAGGACTGAATAAAATAATAAGCTTCTACCCTCACTTGACAGAGAAGAGAGTTCTGTATTAGAACCTCCAACTAGTTTTTGAAATATTTGTTCCTGATTCAAAAAAAGCGTTTTTTCCCTTCCAAACCTCTTCAACAAATTCTTCGATTTGCGCGCGATGGTTTCTGCTCCCAAACTCTTATGAGGTTTCTTTTTGGCAAATCAAGCGACATGTTGAAGGGCAGACTTTTTCCTTTCACGCAGGTAGAAAAGACTGTTTGTAGGTTTGAGGATGGACGAGCTAAAGGCCAGATATCATTTGTTTTCCCAGTGTCCAAATGATGGATTTTACACTACTGCAATTTCTTGTTTTCTATGTGGATTGGTGTTTAATCATGCTAAAAATTCCCAAAAGCGTCTATAGTATTTCGTTTGATCCGACAAGGTACCACAGCCCTTCAAAGTTTGTTTTCGGCGCTTTCTCCAGGATCCCTAAAAACTGCGATTTTGTTGTCATGGCAATTACCTTTGATAAACCTTCAAACTTGACCACGTTTTACTAAGAAGCGAAGTCGGGAACAAGCACAACGGGACAAAAGAATATGGAGAAGACGACTATCATCAAAACATGGAATGAAAAGGACTAAAAATTGAATTGTTTGCTGCTCGTAAAACATCATGTGGACCACATATGAAAAAAAAAACACTGTTTGGTCTTTCCACTCGAACATTGAACCCACGAATTTTCTTCCTGGCCTATCTGTGAACAAAACGCCCGCTCTCAGATCCATTTCATTGGATTTGCAATAAGGAGATCCCGGGACGAAGTTCCGCCAAAAACCATTGCGCGCATTTCAAAATTCTCTCCGAGCAGAATAAATTCTTTCACCAAAGCCGAAAGCGGATTTCTTAGAAGTAATCTATAATATTTTATGCGGAATTTCCTTGTCTGTCAGATAAAAACAAAAGCTTCTAATTTCACTGAGTTCTGCAAAGTTACGAAAGCTTTTGTGCATCATTCGTGTGGACCAGTATTCATTACCAGTTCACCTACAAAAGATTATTTGGATTGTACACCTTGCGTTTTATGGCTATTGTATGTAGGTTGATGGTCTTCCAAATTACAAGGGGCTAGTGCAGCTTGCTCCCTTTTCTTAAAAAGGAAAAGGAGGTGAGAAAATCGCATTTGAGGACTCCATACTGGGGATTCCCAAGCTTTCGGATATGTAATATGAGGATTTTGATGAGTTCCTGGCGCTGTATACTATAATACTTGCAGAAGGCATTTCAAGAACTTGTTGAAGCATTACTTATTGCGCAAGTTTAAGTTCAAGTTCCACGGTTTCATGGCAATGATGAGCACTCTTACCATAATCTTACAGTTCTGTCAAGGTAAAATGTGCTAAAATTACTCTTAGCAAAAGAACTTGCGTTGGATAAGATCTTAGCGAAAACCAGTTGCAAATTTTTTCGGACCTCCTAAAATTTATCTTTCTGACATGCATAGGGAGTTTCAAGTGGAATGCTTAAGAATTGAATTCTCTCATTAACCGCTACTTATTCTAGTATAGAATTTAATAATTACTAATAGTGCTAGGTTAGCGACCATAGGTATGATTCTGTGGAAAGTTTTTCACATTAGCCCCATAGGTATGTCCATTCCCACGTGCGTGCCAACGATTGTATGCAAGTTTTTTTGCCCTCGTTATCGCGCTGAAGACGACGTGCCACTTATCGGTTGTGACATCGATTGCCCTGAATATTTTAGATATTCTAGAATGTACTTTGTGTTTGATTTATTGAACCTCTTGGGGGAAAAAAATTAAGAAAATGATTATAGGTTCATTGCGTTCAGGCTGTAGAAAGGAAATTTTGAGTTTTTCGCTTTTATAAGCACTAAAATGGACACGTTTTAATCCGGAAAGACTGAAGTTGATTTATCTAACGTCCAGAGCTTCATTTTATTTGCCGAAGCAAAAAATATGGAAGGAGTTATTGGAATCACTAAAAATGACTGTTGAAAAAAAGCGGAAGTTTATATCTATCAATGTTCAAAAACCATCAACATGTGCTGAATTTTATTTGCCTTTTTTTTAAGTTAATAGGCATTCCATGAAAAATCAAATTTTGTCGTTGAATTCTTTGACTTTTCCTCAATGTGCTAATCCTTTCCAAGAGATTTTTACGAATGCATGGAAACGTCATTTGTTTTTTGCCATTTATAGCTTTGGTTAATGGTATTGTTATTGTCACGTAACAACAGTTCTTTCTTCTTTATTATCTTTTTGATAACTGCTGAAAACCCTTATGATATTTTTTTAGCCAATTGATTTCTTGCATTTACTCATTCTGCTGGTTATGCGTTTCTGCCAAATTGATGTCACATACATAGCAACGACCTCTTTTACGTAGTAGTTTTGTTTCAGCTAAGGCCAAGATTGATACACAGCTTTATTAGGCCTACGTTTCGGCGTCTCCGCCTTCTTCAGAGCCTGTAAGGACGATGATATTTGTAATCTATCCCCTCAAATGCTCTATCTCCACCACATCGGTACAACCCAATAGCCGACAGAGCCAGAAACAAACGAGAGAAGCAGGAACAGTTAGCGCTTACCTTATAGCCTTGCAGTCAAGAGTAGGCGACCACCCACAGTGAAGCGCCGCTGCTGTGTTATAGATATATTCAAATCACTCCCCGCCTTGACCCGACCCCGACCCAGTAGGTCAAAACCCACAAAGGGTCTGGAACGGTGCCAATTCGTTTGTAACGGCAACGCATTCTTCCTTCCTATTAATTTTTGGATTTCGCGATGCAATCCAAAAGGCCTCAAGAGTTTTGCGGGCTATTGTTTGGGGTTCGTACGATAGGATTGTGACAGCCGTACTGAACGTAGCATTTTCATGACACAGCCTGCTGTGAGCGCCTAGAGGTGTTGATGATCTGCCCTTCGCAAGCCCGTCTAAGTGCTCCTTGATCCGGACGCACACCGGTCGCCCTGTTTCCCTGGAAGCAGCTCATACGCAACCGTGCTTACGACAATATTTGTACGACTCCCGATTGCGTGGTATGTCCGTACGGTAGACCAGGTGATTGCATGAAGGCGGGGGTGGTCTATCTCATCACATGTCAGTCGTGTGGTGAGGAATACATGGGCGAAACAGGGCGACCGGTGTGCGTCCGGATCAAGGAGCACTTAGACGGTCTTGCGAAGGGCAGATCATCAACACCTCTAGGCGCTCACAGCAGGCTGTGTCATGAAAATGCTACGTTCAGTACGGCTGTTACAATCCTATCGTACAACCCCAAACAATAGCCCGCAAAACTCTTGAGGCCTTTTGGATTGCATCGCGAAATCCAAAAATTAATAGGAAGGAAGAATGCGTTGCCGTTACAAACGAATTGGCACCGTTCCAGACCCTTTGTGGGTTTTGACCTACTGGGTCGGGGTCGGGTCAAGGCGGGGAGTGATTTGAATATATCTATAACACAGCAGCGGCGCTTCACTGTGGGTGGTCGCCTACTCTTGACTGCAAGGCTATAAGGTAAGCGCTAACTGTTCCTGCTTCTCTCGTTTGTTTCTGGCTCTGTCGGCTATTGGGTTGTACCGATGTGGTGGAGATAGAGCATTTGAGGGGATAGATTACAAATATCATCGTCCTTACAGGCTCTGAAGAAGGCGGAGACGCCGAAACGTAGGCCTAATAAAGCTGTGTATCAATCTTGGCCTTAGCTGAAACAAAACTACTACGATTTATCAAGACATGCCAAGATTCATTGACTGTCGGACTTGGAATTTGACCTCTTTTACGTTTTTGCGGAGATTTAATCGCTCGAATCTTCAGTTTTCTTCCAATCTGTCGAAGTATTTCTGCGAATAAATGCTGAAATCTGTATTTAACAATATATTAGAGCTTTTTTATCATTCGCTTCTTATTGTTAGCATATTTACAATAAGTTTCTGCACGTTATTTCAATTCCAGGGTCATTTTATAAAGCTACCAGAAACATTTCAAGATTTATATTACCCGAATTCTTTTTTTTTGTGTTACCTACTTATTTTTACTATCACTCCCACACCCAAAACACTGAAAACTTAGTATTGTTATCAATGTAAATCCTGTAAATCTCTGTGAATAAAAGTACATTTACACTTGCGCCATGCCAGGACGTTTTCCCGGAATTCTATAATATCGATAATTTTATTCATGCAAGAGATATGTATAGATTTAGGGGTATAAAACCAAAATTCTTTTATTATTTCTGTTCAATAATGTACTCATCTGTTTTCTTATGATTCTTCACTATTGGTAAAACCTGGAAAACTACTCGAACTTTGGTCATGCTCATTTCTTTTTGTTTTCATCCGGACAATTATATAAAAAAAAACAAATTATAGAAAAGAGAGGAGAATCAAGCAAAGTTTTCAAAGATTTGTGCGCTAATTTTTGGGGTGGATTAGATCGAAAAAAACGAGGATAGGAGGGGGGAGGGGAGGTACCGACAGAGCTTTGAGGCTATTATCATGCGTAGCTGGTCTAGCACGAGCATTTCTACACTTTAATTTCTAAAATTCACGTATCTTTCAGGTTTTTGCTTCCTCTTTATTTACCTCATATGACTATCATTTCGCTTTTATGAAATCCGATTTGTCAATTTTTTAAGTCTCTTCATTAATCTTACTTTCCTGAGCATAAAACTCGTCTGCACCACTCTCCTTTCTCTGTACATGCACGTTTCTATTCTACCTCACTGGGACTGAAAATTTTCCAGAACTTCTAATTTCCTTAGATTCGTACCTTTGCCTGCGAATTTTTCCTTTGTTTCTAGTTTTATTTCATTTCAGCCTCAGCCATCAGACATGTCGTTCTTCGACGGAGTTCCAGTGGCACCTCCAATCGAGGTGTTTTTCATGAACAAAATGTTCTTAGACGAGACTGACTCACACAAGGTTAATCTCACCGTCGGAGGTAAGTCCTTGGCCTTTTCGTTCCATTTTTGGTTTTTCTTCACTCTCCATACCCAATGCGATATAGATCTAATCTAACGAAAATCTAGACTGACTAGATATGAAATATTTGTGTTAGATGTATGTTAGAGATTCTATAACGCTTCAATTTTAGCCTACCGTACCGCTGAAGGCAAACCATGGGTACTACCTGTTGTGAAAGCGGCAGAAAAAGCTTTGGCTAACGATGACACATTGAACCACGAATATCTGCCTGTCTTGGGACATGGTGGATTCTCTGATGCTGCATGTTCACTTGTTTTGGGACCCGACAGTCCGGCTATCAAGGAGAAGAGGGTATTTTTTCAAAATAGTCGTATACGCCCTAACGAGAACTGGTCCCACAGGTTTTTTGGACATTTTAGACGCCCATAGGATCTAAGAAAATTGCTGAAGATATCTATATTTTACAACCTTTTGCCAGATAGTTTTCCGTAAAGTATTTTATTTATTTTCTTATTTTTGTTTGCATTCATAGAGGAGCCACATGAAGAACACAAAACAGCACAAAAATGGTTAGTCATGAGAACAGTCTCCGCCGAATGATTCTTGTGAGATCAGTCTGAAATGTGATATGAGTTGGGGACCAGTTCTCGTGTCCTAATTTCCAGATAGGTGATCGAATTTCAATTTTGTTAGAATCGCTAAGACAAGAACTGGTCCACAAGGGATTTTTGGTCGTTTTAGCTTTTGTAGTCTTTTATGTAGTTTTATGAAACATTGGAAAAGATGCGTAAACTTGATGAATTTCTTTTATATGTTTTCTGTTGGAATATGAGCTGGGGACCAGTTTTCGTGCCTTCGCTTTGCATAAAGAGTTCTCTGTTTTCGATTTTAGCAGGATCATTAAGCGGGAAATGGTACGCATCGGATTGCGATCATTTTTACTCCTGTAGAGCTTACCAAATACATATAAACAATTGCATGAACTCACTGAACCTCACCAAAACAATTTTTGTGCATATATAAGCTGGGGACCAGTTCTCGCATCAGTTCTCGATTGAGTATGCACAATTTTTTGGATTTTAGTATGCTGGCGTACAATGTCTATCCGGAACCGGATCTCTTCGCGCTGGTGGTGAATTTCTTGCTCGAGTTCTTGGGCTAAAAACTATTTACATCAGCAATCCTACTTGGTAAGGCCTGTGCACATAAATTTATAGGGATTCTGATATCTTCTGATTTCAGGGGAAATCACAAGCTAGTCTTCACTAATGCTGGATTCACAAACTTTGGTAGTTACACGTATTGGGATAAAGAAAAGAGATGTGTAAGCATCGAGCAGATGTTGAAAGACATCGAGGCAGCTCCAGAAAAGTGGGTTTTTTTCTATTTAAATGAAGTGAATGAAAAAGGAAAAGTTCGAAAATTATTAAAAGAAACGAAAAAACTATAAAAAAATTGTGCAAAGGAATGGTGACTTTTGAACGTGAAAAAATAAGCGAAATGATGATGTAAATTGAAAATATAAAAAAATAGGATGATGAAAGATCTAGTTTTGATTTTATAGATCAGTGATCTTGCTTCACGGTTGCGCTCATAATCCTACTGGAATGGATCCTACTCGAGACCAGTGGAAACAAATTTGTGAAGTCATCAAGGTGAGCATCAAATTCGTATCTTTATTTAGGAGGGGGCGGAGCGGGAGCAAAAAGGGGAGGATTTTTCACAATTTTTCGAGTGATCTTGCACTTTACAAAATAAGTTTTTTTTCTATACTTTGGAGAAGGAGAGACAGAAGTAAATTCACAATTCATCTGATTTTTTTCGAGTTTGATTGAAGTTTCGAAATTTATGTTTCAGAAGAAGAATCACTTCACATTTTTCGACATTGCTTACCAAGGTTTCGCTTCGGGAAGCCCAGACGATGATGCTTGGGCGGTTCGATATTTCGTGGAACAAGGCTTGGAAATGATGGTTGCACAATCGTTTGCAAAGAACTTTGGATTGTACAGTAAGTTACAGTATCCTTTCGTTACAGTATTCCTACAGTATCCGCAAGCTCTAAATTCAAAAGACATGCTTAGCTTCATTCTAAAATGGAAATATGAAATTTTTCATAGAATTTTTGAGGATTTTATGAAAAATCATAAAAGAATAAAAAAATGTCCCTTCCTTTACACGGAGGTTTTCTCCAGGCTTATTTATTGTTATTTGATTCTCTAATTTTCTTTTACTTCCTGTTTTATATTTATAATAATTACAACAATAATTATTCTTACTTCATTTTAAGGGTGATATTTCCATATTCTTTCTAGAAAAAAAAAGAAAAAATATTATGTATTTTTCAGATGAACGTATAGGTAACCTATGTGTAGTGTTCAAAGATCCCAAAGTGCTTGAAGGATTCAGATCTCAAATACAGCTGGTTATTCGAGCAAACTGGTAAATACTATGCTTTTGAAATTTATTGAAAAATAACTTAAAAGAGGATTTTCAGGTCAAATCCTCCAGCTCATGGAGCTCGCATAGTTCATATGGTCCTTACTAACCCAGAAATGCGCAAACAATGGGATGATGCTATCAAGGTTAGCCTTAATTTGTATAGATTTTCCATATTTATTTCTTTTTATGCAATTTTTTGTCGATAAAAATTACTTTTTTAGACTATGTCCTCCAGAATCAAGGAGATGCGAGCAGCACTTCGACAACATTTAGAAGAATTGAAAACGCCAGGCACTTGGAGCCATATTACGCAACAAATTGGAATGTTCAGCTATACTGGTCTCAATCGTAAGCAAAACTTTTGTTTATTTTTTCCAAAATGGAAAGCGCTGAGGGAAGGAGGTTGAGAGAGGAGGAGAGAGGAGTAATCAGAGATCTTGTAGCAATGCGTTTTTTGATTCTTCCAGAAGCTGTTCGCTGGCCTCAGGTCTCGCAGAGATTTCTGCAATAACTTCCAGAAAGAATAACTCAGCATGATTATCAATCACAGACGAAGATGTCAAAGTAGTTGTAAGCGGCTGCTAAGGTGAAAAACTCAACTTACAAAATGAAAAGTCTCTTTTAGTAGTTCTCTAATAGTAGTCTAGCCTTTTTGATCAAGGTCCGGAAACACTTAATTGTAACTCCCTCTTTGTTCCTTCTTGCTATTATAATCATACTTTCTTAACTTGAAACGAGAACTGGTCCCCACTCAACGGCCACATTTTTCTGTAACAATGCTATATGCATGCATACTTTCTTATTTTGATACGAGAACTGGTCCCCGCCCAATGGGCACATTACCCTATAACAACATTATATGCATGCCTGCTTTCTTATTTTGAGACGAGAACTGGTCTCCACTCAGTGGTCACATTATCTGTAACAATACAATATCCGTGCCTTATGCTTGCTTCACCTTTGTTCAGACCTTATTTTACGAGGTGGTGCCCGCTGATTTGTTATCAGCTTTAGCTTTTGTAGTCTGTAACGGTGAAATATAACTTCGTATTATTTACTTTGGTATTGTAATTAGTTCCTTATTTTGGGACGAAAACTAGTCCCCATTCGTCTAACATCTTGATGATTTTGATTAGAGTCTACGTGTTATATAGCTATGGCCTATTTTTTGCTTTACCTTTCCATCTACCCTTTGATTCAACTAAATTGACGGCCGGAAAGCGGGGTTCGTGACTGGTTAAGGCTAGAGAATGATCAGAGAGCAAGAGCGCGAAAGAGACGCCGATTGCGTCGCGAGCGCGAGCAGCCTTAAATAGGTCACAAAGCCCCGCCTTCTAGCCGTCAATCCAGTTGAATTAAAGATTAGGTAGTGCTTATTTATTTCGATACGAGAATTGGTCCCCATTAATATACTGCCATCTTTAGCTTCCAGAATCCATAACAGTGAAACCTCTTCATAAGCAATTTGTGGTATGTATTATAACAACAAAGCAGATGGTGTGATGTCTCTACTACACATTCTTTGATTTGCATTTTGTTTCCCTTTCTATTTTCAACAATTTAGCCGCCCAAGTTGATCATCTCGTCAAGAAGCACAAAGTATTCCTTCTGAAAGATGGTCGTATCAATGTCTGCGGTCTCAACCATCAAAATGTCGAATACGTCGCCAAAGCAATAGATGATGCTGTAAGGAATGTGGCAGCTTCGAGCTTGTAGAGGAATCGGTTTTAAAAAGTTTTATGTATTGGTTTTAGAGATTTTTTAAGTCTTAGCGTGATAGATACGTGTCTGTGAATTAAGAACAGCTATTCACGTAGATTTTGAGTATTTATAAATAGTTAATAAAGATGTTTTATTTTTTTTCTTGCAATTTTGTCAACAACACTCTTTTCCACTTTTGGAAACATGTGCAGATCATGTTCTGGAGTCCTATATTTGAGAATAGCAATTATAAAAGTTCAGCTTAGGGTGTCAGACGATCTGAACATTTTCAGCTGAGGGTGTCAGATGATCTGACACTTTCAGCTGACCTGATAACACTAAAAAATTGGCAAATGAGATTTATTGAAGCTGTACCGGTATTTGGCAATAATTCAACAATTATTATGCAAAGAAAATTTAATTAGGAAAACATTGGCCAATTTGGTCACTATGAATTCAAATGGCTGGAAATATTCGACACTGAAGAATTGCGTTTCGAATCGATTTCCAGCAAAAATGTTTCCATTGGTTCCTGAATGGAAATTATTACTGTTGACCAGGAGCTGGTAGGAGTGACTATTACCTTTACTCCCTTGACTTTGATCTTTCCCCGACTATGCACTCGATATCCTCCACGTCGTAGTAGTTCGCCCATTTGTGGGGTCATCTAAATTTTCCTCATTCAAAGTGCCGCGCTTTAGCGCCAACGTGTGCTCCAGTCTGAACTCACGTGTATTTTTCTAGGTTCACCATGGGTATCCATTCGACTAGCTAGGTTTACGGTATTTCCCCAGATATCATATTGTGGCTTCTGTGCTCCTATCACTCCAGCTACTAATGGGCCCACACTCATGCCTGAAACAGGTTGGAGTAACAAGGCGAGAACTGGTCCCCCATAGCGCATTCCAGCAATTTAGCGGCAAAAAAGCCTACCTATTCGCAATTCAAAGTTTTGGAATGAATCACGATTCAATTGGTCCAGTATTTGTGACATTGCTAGCGCAAATTCGATCATCATTGTCGCGTTACGATACATCTTCATGTTCTGTAATTGCACCAGTTTCAAAATTCAATGCAATTATTTGTCAAAAAACGTCGGTCTATCACAGACTATAAACACAATCTGACTTTTCGTGCAATTCGACCCGTACACACTCTCACGAATTTTTCAACCCCCAGTTTTTTTTTTCAACCTCCTTATTTGTTGGGTGGAAGGGAATGAACGAGATTAACCGTGCTTACCAGATTTCCCTTTTGCGAATTAACAGTGTTGTTCGTGTTGTTGCTCGAATTGTTGTTATTGTTTACTACAGCTGTTCCATTAGAATTGCCATTCTTGCAGCAATCGTCAGCAAATTCCTAAAAAAGAAATTTCATCGCCATCACTGTCAATGGCTCACCCTTTTGGAAACACAAATTTTTATATGAATTGAAAACTCGGAATAAAATTTAAAAGATTAGATATTTGTCAATAATAACCCAAGTGTTAATATAACAGTCTATGCACCTACCATGGCACTCACATCATCGAATTCTCCATCCATCTCATTTAGCCCTGAAGCTGCCATATAGGTACTGGCAACGGTCTTGATCTTCTCGATTGACGAGAATTTCGGTTTGGAAAGGAGCTGGAGAAGATAATGTCATTAATTCAGTGTGTTCTTTTTTTTTGCAAAAAGTATGATTGAAACTTTTGTTACAAAATAAGTATAGATTAGAATTGAAGGTTAAATTTGTGAATAGGTAACCCTTTAATTCAATTGGCTTGGCGGCTGGAGGGCGGGGCTTTGTGACCTAATTAAGGCGCGCGTGCACTCTGATCATTATCTAGCCTTAGTTAGGTCACGAAGCCCCGCTTTCCAGCCGCCAAGCCAGTTGGATCAAAGGGTATGTTGCAGAAAAGTGACAGTCGAAACAGAAAATCTATGATTGTTTATTATAATTTACTTATTTTATTATAAAGGAAATATGAGGAATTTATTACTATATAGTTATGCACAGATAACGTGCTTGATCGATAATTACACTGATATACGATAACATTGTAACGAGATGTGACAAAAAAGCTACTTTGCTTTCTAAAAAAATTCTACGTTTCGGACCCACTATATAAAATCGTTTACTCTTCCAACAAGATTTCTTTTGAGTGATCAATAATCAGATAACAGGATGGCTGAGACAAGAGTTTTACCCACCTTGTCAAACTCGCAAATGATTTCATTGAGCAGCCTCAGGCACTCTAGCTTTCGACTTGTATCCCACTGGCTCCAAAAGTCCTTGAAATTCGGTATCGAAGCAAACATTACGCAAACATTCTCATGTTGTCGGGCATATAAGTCCTAAAACCAATTATTTTTTTCATTTTCAACTGGTAAGAACGAATTTCGTACATTGACAGGCCTATCAGGGGCCAGGAACTTGGCTGCGACACTGCAGGGTAGAATATTCTCGATAAGTAACTTGTTGATGTCTTGCATAGTTTCCACATCTCGTTCTTCATTTTGGAATGAAACATTGCAGGCATTTTCAGCTTTTCGCTCGTAATTTGTCTGAAACAATACAAGATAAAATTTGAATTATTTTTTTTAATATTATCTGTCCGAAAATACGAGTTAGAAATTGGAACTATTTTCTCGGAATTAAGGTTGTAAAATTTTCCTGTAAAATTTTTCTGAAATCTATGAGTTCGAAGTGTTTGCAAGCTTATGTTTCTATAAGTAGAACTCAATATGATTTTGATCTGTTTCCTCCTTGTTGGATATTTTTCGTTAGTCTATCCTTTAAAATTCCTCTGCTACTTTTATAGCTACTACTTGTTTTTATTTTCTGTAAAAACTCACAATCCAGTCGATGAACAGCACTAATACCAGCAGAAACGATAGATTGATCGCTACCGTGGTTAGCTGGTAGCTAAAAGATTTAAGATTACAAAAGATAATAATTCTCTTACCATTGTTTTCATTACAAAGCAAAATTAGTTACACTTTCATTTCAAGCAGAACAAATCAATAAAAAACTTACCTCAAAGGGGTTTGGTCCAGTTTAGTTTTAGTTCCATTGTAAATACCAAAATTACTCAACGCAAAAAATAATAAATTCATGAAAACTTACCTCAAAAAGCTCTGAGCTGGCTTAGCACCATACACGGGAAATATTGATAGCAAAATTTCAAATACGACGAAATCAATTGTAAAAAGTACGCAGCGATAAGAATATGGGATACGGTAGAGCAGAAATACTGAAGTGATATGAGAGACGCAGGCTGAAAGGGAAAGCTATAGGCCACGCCCATTACGGGAAGTCTTTCAGAGTGGGCAAACCTGGCATAAATACCATAGAAGTGAATGGTTTCACCTCATGTAGATCAGATTTAGCGATGATCATCTAAAATGCGAAAATTTGGACTCTTTTCTGCTACCCCCCGCCCTCAAAGAATAAACTCACATGTGGTCCTATAACGATGAATGACGAGATCACAAACGAAGTGCTAGTCAAAAGTGCATGGGCATAAGGGCAAATTCTATCAAAAAGTGATAGAATAATAAGAATTAGCAGCGTGAAAAATTGCTGAATACCCGTTGTGTGCTGCACTTCAACCCTGAAAATCAGGAATTTTTTGATGGTAGATCAAAAGTGTGAAAAAAGGAACTCACGGACAATAGAGTCGGCACACCATAACATTAGCAAAGGCTGCAGGTAAAGAAAGTATTAAAAATAACATACAATCGGAAAAATTGCACAGAATCGCTTTGTTGCTGAAAAATTATGACGTTTTTTGATACAAAAAAGACTTGACGTAGACTTGTAGACTTTGGACAAAATATTTTTTTCAAACAAATTTCAAGGAAACCATCGACAAGTTTTTATTATTTCGTAAAACACTACCTCGAACTACTCATGAAAAGTTATCTTTTTTTTGTAAAAAAGTAGAAATTACCTGAATGGCCATAACAAATAAGGTGACACTTGGCTTTTCGGATGGCGACAATTGAACATGTTGTTTATGCTGAAAGATTATGACGTCATTACAGTATCTTTATCGTAACTTTTGTGCGGAACAAAATCAATCGATAATAATGGAAAATATCTTTCTAAACTTTTTCAGGTTTTTTTTGATTACCAGAGAAGCGATGATCTAAGCTGCGTTCATTAGAAGCGAAATAGTCAGAAAATTTTGGAGCGAATTTTCTTGGTAATTTTTTTGAACTACTTCAATAACTGAGCACATACTTGTTCAAAGAAAAATTGGTCAGGCTATTTTCAATCAACGTCATTGACTGTATGGTGTTGCTGTAGTTTGGACGTCGAGGTGTGTCATCCTGTAAAAAAGAAATCCCATCTATAAATTCAATGATTGCTAGAATTTTTCACAACAAAAAAATTTACTTACCACTATCAATCCCGGTTCAAAACTGGTTGACGACTTTTTGCGGTTGAAGTTAGCGAATGGAGTTTCTGCACCCCAAAACTCGGCCAATTTGGAGACCTATAGCAGAACCACATTAATAACAGATTTATTGATCAAATACGAAAAAATTGCCTTGGCTTTCATGCTATGTCGACATTGTAAAGCATTGTTATTGGCTACGCTGAGCATTTTATCATTGTCGCAAAGGCCTGTGCTTCTCCTGGAATCACAGTTATTACCGTAAATCTTTTTTTTCGAAACGTACAAAAATCCAATGAAAAGTTATGAAATGCGATTGAGGGACTGAATTTCACAACCGTCACGCCCTTTTTTTGTGAAATGTTTTGGCTTAAGGCCCATAACACTTTGAAAAGGAACCCGAGAAGTCTCTGCTTTTCGATAAATGATGTGGCAAACCTACCTATTTCTATAAATGGATACGGTTCTCTCAACTACTGATGTCTTATCCGGAAGAATATGGTAGGTTGGTTCGCCATAGGCCAGGATATGCGGGTCATCGGACCTGAATGTCAGCACGAAAATTTTTGTTGACCATAAACTTTTTCCATTCTCGAAATGAAAAAAGGTGTTCTTGCGCAGACACTAATATTTTTAAATCTCAAAAAATCGCTATGGACGAACTTCTTAATACCATCACTTTTTTGAAACCTGTCAATTTCACAAAAAAAACTTTTTTTGAGCACCTACTTCGCCTCCACAATACAATAATCGCCCAATAGCATGTCCTTTGTTGTTTTTGTTATATGAACAGCTCTGAAAGCTCATAAATCAGTGATAGTTCCGCATGCACTTTGTACCAGTTGTCCACTTCCTCTATATTTACCCAGGCACACCAGCTGATTCCATATGATTCGCCAGTGTCACATCATCGCTCCAGATGTCAAATTGCCATTTTCGTAGACCAAGGATTCCACAAAGTACGGAGCCAGTATGTACTCCAATGCGCATGTTGACATCTACACCTGTGGCCAGTCGGATTTGCCTGAATTAATCAATATATCGATTTTTTGTAGGTCGATAGTATTCTGATGCTAGATTTTCAAAAAATTGCTCAAAAATTTGAATCTTTTGCATCTTTTTTCAGCCAAGAGGCTTATACTTTATCTATTTACTCCAAAAAAAAGTTTTAGAATTATTTTTCAATGCTGTTTTTTGACTCGTCGTAAATTCACTTACTTTATCGTTTTAATCATCTCGAGACCCATCACCACACACATATCAGCATGATTTGGACGATTTACTGGCATTCCAGAAACACAGTAGTAGCAGTCTCCAAGAAATTTAATCCGCATGCATTGAAGCTTCTAAAATCTCAAAACATCTCAGTGAAGTATAGCAATGAGTGGTCGCTAAGCTATGACCAAGTACGGTAAGGATATACGGTAATGCGCGCACCTGCGCATCTTTGTCAAATTTGCTGTACAACTCGTTCAGCGTCCTCACAAGATCTTTGGCTGTCAGCTGAGCTGCGAGTACGGTGAAGTTCACAATGTCAGCGAATAGAATGCTGAAAAGGTTGATATGAAACGATGCGAAGACATAGTCTATGCGGATCGATATATCGATTATCTCACAATTTGCTACGTTAGTCATTTTGTAAAGCAATCCAGCAAAGATGAAATATCTCAATTAAAGTTTTAGGCAAACAATAGACAACAGTTGAGCCAATCGATATATTGATTAGATGAAACTTTTCAGCTCACCTGACATTGTCGTGCACTTGAACGTGCAAATCATGAAACAGCTTGTGATGCTTCGAATTGTTATTCCTTGCTGCTGTACTACTTGATTGTATTATGCTTTTGCTAACTTTATCCGTCAAATAAGCTGGAATCACCGATAGCAGAAGTTGGTCCTGCAAAGAAAATTACTGCATGTATGCAGCAGTGGCGTATCGAGGGGGGGGGGGAGGGGCGGGGGGGGAGCCGCCCCCCCCCCCCGAGAATGGGTCGCGAAATTTTTAAAAGTTACTTAAATGTGTTATAAAAATGTGCAGAGGACTTTATTTACTTGTAAATAATTAAAATAATTTTTAAAAATTTTTAAAAATTCAAATTAGCTTTGTAAAAAAAATTTTTCGGGGGCGTGGCTTCCGCCACGCACCTTCATTGAAAAATTTTTTTGTCGCCCCCCCCCCAGCCGAAATCCTGGGTACGCCACTGGTATGCAGGTATCTCGGAACCATATGATGCAAAAATTGAGTGTGGAAGGGGTGTGCCTAGAAGTTGACAGTTTCAAAGCTTGCAAAAACGGATGCTGCGCTTCATTTCGGCGACGGAAACGGAGAGGGGGTGGGGCCCTGACTATTCAGGTCCTGACACGATTTAGTGAGATGCAAGAAGTGGGCGGGACTACACGTTACGTGCGTTTTTTACGTCTGTCCTCTCTCAAATGGGTGCCTTCTCCACGGACTGCTGGTACGAACTGTGCACCGTGTAGCATCATGATTTGTACCAGCTGCCCGCCTATGGATAGTTACGGTTTCTTTGCCCTAATTTCTTACGTAAGCTTACCTGACGGTCTTTCAGCGTTTCTAGTTCCGTCCTCCTATATACCGCTTCAGTGAGCTTCATCGCAATATCAGCACGATTTCCAGCCTCATTCGAATCCGAAACTATTCCTACGCAGCAAATCATCAGTTGTTGTAAAAGGAAGGAAATCAACTGAAATATGATTGAAATGACAAAACAGTATTTTCTGAACAATCCGCTCACTGAGCAAATAAAAACGGCATCAGCTTGGATTGCATCCCAGTTGATAATAAGCAGAATCGACATGCTTATTGTAACCCATAAGAGCGATAGAATCAAGAATATTCGGCGATGCCGGGGTAAAACGAAAAATTGCACAACTAGATAGATAATTTTGATATTTTCGAAATTGTGAGAGCCAAGTGGGGCGTACCCGTTGCTATACATAATCCCGTGTAGAGTGATGAATGATCGTACATACGGAGATGTACACGTTCCTGAAATACTTATATCGATCTAGGGATTCTGATTCAGATTCACTCGAGTAAAAGACGGATAAAAACAAAAGCCATAATTTATACTCGATTTATAAACTGCTCCTTATGATGAAAGGAAACGGGGTAAAACCAGCGAATGTTTCTTTTCAATCTCGCGCACTCTTGGAATTATCAGAAATCTATCAAACCATAACCTTTACTTATTTTAAAGTGCTGACCAAGGCTCGGCATGAGGCGGCTTTTTTCAAATTTTCAAAAACGAAGTCCCTGTAGAATTCGGCAGAAAAATAAATACGACATCATCTATGACTCGATCGTGGGTGAATCAGAACGAATAACGAGAAAATAATGGAACAAAACGTAAAAGAAACTTCAACAGACGAAAAAACTAATGATGTTCGTTTTCTCCGAATTGGCGGCATGCTGTGTCCGGCGCCACCTTTGCGCGCTTGGAGCAGGCTTGCCGCTGCTATACAAAATATTCGGAGGACTGTAACTAGGCGAGGAAGAGGGGTTTAGGGAGATTCAAAACTCATTTGCAGGGTTTTTGTTGTAGAAACAAGGTTATGTCAAACGCGTGAGAAAATTATGTGAAAAAAGGAAAGTATATGATTTTTTTCTTTTTACAGCCACCTCAGGTGGCTGGCCAGGTGACTGGAAAGCCACCTAACTTCGAAAAAAGTTTTTCACGCCTTCAGTTCACATAATTTCATAATTTTCTGCTGGGATTTCCGCTCAAACAGTATCCCCTTTGAATTTATTTTAAAACGATATCCAGCTTGCCCCGTAAGCCACCTGCGCCCAGCCTTGGTCTTAACATCTCCGAGAGGAGATTTCTACCCATCAAATCATTAAAATATTGAGGATCAATGCGATGAGGCTAGTTTCTCTTCTCCTTGCATTCGCCCGCCATACCACTTTGAAAAATTACAAGGAATTCAAACTCACTCTAGCTACAAAAACAACAACTGGAAGATGCAGAATCCACATGAATGCCGGAAAAATCATTGATGTCACCAGTGAGAATAGCACCAATCCGAATCCACTACTCTACAATAAATCTATTCACGTAGAATCATAATCGAAAACCACTTTTTCGATTTTTTAGTATACAATTTTCGATTACAATGATCATTTGTAGCAAAAGGGAGAAACAGTTTGCTGCATAGAGACTATGAAGTAAGTTTTATTCTCCTCTTCTAATTCTCCAAAATCTTTTCTACACGCTGAATTGAGTTCGAAATTGAATAAAACTGACCTGATCCCGAAATCGAATAGAAAAACTACTAAATAATAAGTAAATCACGAATAACATCGCTATAACAAAACAAACAGGTGCCCATTTCTTCACCTGAAAACAGAAATTTCAATACTTTTAGTTTTCGAACATTTCCTGTTTCATATGAGATTTGATCCCTTTCGTTCGTGTTCCTTCTATATTGAACCCGCTGATTTTGAATCTCTCAAAGTCTACTTAATGACATCCGAGTGGTCCTGTCAAGTCCCAAGCCCTAAGTACCTCATAGTTTGAGCGATGATTGATGTTACTGCGTTATGTTGCGGCTAAAAAAATTCAAAAGCGGAAATATTAAGACATATGTCAACTCCACTGCAAATGACGTTAGCGTAGATAAAAAGTCTGCAAAATGCTGTCATTTCCATCATGGAATTTACAGAAAAAAACTCCAAAAATTTTCGCACATTTTGAGTTTGATAATAGCTAATCCCTCCCTTTCTATGAGAGCGAAGTTATCAAAGCTATGGTCTGACAATATGGAGTTCTTAATTTGACGCTTAACAGCAGAGAAAATACGGTTAGCTCGTAGATTTTTTGGTCAATTATTATCGAATATTATTTATTCCACAAGCTTAATGCATTCCAATTATTTACCTACTAACATTCAACAATTCCTCATCTATCTATTGTCAGTTTACCTTTGAGATTTGACTTATAGCCTACTCAATTTTTTATATTTTGATTTTTCTTCACGTTGACCTTATTTGATCGCTTGAATTTGAACATTTAGTCTAGTTATTCAACCACTTTATTATCACTTACCTTCAGTAATTTTTGCATTCTACAGCCCTTCTACACTTTTATCAACTGTGTTTTCATAGCCTAGCTTTTCTATCCCTTCATTGACCAACTACTTGATTAAGCCATTAAAGCCTAAATTCCTTGCCAAATATATGCAAGCAAGTTCTCTTGCCCCTTATGCACGTAAGCCTCCGATCTTTCACCCAGCTCTGACAACTGCTCCTTTTTCCATTTCATTCCCATTTCTTTGCGTGACATATCTCCCAAATACCCATGAGGCTGACATGGTACCTCGTCAGACTTCATTTCTTTTCTTTAAGAGAAAAAGCTACACTTGGGGTGACGCGACAGAACTGACGTATTGCAGCGACTAATACAACATTTGCACAAGTTTGCATCCTAGTGAACAAAAAAAACGAGATGAGAAGAATTTTGAGTGGTCATTTGTGTCTTCCAAAGTTGTAAGTGTCCTACGATCCAAGCTGAACAACAAACAGTAAATCGGTCAAAAGGCCATTTCCTAAGCAAGAAAAATTTTTCATTTACATATTATCCACTTATACAGTTCATTTATACGTTTTTCAAAACAGAACAGTAAAGCTTTATATGTTGGCACAAGAAAGATGTTATCAAGTCGAAGACATGATGTGTATGATAGATTCTATACTGAAATAAAGCTATATTTTGGTGGAATAATATTAGGTTGATGCAAAAGTTCTTTCGCACCAAATTCAAAAATTCATAACTTGTTGAATTCTCAACAAATTTACAAGATCTAAATTTTGTATAAGAGAGGAACTCATGCTCTTTGCATACGTACCTGGTTCGTTAGGTGTACAAATGAAGGAGATAGAAGCTCAAAACCAAAATCACTCAAAATTTGACTTTTTCGTGTAGGTCACAAATAATCGGAAACTTGCAGCAAAAATTGGAGCAGTCGGTATTGTAAGTTCTTTCAGCTCTTTCTAACAGTGCAAAGTTTGCGCCGATTGAGTGTCTCTGCGAAAAGTTATGATTTTCGAGCAAGCAATACAAAAGGGCCAATTTGATTCATTTTGGCAGTTTTCAGGAAAATCATAACTTTTCATAGAGACGCTCAGTCGGCGCAAACTTTGCACTGCTAGAAAGAGCTGGTGAAAGAACCTACAGTACCGACTGCTCCGTTTGTTGCAAGTTTCCGATTTTTTATGACCCTACACAGAAAAATCGAATTTTGACTAATTTTCTGCTATTGCTCCTATCTATGCAACAGATGACCATTAGTAAGCAGCTAAGATGCCATTACAAAGAGCATGACTTACTCTTTCATATAAAAGCAAAAGCAGTCAAATCGGTTGGAAAAAGCAGGAGTTATGAATTTTTAAAAATGATGCGAATGAACTTTCTTGCCAACCTAATATATCATCCTTCGCTAGATATAGAAAAAACTAACATTAACCTGACAAAAAGAAACTTTTTGGACCTTACCCTCAGAATTTTCCATAATAAAATTGAGTTTGATATGCATAATAAGACAAATGACTACAATTTCATTGTACTTAGATATACACTCTGGGAGTCTTACATACCCAGATATATATTGTACAATACTTGCACTTCAGTAATCCTAAGAATTTACAAAATTGTGCTAATTACGCACATTTCAAAAAAAAAAGATGATAGAACTATAATAGCTAGGACTTTTGAAACAAATGGATGGAAATTCCATATTTTTATGCGTAGACTCTATTATATATTACGTTGTCAAGAAAATAATGTCCGTTTTTATTTGCTTGCTTTAACAAAGCAACCAGACTGAACCCAACAAAGGGTAAGGGGTACTGTTCGATAGAGCAAAGCAAGCTCTACAAGATGGCACTCACGTCTTTGCGCCATGCTCGATCCACGGAGAGTTCGAACTCAAAATCTAAAGATTTCCAAATGCCCAAAAAATCGAAAAAAATCAGATCTTCGTCCAGATAATTTCTACGGACCTCCCACTCGCTCATTTCAATACTATCGATATCAGATATCCATATGTGCGATTGGCGTATTTTTTCCTTGACTAGAAACTGAGAAAACGAAAATTTGCCTGATTTTCTCAAAGCAATGCTGAGCCGTTTCTGCATATGTAGTTTTATACTACAAGCCTAGGTAAGCATAACTGTAGGTTTTCAGCCTATTTCGAGCGGTACTTTTCGAGAAATGTCGATTTAGCACTGAAACTGAAACGAAAAAATCCGAATTCGTTATTTTTCGAAAACTACCGCTTGGAATGGGCTGAAAATCTACAGTTATACTTACCTAGGCTTATAGTATAGAATCACACTTGCAGAAACGGCTCAGCATTGCTTTGAGAAAATCAGGCAAATTTTCGTTTTCTCAGTTTCTAGTCAAGGAAAAAATACGCCAATCGCACATATGGATATCTGATATCGATAGTATTGATATGAGCGAGTGGGAGGTCCGTAGAAATTATCTGGACGAAGATCTGATTTTTTTCGATTTTTTGGGCATTTGGAAATCTTTAGATTTTGAGTTCGAACTCTCAGTGGATCGAGCTTGGCGCAAAGACATGAGTGCCATCTTGTAGAGCTTGCTTTGCTCTATCGAACAGTACCCCTTACCCTTTGTTGGGTTCAGTCTGGTTGCTTTGTTAAAGCAAGCAAATAAAAACGGACATTATTTTCTTGACAACCTAATACTATTCGGTAGACCATTTATATTGCGTAAGTACGGAATTCCTAGCACCGCACATTTGCCTCTTTTACATGACCTCTATGATACGTGGGCTGAGGCTAGTGCGCTCTGAGGTCACGGTCGGGAGTACTCTAGTCTGAAAATAAGATTGCTATTTGTTCAGATGACATTTGTCATTTTCTTTGTCGTATACGTATAGGTTGCCGCATGAGAAGACGCAACATCTTTGGGCGCGAACGCAGCTTTATCAACCGCAGAGCGCATGAGGCGCAGGATTTACAACGGTAAGGATACGCGCGCGCCACGCTCGCTCCCGCTCAACTAATACTGCTTCTGCGCCTTCGCCATGCAGTAGCCTCTATATGTTTGCGTAATTTGCACTTTTTCGCTCAGTTTCTTTATATTCTAACTTCTCATAACTTAGACCTCATCTTCGATTTTGGATTTTGCTAATTTTGGACCTTCCTTGGGAATTACCGACGAGGGGCACCAAGGAATTTGCACTACCAGTATAGTTCTAAGCCCGGAAACCGGATAGTGTAACCCCCCCCTCTCCGCCGCTGAACCGAGCTAATTCAAAAGAAGTAGATTTTCGAAAAAGCACAAGACAGAATACTGAATAAACGAAAGCTAACAATAAGAGAGATTGAATAAACAAAAACACGTTTTAACATGGGAGTCCCAAAAATTTCTTGGCTTTCTTCATTTCTGAGTTCTTCAAACTAAATCATTCCGCCACCTTTTCTTACATCAATCTAAGGACGGCGAAAAAATGTTTCAGCAGGTTGTAAATTTTAATTATTATCATCAGCCAACTTTCTGCTAACTCATAGCTCTTACCTCTTCCTTGTGCATCGCTGATAGTCCTGATGATGCCCGACCCTTTTCCACCGGTAAGAGAATCTGAAACAATCAAATAATTATCTGGTTTGAATCCTCAAAGGTCAAAGATCAATCAAAGTGTTTAATATTTTCGAATAGGCACTTTCAAATCTCAACGAGCTGTATGCCATGGAGCAGAAACAGACGAGGCGGTGGCTAAAAAAAAAGGGGGGGGGGGGAGGTGGGGAGTAGAATCGGAATCAAATGGATTTCATGGACGATTTCTTAGATATAACTTGTCCTCATTTTGTCCTAATTTGAGATTTGTGGAGAGGTTTTTTCAACCACAAAATTTCAAAAACCACACCTCACTAACTTCACTAAAATAATAGACAATAAATATCTGTGCGACAGCGTAGATCAACATCCATAGGTGTAAAGTATGAAGTCGAGCTCGATCGAGTGTACGCCAATGCCGTACCAACACTGAGCGAATCTCCGAGCGTGTTGATGACTCGCAACTCGACATGGTTGGTTACCTAAAGAGATCGGTGCAGTTTTGCGTAAAATGAAAAGCAAAGAGGTTACAAGCGAATCACCAACACACGATACAGTATGAGCAATGCGGTGACATAAAGCCACAAAGTAAACATTTGTTAAGAATTTTGCACAAGAAAACGGGGACAGCGGGGGAAATTTTATGGAACAGAAAATATCAAAAAATAGCTGATTTGTCGGTTTTTTTTCCAAACGTGGCACAACTGAAAGTCAACTATCTTTCAAATGGAATGAGTTTTTACTTTCATATAATTGGACAATACAAAATTTACAAGATATAAATGAATTTCAGAATAGCGAACAGGGCAAAGCAAGAATAGTTATGCTGGAAAACAAAAATCCAAAAATGCTAGTTTTTTTTACTAGCATCGACATAGTTTCGACTACCGAACTCCTCTACAACATCTCTAGAAGTTTTGTGGCTCTCAAAGCGGAAATTTGCAAAGTACGCGAATCAGAAAAAGACGAAGAGATGGTTCTGAACAGGAAGCAGATTATTTGAAAACTTATGCTTGGTTAAGTAAGAAGTGTTACTTAATGTGCAAATTGATTTTTTTATGCTGACAATTTCTGGCCAATGACAGGAAGTCAATAAAAATGGTATACTGCCTATGTAGGAGCAGCAATGTAATAGAATTTTGAACTTTGAGCCAAAAAAGGTAAAACTGTAGTATGCAATTACCCCATGGGCATCTTTTGAGAGAAGGTAGGATTGGACTATCCAAAAAAATGAAAAAGGGATGGAAACGCAAGGAAATGGAACATTTTATATGTTTGAACCTTGTAAAAAATGACTTGCAGTTGCATGAATTTTTTATGGAGCAGAAAAACAATTTTTAATGCGCGAAATGAAAGGAAGCAAAATAAAAATAAATTTTTTTGAGCAACAGCCACCGGGGTGTATGTCAAGAGGCGCGATTTTTATTGCCAGCTGGGCACCGAATAGCACATAATAAGTGTTTTGCAGCTCTCTGAAAGTATATGAAATTTAGAAGAAGATATATTAGATATGTAGCTGCATGAGTTGTTCAATCTTGTTATTCTAGAAGAAATTAAAAAGAGCAATTTTGAAGGTCAAAAACTTATGAAAATGCATTTCAGAACAAATTCGTAAGTATTTCAGTCCGATTTATAGCAAAAACCATGAAACTCAGCAAGTGGCGACCTAAAACAGATAGTAAGCTAATGCATTTTATCCGGTAATTTTTGAAGACTCGTATACACTAAACTGGAGTTTTAACTTGGTGACAGCCAAAGAAATCGCGCCTCTTGACCGTCTCCCCAGCCACCGTAGCAGTTCGCGAAGAAAGAATTTCATTCTAAAAACATCCGAAGCCAAACGTAAACACGTGATACTTAATTTTAGTAAAGCTGCACCTTGTTCTATAGCCAAATACATAGAAGTCAATCTGAAAAAAGCTTGTGCGGAAGTACATAAATCCCCACGGTCAATTGTTCATTTCCTGCCCCGCCCCTAGCATAGATCCTGCAAAGCATAAAGGAACAAGATTAAAAAAGAACAATGAGAGGATAAGGGGTGTCTGAGAAATGAAGAGTAAAACAAATAGCAACAATTATAGCAGGAAAAAACTGATATGGGCGATCTTGTGATCTTATCTTCCTATTCTTGATAATAATGACCACTTGAGTGTTGGTGTTGGAAATGTTTTCTTGAATTGACGTTAAAAAGGACTCAAAGGCTAATGGTATTTGGGATCATTGGGAAAGAAAAAAAAATTACCTGAGTCATGCACACATTGAAAGATCTAACATCAGAATGGTCAGACATGAAATCATTGAAGAATAATGAATTTTGTTTCTATCACTTTGTATGAACCAATTCTTAAATTGTGACATAAAATTTTAGTAATATCCAACCTTTCATAGAAGAATTTTGGCTATATTTATTCATAACTTCTTTTCACTTTGCGGACTCAAACTCACCTCAGTTCTGAAGTTCAGACAAAACTTTATCATGTTAGAGGTGAACTGTTTATACCTACGTCCTAAATTACTTTTCTACTCAAGTAGTAGAACAAAAATAGGCAAATGTATTCTCCTTACCATGATACCATATAATTCAGAATGAGAAGGCCATGAAAATGAAAGCAATTGAAAAAAATTCTGTTTCTACCTCCAAGGTTGACCTCGCAACCAATGGATGTCATTGCGCTAATTCTACCTTTTTACGATACATCATATATTTGTTTACAGTAAGTTTGCGGTAAACCTTACTATGACCAGCAAGAAGAAGCATCTATGTAAGCATATATTCTCATTTTCTCCTCCTTCCGTTGTGCGGGGCTCTCCGACCTCTGCGTCTAAAGTTTTTCTAAACTAATTTGCCTTACAAGAACACTTCAGATTTTTGCCCTTTGGCAACCATCGCAAGCTCAGTTGCCCTATTCGGATGAAGTGCTCAGGCAAAGTGCAGTATTTAGAAAGGAAATCGCATTTTAAGATTTGAAATCATGAAAATACAAACAGGATGGCCACCCTGCAATTTTTGCTACCATAAAATGAACTAGTTGGTAGCATGAATTTTCACCCGCTCCCTTCTTCGCCGATGTTTCTACCGGTTCTTGTAGGAGAAGATCTGAATGGGTAGTTGATTGGTAAGAATGTTTGCGATGTGATGCTGTGCTACCGTATCGAATAACACAAAAAAGATGATAAATTAGCAAATGCGAGAGTTGCCATTGAAATTTTCCAAATGAGCTCTTGCATAAAGTGCATACAAATATAGGCGACATAATGAATTTTCTGCTAAATCAAGTGAAGCTAATGAAAATTCTTTGCACATGCTAGGGACGTGGCCATACACATGAACGAGTGGAGTAAAAAATACAGGTTAGCTATTCGGATAAATGACCGTTCAATTTTTCGAATGATGAGCCAGTGACGAAACCCTGACACATTTCAATAGAATAAGTGATACATTAATCAAATATTAAGTGAAGCGATAAAAAAAAACCAGCGCGCGATCGAAAACAGTGGGTCCCGAAGAGTACATGCTTATTTAAGTGAGCTTGTTTAGTGTGCTTGAGTGACTTACATGCTCTATGGTCGCTAACAGCGCAAGGTGATCGCTTTATTTGCTGTAAAGAAGTGTTAACTTCTTCTCTCTTCGTTTATCCATGGATCTCGTTATCAACTTGCTATCTAGGACATTCAGGCAATGGATCTTAAATATCTTGGAGGCTTTGAAGAAGGCGGAGATACTAAATGAGCTTAGAAGAATTCTGACCTGCTTTCTGCTGAATATTGCGCGACTTTGCAATTTTTGCGCATTAAATCATCGATTTCAAGCGAAAGTACTATTTAGCCGAAATCTGGAGGAGAACACTTGCCACTTAGGAGTTCATGATGGTGCAGATACTGAAGAGATTAGAACGAGTAATTTTCGACACTTTCAAATTATCGTGCTGATTTTTCGACGACTGCTCGAATTCGAAAGGTATTTTGCAGGCAACCAAAGAGTTATAAATACCTACCTCGAGACCCTAAATTTACCTCGAGTGACTTAGAAAAGCATTCTGGAATTATCAAAGGAAGGAATGTAGGAAGGCAGCTGAAGGGAGACGAAGGCCACTAGCAAATCCCTCGTCACTTCAATCAAATTGAGCTGACTATCTTAAAAGAATTTTGTAAACTCCACTTACGACCGCCTGCCCTCTTATGCTTTGAGATAACAAGCATGACTGTCAGAAGGCCGTCCTGCCAAGTGCCGCAAACACTTACTGCGCTGCAAGTCGAATTGGCGAAGGTAGTGTGCAAAAGCGGAAAGTTGGAATAAACACTTTAGGTTGTTCAACTAACGTGATGCTCAAACTGACGTGATGCCACGTACATCAAATGCGCAAAACTGCACAAACAGGAGCAGAAATGATCTATGAACAGCTAATTGCTGAAGTCTAAAGAAGTGCTTAAAAGAATTGAGGGATGACAATAAAAATATATTTTACAAAAGGATAAAGAATTCGGCGTTTTTGATACCCTTTGCAATCATGCGCCGAAGGCGCTCCACTTCATTGCTGAAGAAGCTATTAAATACTGCGAGCATTTTACATTGACTTACGCGGAGTCAACCGACTACCAAGTCAGTGCACTTATCCTCCCAGACTAGTGGTAACAATTCAACGTCTCTAGAGGGTCGATTTTGTTAGCCCAGAGGCAAAACGAACATTGGTCCGACTTGGTCATAGCGGCGCTTCATGGCGCTACGCCACTCCGAGATGGACTCCATACTGAAATTCTTAAACAAAACGATTTTTCAGTTTTATTTTTACTTTATATTTTTGTAACGTCTCAAATTTTCTGTTTAAACGTTGTCTGAGGAACATAAATATTTCAAGATTTTGCGAGCAGAGGTTTTGTCTACATAAGACACCTCGATTGCGTCTAATTATTTGATGTAAGCTCTCAAGAGCCGTTTCTCTTTCTCCTCTCAAACGACAGCATTCAAGAATACCGATTACTTTTGTTGAGCGCACTTAAACGATTTTCGTCTACAGCATGCATGAATAACGCAAAACCTTTAGATCAAGCTATCGAGGTCATAAGGAGACGTTTGCAAGAATGGTCGACTCTTCGAAATTTTGCTTTCTACCTAGTGTCAACTATAAGAAAGCTACGCGTAAAAAAACTAATCTGTTGCGGCACGCAAGAAGGAGAGGTCGCATCGTGAAAAACATTAAAAATAATCCTGATACCGTGGGAAGAATAATCCTGATACCGTGCAAAAAGGAGAGGGCATAGCATAGTGAAGACTTTGGTCAGCTAATAAAACGATGCACTACTTCGTCATATCTAAAAGCTTATTGAGAAACAATCATGGTCAAGAAGTGGTACCCAACGCTCCAACATCACAGTATGCCTCGTTGGTGGAAGGATGAGAAGCATATATGAATTGACGATGTTGAGCATCACATTGCTTTTTTTCACACATATAACTGAACGGTAATGTAAATTTGGAGTGAGAACGACGACAAGACGGCAAAGAATAGAGAAAGAACTTCAGGACGACAAAGTTTTAACAAATATGGAATAGCATACAAAAGATTTTGACAGATTAATTAAGTAAACGTTTTCTTGCGAACTTGAGTATATGATTGTTGTTTCAGTACGAGCACTCCACAAAACGATTAACAATTAACAAATGGATGAGCAATGGATGTTGGGTTGATCATAAAGCTGGGCGTATAATTTACTTATAGTTTACATTTAGTCACATTTTCTTCGTTTGTATGAATACATTATCCCGTATGAGTAGGTTCTTTTGCTTATACTTCATCGAAGTACGAATATTTTTTTTTGCTCTTTGTTTAGGACGACTGGCCCCATTCTAACAGTGTTTTTTAGATAAAAGGTATATCCTGAGTGTAAAGATAAAGATAAAGATGAAGAGTAACAAAAAGTACGCGTTACAAGTCCTCTGTTCATATATAAAGATGCTTAAAAAAGGAATAAGCATCACTTCTTTAATGTTCTCTAACTTGTACGAAGTTAAATTTGACTCAGAGTGCGTACGCTTTGCTTCACTTTTGAGTCCTTAGCAAGCTGCAAGAGGTAAACAAACATTCCAAAACAGCCACCTAAGCCCAGTCAAACGAAAACAAGATGGATATTGGTTTGGCATGTATTCCGTGCGTTGACACTGGACTGCTGGATGTAAGAAAGCAAAACAATAATCTAGACGATGAAGCGTGTCCACAAGGCATTTGCAGAAGCACAACTAGCCAAGAATAAAGGCATTCACTAAGAAAACTGTCAGATTTTGCATTCATCCGTGCAGTCGAGTGGATTGTTGAAATGCCAACTGAGGATTTCTTCCTTTAGCGATGAAAGGTCAGCGACAACGGAATCAATTTCCGTGATAATCTCGGCTAGTTGTCTTCTCTTCGACGATGCGCACGACAATCTCGTCTGGCACAAAACACAGCTAATCCACGTTAATTTGCCGCGCTTATGGTGAATTAGTAATATAAGATGTGACACGATGTGGAATAGATTGTTGCAATAAAAATTTGAAGTGGTAAACAATATAATTTTTATTTTGAAGTAAGTATTGGATTGTTTTAAGAACTCTACCTCGCCGTAGCTGTTTTTTAAAATGATTATAGCGACTGCAAAAAATGTAACGCACTTTACAAATCTTTGGCAATTCTACACATACCCAAGAATTATTGCAGCAAATACGAGGATTCTCTAAACAAAGATTGCCAAATATCTCCTTGCAGGAAACTCTACAATGATAAACCATAACCTGATGACTGCTCACTATGTAGGCAATAGTCGGCCGTGCTGTTACTGTTAACCTAGATTTCAACGGACTTTCCCTTCAATAATTTCGAAAGGACCCACTTGTTTTGCCTCTCTGAGGTAACAGAAGCATTTTTTTAGTTTTCTGAATTTGTTCGCTGTTGATAAATTGAGGAAATCTTTCGTTTTTTTTTGGTATCATGTTCAGCCTAACTTTACTATAGAGAGCAAAGGGATCTCAGCTGCATTGCGCTTATGATTTTTAGATGACTTAAAGGGATCACAATGACCGTTCATGCTTATCCTGAAATTTATAAGTTCAAAGATTTTCAAAAATTATATTCAAATAAGCAATGGGCTTGTGGCGCAAGCCCCAGCAAACATAACATTTCTTTTGAAAGAAACTTCCTCTTCCAGCTGTGTATTTCATCGTAATAAAAAACTTTGGCATTTGTTTTGCTATCCCTTCAAAATATGGAGCCACACAATGAACAAGGAATAGTGAAAACAAAAGTGTAAATGAAACAATACAGGAAAAGGGCTTTTATAGCGATGTATTCCACGTCCGACTATTTCTGAATCTTGGCATAGTGTCAATCACAGCATATGATGTTAAGCTTTCCAAGATTGCTAGTTCTTTTCTTTATTATCAGTAACGTCAACAATCAGTACGGTCTACGTTTCGGCGGAGATCCCCTTTTTCAAGACCTTCAACAATACTGTATAGGGTATGCCCACCACTCTGATTTCATCACACTAAACGGCGAGTAGGGCCTAAGGCATACCTCGCGCGATTCCGGTCGCTGCGCGATTTGGCATAACAGCGACTCTTTGTAATTCGTCGTTAATGCGCTTCTTGGTCAGGACTTGACCCATTTGCAACAACTTACACAAGCTACCCGCCTATGCGTTCGAGAAGCGCGCACGATAAATCTATAGAAATCTGGCAAATCGCCAAATCGCTTGAAAGCAGCGATTAGGCCGAATCGCATCAGGTATGCCTTAGGCCTAGTGGTCTGACACGTTATCAGAGTGATAGGCATACCCTATACAGTATTTGTTAAAGGTCTTGAAAAAGGCGATCTCCGCAGAGGCGTAGACCGTACTGATTGTTGACTGTTGCTGACAATAAAGGAAGGAACCACCAATCTTGGAAAGCTTAACATCATGATGTTCGTTCGTGAAATTCAATTATTTTTTTGAAAATCAGCAGTGTAAGGCCCCGGACAGACTTCAAGCGATTTGATCGTCGCGATTCAATCGCCGAGATTTCCATTCATTTTCATTTTACATTCAAAAATATCGGGCTGGAAAAGTTTCATAACCGAATGCAAGTTGATCGGCATGGAATGATGTTGTAACAGTTGTCTCTTCGCGACTCAGTCGCGATGATCAAATCGCGTGAAGTCTGTCCGGGGCCTAAGAGGGACAAAAAACTTGTCACGAAGTCTTTCGAAAAGCGTTAAGTACAGTCTGTTCCAATCGAGATCAGGCCAAACCGTCGGAGTAAATTTGCGCCTACATATGCGCGCTGTCAGAGAGAGCACAAGGATTGAAGAGAGAGCAGAGACGCAGGCCATGAGAGTGACCGCGAAACCCTAGCGACGCGGACTCCCGCCATGCCGATTTTGGCCTGTGGTTAGGATTGGGGCAGACTGTGCCAATATGTAGAGCTGACTTTAACTTGGATCCATAGTGTAGATCAATTCACCAATTGCTTTGCATACTGTAAGACTACGGTAGGAACTTTTGGCATATGGCGTCAGTGCGAAAAAAACTGCTATTTCAAATATTCCAAAAAAAACCTAAAAGCTCGTGTAATAGGTTTTTCGTGGACGCCGAGTTTGATACACTATCTTGTGCCAGGTTATAAAGGTTTCCAAACCATGTACAGGGCTTATCAATTGCAGTGTCGGGAGCTCCCGCGCGGCAGCTTTACTCTGCTCTCTGATCACTTTCTCAATGCATGGAAAAAGGGGAGCCTCAATCAAATGGATATGATTGAAGAGCACGTTCGCGAAAGAGGTGCAGAGTCCCGCGTGGGAGTGGAGATACTGGTGCACCCGACACTGCAGTTGAGAAGTCCTGTAAGCATGTTTTTAAGCAACAATGAGGAAACGGTTGCCACTGCTTACCTGGCATAACTTCTTAAGAAAGCATTACAGTAAGATTGAAAGTTCATTTTTGAAAGCAGCAATTTTATTGATTTGGGTTAAAAGTTTCCAGGTCGTTATGTTTTCTTGGAACCAAGATATGACCTTCCATGGCTCAAATCTCTTCAAGGTTTTTACCCTAAGTTCTACGCTAGTGAAGAATGGATGATTCGCGTTATACTGTAGATCTAGAATGCAGCTCAAGGAAATGGTATCTAAATAAAGACTTCATGCATGACAAGAGAGTTATTAGCAATCAAACAGTAGGCACATTTTCTGAGACACTTTGTTTAGTGAAAGCTGCAGAGGAGTTAAGAGCAACGAGAACAAATGCGCAAATCATCTGCAGATGTCAGAAGCAGAACTAGTAGGAAAAACTTCTGAGGAAATTGCATGATCCCGTCAGCCGTGCAGAATTCAAGACCTTTCTGCTTTTGCATCTTCTCAAAAACAAAAGATTAGCGAAAAATGCCCGTGGGAGAGAATTCAAGTCAAGAACCTCGAGCTGATGACAAAACAGCCAATAAGGCTTGGAGTGATTGAATTTGCGCAAAAAAGTATCACAGTGCAGCCCACATTTGGACATTGCGGGTGTACTCGTATGATCATAGATGCGTGAGTACGTAACTGATTGCTTCAATGCATTGATAGAGCAATTAATGAATGGCTGAATGATGACCAAATAAGAATGAATGAATAGGTGAATGAATGCATGAATGAATGAATGAATGAATGATTGAATAAATAAATAAATAAATAAATAAATAAATAAATAAATAAATAAATAAATAAATAAATAAATAAATAAATAAATGAATAAATGTATCGGCGTTTGGACTAGGTGGTGGATGATCAGGTTGACAAATAAATAGATGAGTGTATGAATGAAAAAGCTTTTGACAAATAAATAGATGAATGTATGAATGAAAAAGTTGAGGAATAAATAAATACGTATATAGATACATGCTCAATGATTGTAGATGACTAAAAGAAGATAATTATCCACATAATCGATCTACATAAAGGGCTGACGACCCCATTATTGTTTCACCAACTTATTTACAAATAGTTTAATTTTCTTTGATTATTTCAATATCAACTTTACCATTATGATCCGATATCTCTATTATAGCTCCGATAAGAAAAAGGTTTTATTCCTTTTCGCTGCAAAAATCAAATACAAATGGTTCTCCGCTATTCATACTCCCTCGCTAAAGTAACACTAGGCTTCTAATGAACCTTACACTTCTGTCTTCAGCAGCTTTCGAGAACGTTCGGCTCATTGCTAGCTCTGACCATTAAACGACCAAGGATAGAAGAGATGAGGATGGTAGAAGAAACGTAGCTAATTAAGGGTGATCTTTATTGGAACTAGCTGGCTTACCCGGCTCCGCCCGGCCCTGTCAAAACACTGTGATAAAGGTCCCATCCTCATCCTTGTACAGCCTTTCCCTGTGCCCACATCTACACCTCATTTCCCGTTCCCTGTGTTGTTTTCGAGATCAGCATGCACACTTACCCCCCTGTGCAAACTCCCAGCCCCGTAGCTCAAACCTTGCAAAAAAATCGATAAAATCGATAAAAGTAGTCGATAATCCTGAAAACGAATCCCCATGCTCGATTACCCCCCCCCCCCCCGTGCAAACTCCCAGCCGCGTAGCTCAAACTTTGCAAAAAAAATCGATAAAAATCGATAAAATCGATATCGATCGATGACGAAAAGTAGCCTATGACACCCGCCGGGGCCCGAAGTGTATGTGTGCCAAGTTTGGTCCGGATCGGTTCAGAAATGGAATTTTCTATTCGGAACATACGTACAGACAGACATACAGACATACAAACAGACATTCAGCTTTATATATAAGACTCAGAAAAGGATTCGGTGAAGCCAGTGACTTCGTAATCTCTCAAACACTTAAAAGCGCAAAAAAAAAGTGACACATCTTTTTCGGTAGAACGATGCCAAAATACGTGCTACAGCACTATCAAAAATAACTTTTGGAGATCATCGCGGTTTTTCTATGAATCATTGAGAATGGATAAAGAAAATAGAATAGAATAAAATGCTGAGTTTCAGCCAATTTTTTTTCAAAAAAAAAAAAGCAATGGACTAAAAGTAAGGAAAAAGGTGGTGATAAAACACAGGATGAAGGAGAATGATATAAATGGAAAGAACTTCCTAGCATTCCAAAATGCTTGTATTTTCCCCTCTAAGCCCCGGACTAATTGTAAATGAGATCCGCTCATCACATACGAGCAAATGCATCCCAAGCCTAATCCAGGGGTAATCCCCTTGACCGAAGAAGTCCCGGCGTACTGCAGTATTTTCATTGTGTAAAAGCACTTCCAAAGAAGAATATACATCGCTGTGGGTTTGCCACACGGGAAGACAGATAAAGCGACCTTAGGGAACAATAAATATCATAGCTGACAAGCGGGGTCATTTCGGAGAATGTCAAACAAAAAGCAAAAAGCTTTACGACTATAGAGCCTTGAGGCAATTACGAGAACGGCAAAAAATATTAACGAGTTATGCAATTTTTACCATAAAACTTTCAGATAGGGTAACCTCGTAAAACTCCGAAAAGCTACGAATTCTCATGGAAAAAGTGCAACATGAAACAAAGAGGCCCCAGGGGTTAGCAATGATTGTTGGTTTGAACATATCGAATCATTTCGAGCACTCTGGGAATGAGAGCCACGGCGATTAATCATACAACATCCGGATGATTCTTCTGGCACAAGATTAGAGCATCAATCACATCACATTTGTTAAAAGGACTGACAAAGTTCAACGATCTAGGCTAAAGACAAGATTTTTTCAGATTTTTTTCGGATTTTGTAGAAAAACAAATATAAAGAATGCATATTCCAGGAAAAATGCCACAAGCTTGCTTTTTCACCTTCCAAAATACAGATAAAAGCAATTTTACATGTTTCTCTCCATTCTGTACCTTTCCTTAGGCAGAGCTTGAGATCTAGGCCCTCTCCGGGACTTTTCAGTATGGAATGAGCGTCTAATTTAATTCACAAAAGATTTCCTTTGAAAAAATCATAATCATCTATACTTTGACTGTCGTCCGATTGTATTATGAATGGATTCCTTTTCCCTATCCCCCACATCTCTTCTTTCTCGAATCTGGTAAAACATAAAATTATTATGGTTCTTCCTTGGTTTTTTTCTTAGCTCTATCAATCTTCACCGCTAGGCTACTCGACAAACTTCCTCTTTTTACGCTGAGCATCCATTTCCCGTGCCAGACTTCTTCGAAATCCTATTTTGTCGTAAAAAAGAAAATCTTAACCAATCCTTGCTCTAATCTCGTATTCTTCTTCCGTTTACTTTCCATTGCTCATCCTGGAAAAGTTATCCTGCGAAGCTAAAACACTTCAGACGGAATAAGATACCTAGTGCTATTTTGATGAAGAGTTTTCATCTATATCAGTGTAAGTTAGACAGACAAGACAAGGAGAACGAGAAGATCTTAATTGACAAGAAAAAGCATTATTGGAATACCGGAGTATTAATGAAAATTGATTGATTTGGCACATACAGCACGGATATCTCTTACTCACATATCTAATTCACTTGATTTATTACATTACAGTCACGTAATAAGTAAGAAGCAAAAGTAGGAGATTGACCAGATTTGAATTGATTTTGCAAGATTGGCTGCTTTGAGAGATTATGCAGGCTTTCAACATCAAAAACCTCAAGAAGGTAGCGAAGACTTAGGATGTAAAAGGATTTGACGTGAGATGCAGAAGTAAGTTATCAACCGGAAATGTTCCTGATGTGCGCTTTTTACATGCAGTTAGATCTGAGGTGCATTAACTACCATCAACTTTATTTTTGTGTATCCCTCTCCTATACGCTTCATTTCGTATATTTACTATAAATCACATACGATATCGAGAAGAACATCACTGATAAACAGTGGATAAGCGACTGATAAGAGTAAGGTTGCGTGAAAAAAGTATCACATCCTACAAGGGAAGGACACCAACAAATTGGCGATTGAAGATGAGATATTTATCAGTAGACGCGCCTTTAGAAGCTAATTCCAGATCTGCTTTCCTTTTTTGCGGAATGAGTTTCCGAAGGAAGTTATGAGCGTATGAATATCCAAATTTGCCAAGCATTCGCTTAAAAACAGCAAAAAGCTCTAAAACAACACCTATGCGATTTCCACCGGCTTCGTTCCTTCCTTGCAAACAATATACTCGATACATAAATGATTTTCTATTTTCGGTGTTTTTGTACAGCTTTTCGCCAATTTTAGGCCACCTAAACCTTGACAAGTTTAGATATTTGAACGCCCACAACTTCTTTCGGAAACTTATTCGTAAAAGAACGAAAGCAGATTTGGAATCAGCGTTCAAAGGCGTCTACTGATATACATCTCATCTTCAATCGCCGACTAATGCTGGTATCCTTCCCTTGTTAGTTCTACAAAATACTTTTGTTCAGTGTCCTGAATCACTGTTTTTTCTCTTGAGTATTTTAGAGCAACTCAAGGAATGAAGAAACAACAGAAAGTCAAAAATGAGATACTAGCTAAGAATTACATTGAAGTGTCATCTGGCTAAGAACAACTTGGAAAGAAAGCCGTCTACGAAGCACTGCTAAAAAATTGACAAATATCAAAACTAATGTGTAAGGCATCCTCTGCTTTGTTGCAAGTCTCATTTTTGCTGTATCGTGCTTCATTTACCGCAGGACACTCAAAGCGCTCTTACATATGAGGCAAACCCCTTGTATCAATATTTACTGCTCTTTATTTTCTATGGCAGCCAAAAAATAGCTACATTTTGCCAAAGACATCGTCATTGTTTTTTTTCTAAAAATGACAGGAGTAATTTTTTACATTCCAAATAGTCTACTAACGTAATAAATGAAGTGAAAAAAATGTTTATCATGTTGCACTTAGGAGGAAGTCGCAAATGTGGGGAGTCTATTTTTTAAACTCGACAATGGCGATTCTGCAGGAGTAGGGCTTCAAAGTTACTTCCTACAGGAACTTCCTCGAAAATCTGTTAATACGGGGAGATTTGATGAGTGCCCTATTAGCGTTAAAAGAAGTTGAAGCCATTAGCTGCAAAATGTATAAGGCTAAGATTGAAGCTTTTACACTTGAAAAATGTAGAAATCAAAATAAGGTGTTCGTGTCAGTTACAGAAATCTGATATTGGCAGTTGCACAGTTAGAAAAAAATCTGTGCATTCTGAGCTTCATATTCTCCAATTACACTTTAGTGGGTGAGAAATTTCCAGAAGATTTTTCGCAGAAGATAGATCGAGAAAAGAACATTATGGAGGACAAGTACAAACTGAAGTAAAGAAGTATACGAGGAACTTGTTGGGCCCGATGACCCCCATATAATGGCTGCCAGTGATGTACTGGTGACATGGGTTGCGTTCGTTTGTGAGTGACAACGAAATGAGACACATTGGTGATTAATTAACGAGCAATGTATAGGAGAAAACTTCCAGAAAAACCAGTTAATTTGACAAGAATTTCGGGGCGAATTTACTGAAATGGGATGAGGAAGTATTCTCTAAAGATATGAACAGGGCAACGAAGTGGAGCTGACTCTAATGGAGACATTCTAAATTGTCGCTAAATATACGGAAATGTTGTTGAGAAAGTCAGAAAAGTTCTCAACTGTAGTTACAGATCGGTCAAAATTTTATCGCGAGAACCAAATTTTTGCGGAAGTCTGGCATGTTATCCTTGATTCATGAGGGGTAGAGGAACGAATCCCGCCAGTTTGAACCGCCTCCGCGGACTACTGGTCCTGCAACGAAATGCAACAGCAAAAGGACCAGTTGCCAGCGAAGGCGGGCTCAAACTGGCGGAGTTCGTTCCCCTACCCATTCATGATAACTCCTGGTAAGACGTTAGATGCTTAAAAAATTTGACTTTTTACTTTGTGGAATAACAGTAGTAATAGCAGTAAAAAATTACCAGAAAAATCATTTTGCTCAATCGTCTTATGTGGTTCACATGAAACTCCATACCACCAATTTATTGGAAAGGAGATGTTTCAATAGTGCCAGCTGAGAATTAATAATAGATTATCAATGATGATTTGTCACAAACGGCGTTCACTTTAAGGTTTCAAAGAAACAACTTGATAGGCAAATTCAATTCTAAGCCCTACTTGTTTTGATTTTTTTCGGCTACTGTGAGAAAAACAAAATGATTGAGATTTCGTTTTGCAATTTGCTCTGCATGGAATGGACTGGACGTTCTTTGTGCAAATGAAAACAAAGCTTGAATCTAAAATCATTTAGTCATTTTCCCACGAGCCTCATTGTTTTGCCCTTTCAAATCTGGAGCAATCCAGTCTGCTGGAACAATAAAAGACTTGGAGACCACAATCCTCTCTGTGTGCTCTGTTGAGTTTGATTTTGTGAATAGAAAATAAAAATGAGTACCAACTTTACAGTTTCATAAACGCTGGATCATCAAATTCGAAAAAAAAATAATCAGCCATTCAAGAATTTGATTCTGAGAATTCTCAAATGAGCTAAAAATTGAAGTACAGTAGTGGAAAAGTTATGGGAGAAGGTGATATTTCGAGTCAAAGAGAGTTGTTCTGACGGAACAAACCCAGCGAAATGCCCAAATTATTTTTAGCTTTGAAAAATCCCCATTAGTCTGCACTGCAACAGATTTGTTCCAGATGTTCCTGAACAACCTTTTAAAATGTCTTGCACGAGCATGAGCAGAACCAGCAGACAATTTTACAACGAAAACATGATCTAGAAAAAAAGTAAATCTGATCGATTTGCGTCATCGTTGTATCTTTGAGAGCACAGCTATTTTCTGCATCACATGTGATCCGCTGACTGATCCCATCTACTCAAGTATCCTATTGTCAGGAGGAATGCGTTTGGATAAGAATCTTGTCAGCGGCACACTTATCGCAACCTTTTTTTTTGTTTTCCATGATAAAAATACTCTAGATACCACTCAACCTAGCATATTGTCGGATTGAAACGAACAAGCTTTGTTTGTGTCGTTATTATCAAGTTGAAAAGAAAAGAATGTTTTTATTTATAACATAGCAATAAGATGAATAAATGTGCGAGGGATAGAGGGTTAGAAATTGTGAGAGGTATTCGATAGAGTAGAGGAGGCTCTACAAAATTACCTTTGAACACTAACCAAGTCGTGATTAACGCAAAATTTATGGCGAGAAAATGAAACTACTTTTCCGATGCCAAAAAACAGATTTTCGCCCAAAAATCCTGCAAATCTCTCACTTTTGCCTGCAAAGTCACACGCACTTAGCCATAGGGCTTATAAATCACAAAAAAATGAAAAACGAAAAATGGCGAAACCCCCTCCCCACCCGCCGCCCCCTAATTCTGACCTCCTTCCATATATACTGCTGTATACTGCAAACTTGCTAATCTTTAACCATAAAATTTTGGCCCCACATATGCCCTATTGAAAATATCAAATGTATTAAATATTGAATATTGTTGTTAAAACAAAATTTTAGCTTAAAAAAACCGAAACAACGGTATTCTTTTCCTTCCCATCTAATAGACCAACACCTGAATGCTTGCATTTGCAGAGCTGGAAATAGACGTTAAAGAGCGTGCGAAAATGCTGCATATTCAAACGTTTTTTTTCAAAATCCAATGGTAATCCGAGCGCTTTGATTTTTTACTTGTCTCGTTCTAATGCAGTCATTTTCCTCTCTAGCTTTTTTTGAAGCTTAGTTGAGGGGATCGTTTTTCAACAGAAAAAAATCGCAACTAAAAAGGCTGAGAACAGCTTGAAAACGCAGAATGAAAAATCTTTTCTGACCACTATTAAACTCGAAATTGGTTGAAACTATACTGGTAGCAGTTAGAAAAGAACAAAAAGCTGCCTTGTGTAGCCCTCCTCGTTTGCTTGTGTTTTTCTATGAAGTTTTGCTAAACCTCATAAAGAATTTTATCTACAAAAAGTACCATGTAGATCCTGAAAATAGCCAAAAAGACGCCAAGTGAGTATTAATTACACGGTAAAATGTTCTCTCCAGGTAGTTTGAGCTTCTTCAAAAGCCTCAATAAAAAAAACCCTGAAAACTAGCTGAACTCAGTTAGACAAGACAAAAACGACGGGCTGAGGGCTTTAGATAATATCTAAGCACTTATCTAAAGAAGTAAGTCCCAGATATAATATTGAAAGCGTTATAAGTCTTCGCAGTAATCTCGTAGCACTATAATTTCTTAGCTCATAAAATATAAGATTACTATGGAAAATACTTCCAGTTATATACTCTAATGCTCTTTTCTTCGTAAAAATACTACTAAAAAGCATTGATTAGTAAAAACATACAAGTAGGAAGAAAATTTACTAAATATTTAAATATAATACTAAATGTCTAACTAAAAGAGAAACAGCCTATAGGAAAAGCTCCTCATCTTGTTAATCGCTTTTTCTGAGCAAAAGAAAATTGCTCCTCTTCTTGATAAATCGCCCTTTTTGAGCAAAAGAAAAGAGGAAGAAAGGTACTTTTCCATTATCCGGACCCATTTTTTCATAAGGCACTCATATTATACGTTCTTTACTCTAAAAATAATTTTTCATAGATTCTACGAGGACTGCCTCCTTGCCACGTGTCACAAAAAAATTGACACATTTCGGCTCATTTTGACAAGTTTTTTGAAATCATTTCCGGTGAGATAAAAGAGATTATGTGATAATTTTGAAGCTGTTTAACTGTTTTAACAAACACAAAACAATCATGAACTTACTAGAATATCTTGCTTGCTTTCCAGTGATTCAAAAATGTACTTTTCTTCAAACCCTTTTCGCCTTGTGAATTTAGTCAAAAAGACTATAAATGATAGCTCAAAGTACCTTGCTGGTGTTTATTTCGCCTCTTAAATGACGGAATTCTAGCACACTTCTCTATCGTGAGCAAATCTAATCTATTCATCGATGATAGTATGTTGTTATTATTATGACAATGTTTACTTTGAAACTGTTTGGTCGAAATGAGGTCAAAATTAGCGAAACCGATTGAACTTATAACGCTAGGTAGGGTAAAACAGACTCTTGGTAAAACCTGTTAAACATGTGGAGGTCAAGTCAAAATTTTTTTAACATGTGGCAGAAGGTTGACACTCCTTCCTGTGAAGCTGAAACCAGATATTGTACAAGTATAGAAGCAATAACTTTTTTGAAGGAATGGGTCCGGATAACGGAAAAGTACCGGAAGAAATTCTGTTTCGGATACAACGCGCACAGAATGATAGGTCTAAAAAACAGGCCGAACTTTTAGACCTCAAAATAAGAGCGGATTTCCGTCTATCCAAATAAAAGTTGGGAATAGGGAAAGAGATATGAGGATATCCACATAGATAACATAACACAGATCGACAATGACTTTACTTATCATATCAGAAGAATGCTCTCGAGCACTTTGCTCTGCAGTCCTGAAATTTCTTCGAGAGGCGTTATTGTTTTTACTGGCAAATGCGTCATCTGGGGATGACATCGAAAAGATAGCAAATATTTGCAGCAGCAGTATCATATAAACAAAAACTCTACAGAAATGAAACATAAGAAGCTCATTGATGACGTGATGTTGGTAAAAAAGACCCGCAAGAACATCTCGTGTTCGTAAAATTACACATGAGGAGAAAAATCGTAGTTTGTAGTAGGCATTTCGTGGGTTTTACGGGTTTCAAGACTATCTGAAGGCTAGAATTTTCGAAGTTGTATAATTTCGGGTGTTCTTGTCGGACGAAACGTCAAATATATTTCAAGCACAAAGAGAAGGAATTTCATCTTTTCTGACTATCACAGAACCCAGAGAAAAATGAGACTGGGAAAAATAGAGGAGAAGCTGCTTCTAGGATAGAAAATTGAAGCGTAGGCTCAAGATTGTGAGAAAAAAAGAGGACATCAATTCAAGTGTGATTTGAGAGGCGGATGATGGAAATTTGAGGAGCAGAGGGTCCAAAAACACTAAGAGTCGTCTCCTGCAGGAAAATGGAAAAGTTTTTATGGAAATGTGCTTCACTGAAAAAGTTCGGATATTATGATGAGCTTGACGGTGCACTGCTGAAAAAACTTTTAGGTAAATAAGAAACACCAAAAATTTGGGCAAAAATTTATGCAAACCTTCCTCAAAGTCAATACAAGTTCTAGTTATTCATTATTTACGGCAAATCAGCGAAGCGCTCAACCACTCACTAATTCGCCCACAAAGGTCGTTTGCATTAGCTAATTTATGCAGAAAAGTTCAATTCTTGGCACTTTTGGGTTTCAGCTGGATCCGCTGCTCCCTCATCTCTCAGAAATGGGTCCCTAAATTATTCTTGAGCGGAAACAGCATCTTCCTTTTTTCGTCCAATTTTTGAGTGTTTCTACAATCAGGATTCGGCAAAGGTGGCTTGTAAGCAAGATGATCGTTTTTGGGACAAAAAGTAAAGGAGTTTCGTTTTTGAGGTCAAAATAGACGCAGATTTTTTTAGTCGACGTTTCGTATCTTGATGGCTTGGGGTCAAAGGGGACTTCGCAAAAATTCGCAAAAATCAAGGGGACTTCGTTTTTTGCTTTTTTCAAAGTCGGGGTGACTACCCCAGCCTATAATAATATCAGGAAGCACATCTACTGCAACGTAACATTTTTTATTCTATAAAAGCTCTTCATATGGCAACTTCATTATCTAATTCTAAGTGAACAACAACAGCATAAAATTTGCTCTCATTTTTCAGAGAAATATTGAGAAAATAATATGCAAAGTTGATGGAATTTCATTAAACCCGTTGTCCATGTAATTTTGAAAATTTGCTAAATTTTCTGGAAGTTTAGATGAAAATTTGGTAACAACGAAAAATGAGTTGGCGACATGTACAAATATGCATCTGGAAAAACCCTAGGATTCAAAATTTCCTTTGGCTTGTTAAGAGAGGAATTTTACCCCAGACTATTTCGCATAAACTTTATGAAGACCAATGAGTTATAATAGAAATGAATGAAAGAAATAATAATAAAATTCTTCAGCTTTGCTGAAACAAGCAAATTTAGTTTTCATTATCGTCTTGCGAGATTAGCTTGGGATGGAGCTGGAACCTAGACGAGCTTCGACTTTACTGCCTTCGTTACAACGAAAAACTTGTAACAGACAGCGACTCAATGTTATTTATAGAAAGAAAAGACATACGGTGTAGGGCGACGAGTAATTGTAGGGTAATAGAATTAAAAGAATACAATTAAGCGACAATTGCGCAAGAAACCGGTCGAATCAACTCAAACGTATGATTTTCGATGTTATGGCCAGTACATTGAGAGAGATGTGCATAAGTTCTAGAGGCACAAAGGAACGGATATAGATCAAAAATGTGGGACAAACGCAATGTACAGGGGGAGGTATGGCCCCCCTATGCTACCCCCTCCGCCTTCCCGATAATTTCAGCAAGTTTTCTAGGACGGTGGACTTTCTAGGCTTTATAAGTGAGTCCTCCAACAATGCTAATTGTGATTTGTTATGAAACCATGACATTTATCACACACCCCGCTAGAGCGGAAGTTCTGCGAAAATCGCGTTCCATTGGCTGAGCGCAGTAATTGTCGCGATTTATTTAAGGATAAACAAAATGAAATATGCGGTAATTCTCAGGAAAGCTGACAAAGAATAACCCTATAATAAAATAATCAAATAAAAAGCGTCAAAGAAAGTCTAGATAGTCCGCACATTATTGTAACACTACCGCAAATGATGTTGCAAAAAATACAAAATCAACATTCTTATTTTGCCTCCGAATCCTGTAAAGAGCCAATCCTCCAATCTTTTGGTCAATAAGCTTTTGGCCTTATAATAGGAATTTGAGAGCCGTGTGAGCCGCTTAGGCCATCGCGTTTGCGGCTCTTGAACCCTCAGATATTCCACTTAGTTTTGAATGAGAGCGCAAGAAAACATCCTGCTAGACACTCACTCGAGTGAAGCACAAAGGTAGAGTGGACGACCTACTTTTGATTAGTTTAGGATGTCAAAATGAAATTTTATTGCAACTTTAATTCGAACTAGGTACAATGGAATTTGGGGGTGGCTTGATAAGAACATACTGTAGAGCAAAAGCTGCAAAATTAGGATAATAAAGTCTGAAAACATCTGTGGAAAATTGAATTTGTCCTAGAAAAGTTTTGATAGGAACTCGAAAGATACATGAAAACTTGTTGAACAAAAATTAAAAAGATCGAAGTACAAGCCTTTAGATGAAGCAACATAAATTTTAAGCCAGAGAAGAGGCTCTAAATTAAGGAGAACTCCAAATTTATTGCACCGCCACTACTGCCATCATGAAAATAGATTAGCATAGAAATTGAACGCTTGCCTAGCTTTGCACTTTTCGAAGATACATATTACGTTCACCTCTCTTTAAACATAATCATCATCGTAGGTAAAAAATGTAGTTTGGAAACATATAATCTTTATTAAGCAGATACAAATTATAAGCTGGAAATCTTCTGCAAATCTAGACGAAAATTGAAGTCAAAATAAGGAAAAAACTATGGAGTCGATGCACTGTTACTTGAACCTTGACGAATCGTCCTCTGAAAGATGAATTGTTATTGTGAGTTATTGCGAAGGAACGAGGGCGAGGAGAAGGTGATTAGGGCAAGAGTCGGAGTCAGTGGTAAAGGGCACATAAAATAGAAAAATGAACTAAAATGTTTCTTCTAACATGTTGCAAAACAAAAGGGACTAAATGAAATATCGCAGAATTAAAAGGAAAGGAGATCGAATTTTAGCAGAAATCTCTTTTATTGTTTTTTTAATTCAGTATGTTACACTTTAAAACTTCGTAATTATTCTATTTTACCCTTTCGATTTCTCCTAAAACTGATAAATGTTCCAACTAGCCATACAAGATGCAGCAAAAATACTGGTATTCGGTGGCGGTCCGAGGGGGGGGGGAGGGCCCCTTTTCGAGAATGGGTCGCGAAATTCTTGAAATTTACTTACATGGTTTATAAAAATGTGCAAAAGACTGTTAATTCTTGTAAATAATTAAGATGATTTGTAAAAAATTTTAAAAATTCAAAATACTGTAAATTTTGTTTCGGGAACGTGGCTGTTGCTACGGGGTGGAGGACTATATGTCGCCGAAAAAGGGCGACATATAGTCCTCCACCACGGTCCTCGCGGTCATTTGCGACAAATACGCACCCTTATACATGCGCGGACATGCGTTCCTGCAGGGAATCCGCGCGGGACTCTTGCAAATCCGGCGACATATAGTCCTCCTCCCGTTGCTACGCCTCCTTTTTCTAGATTTCAGGAGTTATGAAGCCGCAGAGATTAGAAGCATAATCAGGCGGAACAAACATCAATGGTGTAAAAGTTTCTTTATTGTACGGTATGAACTAAATGAGCCTTCATAAATCGATATCGGAATTTTTACGCCGTGCTTCTCTTTATAGAGACCAGAAGTCTGAAAATTTTGTTGGGAGAAATTCTCAAGAATTCGAAAGCTGTTTGATATCGCACACCTGCATTTTGACTGTGCAAAAATTCTGGATATCAAATTCAACGCTCAGCTCCACGAAAATTAAGCCTATGAAGAATGAAACAGACGCTCAAAAAGACTTGAGTGGTCTGAAAATTAGCTCAAAAGACTTATTGAACTCAAGATAGGCCGAGGACAACCCTAGCTGCAATATCGGATACTCCATAAAGCAATGCAACAATGAGCGCAGACATTGATGAGGCTACTATTATATATTCCATTAGGCTAGAAGCACATCATGTACAAAGTCCGAAGAGCAAAAATTTCGCAAGTTATTTTAGGAAATCAGAATCCTTGCCACGGTAAAAAGGTGCCATGATCCAGGATAGGACACTTTTCCGGCTCTCACAAATGCTGCAGACAGTTTTTGTCTAGTGTTTGGTATTTCTGGGAAAAGCGCTTTAATGGGAATTGGAATATAATTCTGTTTGAGTAGAACTTATCTTCCAAAAAAAAACAAATCCGCAAACAAATGAAAAACCCCAATTTTCTCATTGATAAATATGAGGAAATTTGGTTTTTTTTTTAAGATTTCGAAGTGGCATATCACAGCTTTTATTGTTATTCACCAAATAGGAAAAGCTCCTTTGTATCCAAACGAACTGCTATATATCCAAATACCGAAGCTTTGAAGTATTTTTCACAAAGAATCATGTTCAGAAAACAACAAGAAAACAAGAATTTTTTTTATGAAAATTTGCATGCGACGAACTAATTTTTAGCCAACCTAACAATATACTTCTGAATAAAAAGTTGGAAGTGGCATAACAATTACTTGAAAAATTATAAAATACAGTGCTTTGAGGCAGCGCAAGAACTGCCAGTTAAGCATACGCATACGCAACTTGATGAGTCATGAAGGCTTCTCATATTCTTACTGCGATGCGATGCCCGACAGATGCTGCTTGTGTCGAGAAATCTTCAGGTAATCGCGCTCAAGTGCTATGTGAATTGAGGACGTTTACCCTAAATAAGGATAATGAGATTTTAATGATATACAGGGTGTCCCAAAAAGATGTGCACACTGTTTGATTGTAAATAACTCTCTTGTAGTGAAGTGTTTCGAGAAGATTTAGGTACCATTTTGTAGAGCGAGGTTCAACTTACAAGGGAAGGATACTTGGTGACCGTGGCCTTTTGCAATTAAATGTAAACCAGTAGATGCGTCTTGGAACGCTGATTCTAAATCTGTGTTCATTATCTGCTGTGCGGCTCTCTAAACAAATTTATGAGCTTTTTTCTATATTGATTTTGCAAGATTTAGGCAGTCAGAATCGTCAATATTCAGGCTTTTTGGACTCTGATTTATCGGAAACAGTTTTTCTGAGCTTAACGTGAAGCTTTACTTTATTTTGACGCTCTTTCGTAGTGCGTAAGCGAACATTCTAACGATATTAGTGAATCCTGCATCAAAAACAGTGCAAACTTTTGTGGCAAGAAATGCCCATAACTTTTTTCGGAAAAGCGCACAGCAGATAACGAAAACAGATTTGGATTCAGCGCTTCAAGATGCATTCAATGGTATAAGTTTCATTTCAAAAAGCCACGGTCACCAAGTATCCTTCCCTTGTTAGATTTACAGTGTAGAGCGAATCGCCGGTCGTTCCTTCTTACTGTAGGAGTAGGTAGAAACTTCAAACATATGGTGTCACCGTGAAAAAAGGGGCCGTTTCAAAAATTTTAAAAATGTGGAAATTTTTGTAATAGGGTTTTTATGGACCTTGAGTTCAATACCCAACTCTTTACAAGGTTGAGAAGCTTTCTAAACGGTGTAACCGCACTATTTAAGAACACTTAAAAAACGTCTGCTACTGCTTACCTCGCATAATTTTTTAATGAAGCATTAGGAAGAGTTGCGAACTTCCATTTAGAATCAGCAACTCTAGTTAGCCCAGTGTGAGAGTTTTCAGGTTGTTTTGGTTTCATTTGGAACAAAATATGGCCTCATGGCTCAAAACCCTCTTCAAAGTTTCTACCGTAATCCTACAGTAAGAATGAGAGATCGGCGATCCGCTCTACACTGTAAATCTAAGTTGAACCTCGCTCTACAAAATGGTTCCTAAAGCTCCCCGAAACACTTCACCGCAAAAGAGTTATTTACAATTAAACATTGTGCACATCTTTTTGGGACACCCTGTATAATGGGGGGGGGGGGGCCTGACTAAGCCATCGCTCAAGCCTTGCTGCAAAAGATAAATCCCAAACTGGGAAACCGTTCAGGTAGACGCTTACGTTGGCTCCGCCCATCACAGTGGGTGTTCTAAAGATAGCAGGCCCAAAATCGGGTGATGTATTTCAAGTTGTCACAAATCCTCCCTTCAGTATGATCATTATATTTTCTACATTTCTATCTGCCGCGAAGTTCGATATTTTTGAAAATCGCCGATATTTTTTAAAATCTTTTTAACAATTGCATCCAGTAACCCACCTACTCTATGGTCTTCTCCAGGCTTCGCTGCCAAATAGCTTTCTTGTCTGCTCTTCCGTCCCCCTCGAAGGAGGCGACTGTACAACCTTGAGGAGAGTTATCAAAACTATATTGACAATGAGAAAGCACTCTTGATGAGCAAAAAATCCTCAAAAGCAGAAAATTGAGTGCGTGTCCCACCAGATGCTAAAACTCTCTGTCGATATGTCTGAGTATAATGTTGTTACAAACTAACGAACATCAGTAGAGGGTGAGTTGGTTCGGCTCGAAAGATATGAGTGTCATTGTGATGGAGAATGTGTTCCCCAGCAAGTCTTTTGAATTTCTGACAGAGAATTACAGCCACTTAAAAACAGCATGTCCTCTACTGGATATTATACTAATTTTTGTGCAATTACAGTGAAAAGCAACACTCTCGAAGATTTTTCGGAGTTGAAGGGCACAGTCAAAATCTTTAGATCGGAACAATGATTAAATGGACAGAAATGGCATAGGATGTGGCTAAACTGGAAATCAACCATAACATCAGGTGGATTGACAAGAAAAAGCTGAATTTAAATTCGTTAAATCTTGCTTCCCAGAACGAATGGCAACGACATCAAGATAACCGACTATCAAGTCATCAAGTCAAGAAGCCTCAATCCACATTGCTGTGAGCTGAAGAGTAGAGGCAAACAGACATTTGAAAAGAAACAAAAGTGGATTTTATAAGATGTCCCCCCCCCCTCCATTTATGTCAAGCCATAACACTGAGTAAAACTTTTACACTTCGTGCAATCATCTAATAACACTCTAGACAACGCTTAGCACTGCTATTAACTTGGTGCAAAATAAACGAGAGCTTTACACGTTTCCTTCAAAAGTCAAGGTTTTGCAAAGTAAACTACCTCACTAAAAGACTTAGATTGCATGAAACTTCGTCTGTGAAATATACATTCCAGGATTTGTTGCATATTTGCGTCACGATTTTTGCTGTAGTTTATATTGAGATGGAAACACCCAGTTTATTTTCTGGTAAGTTTTTACTTCTGAAATTTCAAAAGTCTATGAAGTCTATGCTAGGCACTGTAATAAGGTAATTGAGACGAAAGTTTAGCGCTGAACATAGAAGATCAAGAATCTTGAAGAAATCAACAGGAAGTCCACAAGAAAAAGGAGCAAATTAGAACTGCTCTTATTCATTGTAAAAAGCTAAAATTGAACACTGGACGCTTCGGCTCGGCTACTCAAACAATCAATTTCCCTGCGACTTTTTGTAGATTCAGGTAAGAGGGTATCAAAGTTTTCTTCTTTGCATCTCTTGATGACAGATGCAAAAAATGCGTCAACCCGCCGTGTCCCACGCGTTTGGAAATGTAAATGAATAGAAAAAATCAACGTTTTCGAGTATATTTGTCAATATTGCAGCTATTATCAGAGTTTTTGCAAAAAAAAACATTTTGAAAGGGAAATATTCTACTCGTTCAAGTATACATTAGCTGCCCTTGCAGATGAGCTGAACTAGTTTAACTTTTGCATCTAAATAGTTCGAGCCTGAGTGTTCCTGCTGCTTGTCTGTTATTGTAAAAAATAGAGGCGAAAACAAACTCCTTGAATTTACCAATTTATCACCCATATTGATCTGTGGTATTGTAGTAGATACAAGTGCTAGCATTACTGATTCTAGACTGGAATAGAATAAATTCTGATAACTAGTGGTATGCAGTTGAGTGATTTTCTGGAGCTTTCATGAGAAGGTCTTACATTAGATGGATCTTCCTTGAATGGAACCAATTTTCAACCATCTTTCAACCTAACCATGTTTTTGATAAGAATACAGAACAACGTGAACAACATTTTGGAAATCGAGTAATCTGGGGAATCTTAACAGTCTTTCCATCAAATTTACAGGTTGCTTTGGCATAGGGTGATAAATGCCTGCAATTTTTCTGCTATTTGCTTTCCTACATTCTTCGGCGGTTGAAAGACGCAACTTTTACGCCTGTCATCAAGAGATACAGCAGAACACTTCATCACTACGTTAGGAGAGCCCAAAGGAATCTAAAAAATCGACTGCTTCTATAGTTGGATGGTTTTCTCACTATTCAAGTTAGCTTTGCTGACATTGAAGACATTCTTCAAATCTTGCTCTACTTTGTCTCACATTTTCCTGACTTTTTCTGGCCTTCATATCAATGTACATCGTTTATTAGCATAAAGTAATATTGACCCGAATCAGGTCGACTCTCGGGAATAGGATTTTAAGCTTGCAGAATGCATTTATTCTGACCGCTCTAGAATTGACAACTTGATATTTCGACTGATCCTTGAGAAGTTTTTATAAGCTAAGGGAAAAAGCTGACAGCTTTACCAAAAGATTTGCTCTCTTTCCTTTTCTTCCTAACAAGTTATTGATTTATTGATTATGTACCATAGATCTTAAAGTAGGTAGAGCCTTCTCTGCATGCTGTCTAACAAGTTCGGAGATTGAAGCTGTCGGGAAATCAAAAATACTTTGTACAAATGATAACAATGAGTACCTCAATTTTGCTGTTTTGACAGGGAAATTTTTATTTTGTTAGATCAGATTGGGTGCCAGTAACAGAAACTACCTTCGGTGGTGGTACCGCTGTTTTCCTCTCTCCATTCACTTTTTTGTTCTAAATGTGCTGAAAATCATCGACGACATCTTGATCACGATCAAAGGCCGTTTGATCAGCACAGAGGGTTAAGCTGCCTTATATAACAATATTGAGTGATTTTTTAACTACTTGCTGTTTAATAGTAGGTAAGGACAGGGTTAATCCGTAGGGGTACGGAATTACCATGTGGACTGAACGAACTGTCAGTACTCGTTATCTCAGCTGTATTTACGCCCACATGTATACATTGTCCATGTCCACCTATGTCCATAATACGGAACGCTTATCAGCTCAAATATTTAAGAAAATTTTTCCGCGTAGGTGTTGAATAAATAATGGTTTTATGCAGAGTCGCTAAGTGATAAGCTTTTTGCTTGACGCGGAATGGTTACGAGTTAATGCCCTCATGGTCAAGAAAGAGATTATGCGTTCACTACGTCTGAATCTATTTTTAAATAAAATGTGTATTCCTTTCTTATCATTAGTATGCTCTCAGAGTGAGGTAAACACCCATGCTTACCTGAAAAATTGGCACACAGACAAAATTTGGTATGACGATTACTGAATGCCGTTTACTTGGTAAATGAGTAACTCAGTTACTCACTCGTACTTGAGAGGAAAAATGTAGACTGACAACTTTTTACCCGGAAGTTTGGCCTAGACCACTTGTGGTCAATCATTACTTGAAAGGATAAGAACGTTCGTCAAATTTGAGTTAGTCTAATTTTTCTTGAAAAAAAAAGATGAGACAGATTTTTTTGCATAGAAGGGAGAAAAAGACTTGTAACACATCGCTCATCCGGAGAAAACTGCCTCACCTCAGTACATAAAACTGATAACCGAATACTAAACCCAAAATAAAATAAATTGTAGAGCCAGAAAAAATGATTCCATAAGTCCTGCGCATTCATGCGGCAATCTCAGCTTGTTCCTAATTGAAAACTTGATAGCAGATTTTGTGGGCCGAGAAATCATACACGTCCTGGGCACACCTCACGCAATTTGGTAACACTCCAGTTGTTCATAACTCACCGTAAGGAGTTTTTGAATCCCGGAAGATAGTGCAGTTTATCAACCAACGAAAATTATACATGCTGCGAAATTTTCTTCGGGTCTGTCAGTATTGAATTTGAAGATATCTGGCAAATTGCCAGATCGCGTGGCGACTGAAATCGCGTGAGGTATTGCCCCTGGCCATAAGACAAAAAGTGGTCCCAGGATTTTGGTACAAAGGGAGGGGGGGGACAAAAATTTTTCGAATAAAAAGAGGTATGTGGTATTAGACAAGCCCTCCCAAGAATTTTTAACGCTGCTTTCCAACATTTTTGCGGACCCCGACGAAAATTTTCATACAAGGATAATATCAATTATTAAAAAAAATTGTAAAATTTATGTTATTCAAAAGAGTACAAACGAGTTACACCCCCGCTCCCCCCTTCCGTCTGCCATTGAAAGGAACCTAATAAAAGAGCGCAACACACCGAAAACCACCGCAACTCTGATCAAAAAATTTTTTTAAATTTTGATTTCCTGTAAAGGTGTAAGTTTGCTTGCACTTAAATGTCAAATCTGACTTTTTTGAATCTTAATGCTCCTTGTGATCCTGATCCACTGTTTCAATTGGCATAGCGTCAAAAAGGGAAAGTTAGGCAATTATCAAACCAGTCTGTTACTGCATTCGGAAAGTTCTTCTCGGTCTAGAAACATTTCAAAAGTGTCTGTTGTTATATTAGTCAAATGGTGGCAATTACTATAAATTAAATAATTCTTTCAAGTGCTACTGTAAGCTTGCACAATTACTATTTTTCAAATGATTCATAATGACGCATACAAGTAGTGATGACGTCGATACTATGGAATTTTCTGCACTTCAGTTAGAAAAACAATTGAGTCATGCGTAGAAAAAAAAACTCCTTATCTCGTTTCCGTCTAGACTTTCACACCTTCTTCCATGCTTATGCTTTAATCATCTTTTGTCAATACCTTTTGAGGATGAAGATTAATAAGGATTATGCACTAATGCCGTACAGAACTCTCCCTGAAAGGCAAGGGTCATCTAAACTTTTTTTTTAAAAATGCGTCATCTATCGCCGAACTGAATAGAGTAATGTCAACTGTGTAGAGGATGTGGATGACTAAGCCCTTGTGTGTTTTTTCTTATCTCCTTGAACATTGCGAAAGATTGAATGAATGATGCGTATATAAGCTCAAAGCTCTCGGGTTACGGTGTAGTCCAGCCTCTGTAACACTAACGGAACGCCTTATTCTTTGATTCTATCTGCTACTTGTAAATCTAAGCTCATAATGCTTAGATCTGGAAAATGACTAATTTTTGTAATGTGCTTCTACTTTCTAATCAAGATTAATTGGATTAATTCCACATCGCATTCGATCATTATCCATTTCCAAATTTGAACAGCAGTCAAGTCTTTCTGGATATTTTGAACCGCTTGTCTTTTACGAAAGGTACATATAGATTCAAGAAGATTTTCACAACTTTTCGGCTCGAAGATCTCGTGGTGTAGTGGTTATCACATCTGTCTAACACACAGAAGGCCGGCGGTTCGAGCCCGCCCGAGATCAAACGTTTTCTTTTTTCGTCTTTTCTTATGTTAATACTTTCTATAGGTGATTGGGACAAAGAAAAATCTTCTCCTTTGGTGGTATTCCTTTTCCTTTGCGATCTTGCTCGTTCCAAATCCTTCTTCATTGTCGTAAAAATCACCTTACTAGCGAAAATTCTCACTCTATTGCCAGACTCATGCGTGAATTTCTATTTATTTCACATCCGCCGATTTTCAGAAAAATGCAGAAGTCCATAATTATGGCTATTGCTGGTGCAGTAGCGATCACCGTCCTGATTGCCACCGGTATTACCCTAGCAGTGGTCCTCACAAGGAAAGGATCTGATCCAGGTAAGGTAGTTTTTCACTAGTATAAAGTAATTACAAATTCAAAAAAGAAGTGATTGGGAAGAGAAGTTGAAATTTTTTTGGATCTCAAAACAGTCAGTTCATGCTTTTCTCAAGGGAGAAAAATTATCTTCGGGAGAGATCAGTGTAGGATTCTTTCTAGACAAACTTCGATAGATTTTCCGGGAAATTTTCGCAAACAGCGCTGTGAGGTCTTCCTTTGATATAGAACTCAAGTACCTTTTGTGCTTCATATAGAAAGACTTCCTACTATTGATATCTTATTCTGAGCTTTTCTAGAGCATGTTTACATAAGTTAGAAGTTTGAAAAGTGAACAATACGATAGGTGAACTGTGACAATCTGGTTTTAAATTTCTGATTTCACAGTGCACGATTTTCTTTGAAACACTTAGAAAAGCTTTTTGATGGGATTAGTAATCTGTGAGTTTCTTGCAGACTTTACCGTATATTCGTAATCAGGAACATTATAACTCCTTTCATAGTCAAATCACCTGGTCAAAGAAAAATAGTGAAAAGGACGTTCCAGTAATGAGAGTTGATTTTTAGGACCAGAGGAGGAACAAAATTCCACAACAATCATGACAAACGAGACTGAGACTACCCCACTGTTCACCCTTGGCTCTACAGAAACTGAGAACACCAAGACTGAAACCGTAGAAATTGCCACCGTCACCAAATTGCCAACACCAGAACGACCGATTACACTTCCCACAGGTATTAGAAGATGTGAATTCGAATTAGAGAGCAGTATCTATTTTTTCTCTTTACAGATCAACCAAGGAACCTTTCACTGTCGGACATTCTGAGAACGTAAGCGTACTGAATCTCCCAACTATGGTCCGCTCAGGATTGCCGTAACGAATCAAAAGATAATCGCTCGGGTCCACTGTAAATGATCTAATTGCTATTCTTCACTTATTTGTATACATTTGCCATAACTTGCCATCCTCAGAAACAGCAAATTACTGGTGCTCAGTTGCAAACAGAACTTTATTTGCTTTTACCATTATTGATGCATACTTGATTAGAACTGTGCAACAAAGATTTGTGTAATTTTTGCTTGCGATATTCAAACACAATAATATTTGAAAACAACACTCCATCCAACATGGGCTGACACTTATACCATGTACGATCGAATGCGGTAGCGACGCGGCAGGCGTAGAAGGCGTAGACTACTTCAGGCAAGCGCGCTATCGCGAGATGTTTTCTTCTACAGCCCGATACACTACACATTCCTCTGAGAAAAGAAAACTCCGAAGACAGAAATAGTATAATCCAAATACAGATGCTGTCTGAGTTTTTCTTACCGAAAATTCCAGAAACTAACATTGTAGCTATCTGGATCTTCATTGCCTGAAGATGCTCTTCCAAACTGAGAACGGAAACTTTTTTGAACCATAGACTAAACTTTTGAACCATAAACAAGACGAAAAATTACTAGCAAGCGTGAGTATAACCGAATAAGCGTGCCATTTCAAATTTCCCGCTTTTCCTTGCAGTTCTTCGTGGCTGCCCGTATCGATTTATTGCGATCAACGACGCCCACGCCGTCCCATTCATTCTCGGTGCGCCGAGCGGTCTGCAGGTCTGGTCTCTACTTCCTCTGTAAGTTTTTAGCTTTTTCGTGGGGGAGGGGGGATGATGTTCAGTTAAAATAGAATTGAGTCATTGTCCTAGAATCTGGTGTGGTTTTGCCTCACCACTTAGTTTTAGAAGCTAGAGTTTAGGGTGAACTTAGAATCTCTGTAGATTAGTGGTACCTCAAAGCGGGCGAAAAGCGGATATGTCAGTTGTAAACTCGACGAATTCGCAACTATCTCGGTGTGATGGATATACTTGGCAGACTGTAGATAGGTGGAGCGTATGAAGACTGCATTCGGCTTTACAGTCGGTCACAGTCACTGATTCCAGACCGCAAAAGTAGATATCGCTGCTATGGTCGGACGCTTTATGGTCCTTGCGGCGCAGTGTGGGGCAAGCCTTTGTCGTCGCTCTGCGATTAGAGCATTGAAGAATAATTTGCTTAGAATCGAGGCACACGCGAGCTCATTGACTAAAATGAGCACCTTGAAGGCATCCCCATAATGAGGGCGGTGAGATTTTGATGCTGTATAGAGCGGAGCCCCTGAAAAGTAATCGCCTAAGTCACGATGCAAGAGGAAGAGATGATTGAGCGAGAAAACTGCTTCAGAGGGTACTTGCGACATGTTCGCTCCGTCCATCAACGTATGTGGTCCGAAAAATTATAGTGTTCACTTTGTTCAACTTTCCCACAGTGGACTACGGTAGTAGTATGGTAGAATTTTCATAAAAATCAAGAAACTCATATAGTAAGGCGGTATTGGAACTTGAAACTATCATTTTCGTAATCAGCATGCTACAATACCTATATATCAGTGGCGTACCGAGGGGGGGGGGGGCGGGGGGGGCTCGCGCCCCCCCCCCCCCCGAGAATGGGTCGCGAAATTTTAAAGCTACTTATATGGGTTATAAAAATGTGCAAGTGACTTGTTTATTTTTGTAAATAATTAAAATAATTTTTAAAAATTTTTAAAAATTCAATTTAGCCTTGTAAAAAAATTTTTTTCGGGGGCGTGGCGTCAGCCACGCCCCCTTTTTCAGGATTTTAGGGGTCAGGGACCCGCAAAAATTTTAATAAGCACCCCAAAAATTTTTACGGAGTGCGTGGCTAACGCCGCGCACCTTCATTAGAAAATTTTTTTTGTCGCACCCCCCCCCCCGAGCCGAAATCCTGGGTACGCCACTGCTATATATGTATGTAAGGTTTGAGCTTCCTGGGATGAGCATTGAAAAAATCAATAAGATCAATGAAATCGATAACTTTTGGTGGGTTAACATCAATCTCGTGCCCTCCCCGTATTTCTCGTGCATGTAAACTTGAACTTTCAAAAAACAGCGCCCCACTCGGCGCTATTCCACATTAGTTGACCCGAAAATGAAAATCGTGAATTTCGCTAAAACTTCGTCTAACGAGGTTATTTGGTACGCTGAACCCGAATATGATGTTTATTTCGTGCAACAGCGCCATCCGGTGGAGTTTACGGTAGGATTACGGTAGGGAGTCAAAATCACGGATTTGCCCGAAACTTGGCCAAGAGTGGTTATTCAGCCCGTTGATGCTGAATATCACATATATCACATTGGTTTTGTACCGTAGCGTCATTTTCTCGGGTTACGGTCGGTATACGGTAGGGGGTCAAAATCTCAAAATCTGCTGTAACTTCGCACAGAGGGGTTATTCGACATGCTGATTAGAAATGTCACACTTTCTCCGCACGAAAACGTCTCCCTGCATCGTTACGGTAGGTTTACGGCAGGGGTCATAATCACAAGTCGGCAAATTTATCTTTCCCTTGTGCTTTGCTTAGGCAAAAGCCGCAGCAGGTTGTGTAGCGCGCTGCGGTGGTCGTGTGTGCAAAGCTTTACGATCGTCCGAATCGCTGTGCACCCGTTTCAGGCAGAACTATATTTTACACTCGTTACCGTGCAGCTACCGTAACTCGAGAAAATGACAATACGGTTCAAAACCAATGTGATATTTTGCATCAGCGGGCTGAATAACTCCTCTGGGCCAAGTTTCGGGCAAATCTCCGTGATTTTGACCCCTTACCGTACTCCTACCGTAACTCCACCGGATGGCGCTGTCACACGAAATAAACATCACATTCGTGTTCAGCATGCCATGCCACCCCCCGGACGAAGTTTTAGCGAAATTCACGATTTTCATTTTTTTGGGTCAACTTAATGGAATAGTACCCGCCACTCTGCGAAAAATTTAAACTAAAGTCAGTGCCTTATCCTTATCTACGGTATACCTACCGTAACACTACGGTACCGTGTCCCACGCCCGGACCACCCTGGCTGGAGCCTAGCCAATGTGTCCTCATATGCCAGAACCCCGTAGACACCATAAAGTGGCAAAGCTAGAGCTTTAAGAATCTTACGGCCCACTAGTGGGTCGTATTGTCCGAATAGGCAGAACACGTACGAATCCATCAGTGGGTCGTATTGTCGCAAACGCGTTGAGCCCGCTTTCCTAGCTTGCTGACGCCCCATACAGAAAAAACGAAAAAGTATTAACGGCAGGGTAACACCACGTCTAATCTGGATCTTCATGTAAAGCGCAACTCCAAAAGATAAATAGTATTTATCTTATCAAAGACATGAGAAGTTCAAGGCGCTAGTCATCGCCCACTTGTCAACAGAACTTTCCTCATGATCCACCTTCAATGCGTACAAGCTCCAGGCCTCCTTGTTAGCTTGGTTTTCATCTGACAACAATACATTTACAGCACTAACATATAAGCTAAAACATCGAACTGCGCTTATGCTCATATTTTTTTACAGATCTGACAATGCCTCCATTTGCTGCCGGCGTAAAGAAAAATCCCTTCAGGAAAGAAGTGAACAAAACGGTGAGTGCGATACCGATATGTGACGGTACGAAATACGTATACGCAATCTTGAAGTGTAATTTTAGTGGTCGGGAACATTTCCGGAAAATGTGGATGGCCTAATCGAATCAACTACCTTCATAACAAGATGCATGTACATCACTTTTTGTCACATACTCGCTTGCAGGCGACTGATGCCAAGCAATGTGTTCAAGAAGAGGATTATAGATGGTAAGTTCATGGTAGTGAACGTATATTCGGCCACACTGCACGGCATACGCTGCGGCTGAGCATGCTGCCATCGTTTGCGCCGGCGAGATGATATACGCTTCTCTGTTGGGCTGGGTTCATAGGCTGCATTCATATTGATCGTATGTTCCGGAACAGTTCCAGCACAGCGCACAATTCAAGCGCTGTGCTGGAACTGTTTCGGAACTTGCGGATCAGTATGTACAGGGCTTTTCAACCTGAGAGTCGCAGGTTTCGCTTGCGCGGCTCCTCCAACGCGGCCGCCTCGCTCAGGCCGCGCGCGACATTTGCTGCGTATCGCCCGGATTTCGCCAAGCTTCAGTCGACGCGCAGCCAGCGCCACGAACGCTGCGCGGACCTAAGCGTGGCGGCCTAGCGGGGCGGGTGGGACACTCAGGTTGTAAAGCCCTGTACAGTCTGCTCCAATCGGGATCAGGCTGAACTGTTGGCTTAAAGGCAGCGTCCAGGCAGATTTGGGTCTATGGGGATTTTTCAAAAGTACTTTTGGGGCCCTAACTAAGGCACTGCTCAAACGGCAGTGCAAGTAGTGCTCTAAAGGCTGAGGTATTCGACTCGAAACTGGACCCGCGATCGTATTCGCATGGATTCATGGCAGTTTCGCGCCAGGACACACGCTTTGCGCCATGAATCCATGCGGAATACGATCGCGGGGTCCAATTTCGAAGGGGATATCTCAGCAGTTAGAGCACTACCTGAGCTGCCCATTGGGCAGTGGCGTAGTTAGGGCCCTAAAATTACTATAGTGAGATCCCCATGTGTCCAGACTTGCCTGGACGCTGCCTTTAAAGGCAGCGTCCGGGCAAAAAGTCGATTTTGAGATTTTGTGCTTACCCGGGCCTATTCGCTATGGTGAACCCGGAAATCCACACGGGAGAGCGGAAAAACGGCGAAAAAGGGCCCTAACACAGGAGGGAAATGAGCAGGTGGGCGGGGTCCTCCCCACTGCGGATACACGTTCCCGGCTTTCGGAGCGACCTTCTCGCTTCCGGTTTCAATTCAATCATTCGCACTTGACCGGTAGCGATGTTAGGACGGCTAACGGAATCGAGAAATTCGCTCCGGGAGCTGGGAGCGTGAAATCGCACTGGGGAAAGCCCCGCCCACCTGCTGATTTACCTCCTGTGTTAGAGCCCTTTTTCGCCGTTTTCGCGCTTTCCAATGTGGATTTTCGGATTCAGCATGGCGAATAGGCCCATATAAGCACAATATCTCAGAATCGAGTTTTTGCCCGGACACTGCCTTTAAATTTGCGCGCTCGCAGCACTAGCGATCTGCGCTGCATATGCGCGCTGTCGGAGAGAGCAGAAGGATTGAAGAGGAAGCAGAGAAGTAGGCCGTGGGCGTGCGCGAAACCCTAGCGACGCGGACTCCCGCCATGTCAATTTTGGCCTGTTTAGGATTGGGGCAGACTGCACCCAGCCTTACTTTTTAGTTTACGGACTCCCCTACCACGGTATGTAGGCTAGTAGAGACGTTAATGTCCTTGCGGTGCCGAGGGCGACAAAATTTGGGCGTGAAAAACGCCTGATCCGGCATTGCACGAGCAAATTGCTGGAGTTTCAGACGTAGCTATTTGTGAGCTCAATTTCCAACCTCGATAGTTTGAAGTCACTATTATCGGCTCACAGACTGGCGCTACTGCAGCCGGGATGGTCAACGATAATCAGTTTACATGTCTGAACGACAACTGCACCAACTGATACTCCCGTCCGACTCCGCCTTCGCCGCAATCTGGGAGATCGTATTATATAAACCGTAAGATCGTAAGATCTATTAGCCTCATGTGTAGCATGCTCAGGCCGCGTAAGCCGCACCGTCTGGAGACCCCCATTGTCGTAATTTATTCTGAAATACAGGTGATCTTCGGGCATACGTCATGGATACAACTGAACTTCTGGGTGCTAGATTCGTGCAAAAATTCAAGGGCATCAATAGTGCTGTGGAGAAAGGGTATCTTCAAGAACTGATGCTGGTTGTCTCTCCCACAGACGAAGATGATATGGATGCTATTGAGCTATATACTTGGAGAATGCGCTACGATACTGATGGGGACCCTCAAGCCGAACTTACATTGTAAAGGAATTCTTTTGACGCATACTTGCGACTGGCAGTTGGGATGGCCATGTAACACACCAGGTCATGCTTATGCATTGCTTTTGGCATAGTCCGGCAAAGTACAGAGACTTGAGGAAGTGGGTGAAGGAACGAACACCTCAATTAGGCGCCGCCGCGGACCACTGCAACACGATGCACAACAGTAGGACGAAAGGACCAGCAGCCCGCGGAGGCGATGCCTAATTGAGGGGTTCGTTCCTTTACCCGAGGAAGTCCGCCACATTAACACACGCTGATAAAAGCGTCTTTCTATAAGCCGCGACTTCAGAATTATCATCAGCTTCCAGACTGGCGCTAGGGCGGCCGCAGTGGCCAACCGATAATCATTACATTTTTCATTTCCATTTATTCATAGGCACAACCCTATGTTTCAACAACACGAACAATAAAATATCAACAAAAAATTAATAATCAATAATCAATTTTTTGACCAGGTGTAGGAAAAGCGCGAAATATCTGCGCTATTGGTCCATCTTCCTCCGGGACTACGATCTTCGGGATTTCCAGCCATATTTGCTCGAGGCTGAAAAATCTTGCTTCTGGACCTAGTCCTACCTGTGCTACGGGGCCTTTCAGCTGGTGGGGCAGCTCGTCCGCGAGTTCATGAATGTGGTTTAGCACCGTCGTGCCAACCGGACATTGCTCGCAGTAACAGAAGGTGGTGTTGATTCTTTCCTCGAGCATCAGGAGACTTCGAAAGTCTTCGATGAACTTTCCATCGGCCCCATCGAAGGCAGATGTCGCTACCTTGAGCGTTTCATAGACATAGGCATTAAGCCTATGCGCCGGCGTGCGAATATACTGCTGGCCTTGCAGTATTTCCACCGCCGAACTTAAGCGCAGAATGTTGGATTGGTGGTGTCGATCTACTAGGTCGGCTGGTCCTTTGCCAAGATAGACGTGGACGTCACCTATATCTCCCTTGGTGATGTGTTGATGGCGGATATAGTCGTTGGTGAGCAGGTGATTGTGGATCTTTAAAATGATGGCCTGGCTCAGCATCTTTCTTTTCTTTCTTTAAGTGTGATTTCTGTAATATCAGGGGCATTAGTCACGACAAAGTATACTTCAATAACAATGAAATGTGAGACTCAGGAAGTTTTTTTTGCTCGTTTTTTTGTGGGGTTAAGGAGTTTCAACCCTATGCTTCAAAACTGGACAAAAGTTAAGATGAGAGAGGAACGTTTGTTGCTGCATGATTATGTAAGAATGAATATGGTGAGGTACTTCTGAGACACGCCTACCTTAGAGGTGATGACAGCGGAGGGGGGGGGGTCTTAGGCAGATGTCTGTGATTGACGGGTGGGGATTATACCTTTTGTGTGTGTTAGACTCTTTGTATATGCGTGAGTGATGTGACTAAGGCGAATGCCATGGGAAGAAGTTCGGAAGTAGTTGATGATGATGCGTTACGAAACTTGGAGGTTGAGTAGAAAATTTTATTTTACTAGTGTATACTCTTATTATTGCGCATGGATTTGTAAGCGGTCACTTAATTGTTTTGAATTTTACCTTAGTTGCAAGGGTGACGCTGAGACGGACCTGGCCAGGCTTTTCCTACGCCATGAAAATAGTAGGGGCAGTTCGCTCCAGTCACATAAGTTAAAATATTTTTATGTAGCCTTGCAATAGAATTGGCGTAGATGTGACTAATTGCGCTTATAGAAATGGAAATATGGTCATATTTAAGACTAGTTTGGGGATAGTGAAAAATTGTTCTTTTGCCGAGTTTTATAGTGGTAAAACCCGGTCCGGAACCTCCATGTAACGAATTTATGTTTTCTGGTTGTCGTTAAGCTATGAGTGGTACCGTAGCTGGACTTTCAGTAACGCTTACTTCCTATTTTTCTCAACCGGCATATATAGAACTCAACTAGATTTCTTACTAAGCATTTATCAGGCATATATAGACAAAGTATAGGATGTAGAAGTATAGCGGCAGACGGCAAAACAGGGCGGGATAAAAATACAAGAATAATTAGATGAGGAATGGGGTAGCGGATAGATAAGAGGCAGATAGATGAGTTTGAAACAGAGGGTAGCCAAGCAGGAGCTAGGGCTCCGGCTTAACCTTACATATATAGCAATATAACGGGAGCAAATAAATACGAAGCAATTATACAAGGGGGATAATATGGGATAAACACATGATTAGAGATAATAAACATGGAGGGCGGGTGATTAAAATGAGGGGGGGGCGGAGATTCGGAGACGATCTTGTTGAAGAGGCAGCTGCGAAGCTGCCTCAAGTCCGAACCTCTCGTGGGCGGGGCATATTGCTTGGGAGACGGTCAAGAGGCGCGATTTCTCTGGCTGTCACCAACTCAAAACTCCAGTTTAGTGCTATGCGATTCTTCAAAAAGTACCGGATAAAGCGCATTGGCTTACTATCGGTTTGAGGTTACCGCTTGCTGAGTTTCGTGGCTTTTGATGAAAAACGGACCGAAATATTTACAATTTTGTTCCTAACTGCATTTTCATGGGTTTCTGACCTTCAAAATTGCTGTTTCAAATTGGTTTCAAGTTAGCACGATTGAGCTACCCGTGCCATTGTCTAATATATCTCCTTCTAAAATTTAGATACTCTTAGAATGTTATAAAGCACTTATTATGTGCCATTTGGTGTCCATCTGGCAATAAGAATCGCGCCTCTTGGTATACACCCATATTGCTTTATATAGCCCCGAGGCGCCCTGAGGCGGGGCAAGGAAGATGGACCAATAGCGCAGATATTTCGCGCTTTTCCTACAAGTGCCGCACATGCCACGCGATATTGCTAAGCTTTGCCGGTTGCGACGACTTTCCTGAAGAACTATGTAATAGCAAAAAACAGTTGGCACCCTTGCGCCGCCAACCAACATAGGGTTGTTTCATACTGCCGCACTGACTGCAGCAGACTGCAGCTGACTTCACTGACCGCAGCAGACTGCAGCTGACTGCACTGACCGCAACGGCCGCACAATAGCTGCATCCTTTTGTAAAGGAGAAGATAGTTGCGAATACATCAAAACACCGTGATTCACGCCTACGAAGTCCATAAGTTTCAACTTACTCTTCTCAACCAAATTTTGGCGATTGTTTCTCTTTAATATGCTCATATTTGTTCTGATTCCTTTTGTCATTGCATATACCTATTTTAGTCCCGCTCGTGTTGTCTATTGGGGCATATATTGTTAAGAGACTGTTTGAGCTACAACTAATTATCCTCTCCACCCTCACGAAAGGATGTAGCGATCTGCGCGGCCCTGCAGTCAGTGCGGTCAGCTGCAGTCAGCTGCAGTCTGCTGTGGTCAGTGCAGCAGTCTGAAACAACCCATAAGCGCCATTGCAGTCGTTGGGCATACAATAAGTGTATAGTTGTCGTTTTGCACAAATCGCGCAACGACGAAATCGCGAGCACCATGCCATAGGCCTGTTACAACTATAGTGAGGCAAAAAAGCGAATGTGTTTATGAACGACCCGACATGTGCTACGCAATCCATAATGCTACATGCAGCGCCACCCAATCGCCAGCCGCCGATATAATGAGAATACTCAAATCGTTATAGCAAATTTGCTACATGTTTAGACCTGATGGAACAGTCATGGCTGCACTCCGTTTCCAAGGCATGCAGTTTTTGAAAAACCAAGTTACGGAACTCTTACTGGCGTTGAGAGCGTTGTGTCGAGAGTCGCTTAGCCCGCTCCCTCCAACTGCTTCGGCTGCTGTACGCATCACCTATACCGACAGTGAGTTGTCGCTTTTTTCTTCGATAGTTGAAAAGATTCATGATTGGGGTGAGTAATGGTTCGGCCTTTGTGGAGCACCGTGTTGAACCTTACACTCGACCCTGCTAAGGCTGCGTTCATACTGATCCCGAAGTCTGGGAACAGTTCCAGCACAGAGCTCGAGTTGAGCGCTGTGCTGGGACTGTTTCCGAAATCCGGGATCAGTATGAACGCAGCCTAACACACAGCAAATACAAAAATTCCTAGAATTTGAGTACTTCGTGTGCCATTATCGCGCGCATTATGCAGGGTGCCCGGCGAAAGCGTTTGATTGTGAATGCCTCTTCTCCTAAAGTCTGCCGATAAGACGCACCATCTTGTAAAGTTGGCTTCTTACACAGTACACGATACACAGTATAGAGCAAGACATCTATCCTTCTGCATTACTATGGGAGTATGGTAGGGACGACCGTGAAGAAAGTTTTGAGCCACTGACACTCTTTCTTGCTGAATAAGTAGTCCAAGCTAGATCCAAGTATGTCGTGACGATTATCTTCTCATTCCTGGGATATGTGATTACACCATCAAAAAGCTTTACGTAGTGTAAAAGTTAAGCAGTGAGATCAGCGTGCGCGAAACCGCTCCATTCACGCTGGAGGCGGGGATTTGATTTCCGAAACAACAGTTAAATCTTACTGGTGCTTTGTGCTGGATCCTACCATAATTCTACAGGAATGTGAAACGATTTCAGATTGCTAATTTAAATTGAAGCCAACTCTACAGAGTTGTACCCATGGGTCCTCAAAAGGCTTTATGGAAGAGAATTAATTACGAGTATGCGCTGCGTACATACTTTTAAGACATTTTGTAGATACCTTGTCACTCCAGGGTAAGCCTATTTTTTCTACCTTTGCTAAAGCAGACTACTACTTGCTGGACCCGGATCTTTACTACAATCAAAAAGAGAGCACAGGAGGGGACTTTAACCAAGTGTGGGTCCCAATAATGCTTCGTATTGGGATGCTACCATAACTATTTTGCCGGTGATTAAATATACTATAACAACATTCTGTATGCACACTGTACCAAGCAGTTTCGACTCACAGTGCACAACAACCACCAGTCATAAGTGAATTTATTGTGCATCACAATTTAGGGACTCCGAAAGGTTATCAGGCTCCAGGATTTTATCGCTCTCCGGATGATCCAGTGTTAAGACCAGATGCACAGAAACTGGAGATCGTAGCCTTTCAAACCAAGCATCATGGGTGAGGACTCATGTCGTTTTTTTCCTTGCAGTGTTCTAAAGCATATGACTTTCAGTGCTTCCATAGCTGTTAACAGCATCTTCATCGATGATTCATATGCAGTGGGCCTCAGACTCAAAGAAACGATGAAACTAGACGGCTTGGATGATTCCTTGAACCAGTCGTTTGGTGAGGAGCAAGGAGCTGGTGACGAGATTCAGACTTCAAATGAAACATTAGAGCGTATCAGTGGGCCAATCGAGGGCCAGGTTAGTGATCGTCTAGTAAATCTGTTTTCTCATCAAAGTAGTGACTCTGCGATAATCAATGTTGTAAGAGTGACACGATGGAGATACCGCGTGATGGCGAAAGAGAAGTCCAGAACACCTCCACCATGAGTACTAGTTAGTTTTCAATATTTCTAGTGATCGAAATTATATACATACGAATTCTGATAGGTACAATGGATGCCCGAGGGTCCTCGATAAATACAAATTTATCAGAGAGTACTACCGAAGACGTGCGTCCCAAACGTGGAAGGCGTGGCCACCCAGCTGCCGTCAAGGTCAAACCGGGTCAGGCCATAGAAGAACGAGCAAGGAGTCCTGTAGTAGTATCAGTACGTGATCTTTGCTTAAACCAAGGTAGTGTTTTCATGTTTCGAAATTAAGGCCTCTCCCAAAAGAATGGCTACACCTGGACCCGAAGTGGAAGAAGATGTTGGTGTCATTTCAGTATAAGCAACAAGAATTCTCAAAATGTTTTGTTTTCAGAACAATGGCGACACTCCTCCCACTAAAAGAACACCTGGTTTTGTCAAGACAACAAAGGTACAGATATTTTCACTTTAACAAATGGACGTCATTTGTGTGTTCGACCCTGCTTTCAAGGCCCAAAAACCGATAGGTTGTAAGTGAGAAATTAAAAAAGGATGTCGGCTAGTCGATTTTAACTAATAAAAAGTTTACTACTGTTCAGATCAAATTTGTTATGATTCTTCGAATTTCAAACCACTTTGAATGTATAAATCTTTAGATTACACCCAAGCAGCCGCCGCAAAGAAGAAGATATTGAAGGCAAGCAGATGCAAGGATTTCTGGTCAAAGTTTTCTGTGAATATCTTACTGTACCATAGAGTATATTTGATATTTTATTTTATACATGTATGTTTTTCACTTCGGGAATCTAGCATAAAGAAGCCGTGGCTTCTTTCTGCTAAAGTTCCTTTCGTACCGCAAAAATCTAATTCTTGAAATCTCTTGTAGCTCATCAAAAGGTCATAGTCACTACGCTTTTGTTCCTTCATTTATTTTGCTGCGATCGTTACGCTTAATCTGAATTGTCGCGCTATCAAAACTTGTATATGTTTGCTTTTCTTGTACTGTTGCTGTCCGTGTCATTGGAATGTTCAATAGTTTATATGCTTACTGTGCATATTTCTTGTGTATGATATTAAATAATACAATGTAATATTTAATAATACAATGTAATCGTTTTCAGAGAGCAGAGGTGATCATACCGCGTATGTTATCTCATGCGTACAGCTAATTTGGTTTACTCATGTTCGTTTGGTGGTGTTTATTCTTATCGTCCGGTGATGTTTATTTCTTGTAAAAATCGACTGCGCTTGACTTCAAGCATCTGCGTTTGAGATCAAAATCACTTCAAGTCTTATACCCGATTGGACAGATTACGCTATCTCTTGGTAAGGATTTGTTGTTTATGCAGGCTTCTATACAATCACATAATCCCGAGCACATGCTTCCTCTGCGAAGTGCAAGCCTATAGGCGCCTAAGCGATACTCTTTTCAACCGATAACATTTCTGTGCCTAGGTAAGATAATGAAATAAGAATCGCCGAGTTTGAAAATTTCCGGGCGGGTCTGCGGTTTACACTACATTTTATGTCGGCAAACAAGTTCGAATGTCTACCACTTTCAGCAGTCTTCTTGAAGTGGTAGAAGTGTTGCGATGCAATCTTGCCAGCCGTTTGCAGACTGCAGCCTCATGTTAGCGGAAGCACGCAGATCGGAAGGAAACTTGGCTGCTGTCGTGCCTCAAAGTCTATGCTTTGTTGGGAATACACTCGCATTTACAAATGTCAACGCCGCTTCGCAGCGCGCGCTCCTCTGTCTTTCAAATTCAAAATTCCGCGCTTCCCGCGCAGTCAGCCAAAAGTCCCCCAAACGAGAGGGGAAGAACACAGGAGCGCCAAGGTCGTTTTTGGTTCTTTCGGCTGTCGTTCACATACTGCCTCGCATGATATTTGATTCCAGTGTGCATGTTTATAATCTACAGTTATTTTCACCGTATAGAGGACACTGTTATTGTTTTTATTCTCTTCGTGAACTTTATAGTCCTCTTTCATCAAGTTTGCACATGGAGGGGATATGGCCCTATCTTTTCTCCGCAAACAACTTGCTATACTAATCGCTTCTGAGAGTCCTTTTTTTGCCCGTCCTCTTGAAAGCTTCTTGCTGTTTTGAAACAATCAATGATGGAGTTCTCGCTATGCAAGTTCCAATGCGCTTGATACTAATCTAAATATGGCGAGCACCGATTTGCGATCAAACATATTGTTCAGATCGATTGAAAATGCAGTTAAGCTCTCGTGGCTTTTCAATATACCTTGTTAGTTGGCAATGCTGGCATCATCACATCGAAATCGCTATGGTTCTATTTCGTCTTCTCTCTCTCTTTTGCTTACTTACAATGTGTGGATTCACTTAGTCTGTTCACACATCCTTTGGTCATTATTTTTCTTTCACATCCCATAAATTCTCAATTTTTATCCACATTTCTTTCCTCTCCTTCCCCAGATCTTTCGATTCAGGCTCACGCACGATTTTGTAAAGGCGAGATATGAGTAAACATAGGCGCAGAAAAAAACTTGTACTTTTTATGTGGGGCAGTCAAAGTTCGTCGTTGCAATAGAAGAGTACATCCTGTGAAGTGCAAGTTTTGGAATATCGGAGTAGCAGCCGAAAGCAGAAGCTGCCAGTTGCCACTAATCACGGATGAAAACTCAACGGGCTTTTGCTTGAATCTCGTGTCTTTTCTGCACTTTAACCTCTGATCACTTTTATTTTGATGTTTACCTTTTGCTGCTTTTGAGTTCAATTTTGCTGTGATTTATATACTAACTTTATATAGGTTAATTTACAATGGATTTTATTCTTCAAAGAACCACTTTTAGACATCGTGGAATGCCGCAAATGTGCACTATATCTTTAGATCCGGACATATATCATGTGAGATTTCATCGCCTCGCCATTCTTCCCACAGGAAAGAAATTGCGATTCTCTTGAATCATATCCTGCATTTTGGTTGTGATAGTTTTCCCAAATAATCGCGATTAACTATCACAATCGAAATGCAAGATTATCGGCATAAAATAGACTCGTGAATCGCGATGTATGTCCAACCTTTTATGCGCAATTCTTTTTTGAAAAATTGTGATAATTGCATGCAAACAGATCCACATTTATGAACAGGAGATGATTGGTTAGAGAAGTGGATGGAATACCTTTTTTTCAACTTGCAATCACAGGCTGTGTAAATCATAAAATGGTGATTGATAACCTCACGCCCAAACGGCACCTAGGGAAGAGCGATTTTTTGATTCAAAACAGTTGTAATAAAATTGGGGCTTGTGCGCTAAAACATGACGCTTCGGACATGCTACAAATCTCTTTGTAAACAACGCCATGGGGCAAATCCGATGTTCGGAGCTGGTCACTCAGTACGAGCGCTGGTATTAGTAGCATTGGCGAGTGAATCGATCCAAATCGCAGCCGTTTGGCGTGCGACTGTCAGAGGCAATTAATATGCCGCATTTTTTTTCGTGCCATTGTATGCAATCCTCTTTTGGATAGAGTGCCAGTCGTATTGGCTGCGATCATTGCACATGCAAGCTGCCATGTTTTTCTCGGTTTGCTTTCTTTCTCGCAGGCTTTGTTATAGAATGCTAGCTTTCAGTACTTGGGAATTTTTGTTATTTGACACACATTCATGCGCTTTACGATTTTGGGTCTATGCGATGTATGCATGCATTTTGTCTAGCGATCGTTATCTCCCGCAGACCACCTAATCTGAAAAATCGGAAGACTATTCATTCGCTATTCTCTGCTTTCGGTATTTTTTATCTTGACATGATTTATTTCGGTCATAATTGGTGGCATCTATCTTTTTTCCACAATCTTCATTCATCCTATCGTCTTTTTAATGGTATTTTACATATTACCTTGTTCGGGGGTATTGCCAAGAGCCCTTGTTCGTATGTTCTTCCACTGTTGAGAGTAAGTCATTATTGCCATACCCACAATTTTGTTTCAATAGTTGCAACGGCAGGGGCTCGTTTAATTGTGCATAAGCACATTTTTCTGGTTTCTATGGCATCCCGACTTCGCGCTTTTTCGATTTTAATAGCAAACAGATATAAAAATAATTCTCGATGAGTTTTCATTCCTGGGTGGCAGCATCAAATTACATCTCAGTTACTTTGTAGGATCTCGAGCAAGTAAAGCGTTTTCTTTTGCATCTTTCTATGTCATACTTATTTTGTTTGTGTTGATTCTCAACCAACCTTAGCTTTTTGCTGACATAATTTATTTCACAGTTAAAAGTTGATCGCTTTAGCCTTGTAGAAACTGTATCGGCAGGAGATACTTTCTTTATATGAGCTTAGAGTTAGCATTCTTGTCAACTTAAAACAGTAGTTTTCGTTCAATTTATCTTTCTATTCGATCCTTTGAATTGTTTAGATGCTGGCGAACGTTGATTAGGAATCGTTTCATTTTTCGTCTGCTGTGTCACTATGAAGTTAGCTTTTGGGTGGAGCAATGAACGCTACGGCATTAGTATAATAACTTGTTCCAGCTTTCTGTCCGCGTTTCGATCAGTTGTCAAATATCCTCAGCAAAAGAATTTTTAGCACGTGCATATCTGATGGTTGCGCAGCGAGTAAGATGAGATTACTAATTTTGAGGTTACCGAGAAATCTGGGCAGGTAGGGGCAGACATTAATTATATCAGTTGTGTTTAAAGTTCGGATAGCATATTCGAACTATGTTTCGTGGAAAGTGTGAACATACATTTTTATATTGTCTGTTCGCTAAATTTCAGATTCTTTTTGTGCTGTGAAAAAACGCGGCTGATGTGATGGAATGTCTCTTCCATTAAACTAGTTCAATTCAGCATTAGGTATTCGGACTCCGAGGACAGTTTGATAGATTAGTGTTATACGCCTAATATCAAGCAAGTACGCCTCAAAATTATGATTGTTTATTCTTTATTTCTTTCTTCACTCAGTATAAGGACGCCTAGTTTGACGCACTATTTGCCTTCCATAAAAAAATCGTACCGAACAATGCTAAAAGAATTTTTTATCTACTTTTTTTTTCTGTGTTACAAGTGCGAATGGTATGCACGTCCTTCGTTGTTGTAGAGTGACATTTTCGGAATTTACAACCTCACTAATGAGTGATTTGTACGCTTTCAAAGGAAAAGTTGTTTTCTTTCCCAGCACTGCCACTTGTCACGATTTTGAAAGCACCATGTCTCCATGTGGTGACAAGTGCTCTTCTCGGCAATTCACATTCAACAAAAAAAACTGAGGTGTTTCATTTTGGAATGAAGGCTTGTCGACAAGTTTTTTCAAATCGTGCTCTAGTTCCCACTGACTGTCGGTTACGCTCACATTTACATTCATTCCTGCTGTGATTATACTATATCGTCACTCGCTAGATTTCTGAAATGGTTCGAGCAACTAGCTATACATTTGATAAGCTTTTTTTGGTTATAAATAAATCGCAATAAATCTGGACTTGCATTTGCATCAGATGCCTTTTTTTTGTCTTTTGACTTATCCACTAATTTGTTGCAATTTATCGAAGTAGAAAGGCATAGACATTGCGAATCTGCAGCAAAGCAATATCAGATTTTTTTTGGAAAATTTGTTTAGGGAATGAAGTTTGTTTGAATGTTTGTAGTTTCTTATATCTGTGTGATTTCATTCGATTCAAGTTCACAGAAATTGCTTACGTTTTTGAATGCGCTGCGCTCCTCTCCTTTCCTTACCTTCCCCCTAAATACGTCTTCTGCAATTTTCATTCACATGCACGTCAGCCTCTGCACGTCTGTTATTTTTTGCAGTTTTTCGAACTCATCGTGAGAAGCTTAGAATTAGTTTGCTTGATGTCTTTGCTCCATATCTCTTTGATTAGTTCCTGCTTAGCTTATTTGGTTGCTTTCTTTTGTGATTTTCTGTTTGAAGAAAGGTAATGAAACCAGTTTCCTCACCACTGATTGTCTTGATTGCGGTTCATTACGATCGCAATTGTATACCAGAGCTTGCCTTTTATGAGGTTGCTGCCTCTTACTCGTCGATCGAGAGTAAAAACAAATGTACGGCTTTAGCTTTAAGGAAGGAGACATCGTTTGGCTTTTAGCAATACTAGCTTCACCTCTATTCATTGCTGTGCTTGGTAGTTTTTGACGAAACACTACAGCGCTGAGTTTGCTGTGCAATCCGCACTGTGAAATTCGAGCTCCTTTCTTTAGTGGTCAAAAAAGAATCCCGTCAGCTTCTTTGACTCCTTGACTAATGCCGATTTAACAAACAACCTGTGCTGATTCATATTGATGCTTTAATTTTTTCATACCTTCAAAGCCTTGTACAAAATGACACTTGTGTTATATTTGCATATGCGATCGCTTTATCAGTCACCATCCGCGCTATCAATGGCTTAGCTGAAAAGCATGCACGAATTGACATTCCACACATTTTCAATGGTGTACGAAATGATGGCTTTGGAAACGATTGCGGCCTATTTTTTCTATACCAGAATCGCGTCTCCTCAGCTTCCTGACTGCATGCATTTAGTGTCGAGCTACTTTCTCCTTAGTACGCACAATCTCTAGTGGATGTTTGCATTTAGTGCAACCCAGAATATTCTTGCTCCATGTTGTTCCAACAAATCATAAGATTACGACATGACCGAACACTGAGTTCATTGACTTAGTTACGCATCAATTTGACTTTGACCGTACACGATTTTCGGTTAGTTTGGGTTTTGTTCCGTCATCTTACCGGTTCCCAATCACTTACTATTAGTTGCGCTACTTAGCAGTGAATACATAGGCGTAAGCAGTATTGCTACCTCAGGTTAGGGACATTGTTTACTTTTCATTCCGAAGACCTTAGAAGTGAACTTTATTCCGTTGAAGAATTTTGAAAATCGTGATGAAGCTTTCTCGCTGGGGTACACATTTGATTGTACCATCTTGCCAATGGCAGTTCCATGATTTCCGCTTGGAGAGCGGGGCGGAAGGGACAGCAAAAATGTTTTCAAATGAGGGTACATAGTGTGAGCCACGCACTTCGAAAACTTTTTGGGATGCTTCTCAAAAATTTTGCACGCTGTTAACCCCTACAATCTAGAATAAGGGGCGTGGCAGCAGCCATATTTCCAAAGAAAATTTGCAAGGCTGGATCGAATTTTTAAAAGTTTTCAAAATTATTTCAATTACTCACAAGTATAGATAAGTCACTTGATTATTACTCATGTGAGTAACTTTCAGAAATTTCGCCAACCATTCCCGGGGGGTGGGGGGAAGGGGCGCCACTGCATCTAGCTTCTCTGAGCTTCCATGATGGTAAAAGGGGCTTGCTGTACATTCTAAGCCCGAATCCCATAATTTTCTTCATGCAAAGCTGGTCTAGAATTACGGGGTTAAGATCTTGCCGGATTGAGGTTTGTATAATATGTTGTCTGATTTCTAGCAACTGAGAACGAGTTACTTTTCACGGATTATGTGTGCTGTCCTCAAAAATTTGCATAAATTGCTGCCGCACTGCTTATCAACACAAGTAAAAATAGCTTTGCCTTGAAGATTTTTTACCTACCGTCACGAACACATCCTTTATCGGAATACGCAGAATTTTTATTTGCTTTCTCTGTTCTTCGCTCTCCTATCTCATACTTGACACTCAGCGCTCTAGTCCCCATGTCTTCGAGAATGTTTGTGCGAAAATCGCACCTTTTACTACAAACAAATCGCCTGATTCAATTCTTGGTCTGTGTTTGCTTTTCGCGAAGAAGACGATGGGCCGGCGTCCTTCTTTGGTTTACACCTTTTCTCAGTATTTACCTATTCCATTCACACACGTTTGTGTTCTTTCACCGACAATCGCCGTGTCGCTTACTTTTCTGCCATACTTTTTTTTTGGTTCCAAAGTCGTAAATCTTCTTATATATAAAGCTGAATGTCTGTTTGTCTGTATGTTTGTCTGTCTGTCTGTCTGTCTGTCTGTATGTATGTATGTACGTATGTTCCGAATAGAAAATTCCATTTCTGAACCGATCCGGACCAAACTTGGCACACATACACTACGGGCCCCGGCGGGTGTCACAGGCTACTTTTCGTCATCGATCGATATCGATTTTATCGATTTTTATCGATTTTTTTGCTGAGTTCACCTACGGGGCTGGGAGTTGGCACAGGGGGGTAATGGAGCATGGGGATTCCGAATACAATATTGGTTTTCAGGATTATCGATTACTTTTATCGATTTTATCGATTTTTTTTGCAAAGTTTGAGCTAGGGGGCTGGGAGTTGGCACAGGGGGGTAACCGAGCATGGGGATTCCGAATACAATATTGGTTTTCAGGATTATCGATTACTTTTATCGATTTTTATCGATTTTTTTGCTGAGTTCGCCTACGGGGCTGGGAGTTGGCACAGGGGGGTAATGGAGCATGGGGATTCCGAATACAATATTGGTTTTCGGGATTATCGATTACTTTTGTCGATTTATCGATTTTTTGCAGAGTTCGAGCTAGGGGGCTGGGAGTTGGCACAGGGGGATAATCGAGCATGCTGATCACTCCCAAGGGGGGTGATCAGCATGCTATTACACCCCTGTGCCAAATTCCAGCCTCCTAGCTCGAATTTTCAAAAAATCGATAAAATCGATAAAAGTAATGGACGATCTTGAAAACTAATATTGTATTCGTAATCTGCATGCTCGATTACCCCCCTGTGCAAACTCCCAGCCCCGCAGGTCAAACTTTACAAAAAAAATCGATAAAATCGATAAAAGTAATGGACGATCCTGAAAACTAATATTGTGTTCGTAATCAGCATGCTCGATTACCCCCTGTGCAAAATCCCAGCCTCGCATGTCAGAATTTACAAAAAATCGATAAAATCAATAAAAGTAATCGATAATTCTGGAAACTAATATTGTATTCGGAATCCCCATGCTCACTTCCCCCCTGTGCCAACTCCTAGCCCTGTAGGTGAATTCTGCAAAAAATCGATAAAAATCGGTAAAATCGACATCGATCGATAACGAAAAGTGGACTGTGACACCCGCCGGGGCCCGAAGTGTATGTGTGCCAAGTTTGGTCCGGATACGGCGGAGCCGGGTAAGCCAGCTAGTCTGATATATGATTCCTCCTCGCCTTCTCGCATTCCGTTGAAAAATGGATCAAAACAGCTGATCTATCATTGCACTCATTTCCGCGGCAATTGCCGTTATGAATTATTATTATTCTTATAAGGTATTGGCACTGCGTTGATCTTGGGCGTTAACCTTGGTATTTTTATCGTCGATCAATCTGCATCGTGTTCGGACATCGGGTAGCGGTCTTTCGTGACTCATAGGTCGAGTCTCCGCTGTGTGTTGACTGGCTCGCATAGTACACATATCACTTCGCACTTTTGCTGTACGGTTGTGTTCATTCAAATCTGAATTTCTGGTTTTGAAATATTATCGATAGGCTACATTTTAGTAACCTTTCATTTTGAAACTATCGTTATTTGATAGAATTATGAAAATCCTCACCGTCAAAAAGGCTTTGCTTAATCTTGTGGATTCTTCTGAAATATTTTGGAGTTGTCATTACCACAAAAGGTAGAAATTATAGAGTGAATTGTTTTTGGGTTTCTTTTCCCTATGATTTTTTGCTCCTCCTTCCTTCAGTTTCAACATCGCGCACATATCAGAATTATTAGGTTGGTGCAAAAGTTCTTGCGCACGATTTTCAAAAATTCATAACTTCCGATTTTTTCAACCAATTTGGCCGCTTTTATTTTTGTATGAAACAGTAACTCATGCTCTTCATAATGGCATTTTAGCTGCTTGCTAATGATCATCTGTTTCATAGATACGAGCGATAGAAGTAAATTGGTCAAAATTTGAATTTTCTGTGTAGGGTCATAAAAAATCGGAAACTTGCAAGAAAAATCGGAGCAGTCAGTATTGTAGGTCCTTTTACCAGCTCTTTCTAATGGTGCAAAGTTTGCGTCGATTGAGCGTCTCTACCAAAAGTTATGATTTTCCTGAAAAATGCCAAAATAAATCAAAATCGCCCTTTTGTATTGCTTGCTCGAAAATCATAACTTTTGATAGAGACGCTCAATCGACGCAAACTTTGCACCATTAGAAAGAGCTGGTACAAGAACCTACAATACTGACTGCTTCGATTTTTCTTGCAAGTTTCCGTTTTTTTATGACCCTACACAGAAAATTCAAATTTTGACCAATTTTCTTCTATCGCTGGTATCTATGAAACAGATGATCATTAGCAAGCAGCTAAGATGCCATTATGAAGAGCATGAGTTACTCTTTCATACAAAAATAAAAGCGGCCAAATTGGTTGAAAAAATCGGAAGTTATGAATTTTTGAAAATCGTGCGCAAGAACTTTTGCACCAACCTAATATTATTAGAAGCAAAATCATCGCTTCATTCATACCGTCCACTCAAAATAATGGCGGGGCCCCTGACCCAGTAATTGACCTACAGAAGGCTACAGAAGGCAATTCCGAAGCAAGATCGCTCTAGTAGGTATCCTTTGATTCAATGGGTTTGGCGGCTGGAAGGCGACAGCTCGCAACCGCAAGAAGTCTGCGTCTCTCTCGCCCTCGAAGCTCCGCCTTGTAGCCGCCAATCCCATTGAAGTAAGGGTGTCGGCGAACACAACCGTCCCTCCCATCAACGTGGGTGGTCCGATAGTTATGTGTGCTCAATTGGGCTTCAATTCACTAGGAACGTTAAAAATCTTGTTTTATGACGAAACAAAATTTACTTGCTAGTGAGCCCATTTCAGAATACATCATTTTCGGACTACCCGTTTTGCTGAGCCGGGCTAACTTGTCCGCAGGTACCTTTCGGAGCAATTTTCTCGTTTCGGAAATTTTTTCGCAGCAGGACCCAGTTACTTTGTCAGAGGCCCGCTCCACTATTGTATTGATTCAAAATCACATCAACTTTGATCTGGGTGGACAGTGCTACAAACGCTCTATGAGAAGATTCTCAGCAATTTTCAATTGTTTTTTTTTTGAAAAATATGTGAACGCGAATGTTAGGGGGGGGGGGGAATTAGTACTAGCAGATGAAATCATCCGTATCCTGCATCCATGGTAGTCGTTGCATAATACTACCAAAATAGTCAGATACGAATCTTACAGCGGAAATATTTCTATGGAGATGGTCAGAACTTGCGCAAAAACTAGCTGTCTACTTATTTCGAAACGAGGAGAACTAGTTATTGGTGATTCCTGTAGCTAGTCAGCCCGCGGAATTATACCCTCACATTGTCTCAGTGAACATTTCTGGCTGATTCATTCTTTTGGAAAATGTGCATTGTTCGTGCATTGTAATAGCCAGCTGTGAAGTATGGCTCATCTACCTAACTTTAGCACCTGGAACGCCTGTTGCTCCATTACTGCTGTAACCAACTCATCCCTTTTTCCATAGTTTTGAGTGAGTCAGCTAATGTGAATGACTAATCATATACAATTCGACCGTACAGTAATCCTTAGTGCATGCATAATTGGTCTAGTTGTGGTTGGAATGCATCACTTCGCCCATGCCTCATTTTGCTTTACACTAATGCTAGTAACTGGACATGAATCTTACATAGCTGACTGCTTCTCTTTTTTACAAACTTTACCCGCTATGGTCAATGAGATGACATTAACTATGTGTGTCGTAGCGTTAGATTGCATCTTGTCGGCCATGATACGTTTAGTGTAGTAAAACTGCATTTCGTTTTCTACATCGCAAAGTATTATTGACAAATGACATTGAGCCGGATCTGAAAGGTGTGCAGAACTGAACGTCGTGAAATTGGGACAAGGGGCGGCGTAGTCGTTTTTTTTTCATTTGGCGTGAGGCACGATTTAGAATCACATGCTAGACTAGACTGACCTACAAACGAGGCCCTCTGCCAATTTTCGAGGCTGGTTACATATGCATCGGGGACTGCAAGAGGTCCTTTTTGGTTTTCGCAATTTTCAGTGGTTTTATGTTCTCACAATTCTCGTCTGTAATTCTTGCGATTTTTCACCCTTTTCCATTCTGACTTTTATTTCTTCAATTCGTAAGCTTGATTAGGGTAATCGTATCTAGTAATCGAATTTTTTTTTTGCAATTTAATTTCACCGTCAACTTGTCTTACAAGGGAAGAAGTGGCGTTTCCATATGAAGTGTACACTATCTCATAGAGCATTAAATGCTGATTCCGTATCTGCTTTCCTTATCTGCAAAGCGTTTCTGGGAGGAGAGTTATGAAAAAATTTTGATACAAAATCTCGAAAGCGCAGCTACAATGAAAGCATCCAGAACTGATTTGTGAGTCCAGATGGGGCCATGATTACTACCAGGGTCTTTTATGCAATAAATGCCTTTAATCTAACAAGCTCGTGTCAGTCATTACTCCTTTTAAACGGTGAAAAGATCTCAACGGCTGTTTGCCTTAGCCAAATTATTGAATCTCCACCTCAAAAAATTTCCAGAACTCCCCACCCAAAAGCGCTTTGCAGATAAGGAAAGTAGATCTGGAATCAGCATTTTATGTTCTATAAGATAATATGAATTTCATATGGAAACGCTACTTCGACCAGATATCCTTCTCTTGTTAGGATTCCAAGTTCTAGTGTATACCTAAAGAGTTTAAGTGAAATTCTTTGCGTTTGAGTATAGCATTTAAGCCAGAAGTACTGGCCGTTGTTTACATTATCTGCAAACTATGCTTACTTTTTCTCCATCTCTTCTGTAGAAGTTTTTCAGCTGTTTATCTATCAGTTTATCACTGCGAACACTCAAAATGATTTGAGTGTCATCTTGCAAGGGCGCTCATAGCATCAAACAATTTAGTCATTCCCGCAATTAGACTGGAGTTTAGAAGCAATTAGGTCTAATCCCTCACCACAAAGTTGATGTTCTTAAGAACCTGTTGCAGTAAAATCAGTCATCGGCAGTCTTATCCTAACTATCTTTTTTGCAATTTCTCTGTCCCATTTTGTAATGACGGATTTCTTCGCCCATAAGTTTCAAGAACTGCACTACATTCTAACCATTTTGAATTCCACTGAATGGATTATTTTCCAAAGTGATACATGATCGAGGCTTCATTCGCTTAAAGACAATGGACTGGCAGAATGTACCCTTTTCAAATTTTGGTGGATTTAGATAGTAGACCCCTCAGGTACACTGTAGCCCAAACCCCACCTGCCACTAGAGGTCCTGAAAAATGCCCTTCAAAGCTCCACCAGCCCCGCCCATTTCTATTGAGTGGGCGGAGCTGGTGGAGTCGAAGCACGTTCTTCAGGACTTAGCGCTTGAATTGGCAGATGGTTCGGGCTACATTGTGCTTGAGAAGTCTACTACCTAGGTCCACCAAAATCCGAGAAGGATCCATTCTGCCAATCCACTGCCCCTTTATGTTTTTTAGCATTGTATAAGCATCATCTTTTGGCTAATCTAGAAAAACGCATGCACTTGCGTCGCCTTGCTACACAAGCTCCGTTCATGCGTAATCCCGTCTTGCATGGTAGATTGCAGCTGTTACATACGATGTTTTTCTGGATGTTTTCAAGCCGAAAAGAACTTGCATCGCCTCGATTTGGCCATGTTTTGTTGTCGCCGGATAACTTCGGCGTTTCAGTGCGACTCGTAACGAGACGCGTGAATGAGCAATGTTCCGTCTTGGCTCTTTGTCTATGCTTAAAATAAGCAAACTTGCGCCCCTGTGGATTAACGCCTGTGTACAGCTTGAAAGCAAAGTATTCATACTCGAGAGTAGCGGTCGATGAACGATTTCTTACTTTTTGCGTTAGTAAAAAATATGCTTGACTTTGCAGGACTGATAAGATATTCGATTAGTATGCTTGCAACTGAATCTGCTTCACGTTCCATATTTATTTCTGAATGACCTGCCGCATGGCTGCCTTCCATTATTCTCAATTTCTTTTGCTAAAAATAGCATGCATGAATTTATTCCGTTGTCTGCATCCCAGCCTCTTTTGCAGCATAATGGACTTGTCAATAGCGCTTAGGCCATCAATTACACCCTTCAGTTATTAATCTAGTAGCATAAGATACTCCGCTGACAAGAGATTTGTTTAAACATAACAAGACAGTTCTCTAACAAAGAAATGGTCAGAAGTCGAAGTGACCAGTCCAAACAAACAGACAAGCTGCACACCATTCGATGCAGCATAAAACGCTGTCATCAAATATGCTTTTCATATCTGCTAAACGCCTTTGTGGGCGAAGTTATAAGCAGTCTTATTTTGTTTTTGAAGATTGTGCATAACTATAGCGAAATCGTGCACATTGTTGCCTTCTTAGCTCACCTCTGGGTATGGAGACTATATGAAGTAACCTAGCTGCATGTTTTGTCCCGGCAATAAGCTGAGCTGGATCTGTACGGCCAAATTTGCACTTTGCAAGCACGATTTCTTAACGAAATAATTTTCTTTATCGGCTTATAGCTTCATCAACAAAAGTATTTAGCAGATATGGAAGACAGCTTCAAAGTCAGCGTTTTATGTTGCATTCAAAGTTATGCAGCTTGTTTTTATCCCACTTCGACTTCTGACCATTCCTAAGCTTTGTTCAATAAGAACAATTCATTACTGAAGCTAGAAAGCGCATTTCTCTTGGATCAGGCGCAGTTTGGCACGTGATATCGGCAATTCTATCTGCAACTCACGGTAGTTGTCGGGTAAGGTATCTCTGTAGCGGTTCCACAAGATTCTGGCTATCACAGAAGTTTGTGTGTCGAAAAGGGAACTTCCGCAGAGTTTTCATGCCCCACTGATTGAAAATGGAACTTTCCGCACACTTTCCACGAGTGGTTGCGGGAAGTTCGCTTCATGAATTCGTCCAGCGGAACTTTCGCTCAATTGTCTTTGTTCAATATTAATCGCCTGTTGAGTAACTTGCAATAATCATCGGATTCCAATCCGTCCTTATCTCATCCCATGCCGATATAGCCTTCTCTTTTCGGGTGATTAGATGAGAATTTGACTGTGCGCTAGCAAAAAGCAGTAAATCGGCTTCTTATTATACTACTGTAAGGCTCGACATTGTACGTCGCGACGATATCTTACAGTACTCTGCTATTGCTTCCACAAATGCATTAAATCCTCAAGAAGATATTTTGTTGTTACTTGAGTCGCAGGCAAAACATATTATAATGTTCACAAAGCACCATCTGCTCACATACCGCATCTGCACCAGAACAGATTCCGTTAGACTTAAACTGACATCACATTCCCATGAAGCTGAACGGCGCTTATTATGTGCGGTGCTGGCAAACTCATGTTCACTTTTTTCTCGTACTCTTGTGTGGTACGGAATAGCACCATATGGGACGTATAAATTAGTCACATAGCAAGAGAAGGACGTGATGCTGAGATTGGTCATCTGGCGGAGTCAGTGCTGCAGCCAACTCTTTGCCGTATCTTTCATCATTTTGATTGAGGGTCTTTTCGCTCGACAGTTAGCGCATACTGCAAAAGAAAAATGCGGAAAGTTTCTACATCCAGATCAAAAATCGCTGGCTAGAGTCTCGGGAATTATTGCTAGAAAAAGAGGAAAGTACGGATTTTCGTTTTTTTACGTAAATTTGCGCTTCTGCTGACCCAAAAATCCATTGGAGCATATTGAATCAGAACCGCTTTTCAAAAATCTTAGAGCATCAGAAGTGCTGAATGGGTGTGGCGCATTTCCACAGTCCTAGGTACGTAATTGGCTGGTTTGCCTAAATGAGAGGAAGAGGGTTGTCGCTTGAATCCACTCGTCCGCGCAGCAGTCGATTGATTAACTCTATCACCAGTTGTTCTTCAAGAGGTTTCTATCTGCCTAAAGGGGGCTCAGCACATCTTGGTCAAAATTACGATTTTTTGATGCACTTACACAAGCCCTTGAGGGTCGGTTTCAGCACATATTAAAATTGAGTTTTTGAAGAATCATAAATTTAGAATCTGCCTGGATACTGACAAAATTTTTTTCCTTCTTTGGTCCTTCGAAAGTTGGTTACGATTGATACAAAGTAATCATTTTTCTCTTTAAACGCTCTTATCGTCCTGTGTCAGAATTATCATCACATATAGCCTGTAATCGGATACTGGAGACTAGCTATAAATCTAAACATTCAGTGCCGGGCATGCATGAAATCAAAAAAAAAACATAGCAAAATTTAAATCACGATTACATTTGTAGCCAGAGTTACTATAGATGAGTGTTACAATTTTTCGACGGAGGAGAAAAACGTCCCAGCTTAAGTTCTGCATTCTTTGCAACAGCTGCTTAGCCGATGATCATTTTATGGTGACAAAATATCCATTAGCTGGCGTAACTCTTTCTTTTAGAAGGGCTTCTAAACGCAGCTGTGATTGGGTTTTTCTAAATTCGCTAATGCCCATAATCTCTTCGTCGCCGAATTGCTCTGCACAGATGTTTGTAAGCATTATAATAATTTTCGCGTGTGAAATCTGTGTATCAGCGCATGGAAGGGTGAAGGACTGGACTGGGGACCGATGAAAAAAGTTGTAGAACTTTCTGGATGAGACTGTCTAGGTCCAGCTGAAGTACGTCAGTTGTTTGAAAGCGCTGCGATATTTTTGGCTTATTATAGGCAAGAATGGGCGGATTTCGGAGAAAAGTCTTCCGAGAGATTCTCAGAATAGATAGCATCAGCAAGCCCTATTTTAGCCGATGTTTTTTTAGAGGGTTTAGCTGCGATGTGCTGACCGAAGTATCAAATTTCAATGTGACATTTTGCAGGCTGTTTCTGAATCCTCATTCTTTGGTCCTGATTTATTTCTCTTCTTAGGGAATTCTGAAAAATGCTTCGTTTTTCAAAGCAAATGTAGTTGATTGTGCTACTTTGACATATTGGCGTCAAAGTTCTCAAAACGACATCGCAGTAAAGTGCTTTCAAATGATTCTTACCTTTTTCTCGTATTTTTCACGTATGAAAATGCTTTCATATACTCCTTTTTTCTCTTATTTTGCACTCAGCCTAAAAAATTGCAAATTCTATCTGATACTGATGTCGTAAGTCTCAATCCATGCGATGACAAAAGCACATCCAACGGAAAAGGAAATGAGGTTACATTTTCAGACATGTTTGGAATTTAGGCTATTTATCGCGTAGTCGGCGGCATTCCGATATCGAGATACGCCTGAGAGTGTGTTCATACCATATCGCATCTCAAAACGACACTCATATGGTAAGTGAGGAGGGGGGGGGGGGACACTTTGATTTTTAGAGCGCTAGCTATCACAGTTTCGCTTTGCACTTGCCTTTCCATAAATAGCCTTAACGATGTTTTGACATGAACGACAAAGCCTAGAGTCTTTCCGACTTCTTGCTTTGATTGTAATTAGAAATGTCCTCAACTCGTTAGCTTTGGACTTGGACAGCTCATGCGATTCAGCAAACTTAACTCGGTTTGATTGCTTTTGTAGAAGCGGCCTTGTTTTTGTATGGCTATGCTTTTGCCCCGATCTTTGCATTAGCAAAATCCTTCAGCTTGTGGATCAGGCCATCTGGTCTCTTTTCTATGGATAATGCAAATTTCTGAGAGAGGTGATCACAAGTGATGTTGTTTCTCACGCTGTATCGTGCTATTCTTCTGCTCTTCTTGGTTAAATATAGAAATTTCCGCTGGTCTATGTCACGGAAAAATTTTTTGTACTGATCTATTCGCTCAGGCTGTTTACCAAACACGGTCTCTTCTTTGTTTTTCAACAGGACCTTGTTCCTGCCAATTTTTTTGGATATGTGTGTTACCATATAGAGGCCAAAGACAGATTTTGCAGACCTCAATCGCACAAATTCCCTCGACAATCGTGGGAGTCAAGCGCACTTTGGAGTGATTGATAGGTGCTATCAATTCAAGGTGCTTTTGTGAAGTTTTGCACTGCTCACGCGGTGGAAGTCACAACTAGGGCCGCTTTAGTGAATAAAAAGTATGAGTCAGTCGCGTAGGAGATTGTAGTCTGCTATCTTCTTCTGATAACCAATAATTGGCTCTGTCAGCACCACCTGCGACAGAGGTGAGTAGTTGACACACCTACGCTCGTTTGGGTTTCTCACTCCTTAAGATTATTCATTTGTTTTAGTTTTCGGCCTTTTTATTGAAGCAGTCGACACTTTACCATCAGAGAGTATTAGGTCGTTCCGAAAGTGGTTTCGCTTTATTTAAAAGGGCGCTATATCTCATGCAACAAAGATTTCAAAGAGATCTTGATAGCAAACGATTCCTGTTTCTACTTTCTAATGGTCATAAAATCATTGCAGGGATTCAATGAGTTCTCGGAAATCACCGAAATCTGTCACTATGCTGTTTAAGTTGGTTAAGTTTCACAATTTTCCTCAATTTCAAGCTACAAAGAAGTCCAAGTTAGGATAAACAGAGCAAACCCTACAGGATACAAAACATTTTTTTCTTCTCTAAAAACTCGCAGTTTTTTGACAGAATTTTATTTGAAGCTACCAGCTTCCAAATTTAGTTTGCTCGACTTCGTAGAACGTCAGCCAAGTAACCTAGATGCTATTCGATTCAGCTGTTTGTCCATTTTCTACCGGTGTTTATTTGTTTCTGTACGTAAAGTCTTGAATAAATTTATTATAATTAATTTTTTTGACGCGCCTCAGCGTATACCCAAAAATCTTGAAATTTAATATTTTGACTTGGAAATTTCGAATTCGGAAAATACTTGCTGTTTGGTGCGCTTGTATCTGACAAGGGAAGGATACCAAATCGCAGTGACGAACCGAAACGATATGCATATCATTAGATGCGTTTGGATGAGCTGGTTCCAAATCTACTTTTCCTATCTGCTATGATCTTCTCTAGAAGAAGCTATGGGTGGTTGAATGTCCAAATTTAGCAAACATTCAGTGCCATATCTTCAAGAACTACTTGTTTAAAGAGGCCTACTCATGTGTTCGGTGTATGTGTGCATTTCTTGTAGTCAGTGTATCCAAAAGCATGCCAATTGATTACTCCTAAGCTAATTTTTAAAACGCATTAGGTATCAGAATCCCAACAATGTCACATATTTAAACGCCCATAGCTTCTTCTAGAGAAGGTCGTAGCAGATAGAAGAGGTAGATTTGGAACCAGCTCATCAAGACGCATCTGATAATGTGCATATCATTTCGGTTCGCCACTGCGATCTAGTATATCGACCTTCCCTTGTGAGTCAGGTATGCCAAAATGCGGTGGTTCTAGTAAAAATATCATCAAAAAATCATGACGAGATATGCAAAGGAGGAACTTCTAGTTTTGTATCCTGTAGGGTTTGCTCTATCTATCCCTTTCTTGGACTTGTTTGGAAGATTGATGTAAAACTTCATAAAAATTGTGAAACATGACAATCTCAAAAAGCACGCGTCGCATTTGGTAATTTTCCGAGTGCTCAATGTTGCGCTGCAAGGATTTTTCAATTATTTGAAAGAGGATGAAATGATGCATCGAATGCTACCCAGATCTCTTGAAATTCTTTGTGAAATGTGCGTTCATTTGCAAAAAGGGAACTTACTTTTGGAACGACCTAATGTATTCCTTGCTAACACTTGTCTTCTCAATGTTATCTCTTAGGCAGTTTCGGTATTGTTATCAATGCAGCTTCGACAGCAATAAGGATGTACTTGATTGTCATTCATTCAGCTTACAAGCACTCGAGATTATCATATTGTTTGCTTTTTTTCAAATTGATAATGTCTTGAATCTCATCTCGTTGAAAATTGTCTATGCTGTTTTGCTTTTTTGTGGTTCATTGTTCATTTCAAATACGTTGTGCCATCGCTGAGCATGGGCTCTGCACTCGATTATGTTCAGCAACGTATATGATATTTTGGAAACCGGTGGAGTGCATATTTCATCTAAACTGCCACCGAACTCGTTTTTCAGAATCCATGAAATTGCGAAGATTGAAAGTCTTATAGGGAGCCCTTACATTTTCAATCAAATCCGTTTCTGTATCCAAACGCTCTTCTCTTTAAAGATCATGGGGCGGCCAACCCTTCTCTTTTTGGCCCACCCACTCTGTTGTTTATTGTCAGAAAATTTATTCCCTCTTATTGTGACATTACTGTGCTGGTCCTCTTTAATCCTTTTTGTGCAAGTTTAGCTGGTTCTCGAAATTGCTCAGAGTCTGTTTTTCTTTGATAGCCGTGACTTTTTCCGACCAGAAAAGCCGCATTTGAACTGCACTTCTGCGACATTAGTCTATAGAGGTTGATGGACTAGTTTTCTTTTTTATTTGTTTCAAAGTTTCACTGTTTGAATGATGCGTTTATGCCACTCTTCACTATTTCGCGGAAAGAGAAACCTGATGAGGGGTGAAATGAATACATTTTATGAAGCAGCAAACCCTTTCTTTCGGAGACCATACTGTTTCTCAAAACCTTGAATAAGCTTCTGGTAGCTTTGAATTGTTGAAGGTTCCTTGTCGACAGTAACTTGATTGAGAGTAAAGTAGTGACAATGTTTTTGAATGTTGTTTACTTCAGGAGCTTCTCACTAAAGCGATTAGCTTCAATGAGTGACATTAATCCACATCGTATTATAGTTGGGCTGCTTTTTTTGGGGGGTAGGGGCTTCCTTATCAAAAAAAATTTCTGTAAGCGGATTTCTTATATCATTGAGAGGAGATTTGGTAAGCCATGTTCCACCCTCTAGTATAAATGCCTAATCGGAGGCAAGGCAATCGTCATCAGAAGCTGGGATTCTCACTGTGTGCATGACCATTTTCCACTTAACTCTTTGTTCGTTTAGCAGAGTTTTTTCTCATCAAGCTAAAATCATTGCATTTGAAACACCGTCACATGTCACTCTGCAACAGCTCGTGAAATTTCCCTAGTCGGGGGCTGTCGCGTGCGTGGACTAATCCTCAAGCAGACCGCGGTCTTCCGCGAATAGTATTCGCTACCACTAGTCATCGCTTGCCATTCTGAGTTGCCGTCCAAACCGTGTGCTCTCGGCGCCATTGGTGGTGTTCGATGACATGACCTTGTCATTTCGTTGTCCTTTTCCTACGTTTTTTTTCCTCAACTGCCATTTCAACGGCTGTCGGAAAAACGGTTTGGCCACCACCGACGTCGCGCTGTGAATTGCACTTTGCGATGCGTGCGCCCTTGCCGCTTCGCGATTTTCTCATGCATGAATATTTGTACGAGATAACATCTGTTTTGCATACATGAAGAGGTGTGAGAAGAGCATGAATAAATTCTGCAAAAAAAGCAAAAATTCAGTTGCATATGTGTGGTCTTTATCTTAATCTTGCGTATAATCTTTACCAGATTATAATTAATCGATAAGTGCTATTTCCCCCACTGCTAGCGCCGAAGACCGTAAAATCTTATCAACGAAAAAGAGCCACAACTAATTCCGAATGAAACTCATCGTTGTTGCCGCGCACACAGCGCAGCCAGATGTGTCTAGAGAAAATATGAGCTAATTTTACTCGCGTAGATCCACACAACGACGTCGTCCGTCCCGTCTCATGGTGACAGGACGCATTGATGAGCTTGTACTATTGATCCTTGTCCATTTACGACTGCCTATTGTAGTTTTTCCCTTTCTTTTGTTGTGATACAAATGGTTCTGCGCCATGTTGCAATTTGGTATCATGTTGTTAGGCTTTGCTTGTCCCTTTAAGTTTTCGATTGCAGTGTCTCCGGATTTGGCGGTCGTTTATTCTTAAACAAATCACATCAAATAGGGTACGGAAATCCTGTAAACGATATCGGTTTATTTGACCTCTGATGTGTTCGTCATTCTAATATCCGTGCGTTGATAATTTTTCGCGGAATTATCCTGTTGATCCTTTCATCTTTTCTTGTTCTTACTTTTCATCATTACATCATGCACTGCTCAGAATCAGTGGCGTGCCGAGGAGAGCGCCCCCGAAAATGGGTCGCGAAATTTTGGAAAATTACTTATATGAGTTATGAAAATGTGCGACTTGTTTATACTTGTACATCGACATTATTTTTTAAAAATTTTTAAACTTCAATTTAGCTCCATAAAAATTTTTTTTCGTAGCTTAGCTGCCGCTACACCCCCTTTCTCTAAAATTCCGGGGTTATGGACCCGCGAAAATTTCAAGAAGCATACAAAAATTTTTTTGGAGTGCGTGGCTGACGCCACGAATCTTCATTAGGAAAAATTTTTGTCGCTCCTCCCTCCCCCCCCCCCCCCCCCCCAAATTGAAATCCTGGCCACGCCACTGCTCGGGTATCTATCATATGACGAGCAGCGTAGACTGAAAAGACGGACATAGGAAGAGATGCGATGCACAGGAAACTCGGGTGAAAATAACTGTCTGTTCACGCTAATTCGTGCACCTGTGCGCTGCACAGAGTCTGTTTAAAACTCCACCCTCTATAACTTCTTTCCATGCAAGTTCCACTTCTTTATTTGATAAATAAAAATTGACCCTCGCACCGTTTCATTAGAATTTACCGTGAGCACGGTTATATACCATTCTAGTGTACTCTGTCTAATAGATTCTCTATCATTCTTCATACTCCTATCCTTCAAGAGCGTAGAGCAGGGTCCGGCAGAGATCGCATGGAAACGAGCTGGACTTCGTTTCTGGTACGAAAAAGCAAAGGGGATGTCTTTGTGGCCGATAAGAGGCAACAAATTGCGGCGTTTTTTTGGTCGACGTTTCGTTCTTAAAGGGCAGCGTCCACCCAGAATTTGGCCCCCCATGTTTTTGTCATTCTGGGGCCTTTCCGTGGCCCTGACTACAGCTCCTAACTTCAAACTTTCCAAAATTCACAAAAAACCCGATTTTTGGGGACCCTGTCTGAGGGCGCGGACGAGCTTCGAATCTCTCATCCCCATCGGCAGGCCAGCGGGGAGGAGCTGCAACTGCGTGGGTGCAGCTGCACTGCAGTGTGCAGTGTGCAGCTTCTGCTCACTACCATGTCAATACGGCAGTACCTGGTGGGCGGAGTCTGATATCAGACTCCGCCCAGCCAGGGACTTTCAGGCCCCTTGTCTCCATTCAGAGACAATGTTAGAAGATCGGACCAACGCAGATGCCCCTTTTCTGGGGCCTACATTCAGGATCGACACTAATCGGAGGAGGTTAGATTTGGCCTGGACACTGCCTTTGAGGGTTTTCCACAGATATGGTTTGGGGTCAAAGGGGACTTCGTAAATTTTGGCGAAAGTCAAGAGGGACTTCGTTTTCAAAAAGCCTAGAAACGGACTCATGCCGGGCTCTGGCGTAGAGAACGCACAATGATATCGAAGGATAATGCAGAATAAGATGCTCAGCGATTTCAGTGCCCTTTGCGGGTAATCGCCGAGCAGTTCCACTTCATAGTCGAAAAAGCCGCAGATTGGGGAAATCCTTTACAATGACATGCGGTGTCAACCGGGTTCTTCTACGTCGATAGTTTAGTCATTCATGATTACTTTGGCATTAGTTGCCTTCCCCGGAGGATAGTCAGTTTGTATCGGAAAATATCTTGATCCCACCTCTTATCGGTGCTAATACCATGCTGCTTATCTCTCCACTGAAATCGATAAAGCTAAAGCTGTAAGGCTATTACTGCTAGTGACGTTACAAGCTTAGGTAATTTGGATGTTTATTGCTCATAAAAGTTCTGGAGGCAATATTTCAGAGCAAAGCCGCTCGTTACTTGGTCCTCATTTTTCTTGGCTATCGCAATCACCGTCGTAAAATATTGTAAGCTAGGCTTTATCGTAGTCTTAATTAGTTACTGACTGCCTGAAAAATCATTACCTTACATTTGTCATAATTATTCTTTCATTGAAGGCTTCTTGATTGGATAGTAGATGAGTGTTTTTGGTTGCCTTCGTATGGCAATGAGCCGTTACGAAGGCAGCTTTATGATTCAGGTGGCATTGAAATACAAGTCAAACTCTAGCCCAGACGTCGAATCAACTTTCCTGGGGCATGATAGAATGTGCGATGTGGGCTTAGTTTTGGTTGGTTTTCAAGCCACTAATGAATTTCTATGAACTGCCTTTTGGTAGTGGCTTAACTTAGGCCTCTCAGTTTGCTTGCGCATAGGAAATCCAAATACTTGGATCTTGGACACGCCTCTAGTACAAATCTGAAATTGTGGACTTCTTTGCTGATGTTATTACGAGGCATTTTTGAGTAGACAAATAATAATAATGATGGAAATCAAGGCAAGCAGTTATCAATAAGTCCAGTTGTTGGGCCTTATTTGTGTAAATCAAGCCATGAAAATGGTAATGGTTTTTTTCAATCTTTTTACAGTACGCGCAGTGTAATTTATTCATACAGAATGCTCATGTTACTTTAAAAATCTTTTTGATCGGGAAAATCTCTGCGTCTTCAGGTCTGCTAAAATCAAGTACTTGGTGATTATTGACGTGAAAAAACATTTGCGTTTCATTTGTGCTCCTCATTATTGCATGCTGGCTTTTATTGCATTGGAATAGCTATGGAAGCCATCTCCATATACATCAATTTGAAGCGAGAATTATTCATGTTCTTTGTGCTAAGCACAACAGAAGAGAAGGAGATATAAAACTCATGGATGTGTATACATTGAGGTTGCACACCACCTAAATGCGTTTCGAAATGGACAAGTGGCAATTACCATCAGATTCTGTCAAACTATGATATGTAGTTTATAAGGTTTACTTTCGTGGCAATTTGGTGATTGATAAGAAATACTTTGCAATATTTTTTTACTCAATGGTTTTGGCAGTTTGCGATGTCGCGATTTTAAATAAGTAAACTTCTTTTCAACTAGGGCATTGAATTATTTCATGCAATCTCTAATACATTGATTAGCAATCTAACAGCTTCATGAAGAACATCTATACATTTTCTAGATGAAAAGTATCTCGGAAATTGTAGCTGAAGTATTTTGTATTTTGCGCCTGTCTTCTCCGCAGAATGTCTATGTGCTCTATACATGACATTCTCAGAAATCGGCAAATACCAGTGCATGTCGAATCTATCAAAATATTCAGCGATGCCCGTTTGATAAGCAGATGTCAACGTGGCATTTTCAGCAACATAGATATTTTGAGTATTTTTTGTGAATTCCTTTCGTATAGCTGCGAGAGGACTTTCTTTGCTATGATGTTTGCCATGGAACAGTGAGGTCAAAAGTTCGGTCTCAATGGTTTGGATGCTTATTGATCAAATTTCTTCTTTTCTTACGCATCAGGGTCTATGGAATGTCATCAACAAAGAAAACAACTATTACCTTGGTTTCCTCCATTAGATTTTATCGGCACGTTGGTTCATAGATCCCGCTGCGTTAGTTCAGGCGTTTGCGCCTTTTTCAGATTATCGATTTTTGTTCTTTCGGTAGTTTTTACACCCGCTTTTTGTGTTTAAAAACTTGCAACAACTCATTTATCGGCATTTCGCAAACTATCGATGATGAATAGGAAGAAGGAAGTTGATTGTAGGTACTTTGCGCCTTGCAGTTTTATCACAGCAATAACTTGCTTGAGGTCTTATCACAAGCGATGCACATGTAAGCTGTCCCACACTGAAGCCAACTTCGCCTTTATGGCAGAGTTTTATTGCCTCATTTTGATGGCAATAATACAATCTAATATGTTTGTCTAAGCTCATAAAGTAACAAAAACTATTATTTCAAGCCCTGCCCTGCTTTGACTTCTCACTATTCTTTTACAGTTCTGTTCCTGCTTCATCACCATCATAACTTGCGAAATATAATGTTTATGACTCATACAGAAATTTCCCACAGAGAAGTGTTCTAAAATTTTCGTTTATTCATCTGCCCCCCAATTTTGCGTTGTTCCAAAGTCCAAATGCATGTCAAGCGATGCTCCGATATGCCTCTGTCTGTTTGATATCGAAGTGTTTTCTATTTGCATGCAAATTCCTTTGCTTTTTGTATGTCTCGCTTCCATTTCTGCGTGTTGAGAAATCTGTGTACATAATGAAATGTAATGGCAATGAGTCATGCAATCGCATTGTGCTCATCATTGACGAAAAGTAGTTCTCGAAATTCTGTGATTGGAATGAACACGAAATGTTTGAATCGATTTTTACGGCCCTAGAAATGGAATTTTTGGAAGTGAGTAACAGAAGATTGATGTCTGAGAGAGTAGTTGTATCTCAAAGTCAGTAATTTCGTTTCGCGATCGCTCATTGAGGTTAATACGGATTTAATTTAACTGTCAGCGAACACAGCAGGAGTGAACGCTCATTGTGGCTTTTTGGCCTTGAGATTCTCGAAGCGTTGGTGCGAGTAAACTAATAGTCCCTATGAGTTGGAACAAAATACCGTACAATATTCAGTTACGTGATATTGTCAAAAATACAAATAGCAGTTTGGTTATGCGCGACAGCTCTTTGGATAGGTATCAGTGACGGTCCCAGATTCTTTTGTTAGGCAGGTAGGGGGGGGGGGGGGGGAGGGGGAGGGACAATAGCTCTTTCTGAATGACGTGGTGGCATTAGTTATAGCTCCGAGATTTTTATCAAGCTGATTGGGATTCAAAAAAAAATAAACGATTGTTTACAAGTAATAACGAGTTATCAGTACGATGACGAATTTGATTTTTTGCTTACTTGTTTAGACTTGGTTAACATGTATTTGTAGTCAGTAGTAGGAGAGATATAAAACCTTTTCATTTACTGATTATGTTGTGGATGCCTACGCGAGGTAACCTTTGATTCAACTGGATTGGCTTCAAGAAGGCGGGGCTTTGTGACGTAATTAAGGCCGTTCGCTCCCGCAACGCACCTGCGTCTCTTTCGCGCGAGTGCTCTCTAACCACTAGCTAGCCTTGATTAGGTCACGAACCTCCGCCTTCCCGAAGCCAAGCTAGTTGAATCAAATGATAGTTTTTGGAAATTTTTTTTTTTGATTTTTGCGTTTGAAGACCGTTTATGTCGTGAAGCATCCTAATTTGGATGTAATTAGCAAAGGATCATCCCCGCATCTTGCTATATTAGTGTCTTCTAAATAAAGTATTCAATTACCTGCACTATCTAGAATATGCTTAGTCTGCGCGGTGAATCTTTGTTTCCACAGAACCAGAGTTATTTTGCATGGCATGAGTCGAAAGGGCAAAAATTTACGATGCATGTTGTATCCATTTGATTTTTAGAAAGTCAGAGCCGTTGTTAATGTTGGAGCTGAAGATTTTTTTCATGAAGTCAGTGGTAACGCAAAATAAAGATCCATTTGCTATAATATATAAGCTTATTCTATGTGTTAAAAAATTGGGCCACCATATTATCAAAATTATCCACTGAGTCGTTCTCCACATGAGCTTCGCTCCTCTGTTCATCACAAGCAAACCTTGAACTTTTTAGGGGATTAAGGGGATTATGTTCACGCTTCGCCGAATGTAAACACATCCGAAAAATCTGCAAGGAATGAATCGTGCTCAAAAACTATTGTCTTCACGTGATACAAGAATAGTCATATGCCACAAAACCTGTGTGTTGGACTTGCTAACGGTGTTTGATTAGTCAGTGGTTTGTAAATGAAGTCAATATGGTTCTTAGAAGGCGCTAGAATTGTGGACTGCAACGTTTCTGAAAGATTTCGAGTTTCATATATAAGAATCTCGTTTGAGCTTACCAGCCAGGTTGTGATCAGTTTGCTAGCAAAAAGCATTTTTGAATAAGCTTTTTTTCGCGTTTCGACCCTGCAGCAGTTTTTTCCCCAGAGTACGAGTAAATCTAGTCTTCTTCTGGTTGTAAAATGACATCTTGAGCGCTATCGAGAAACGGTTGACGGTCTCGCATCGTTCAATCGGCACGTATTTGCGCGCATAGGAGGTGCTTGTGTTGTCCGCCGGCCGTGCAGCAGCAGCCGGAAAGGAGCTGAGAGTTTCCCCTCCCCAAAACGGCGCACGTTGTTTAGTCGGCAAGTCTTGCACATCGTCGTCTTCGTCGTCGTTGTCCTTTTCGTGGGACCGTAAATCCCCACTTCAGTGTCGCTTCCGTTAATTGGTAGCGGGGTGTGACAGACTGACACTCTCACTCCCCCCCCCCCCCGCCTTTCCCCTGTACAAGGTGAAAAGCGTTCGTCTAGTGCATTTGATCTGTGTCCAGATTGCACACTTCGCCATCCACATCGTTGCCGCGCCGTCGCTGTCGGTTTGGTGTGCGTCGCCTTGACCCACACGGACACGGACCCATTGCCCCTCCGCCCCTCTCTTAACTATACTCTATCTGTCGTCATACAATACACGCACTGACGGCGCCACAGTCATCATATCTTTCGCTGGTTGACATTGGCGAGAGAACTGAGTTGACCGCCGACACTAAAGTACAGTTTTACTGACCGCTACTTTACCTGGTTGGAAACATCGTTGGAATGTGCTGAACATCAATCAACAAAGATAAATAGTGATGTCATACGTGTATTCAGCTGCAATCTATTCACCAGGCGAGGGAAAAATCGTCAAAAATCTCGAAGGTAATGTTAGAACTTTGATGTTTTTGCTAGCTTTCGGTTTTTTGAATGGTGATTTGATTATCAGTGAATCGTTTGTCTTTCTTTCTTATACCGCTGCCTGAATGTGAGAGTCTTGAGGCAGCCGTTTGCCATCTCCATTTTGTTTGTAAGATCTTTGGACTTGAATATCACACACCTTATCAAGATGGTGTTGCTTTTGTTTTCTCCAGAAGATTTATCGTACCTGCCTTGAAGGCTCTAATTTAGATATGATTAACGAGACTACTGTCTAGAAGGCACTGATCCAAAACAGCTTTTACGCTTACGAGTGCTTGAGGAAATTTATAAACATTATATTCAATATCTGATTTTGTTTGTCAATTCGAGCGTCATCGCGACCCTAATCCTAGTTGCACTTTTTCGCGCTATTGGAGTGCTTAATATTGCTTTGAGAATCGCGAAATCAATGTTTTGCGATGCGAATTGGACATTATTGCAGCATAGAACATTTAGGCTTACAGAGCGATTTTAATGTATTTAAGTGCTCTTGGAGACAATGCTAATGTATTTTTGTCGACTTGTCATCCTTACCTTTGACAAAAGTGATGAAAAAAGCAGAGCTGGGTGTTGGAACTGTATGAAGCCAATTTTTTGCTTTTTCATTGAAGCGCGAAGCGGAGTGGAATTAGAAAAAGATGCGCTCTATGCAGTTAGTGTTTTATACTCATAGCGTCGAAGTAGAAAATTGTGACCAGATTCTCACCTTAGACTTATCCGGTTGGGATTTTCTTCTGCCCTCAAAGTGCACGCTTCACTGCATCTTTTCTGCTCTCCTTTCTTGCTGGCTCCGGATCGCCGCAGAAATAGTTTTCGTCTTGTTTCCATTTATAAATCCTCACAGAGATCTTTCTAGACGAGGCGCGAGGCTGGCGCGGTGAGATATCTTCTAGCCGAAGTGCCATCAATTTCGACGATTTGAGTACAAACGGATCAACAATGCCCCAGTATGAAGTGAGGGTGAGTGGCAGCAAGTTATGATCACATTCTTGTTCTTATAACAACTATCGATATATCATCTTCTTTGTTTGATAGCATTGACATGTCATTATGAATCTCTTTTGTCGCCGTAGACATGCAAGAACATTCGTTATCCTTCTGCAGCGGAAAGGGTGTCATGACTCGTATCATCTCATCAAAAGTTTAGCTCAGCTTCTCGTAGGCTCCGTCCATATCGGGCAAGTTTGAGTAAATACCGCGCTGGCTATGCTATCAATGTTTTTCATTGCGCACAAAAAATACCCTGGTGTTGTCACAAAAGAACTTTGCAAAAAATCGAAAGTGCGACGTTGTTTGCCAAGATGAATCACATAAGCATAGACAGATACCACAAAGTAAATAGGTTGTGTATGAGGCGGAATTTGCAAAGCTGAATGAGCCATACGGTGAAGATTTGAGTCATGGGTTTTGGTATATAGGGCGTTGTTTCCGTGATGGAAGGAGTTTCAAACGCACTCAGAACCTTAAAGTTTGATATGAACACTTTTCTTCATGAGAATCAGACTTATTACATACTTCCTTTTATAAAAACTGAACATTTTTATCGGCCATCACCACTATGCTGCTCTTTTTTTGTCTGACTTTCCCTAAAGAGCAATTGTCAATCAAAAGATAAGCCTGAAGATTTTTTTGACCGGTGCGGTATGATCCTATTAGATAATGAGTTCGCTGGTGATAGTTGATCTTCTTTTTTGCTCTCAAAACAATGCATGAAAAGCAAAACGTAAACTCTCACTGGTACAGTCATCGTTTCCGCCGCAACACATTTGCTTAAGCGGATTTAGTATGAATCATTTTGAAACGTTTTCATGTGTATGACACCAATCGTTGATTGAAATCGAAGGGAAAGCATTGCAAATGTGGATTCAGGCGTAACTTTCTGGAAAGGAAGGCGTTTCGATGTTTATTAAGATCTCTTTTACAAGGGAACTGAGAATATGTCGTATCAAGATTGGAGAAGTCTTCCCGATTACAGCTTTTATTTTATATGCTCTGTTTTCTGGATCACTATAGCATTTGGAAAACAAATAATTTGGCTTCACAGCTCCTTTTTCTTTATATCTGCTATATGTTAGTCTACAAACTGTTCTTTACTTTATGTTTGTTTTAGGTACGAGTTCCGCGAGCGAACGGAACGCCTGCTGGAGCCGCGCCAAGTCCGCGGAACGATGATGACGATTTTGCCAATGAAACACTCTTCTTTGAGCGTAACCGCATCAAACAACTACAAGATGAACGTGTGCATATACAGAAGAAGACTTTCACAAAATGGTGCAACTCCTTTCTGAATCGGGCAAGTTGACAATTCTGGTTTTCATTTTACCTTTTTTTTGGTTGAGTGTATGTTTAGCAGTACATCTACTGTGTATGACTTTTGCGTGAGAGGGTATTCTGTACGACATTTACAAGTTACTGGGTGATGGGAAGTGGCCTTCACTCCTAGATGTCGCCCAAGATATATCTAAGCGGCACATTCTTGTCGCGCTGCGTTCTGACCGATGGCCTTATTATTTTTCGTTGAGAGAACACCGCGCTGGCAGTATATGAGAATTACAAGAGTGGGGTGGATAGTGTCTCATAGATCGGGTGGCAAGCTAATATATGATTAATCTAGTTTACCGTCTTAATGTAAAGGTGCTGTCTGGCAGCAATTTAATGCGTTTTTTGGCAAATTCTTCAGACGGTTTGAATAGTAATTATCCACGATTTTTCAAGTTGGAAACAGGTTCTGGAAATTCATTAACCTACTCGCAACCATTACGGGGGCCAGTTTTTGGATGGTCTTAAAATGTCTTCTTCTTAGCCTTAGAATTTCGGTAAGTTAAGTAACGGTAAGGTAACCGATCCTTGAATTGGTAAACGCGATGAATGAAAGCTGGGAAACAACAAAGATATCCAGAGGTGGATATGATGTGAATGTCTTTGACCGAAGTGTCGAAAAACCAAAGTTGGAAATGGAATAGCGACTGATTGTTATTGTTATTCATCTCCATTCGTCATTTCTTATGTGTTTGTCTCTTATTGTTAAGAACCATAAGAATAGACTGGTTTGGGAGACATTATACGAACTAATCGCTTGTGCAATTACCGAGTCATCACTAGTACTTTCCAACCATCTGTCACTCATGCTTACTTCATTGTGGGGACATCCCGTATGTAACTGGAGCTAATCTTGTCCTCTAGCGTGATTGCTGCAGACCCTTCGTTGAGCACTAGCTTTATTTACACGTTGTTTTGCTATTGACCACAGCACGACCTGTGGGTCCTTGAGAGTGCCGCTATCGTCAACGCTATTGAACAATCAGTGGGTCGTCTCGGATTGAAACACCTGGGGATTTGGGTCATAAATCTTGAAAAGGAACAAAAAATACACGGAGAACAGCCTATGACGAGCGTTTGAAAGCGTAACAAAAAATGAAGGAATGTTTCAGGCCAGATTGGAAGTTGTCGACCTTTTTGTGGATTTTGGAGATGGTGTGCTACTTATGAAACTTCTTGAAATTATCTCTGGAGAGAAACTGGGAAAACCTAACAGGCTGGTTTTTTGCAGACAAACCTTTCACTAGCATTCACGGTAACGAAAACCTTCGTTTGTTTAGAGGGCGTATGCGGGTACAAAAAATCGAGAACCTCAATAAATCGCTGGATTTTCTCAAGAGGAAAAAAATCCAGGTGAGAGTTTTAGCTACGTCATTTCTTGCTGGAGCTAATTGCACTTTTCTTGCTGCTTTGCACAGAGTGCAACCAAAGGTGCTATAGTCAGCCTCAGGTGTCAATTTATATTTGCATTTGCATCTACGAGGTGCTGTTTGTTTGGACACACGCAGCTGTCCTGAGCTAATCTGAACTAAATTTCGGGGAATCTATAGCGTGTCAATAGCCTGTCAAATGAGTGGCTAATTGCAACATACATTTAAGAAAGAAAAAAACTAGGCATCCGCCCTTATATACATCGTTTAGCTGGAGAACATCGGAGCTGAGGATATTCTAGATCGAAATGAACGTCTTATTCTTGGTCTCATCTGGACGATTATCCTTCGTTTCCAAATTGACACCATCGTCATTGAGGTGAGAATCTTCACATAATTATAGCTTAGAATCTTTTTTTTTCTTCTATTTTCTGCAGCCACTGAGTATGGGAAGCTTTTCGCTTTTTCTTAATCGTTACTAATTTACAAATCATCTTACATTGCGATGATGAAGCAACTGTCTTTTGAATACTTATTGAGAAAGTCTATGACACCTAAAATTAAAAAAGTTGTATTTCCACTTTATTCTTCTTCAGTATGTATCACAGGGAGAGCGGGGGTAAGGGCTTAGAATACCAATAGGCTTTTTTCTTTGAATGCTTGACATCATGTATTCAGAAGAGGAGGCTGCCAAGAGTAGAATGCGACCATACCATGTAGAACGTTTGTTATATGAAGAAATATAAGTAAATTCAGGACGAAGAGGAGAGTGGAGAACGCAAACACGCCAAGGATGCGCTTCTGCTATGGTGTCAACGTAAAACCGCTGGATATCCGAATGTCAGGATTGAAAACTTCACCACAAGTTGGCGTAACGGATTGGCTTTCAATGCGCTTATCCATGCTCACAGGTAATTTGAGTAGTGGCATGGTTGAGCATAAAGTGCTGTTCTTGCAGACCTGAACTGGTTAATTTCAATGCACTTAATCCTAATGATCACATTGGAAACCTTAATAATGCCTTTGATGTGGCTGAAAGGAAATTGGAGATTGCGGTAAGTTTTTGGTATCTGTTTACCACTTTATTTCTTGAAGTGTCTCAAATTACAAATGCAATATATTCTTTAATCTAGCTTATTGTTTTTTTAGCGTCTTCTTGACGCTGAAGATGTCGACACGGCTCGTCCAGATGAGAAATCTATCATCACCTATGTGTCCCTGTACTATCACCACTTTGCGAAACAGAAGACTGAACTCACTGGAGCTCGTCGTGTTGCTAATGTATGTAATTTTGGCCTTTTCGCGGTCTTCTGCATGTTTGACTTGTGCTCCAGATTGTTGGCAAACTGATGAGTAGTGATGCCATGGAAGAAGATTACGAGCACATTGCTTCGGATTTACTGAAGTGGATTCGCGAAACGATCAAGATTCTCGAAAACAGGAGGTAAGTTGTTATGTCGAAGACTGGTAGAGTTGCAAGTGATTTTTTCTCTTCAGATTTCCTAATTCTCTTGTTGGAATGAAAGAAGAGCTTGGAAAATTCAACGAGTTCCGAACGATTGAGAAACCTCCCAAGTATGTGACAGTTTTCTGATTCAGATTCTTCAAAATTTTGGAGCTCACTCATGTTTTTTTGTTTAGATACAAGGAAAAGGGAGAGCTAGAGGCTCTGTTTTTCACAATTCAAACTAAGAGAAAAGCTATGGCAAGGAAGCAATATGCTCCTCCACCTGGTACGGTTTTTTCTGGAACATTTATCATATAGATATATCCTGTTCATTTATCATTCCAGTGTTAAAACTTCATTTTATTGAAATTTTAGGCTTATCTATATATGACATTCAAACAGCGTGGGACAGGCTTGATGCCGCCGAGAATGATCGGCAACTTGCGATTATTGCTGAGTTGCAGAGGTATCTGCTTGATCTTCATTGCTTTTGACAGAACATAAATACTAATATTTACAGACAAGAGCGACTCGAACAGCTGGCGCAACGTTTCCACAAGAAGGCAAACCTTCGTGAGGTTAGGTTTCACCTAAAGATTTCAGTTTTGATGGCCCACATAGCTCTAGTTCAATTCTCATTACAGAGCTGGCTGAAAAATGTTCAAGTTATTCTGGAAGACATGGACCAAGGAAGGACTGCAAATGAAGTTGAGAAATCTCTGAAGAAACAACAGGCTATCGCTAACGATATCCTTGCAAGGGTAGGCAGCTTGAATCCAGTTTTGATCCTTTTAATCTCGGTTTGTTTCTCAGGAAGAACGCTTTAAACTGCTTACATCGATGTGTGCTGATCTTTGTAATGAGAAGTATCATGAAAGTGACAGGATACGAATAAGGGAAAGAGATATTATAGAAAGGTTGGCTTATCTGCCTTTACATTTTTTTGGTGTTATTATATCTCTCATGGGAATAGCACTCTGCCAAGTAATGGCCAGCCGCCAGATTTTTTCGACTTTTGTAAATAAAGTCGTGCAGGTGTCTGTATTGTAAGACGACGGTGAGTTTAACCTGTTGTTATCGTGTGTAAATAGATAAGATTCGCTTAGGTGAAAAATAAAGATGGATATAACTAGTGAACTTTAATTAGGACGATAGAAAAGAAATATACAGCATGTTTCGTTTGTGCTAGATAGGCTTAGGGAAGCAGAGGGATGCAACTCAGCATGAATCTGTGATCTTCTACCCTTTTGTCTTTTTTTGCGAGAAAGATATACTGTACATGCAGGTGGACCCATCTGTTGAATTTGCTGGAACAACGCCGGAAAGCCCTCATGGGCTTAAATGATCTCATGTCGCTGCTAAGAGACATTGATACTCTAGCTAGTGAACTCAAACAATTAGAGGTAAGTGGACTAATTATGCGGGTTGAAGTGCTGGTCTTATTTATTTTGTTATAGCCGGCTGTCCGCAATCGTGATGTAGGAAAGCATCTACTAGGCGTAGAGGATTTGCTTGGTAAACATGAGCTGGTAGAGGCTCAGGTATGTTTGTTGTTGGTTACTTCGTCTCTAGGTCTATTTTTCTTCGCTTGCAGGTTAATGCTCAAGGAACTTGGCTTACAAATGTATCCAACCAGGCTAACATATACATTAGAAGTAAAGGAGAGCAGTATGACGTGCTACAGAGAAAACTTGATGATGTCACGGCACAGTATTACTCGTATGTACTAAAACTTTTTTGGCTGACTTTTGTAATCATTGCATTTTTCAAGAGTTCCGACTTTCTTAAGTCTAACTTTCCTAATTCTCACAGTCTTCATTTAGGTTGGTGGATTTGTGCCGTCAAAGACGCGCTAATCTTGAGAAAGCTCGTGCGCTTTACAAATTCGTCCAGGATAATGAAGAAGAGCTTTCGTGGTTAGCTGAAAAAGAACATCTTTGCCGTCGTGCTTTAGCAGTCAGTGATATCGCAGCAGTGCAACAAACTTCACTTCTTTATAAGGTTTGTGTAAAGCAATCATGTCGCAGAGGTGATAAAGTGTTTATTGCTATTCTTGGCAAAACTGTGGGAAAGTGTGGTTTTTATAGAATACCGAAACGGAAATGCAGTCACACTGGGCTCGCAGTAAAGACATGATGGCTGCTGGTGAACATCTTATAGAGAATGGGCAATCTCGTGAGGACATTCAGGTGAGAACACATCAATTGTTTTCATTACCACTCCATTCTTATTTGTAAATCTAAATGTTGTTGAACCTCAAACATAGAAACTGAATAATAGAAAGTGAGGTGATTGAAGAACGATTGTAGATTGTGAGAAGGCAAAAGGAGGCGAAAATTTCTGAGGTTTCTACGTCCTGTGAAAATTCTTGAATTCCTCTATGACATGTTTCGATCGGCAATGGAAAAACCGTGCCAAAAGTTCGCTTTCTTAATTGATCATTTTGAGATAATCGAAGAATTTTTTAAGGAATTTTCAGTCATATTAATATTGTTATTAAACGTTGATTCACGAGAAAACTTGCGTTGAGCAAGTTCCAATTGATGAATCCGTTTTTTAGAGCCGTATCCATGATATGCAGCAAGGCTGGGAAAGACTTCGTGCTGCTCATCAAGCATTGGGGCAGTGGCTTAACCAAGCCAAGCAAGCGCAGCAATACTTCCAAGTAAGTTTTCGCTTTTACTTGAGGAACCTATGGATTGCAAGAATTTGCGAAAAATTTTAAAATAAATTTGCGCATATCTTCAGGATGCCAATGAGGCTGAATCTTGGATTCGTGAGAAGATGCCATTAGTGAAAAGTGACGATCTTGGTCGTGATGAAGGCGCTGCAGAATCACTGTTACAGCGACATGCACGCCTTGAAGAAGAGATCCATGCTTATAGGTAGACATAGTTAGATCAGCTTCTTCACAAGAATTATCGCTGTGCTTCCTAGGGCCGATATCGTAAGACTAGAAGAAATGAGCCACCAGCTCGCTAATAGCTCCTTCGTTACGGCTACGACAAGCATGCAAGAGGTCAGAAATCTACTTCTAATGTGTTTTTTCTATCAAATCATGGGGAAATTTTAGACGGAAGAGGTTACTGTACCGCAGATTGAAATGCTGTACAAATATGAAGGCAATGGAATGTCTGTAATGAAAGGTGAAGTGTTAGCTCTTCTGGAGCAATCAACACCTGAATGGTGGCGCGTCTTGAAACAGGACGGCACGGAAGGATTCGTGCCGGCTAATTATTGCCGAAAAGTTCCAGGTGAAACGGTAAGTTGGGTGGAGAGCATGGAGTAGATGTGAAAGACTAATATGATATCTGTACTAACAGTTACAGCTGTAAAAAGTTAGTTATATTTACATTCTGCAGGTTACCGTAACCCAAACCACGACTACAGTAAGACCCCAAAGTGACGTTGCCGACAGCCGTCGTGCAATAGTTGATCGCCAGAAGATGATCTCATCTGACTATAGACAACTGAATAGCCTCGCTGAAGTCAGAAGACGCCTTTTGTCGGATAATATCAAACTTATGAGGTACGATAACTCCCTTCCTCTTGTTTTCTGCCGCTTAATTTTGCTTCATTCTCAATTTAAGGTTCTATCGTGAATGTGATGAGTTCGAAGGATGGGCTCGAGAAACCGAGGCTGCTCTGTTAGATGAGCCTAGCGTAGAACATGTGAAAGCATTCCGTAAGAAGTTCGATCGCTTGGAAGCTGAGATGAAGACCAGCGGCGGCACCCAACTGAAGCATATCAATGTTATGGCAGATGAGCTAATTGGTGAGGGGCACAGCCAGTCGAAACAGATCGAAGCGCGACAAAGAAAGGTTAGTGAAAAATACTCTCATGATCAGCACTTATAATTTTGTTATAGGTGAATGCTCTGTGGGCGGAGCTTGAACGTTTACGCGCTAAGCGTGCTGCCAAATTGGAAACCACCGAAAGAATTGCTGACTTTGATTCATCTTGCGATGATACAAGAGAATGGATGCAGGTTTGTTGATGTAGACGTTTGTAAACTTCGGTCATTTGTTTCCCATTTTTCGCCAATTTTTTAGTATTTCTGTTGTTAATTATGGATTATGATTTCGTCTGATTTTGCAAAACTGGTTTTTTCTCACCAATACGTTTGCAGGGCAAATTCGACCTCCTTGATAGAAATCCAAACGATTTGAAGAGCCTTCAGAACCTTGAACGTGATCTCAAACCTTTGGAGGATAAGATTCACTACCTAGAAAAGCTGGCAGCCGAGGTACGATTGGAGTAAGCGCTCCGCCCACTACTAAGTGAATATTTTTGCGTGCAGGTCAAAAAGAAAAACCCCGAAGCAGCTGCCGCAATCGAAAAGAAGATTGCTCAGCTTCGTGGCCTCCACAATGATCTCTTGCGTAGAGCTCATGAAAAGATCAAGATTGCTGAACAATCTCAAGGTATGTGATTAGTAATTTGTCAAGGACTTCTGAAGAAGAAAATGGAAGAAACCGTTTTTTAGGCCAAGAAATGTTCGAATCTGCGCTGAGAGATGTATTGAATTGGATTGATCGCACCAAGAAAGCTCTATCCGAAGAAGTACGTCCTCTGGATGTGCAGCAAGCCGAAGACCTCCTCAAGAAGCATTACGAACTAGGAGAGCAGATAAAAGACAAGAAATATGAAGTATGGCTAGTGTACCGGTAAAATTGCCCTGAGCAGATTGTGTCCGTTTTTTTATAGTTGGAGTACGTGCAAGAGCTTGGACACCGTTTACTCGAGAAGAATCCTCGACTGCGTGAAGTTGAAGCACAGTTGAATCATTTGGGAGCGGAAATGACTGCAGTAAAGGTATCAGACTTTTTCAGATAGATTTAAGGTCTCACTGACGGCTCTTTTTGTAGAATATGTACCGCATCCGCGACGCTCAGCTGAAGGAACAACTTGATTTACAACTGTTCAATCGCGAAGCTGAACGTATCGATGCTGCCACAAAGGGTCATGAAGCTTTCTTAGATTATGCTGACCTTGGAGTGAGTCATTTTTTATTTTTGTAGTCTTCTTCGCTTCTTTTCTTTTTTTGATCTCTCGAGGTTTCTTTGTCCATGCCCTTTTCTTTGAGAATGTCTTTCTAGGATTCCGTGGAATCTGTGGAAAATCTGTTGAAACGTCATCGTGACTTGGAGGCTAAGTTAGATGCTCAAGAGGGCAGACTTGCAGCTTTCTCCAAAAATGCAGATGAACTACTCAGAAATAAGCATTCTGAAAGCCCCTATATAGATAAGGTAGGTAAATTTCTATGTGTCACTCTATATCTGGATGTACCCTATATCTTCTAGCGCCGTAACGATGTAATCGCTCGCCGTGGTGCTGTGCGAAGAATGGCTGCTGAACGTCGCGCTCGTCTTGAAGCGTCTCTAGAATACCAGAATATGAAGAGAGACGCTGAAGAAATGATGTCTTGGATTCATGAGAAGAAGAAGGTAGACCTACACGACCTGCTGGAGACGGTTGATTGATGATTATCTTTGATTTAGCTAGCCAACGACGAGTCCCACCGAGATCTTACTTCAATCGCAAACAAGCTCTTGAAGCATGAAGCCTTCGAGGCAGAAGTCAAAGCGAACGCTCCTCGAATAACACAGATCAATAGAGTAAGTTAAATTTGTAATTGCAATGGTTTTTGTTGGATACTCTGAGAATTATATTACAGCTTGGCGCTGCGCTTATCAACCAGAGGCACTACGAGTCCCCCAATGTTGAACGTTTGCTGAAACGAGTCAACGCTGAGTGGGCTGAGCTTTGTGATGCTGTCAACAAAAAAGGCGAAAAATTGCGTCAGGCCTCTGATCAGAAGGTAGGTTTTTTAGATCATACAAAAAGGAGAGGTTTTTTTTATTATTCTATGTTTTAGGGTCTCAACCGCATTCTTGAAGACGCCCATGCAAAACTTGACGAACTTGAGACAGTTTTGAGGTCGGATGAACTGGGCTCGGATCTAAGAGCTGTCAAGGATTTGATCCAGAAACATTCCGTACTTGAGCAGGAGATGGGACTGTACGAGAGTAAGGTGAGTAATTTGATTTCAAGATATGTGCGATTTTAGATGCTAATTGGTTGTTATCTATAGCTGACAGACATCTACAAACGAGGACGAAGAATGGCTGAAGAGGGTCATTTTGATGCAGATAGAATCAACTACACTGTAGCAGCTTTACTCAAGAGGTGAGAGGTGTTTTTGGTCTATGTGTGAATTCTCACTTCATCTCAACTTTTTAGGTTTGAGGGGCTCAAGGGTCCTGCGGCAGCTCGCCGGGCAGCACTAGAAGAATCCAGAAAATGGCACCAACTTGCCTTCGATGTTGATTGTGAGCTACAATGGATTGCTGAGAAGGTATGCTCAGTAGCAGTAGTTGTTGTTGCAAAAAATTCTCAAAGAACAGCAAGTGGGCGTGGCTGAGGGCGGAGCCGTCCCTAACATACCTCTCCACTCTCTACTCTCACCACTGATGCTAGAGTGCCAAAAAACACCGCAATATCAGGTTAATTTTTCAGAAACCGATAGCATCATCCGAAGACACGGGTAGAAATCTTACTGAAGCACTGAATATGGTGAAGAAACAAGATCAATTGGAAGCTGAAGTCCATCAGCACTCCAGTCATATCGAGGGTACAATCAATCAAGGAGAAGCGCTGATTCGTGGTGGACACACGGCTGCAAAGCAAATCAAAGACAAGTGCGAGCAGGTGGGGTATCTCTAATACTATCATGAAATTCTGCACCTGTTTTCTTCCATGCGAGCACGTTTCAGACGGATAATAAGCATACAGAGGCTGAAAAGGTGAAGTAGATAGGGTGTTGTGCTTTTATATGTATAGAGTGCTTTGATGAGTGGTGCCAAGTGATGTTATTTTTTTCGTTTTAGTTTTGGGAGTGTTGATGTAATCAGAAGTCATAAAAAGATCTGATGTTTGTGTTGTAGCTTGCTGGTGCGTGGGCACATCTGGCTCATCTTGTAAGAAGACGTCGCCAAGTTGTTGATTGGGGTGTGAAGGAGCAGCAATACATGTTTGATGCTGCGGAGGTAGATTTGTGATTTTTGTGATTTTGCACAAAAGACTGAAGTAATGCCTTTAGGTTGAATCTTGGATGAATGAGAAGCGTGCAGCGTTGGAATCTGATAACTATGGACAAGACGAAGATGCAGCACAGAAACTCTTAGCGAAGCATCGCGCTCTACAAAAGGATATGCAGACATACCGACAGTGAGTTAATTAAACTTGACTTATATGATAACTTCCTTCCATTTTGCATTGACTTTTCAACTGCAAATTTTCTTTTTTTTTTTCGAAATGTAGGGTAGTGGTGGCAAAATTTGTTTACTTTTCAACAGAGTTTGGGAAGAGATTTCGAAACAGTTTCCTGCAAGAGTTCCCCTCAAAAAAATGTTTTTCGTCATACATCCGAGCACAAACGCTTGTTTGATGGTGTGAAGCAGATGAAATTCGCTTTATGCGAAGTATTGTCTCCAGCTGGTACTTACGTTGCTTCCAGATGGTTGGACAAGCTTGCTATCAAGTGCACAGAACTTGTGGATTCTAGACGCCCAAATGTCGAGCGCTTCGGAGTGAGACAGAAGGAATTAGAGACTGAATTTGATAGACTAAGTCGACTAGGTAGGGCTAACAATAGTGTAGCGTAGCTTTTACTAGCTACCACTAATGGCAGTGATTTTCATTCTACAATAACCAAGTATTTGCAGCCGAAGAACGACGTCGTGCTCTCGAGGATACTGTACATTTGTTCGAATACATGCGAGAAAGCGCTGATCTTGAACAGTGGATCAACGAGCAATTGCAGACAGCAATGAGCGAAGAATACGGAGATGATTATGAGCACTTCAAGGTTTGTCTCCCATACCTCCTGATGTAGATAGTTTTCGACTGCTGTTTTTGTAGGAGCTTCAATCGCGTTTCGAGGAATTCAAGCAAAGCGTGAGAACTGGCAGTGAACGGTTTGTGTCATGTGAAGCAGCCGCAAACGCGCTGCTGAGGAGGAACCCACCTTTCGGACGTGATATCTTGAAGAAGCAAGAGAAGCTGCGATCGGTTAGTTTTTATACTGAGTGTTCTCGCGCAGTAAACAAGTTTGTGGTCTACAGGTCTGGACGTTGCTCTTGGACTATATTGAATCAAGAGAGTCGAAATTGGCTGCTGCTGAGGAATTGCACAGATTCAACCAAGATGTATTGGAGCATGAAGAGTGGGTCCATGATAAGAGGTCGAATATGTCGAAGGATATGGGAAGGAATATTCAACAGGTAACTGTCATAGCTTGATTGTCCATTGCGAGCTATACGGTATCATTCAGGCCAAATCTTTGAGTCAGAAACATGAGACACTTGAAAAAGAAGTAGCTGGTATGGAGCCACGGTTACAGGTGAGATCTGTCATGATTACGATGGGTGTGATCTTTCTCTTTACACCGATATCCTTGCTCATCTTCGCCTTTTTGCTACAATTTAGCCTCTTAGATCTTTTAAGTTTTATGTCTGTTATCATTTTCTCCAAAAAAAAAACCGCTTACTTATAGAGACTTCTGGCCGAATCTGCTCGGCTGAAAGAAGCCTATCCTGGTGGAAACGCTGAGCATATTGCTCAGCAGCAAGTAGAGTTGGCTGAGAGCTGGCAGGACCTGCTGAATGCCATCGACGACAGACGTGATGAGCTGCGTGCAGCTAGGGATATGCACCGGTATGAACTTAGCTGTTACAATCTAGCAGAAGCCGTATGATTGATGTTTGCAGTTTCAACGCTGATGTTCGTGATCTGCTTGCATGGGCTGATATAACTATCGCAGATATGCAAACGGAAATGCAGGTAAAACCAAGTTTTCTTGATTTCCGAAGCTTCAAGTACATTTTGCATTTTCTGTTCTCAGGTCAATGGTTTGCAACAAGCTGAAGCTCTGCAGAAGGAACATTCGAGACTTCGTGGCGAGATTGCTGCTAGGGCACCTGAATTCGAGAAAGTCGCGCGTTCCGGAGATGCAATGATCCAGCGTGGACATTTTGATAAAGTAAACATTGCCAAGAAAGTACATCAGGTATGTCTTGTAGTTTGGTACTACATCTGTTCGATCATTTCCACTCATTACGAATTTTTTTCGCTCTTTATGTCTTTCAGTATCAGCAAAGTCTTTAGGTCACAACTGCTTTGGAACGTCTACAATCAGAATGGGATCTTCGCGAAAGTTATCTAGTACAGTTGGTCCAATGGCATGCTCTCCAGCAAGAGGCCAACCAAATTCTGACCCTCATTGCAAGCAAGAGGGCTACTTTACGGTGGGTCTCATGCATATATTTTACTAGTTGGCTTTCCCGGTCCAGCCCGGGCCATTTTCATCTGCACTGCGAGCTCCCCCTCTCCCCCCCCCCCCCTCTTATATTGGATGACTTACCCCGGAACATCCGCTTCGATACCGCATCCTCGCGATCCCGAGGTAAAAATGAGCTTCACCGCCCTCCTTTACTTGAAATGGGAAAATGCTCGATTAAGCATGATAAGCTTTCAATTCCTTAGAAAAACGTAAACAAATCAATAAATCGACAGAAGGACCCCTTGAATCGCCGCGAAAAATAGCCTATCATCTGCGCAGGGGTCGAAAACATAAGTGAGCAAAGTTTCAGATGAATCGGTTGAGCGGCGCGAGTTTCTATAAGGCACATACCCTCCAAACTGACAATTTTTGAGTTTTATATATATATATAGATTGACGTCTATTGCGAATTCCTAACTTCCCTCACTTTTCTGTTTCCAGCCAGTTAGCCGTTGGAGGCAGCGTTGCTGATGTCGAGGGTCAGCAAAAACGTCTGGACACGTTTGCAAAGGCTCTTTCGACTTTGGATGAGAGAACAAAAGTGAGCATTTCTTTTTTTTACTCATCACCGCTACTCATTTTTGTTTAGGCCTTGGACCGAACTGCAAATGAACTTATTGCTAACAATCATATGGAGAAAAACAACATCGAGATGTCGAAAAAGAAGGTAGGCTCGCCTAACTCCCGATGTAACCGTAGTTATTGCTTCTTTATAGGTGCACGACGCACTTTCTCTACTTCACAGTGACGTGGAACAGCGTCATTTACTACTGAATGATGCATTTATGGTGGCTACATTTGACCGTGACGTCGCCGATACTGAAGCTTGGATTGATGACAAACTCAAAAAGTAGTGTGGTTATACAAATTTCCTTTTTATTGCGAAGCAGTCTTCGTTTAGTATCCGCCTGGAAAAGGAACGCCAGGGACAATGCACTACGATTGAAGATAAAATGAGACGTCTTCAGAAACATCAAGCTCTAGAGGCGGAGTTGGCGGCTAACCGTAAACGCATTGACCAAGTTCTACAGCGTGGAAAAGAATTGCAGTTGAAGCATCGTGATGCTGGAGTGAGTTTCGGAATTGTTTCCTTCCTGTTTTTTATGGAAACATTTGATTTGAATTTTTTTGAATCAGTGAAAATGTCACTGAAATATTCCGGATTATTTTTTATTATGAATCCATGTACATATTGCAATAGTCAAATTGGGACACTCATCGTTTGCTTCAGATTTCTGGTCGCTGCGATGGCTTGTACAATCGTTGGAACTTACTGGTAGATGCTTGCGCCGAGCAGTCTCGAGCTCTTGAGGAAGCTCGCGATCTACTCACTTTCAGACAACTTGTACGTCAATGAATTAGCTTGAGAAGTACAAATGCTATGCACGTTTTCAGGTCGATCGCGTTTTGCTATGGGTCCATGAAAGAGAGTTGATGGTGAATGCAGCTGATATGGGAAAAGATCTCGAGCACTGTAGAATACTTCTTGATCGGTTAGAAAATTGATTTGCATGTTTGTGGCTTGAGGTAATGGCCGTTTTTAGACTGGATGGTACACAAGCCGACTCTTCTGTTGATGAACAAACCTTGGATCAAATCAATCGCCTTGGAGAGAAGCTGATTGGACAAGGAAGGACAAGCCGTGAAGAAGTGCAACAACAACAGCAGCTTCTGAATCAGACGTATGTACCTGTTAGAAAGGTAAAAAGTGGAAAAAATACCACCTTTTTCAGGTGGAACTCCCTACAAGGAAAGTTGGCCTCCTATCGCAGAGAGCTTACAGCAGCACTAGAGGTCCACGCTTTCAATCGCGATGTTGACGATACCAATGAAAGAATTCATGAAAAAATTGCTGCAATGAGGAGCGATGACTATGGACGAGACTTTGCATCGTGAGTCTTCTCACATTTTGGGATATCCCGTCAACAAACACTTTCAATTTTTGCTAAGAGAACGGCCATAGGTTGTCGGTGTTGTCGATGTTGTCGGTGTTGTCGATGTTGTCGATGTTGTCGGTGTTGTCGGGGTTGTCGGTGCTGTCGGACTTGCCGAGGTTGCCAGTCGTTGTAGGACCTCACTATAGCCTTCACGTTTCGCGCGCTCTCTAAACTGTCCCTGACCCCGACAACCCCGACAACATCGACAACACCGACAACACCGACAACATCGACAACACCTACAACACCGACAACCTATGGCCGTTCCCTAAGACATTCAACATATTGCTTGTAAATTGCTTGGTTTAGTGTTGACGCGTTACTGCGTAAACAGACTGCTTTGGAAAGAGATATGAGTGCTATACATCAAAAACTCATCGCTCACGACAAAGATGCGCAAGCAATTCTTGCTAAGGTGAGTTAGTAGTTCGCAATATTTATTGCCATTTTTGCAAAAAAAAGTTGCATTTATTCCTTTTGTCTCTTTTCAGAAGCCACCGCTCAAAAACACCATTCTGGATTCCTTGAAAAAGCTCGAAGAGAGCTGGAAAGAACTAAGTCAAGCCGCTGAACTACGTAATGAATGCTTGGATAAATCGTAAGTCGTCTCAGGTTTTGCCTGCTCCTTTCGGTAAAATGAACCACAACTGAAATGAAGTGAACTCTGAGTATAGTGTGCCCAATGAAACAATTTGTCAAGTTTATGGCACGTCTCGTTTTGTTTAATTGAATAGTGATTACTTTCATTGCTAATCTCATTTGTAAGCTTCTGACTTGTATTTTTTTTCAGCTACAAACTGTACAAGTACATCGACCAAGTCAAAAAAGCAGAACAATGGGCAGCGCAGCTGCGAAACAAGATGACTTCATACCAGACACCTAAGACTACTGCTGAAGCTGAACAGTTGATTGCACAACATGCTGAGCGACGTGCTGAGATTGACGGACGTCAGGTAAGCCTGCATAGACACTTAAGAAAATTTGTAAATAGCGAACGTTCAGGATGAGCTACATATCCTACATGAAGAAGGTCAACGCTTAATTGCTGAGCAACCAGAGCACAAACCAGAGGTGCAAAGAGCTCATAAGAGAGTGCAGAACTCCGAACATCAGCTCAGGCAAACATGGGAGGCTGAAAAGGTAAGCAAATCATAGACTCATATAAAATGCTTCTATCGCCTCAAATATTTATGGTCCCAAAAATGTGTGAGATGTTCTAGGCATCACTCCAACGAACTCTGGAATGGCTCCAGTGGTGTGACCAAGCTGGCATGTGCGAAAGATGGCTGGCTGACAAAGAAAATCTGCTCAAACAAGGTGATATTGGAGATACTCCGGATGCGGTACAGGTATGTAACGGCTAGGTTGTCGATATATTAATTTTTTGAATTAGTTTCATTGACTATCGATGATTTCTTATTGTAGCTGTTGATCAAATCGCATGATGCTTTCGAAGAAACTGTGAAAAAGCAAAGTGAGAAACTAGAATGTCTCAAAGTTGACGCACAGAAGCTGATGTCCAGTGACAATGAATATCGCGGAGATATCGCAGCAAGGTAGACTTCATAGCTTTGAAAAGTTCTTTTTGAGAAAGCCATGAATTTTTTAGGTGTGACGAAGTGATGCAACGCCATGCCAACATGCTGGAAGCTTCATCAATGAGGCGTATGCTCCTGGGTGACAGCAAAAAATACCATGAATTCATTCGCACCTGTGGTGAACTAATCACCTGGATCAATGCCAAGCTGCAACTTGCTTATGATGAATCCTACCTCGATCCAACAAACCTCCGATCGAAACTGCAGAAACATTTAGCCTTCGATTCCGAACTGACTGAGAATGAGAAGCGGCTGGTGGCTGTGGAAGCACAGGGTGAACAACTGATCAAGGAAAAGCATTTTATGAGCGAGCAAGTTCGTGCTCAACTTGGTGAGCTTCGAAGTGGTTGGGATGAACTGCGCACAAAGTCAGCTTTGAAGACGCAGAGACTCCGAGAAGCGTATGAAGCTCATACGCTTCAGCGTAAAGTTGAAGATATGGAAAGATGGCTAGATCGTATTGAAGGAGAACTGGCAACCGAAGATCATGGCAGAGATCTCCTCTCCGTTGAACATCTCATGAAGAAATTGGACGCGCTGGACGCTGAAATCCGTGGACGAGCAGATGCTGTCAACGATCTGATGCAGAAAGCTCGAGAAATCAAAACGCTTGGTTCACCTACCTCAGATGCAATCCTTGGAGCTGCCGAACAAGTTGTTGCACGATATTCTTCCCTTAATGAGCCTGTACAGATCAGAAGAGATAATCTTCGCGATGCTCACGCTTTATATGAATGGACTGCTTGCGCTGAAGAAGAGCTAGAATGGTTAGCTGACAAAATGCCACTAGCAAAGAGCCAGGAGTGTGGTGATAGTCTAACGGCTGCACAAAGTTTGCAGAAAAAGCATATAGCGCTCGAAAAGGAGTTGGACTCGCGCCAAACTGGAATTCATGAGATCGAGTCGAAAGGAATGGCTATGATTCGTGCGAAACACTTTGCGGCACCACAGATTGAGAAGACGATTGACACTTTGTCATCTGCTATGTTATCAATCAAGGATGCAGCATCACAGAGAAGAATTCGTCTACAGCAAGCTGTCGACAGTCATCAGTACTATACTGAAGCGGCAGAGGCCGAGCAATGGATTAGGGATCAGATGCCTGTTGCCACCAACCAGGAAACAGGCCGTGATCAGGCAGCTGCTGAAGGATACCTGAGAAGACTGACTGTCCTTGACAAAGAAGTTGCGAAGTTCAGAGATGAGATAGAACGACTGCGAGGTCGATGTGATTCGTTGCAAGACCATCAGAATGCAAATCAAATTGCTGCTCGACAAGTCAAGCTAGAGAGTGCCTATGCTGATCTAGTGAAGGAGTGTAACAGAAGACGAACACAGCTCGTGGATGCTGGACGTTACCACAGGTTTGTGCGACAAGTCGATGATCTGTCTGACTGGCTCCATGATAAAGAACACCTGGCTTCGTCGGAAGACTATGGTCGCGATTTAGAAGACTGCGTACAACTTACCGAAAAGTTTGAGACCGTAGTGCGTGAGCTGGCGGCCGCTGGAGAACGAGTTGCTGCTGTACAAAGAGCTCAAGAAGAACTGCTTAGAAGTGGCCATCCCTACGCTGCATCCATCCGCGCCAAAGGAACTGATCTCAACAGCTTGTGGACCTCCGTCAATGAGGCGGCAACTGAACGACAGCAAGCTTTGGCTGGGGCACGACAAGTGCATAGATTCGATCAGGAAGCTGATGAGACGCTGAACTGGCTTGGTGACAAAGAAGCGACCGGTGTAGCTATGGAAAACGAAGATCTTGCTCATGCTGACTTAGCAACGATAAAAGTGCAAATGCAGCGCCATGATGAGTTCGTACACGGGATGAGAGCTGTTGAGAAGCAAGTCGCTGAACTATGCCGGGAAGCTGAGCGCTTATGGACAGCGTTCCCGAACACTCGCGAACATCTTGAAGTACGTAAAATGGACATGGAAGAGCAGTTGAAGGATATCTTGGAAGGAACAAGAAGACATCAAGAGAGGCTGCAGCATATGGAGAGCCTCCAGGCATACTTCCAAGAATATCGAGAGTTAATGCAGTGGATGAAGACGATGCAAGCGATGATGACGTCAGAACAACTTCCTAGAGATGTTGCTGGTTGTGAAGCGCTAGCCCGGCGTCATGATGAGTATAACTTGGAAATGCAAGGTCGCAAATCTCATATCGATGAGTTCAATCGTCAAGGAAAACAAATGATCCAGTCAGGACATGTGCTCTCTCAAGAGATCAATGAAAAGGTACGGCAATATTAAATTTTGTCTTGTATAGCCTCGAGAATTGAGTGTTGCAGGTAGAGACCCTTGAAAGGTCTTGGGCTGTACTGCTTGACGTGTGGAAAGATCGTAATGAGCTTTACCTTGAAAATATGGATTGTCAACGATGGAAACAGAATGCTGCACAGCTTGAGCAATGGTTGTTGGAAAGAGAACGATTGCTTGGTGAGTTCGACTTACTCTCAATTACATTTGACGAGGCGGGGGAGGGGGGGAGGGGGGGGGGGGGGAGAGCAGCAATCAAGATAGCAGATTATGGGCCAGCGTGATATTCTGATGCAGGTTGGGGTATGCTGGCAGATTCCTTGAAGTAGAGGGGGCGAGGGGAGGGAGGAGCAAAAGTGGGCGGAGTCGGTAGCTATCCTCACGCCCTTCTTCTATTTTTCATGCATCAGCGGATGGTTATCAAATGGTGTAAATTGTTGACTAATCGCTATATCTGTAGACCAGTGGCGTACCGAGGGGGAGGGGCGGGGGAAGGGCGCCCCCCCCCCCGAGAACGGGTCGCGAAATTTTTGAAAGTTACTTACATGAGTTATAAAAAGGTGCAAGTGACTTGTTTATTTTTGTAAACAATTAAAATAATTTTTAAAAATTTTTAAAAATTCAATTTAGCCCTGTAAAAAAATTTTTTCGGGGGCGTGTTGGGGACCCGCAAAAATTTTGAGAAGCACCCCTAAAATTTTTTCGGAGTGCGTGGCTGACGCCACGCACCTTCATTTGAAAAAATTTTTTGCCGCGCCCCCCCCCCCCCTCCCCCGAGCCGAAATCCTGGGTACGCCACTGCTGTAGACTAAAGCACCTTTATCACTTTCACCTCTTGTAGGTGACGATTGGCGCCATATCGACACCGTCGAGAATGCCGAAACGCAGATTCGTGACTACGATGACTTCCTGATTACCCTGGACGCCCAATCAGATCGATGTGATATGGTGAAACGACTTACTCTAATTGAGCAAAGCTTCAGTCGCCTCAGGAAGAAGGAGGTAAACTATATAACTGCAGAGTATTCGCTCCTAACGTCTAATTATTTTGCCCCAGGTTGAACGATCTCGTATTGCCGAAGAAGATCAGAAACGACGTGATACCATCAAAGTGGTCGAGAAAGGACAAATCCTTGCTAACAGAAGACAGGAGAGAGAAAGGAGAAAGACGCAAGAAATCTCTCTGCTACGCCCCAATCAGAGCGAGGATTATTCAAGCCAAACCCTGCCGAAGAAAGAGCGAGCAGAACGCAGCAAAACCACTGCACTTGGTAGGTGTTTTCAACTGCTTTAGTTTGCTCTTGCTGACAAGAATTAATCTTTAAAGGTGAGAGTGTATCAATTGGTGGTCCATCAACCATAGTCGCACCGAGTGTAAATGCTCCAGCCAATGTGTCAGCTGTAGAGGTTGATATGAAGAAAACACCATCATTCACTACTCGAAGAGGAAATTCAGTGACTAGGAGTAGCAGCAGTCGCTGGGAGGACCTAGGAGCGATTGATATGAGAGGGTAATTTATAGATGGTTTTCTTCTGCTAAAAACTTTGAATGGTCTATACCTTTTTATGTTTTCTGAGATTTTTACGTAGTGCGTGTCTCCACCTTCTTTCGCGTACGCAACACCGCGTTCTTTTTTGACTTCGAACATCTTGATTGAAAAAGGGTGAAGGAGCTAGTTGGTCAAAATTTTTATAGTGAATTTCAGTTTTGTCGATCGCAAACAAGATCTACAAAGTGGTGGTAAGAAGGCAACAATTAGATCATGGAAGAATTACTATTCTATCCTTTGTGGCCAATTGATGTGTTTCTTCAAGGTAGTGAATAAATCAATAGGTTGTTGGCAAGTGCTGAGCTGAAACGAATGGGTCATCACTTTAGGACGAAGCTGGTTTTTATGATAATATCGCAGCTGCACCACCTGTCTATATCTATGGTGCCAGATGCGAACCTTTCCCAGAGTATGTGAAGAGGAAGCATGCCTACAGGTAAGTGAAGCTCTTATGATATTAAGTAGAGTCAAATCTTGATATTTTTGAGGCTTGCTACCCAAGATGGTGCTGAGTATGTATTTGCATGTGCCGATGAGCGACAAATGCTTGAATGGGTCGCAAAGATCAAGTTCCATGCTGAGCTCACACCCAGCAATCAGCTGAAGTCATACAATTATCACGGTAATCTTTCAGCTTATTCGCATGCAGTCGGATCTTTTATGCTCTAATTTTGTTTTGGAAGTTTGTTTATTGTTCTAATGTTGCATCTCTGCCTGATATGAGTCTTGTGTTAGATTTTCATTTATGGCTTCTTAACGGTTCAGTTCTTCTTCTTGTAGCATCAGAAACGTTGCCGATCGCACCTCCATTGCGACGTTATGAATCGCGATCTAGTAGCGATGAAGCTCCACCAATTCCAGCAATTCGTCAGAGCTTCAGAGATGAAACGTCGCGTCCAACGTCACGAGTGTCTGCATTTGATTCATATGATGGAACATTAGAACGCACTGGAAGCACTGTTGGACGTAAGTTCAAAGGGAGATAATCTTACTAGTAGATTTCAAAAAGATTTTTGACAAATTTTGCATCTTGTTTTTTAAAAAAATGTCTTTTAGGAGTGTAAGTGATGTAGGTATAGTAGAGATGAAATCAGCGTCCATGTTTCATTTTTCACGCTAGTTTCGATCAAGGAGTTGCATAGTGACTTTCACTGTTTTTCTACATTTTCGAGTTTCCAAACTTTCCTTTCTTTGAGTACGTCATGCTCAGTTTGCTTATACTTGTGTTTTGTGGCATGCCTGCTTATGCTTTTTAGTCAAGCTTTGCCTTTTTCCTGCTAAAGTTTGATGTTGTGTTGCTATTCTTCACTATCCGCACGGCTTCCTCTTTCCAGAATACGCCAACTATAATTCCCTACCACGTGGTGAATCCTCCTCCCATGTAGAGATTTCCCTTCGTCTGTGCTCTACGCTTCCTCGTGGAGAACGCAGTGGTCAGCTTGTGCGCCTCGACTCCTCCAACTCCTTGTCGAACTCTGGATCACACTTGCCAGCCCTTTTCGGTTCAAGAAAGGTTTCCTTGGTGCGAAGGTCGAGCACTCGTCAATCGATCTATGCGGAGAGCATATATGGCGAGGATGAGGTGGAGGATGACGCTAGTAAGGCTGATCAGGGTTTGTGAACACAACAACTTGGCATCGAGCACTTTGTCCGGATGGAACTAATTACACACAATGGATTGAATCTGTCACCTGTTAATGAGCACGGAGCAGATTGTTGAGGAATGAATTTCGCTCTCTTGGCACGTCACGCAAGCATTGCTGGCTCCTTTCCACTTGCACACGCTCTTGTGCGGCGAATAGTGCTGTCCCACCTAGAAAGTGTGATCTACAGCTATGGTAACAGACGACGGCATGCTACCGAGATTGTCCCGAGCCACGTTGTTCTTGCACGATATGTCTCATCACCTCGTGCACTTCAAAGTTCCGAGCTTGTATTTCGGTATTTTGTGCTTGCACTGTGCCAGTCATCTAGTCCTTCCATACCCACCGGGAAATGGCCATTTTCGCACGGAATGCTCACTCATCATCACAGGGCTCAGGCAGAGTTCACGCGATTTCATCGCCTTGCAATTCTCCTTCAAACAAAACAACAGTTTCGAGTTCATTGCATGCTGGTCATTTTGCATTTCGGTTGTGATGATCAAGCAGGATTAGTCGTGTCGAAAAACTATCGCAACCGAAATGCAAAATGAATGGCTTGAAATGGACTCGTAACTGTTGTCTGTTGGGAGAATAGCGAGGCGACGAAATCGCGTGAACTCTGCTCGAGGCCTTATACGGTGCTAGATCTCACCGTGCACTTCGTCACACATGCATAAAGTGCAAAAACTTGGAAAAAAATCCAGGCATCTCGATAGCCATTGCCGGTTCCGTACGGCTCTGTTCCCGCATGACACCCTCGCTTGGATCCTGCATCGCGTCTGCTACGTGGATATGTTCTGGGCTCCTCACGCTTGATGGGTGGGGGCTTGGAAATAAGCCCAGAGGATGCCTTCGCAGAAGCGACGCAGGATTCAGCGAGACGTCCTCGCTGGACTGAAGCCGCATGAGCAGGTTACACTGTTAGTGAAATAGCGAGGACGGCAAGATTGTGGAAGAAGTGAAACTTCACGGTACGCCTTTCGAATGTGCAACAGTAGTTATATTTGCACCAGCACTAGGGCTGCCCATTGGAACTGAGCAGGATAGGATCAGTGTGGTATAACCCATGACCTTACTCAGACTTGTGATTCCGTCCATACCACAGAGCACAAAACTTCTTTCAGTCAGCTGTTCTCACAAAAAGATGTTTGATGTGATTTTTGAACGGCCTATGATATCGATGATATTTAGGAACGTCAACGACGATGTCTATGACATCGCGACCATCTCCAACCCCAATGTCTATGCGTCCGCCATCATCCACAAATGGATATATGGTCAGTAATAAATTTGTATGTTTTTTTTTCATAATTCAGTCGCACCTTTCTGCAATAAATTCTTGAAGCCCAAATTTTTTCTTTTGCGCTGCAGTTAAAATCATCATTCATAATTGATCTTAATGTGGTCTTTTACCCATGCCAAGTTATACTGCTTTCCCCATGAATGTAACCTTATACTAATTCTAGGAAACCCTGGTATATCAAGAACATGCCACATCAGCGTACAGACGTGAAACTACCCCATCAAGCCGTGATCGTGATAAGGAAACTGTCGAGTTCATCTCGTGGGTAGAGGATAACCAGTATGGTCGACAAACGCCCAGTACGCAACCTGTAACACCCTCATCACAAAACGATACCGATTCGCTGAAGAGCGAAAGTGAGTGAGCTTCTTATGGAAAGTCTCAGTTGCTGTCATTTTGCTTATTCTAATTTGTTCTTCTTCAGAGAAGCGCTTCTCCTTGTTTGGTAAACGTGGATCGAAGTCTCAGAAGTGAGACCATTCAGTGCTGAACGAAAAATTTTCCTTCCATCGAAAGTAATAGAGGTCACTTTAATTCTGAGTTTCTGTCACATTACCACTTAATGAATGCCTCATTATGCCCAGACGCCTTTAATGTACGACTTTCGATTTGTTCATTATCGATATGTTGTTTTGTTGTCCCAGTTGAACCATTCCATATGCTGTCTTATCTCTCTATCTCTCACTTCTAAAATTTTTTCTCTTTTGTACACAACGTTTTCATTGGTTTCAGTCGTTATATTGCGTGTTTCTCTAGAGTTTTGTTTTCCCTTAAAGTGATCAGATTTATATGTGTAGCTCAAAAAAGCGTGTCTTGAGTGTGTACTGCTCCATGCATATCACATTTCTTTTCTCCAATTCTATCCTTTATTTGAGTGTAGGTGAAGCTTGCTGTAACAGAGGCACAAAGCATACCGTCTAGCCCGATGATGTTATTGCTGATCAATGTGCGACTGTCTGCGAAGAAGTTTTTAATAATCAGAATAAATTATATTTTTATTTGAAGGCATTTTTTACGTCTTGCAAATGTTAAAAGTCACCATATATTGGAGTAGTATTGTGCTAAGACGTGTTTAAAATCAATACCTATTGTTAGTCGGTAAGAGATACTGCAGAAGTAAAAATCTGGCGATGTCATGGCAAAAGGACAGTATAGGCTGCTGTATGACAAAGGCGCGATATCTTTGGGCGCGAACGCGGCTTTATTAGCCGCAGAGCGCATGATGCGCCGAATTTACAACGGTGAAGATTCGCGCGCATCGCGTTCCCGCCCGCTCAACTAATACTGCTTCTGCGTCTTCGTCATGCAGTAGCCTTTATGTGTCGAACCTAATGAAGGCGGTGTGTTTGCGGCCGTTGTGCTTTCTGTTGCTGTAGTACGTAATAGAACTTTTAGACTTTTTTCCTTCAACCGCTTTTCTGCCCTTGGATGTTCTAGTCACTTGAAGGGATTTTGAAAAGTAGGAAGGGGGGGGGGGATCTCATATTTTGAATGATTAGAGCCTTGTGGCGAACTGTAAGCTTTCCAATCTCTTTGAACTTCGCAATTTGGGAAAGTCCCATAGTGGTGGAGATACATGCTGCGGCCTAGGCTTCAGGTAGAAAATAAGTAAATCTTGCAGGCTCTGTGATTGAGTTCGTTGGCGCAAAAGTGGAAACTGTTGAAGATGGGGTATAGTCGACGTAATTCTATACTGAGAGGGCATCAGGTGTACCCTGTTTGTTGTCCAAAGTTTTTTTTGCGTAGTTCTTTCTGGAGCTTCTTTCGATTTTTTGATTGAACAAAAACGTCATTTTCTCAATTAACCATTGCGTTTAAACGACGTTGCCAGAGTTGAAAGTTGTCAGAACAAGCGTGGTGAGGAGTAAGAAATATTTCCTCAATCGAAAGCATCATCTGCAAGCAGATCGAAAGCATCATCTGCAAGCATAATGATTTGTCTCAATCATGAAGTCGTTCCTTTTTTCTAAAAGAGCCCACCTTTATCTTCTGATTTTTGGAAGTTAAATGAAATGGCATTTTCTTGGCAAAGTTTGTCTTTCTGCAGATTTGTAGATCAGCTTACGAACTGGAGCATGATAGCGCTTATAGAATGACACAACACAAAAATTCTAGGGAAGATCACCACAAAAGAGACCCTAGGGCAACATGTCAAAAAGGAGTACCACTATTTTGGTCATAGAGTACGTGTACTTGCAAATTCTATTTCGACATTTCGTAAGCTCAGAAATTTTGGAATGGAACTTGTATGTGTTGTGGAGACGCTAAGTGCTATCCCCTCTTCAACTGAGCGCAACTATTCTAATTTAGATCTTCCTATCGTACCTTTTGCTAAACTACAATTTTCCTTTGTATGGAAAGCCGTTTGAGGATATCGACGACGAATGAGCCCTTTACCTTGAGCTCCCCCCTACTCGCTCGCTCAGGGTTCCTGACGGATTCGTCCGCCTCGGATTAAGTTGGTCAGCCAAGCCCTGATAATTGTGACACGATGATGGCGCGTTCGGGCATGGGAACAGGAGCTCGGTGAAGACATCCTCATCGATTGAAGAAGGAGAACGGCCTGCACTTCCGACAAAGGAGATCCTGCTTTTCTTCCTGAACGGATCAGGCACTTTCGACTTTTATCTCGTTAACCTACTTTCTTCACAACAGTATATTTCATGTCATGGAGAAATACAAAAGATCCTGCTGGTGGCTTATGCGTCAGGGTATTTTGTATTAATAGCTGTCGTTCTGTACCAATGCTAATTCTTACTCGCGACAATAACTTGAGTGGAATTTAATGCACGTGTTGACTAGGAGCTTTTCTATGGTGCCGATTTACAAGACTATGGCGTGAGGTCGTTTAAGTGCAGTATCATGTTCCAGGTCATGAGCTAACTGTATAAATCCGCAGAAGGGCTACCCGCTAACATAATCTATTGTAGCGGTTCATCCACGCCTTAGTTCGCATGCACTGGTATGCCAGACTAATTTAGGGCATCATGAAAGATGTTTCTTTTGCTCGAAACATGCGCTGGTTTTTGCACAAACTCAAGATATTTGTGCATTTTTTATTGTCGTGGCTATATATGAGTGTTCTTAGTAATCGATATCGTTACCCGATACCCGATACCTCGATATCGATACCCATAGGGTCGCTAGTAAGTGGGTTGGGGCAGATACATTGATAACTGTCTGCGTGCAACTAAGAATAGCAAGGGAATGAATTACCATTTTTACAACGATTTTTTTCGCAATGCAAGTAGTAATAGAAGCAAAATCAGGCTCAAGCAAATTTTTCACAGCGACTATCGTCGAGTCATTCGTAACTTAATATGCGTAGTGCACACTAAACACGTTAACTGACGAAAGCAAAACTAAAGCCTGCTCATTTTTAGTGATTTCTGCTTGTTTCCTTGTCTCTTTTGTTTTTGTTGGTTACATGTTAGTCAATAGAACTTATTTCTACACTTTGCTGGGCTAAAAAATGTTTCACTGAAAAGTTACCAGTACGAGTGCCGTCGCTAACAGGGCTTAGTGTGCAGTCTCACACATTAAGTTACGAATGACCCGAGGTTAACTACCAAATCATAAACGCTGTTTTTCTTGCAAAGACCCACCCCAGCTCCTAATAATGGAAATCGCCTAAGCACTCATCTATGCAGAAAGCTGATTCAACCCGAAATTCATACTGATTTTTCAGGAGTGTGCGACGGCCGCAAACACATCGAGCTTCGCGATCATGCACGTCCTACACTGTCCTTATAATATGTCGCGAAGTCATTTCTTGAAGCGAGATCAAGTCCGGTCAAAAAGCTTTCTTTTGGACAATCTTAGCAAACATGTCCTGCCTCATAGACCACGACCACGAGATCAAGTCCCCTTTCCTTTTTTTGCTAAAGGGGGCAGAAGTATGATTTCTGCGAAGTAAAAGCGGCCAGGGTTTCAAGAAATATTTTTGATAAGTTAGCATTGATCTTGCCGCATAAGACCCCGGGACCTTCCTTCCCTCATGTCCAAGTTTGCTTTGCTTCTTTATTGTAGGAGGCAGAGGTGTGATTCCTGCGAAGTAAAAGCGGCCAAATTGGATATCAAGCGAGCTTTTGTACAGTTTAGCATTGAAATTGAGAAGTTCTTAGCAGAAATGCACTGCCGCATGAAGCCGTTAGGCATTCCTTCCCTCGAGATCAAGCTCTCGCTTTGCTTCTTTGTTATAGGAGGCAGAGGTATAATTTCTGCGAATTATTAGGTTGTAAAGGAAGAGTCCGGGCACTTTTAAAGATTTCGTTTTTTGATGCATTTTTTTGCCGCTCCGTCGGTATTTAACATCGAGTTTTTATACTATTCGGTAGAAGGAAGCCTAATCTTTTCGAAGCCGCTTCTAATTTTCATCGGTACCAAAGCATGTATGATCTGCACATCAAAAACACATGCACATCAAAAAAGTAAGCTTTCCAACCATGACAATTTTGCAATCTTTTTTCCTGCGGCCATTTTTTGTAAAGTTCATAGATTTTCGTCCAAATTGTGTGTGATCCAGTCGAGAAGACTGTTAGCTTCTGACCCGCAGCTGCACTCGTTTTGCGATTGCGCTCAGAAATTACAAGCTGTCAAACTTGCCTCTGACTTCTTGCCTCTTCCAGTTGCGAGCAAATCTCTCGCCGACATAATGGCTACTGGCTTCTCCTCTCGTCGTCACTGAGCGCCGTTATATTTCCACATTCCTTTTTCTGAAATCCTTCGCAAGCTGGATGAGTTGGGTCCCGGAATACCAAAGGGGAAAAGGGAGGGGGACCCCGTACTCAAAAATAATGACCGAATACTCGAAAAGAAGAAAGAAAAAGGAAGTGAAAGGGTTACTCATATCCCACCTTTCACCCGCTTCGTTGAAACCGAGTCTTCGGATCCCTGAGAGCTTCGTGTGCCACGCGGGTCTTCCACAATTGAGGTTGGGGCGTGAACACTCAAACTTGGGTAATTAAACCCTTTATTGATCATTAATCAACAACAACAAAACATACGAGGCAAAATACGAGGCGTAAGGCAACTCTAGTCGAACGTTGAGTATCGTAGTTAGCACCAGTAAAAGGATAAACACTACACGGCAAGTATAAGGCACAATGACCTGAGTACATGAGAAAAAATAGGAAAATAGCAAATAAACTCAACAAATAACATATGAACGCAACTGAGTAATAGAGAAACAGCAGATAGGTGCAAAAAAATGAACCGGAGCAAATGAACCGAAAATATGGGGCAAGTATGAGATGCAAACAATGAGGACAAAAGCATATGTGCCAGTACTACCTGAGTTATGCAAGACGAGTGACAGCAAGGTTATGAATCAACGGCCGACGAAGAAATGCCAGTTGAGGAGATCCGAGATCGATCACTGTGCGATGCTCCTTGGCCGCGGCCTAAAATACTTGGGTTTTGGCGCGCGGTAGGTCAACAGGGGGTGCTGAGGCCGGGGGTCAGATCCGGCCTCAGCACACTCCCGGGGGCCGTCAATGCTGGTAGTGTGCCAGTTGGTCTTCGAGGTAACTTCGTTCCTCCGGAAGCGGGCACAAGCTGTAGTGATGAGAACGTGACTTGCAGTACTTGCAGGACGTTCTTTCGTTACAAGGTTTTGGGCAAGTCTTGCCCAAACAGAAGAGGCATAAGTTACGATCTCGCACCAAGGATCTTCTTTCCTCAACGGATCTAAGCTTAGTGCATGCGTCTTCAATATGCGGACCTTGACAGAAAATGCATCTGTGGTGCTGTGATGGCTCGGCGGCGTCTTCTCCGTACTGACGCTTCTCGCAAGGCGCTAAGTGATCAAGACGACGTTGGAGTAGAGCGTAATCTGGGTCTCGAGGGGGACGCTTGGCTGGTGGGCGAGACCGGTTCTTTCATGTCTTCTGAGGGGTTTCCGACGGAGTGCTGGAGCGCTGGTGTTCAGACGTTTGGTCCGTGCGCAGTATGGCAGATATTTGAGTCATGAGATTGATCATGGAATTTATTATGAGTTCCGTACTGTCCGAGATTTTTCCTTCCAAATGGCGAGATTTCTCATCAATCAGCGTTGTTATCTGAAGCAGTTGCTGCGAGGCGGTTCCTTCGACACGTTTAGCTTTCTCTTCGAGGAGCATGGATTCGATTCTGTGTAACTTGCGCAAAATAGATTCAATGTCCGGGGAACGGGGGGGGGGTTATTCTTGTCCTCGAGGATGGTGTGCAGAATTTTCTCGTATCGTCGAGCTTCGAGTGGATGTCGACGTCTTCGGACACATAGGGTGAGTCATCCGTCTCCACGTGTGGGTTGAGAAATGGCACGATGTCCATAACTTCGAGTGCTCCTTGTTTGCCTCGCAACAGTTGGGTTTCTTCTTGGATGACGAAGAGATTGCAGTCCTTCGAGTTGATGCGTCCTCCTTGTCGTGGACGATTTTCGAACATTTGTCGGCTAAAGAAACGCGAAGCGTCCCGTTGCACTAGGCTGTCGTAGACTTCCCATAAAAGATGAGATACAACTTGTACTTTTTCCCATCTTTCCTTCAAGTGTTCGATAGCCGCGATAAGTTCGTTCTTCAAGTCGTAGAGCGGTTTCGCTCGTGCTGGATCCGGGTCGAATAGGCTGGCCTTTTCCTTGAGTTGTGAATATGCTTCTTCGATTTTTTGACGTTGCTGAATAAGCTTCGTTATTTCGGCATATACGACGTCCAGTCTTCGCTGAAGCTGCGATTCTTCGAACATCGAACTTCGTTCGTTGAAGGTGTTCATGAAGTTGTCGATGAATTCGTTTGGATCGTTCGCCATTCTGAAAATAGACGTATTCGACTGTGTAACTGATTTTTCGTATGTGCTAATGGAGTTGATTTCGTACTCTTCGGGGCTGTACGGGTACTGTTTGGAGGGGTTTCGCTTGGGGCGCCCTGGGGTTTCAGGTGAGGGTTCGCTTGGAAGTTCGGTGGGTGTAGGTGGGTTTTCGTGGGTGGGTAGGTGTTCGTGGTCGGGATCTGAATCCAGTAATTCTAGTGGTATGAGACTGTTTACTGGTCTCTTCGTCACTCTTCCGTTTGACATTCTGAGCTCGACTTGGCGTATTTGGTTTGGATTCTCCGTCCCTAAATTCGTTATTAATCCCATTTTCCAAGCATTTCTCGATAAAAATGGATCTTGTATAAGTACTACTTGTCCAACCCGGGGAAGTTTTGGGGAACTACGACCTTGATGTAGATGTTTTCGATGCTGCTCCCTCAATGACGTCAAATAGCTGTCTTTCCACAGCTTCCAAAACCCGTCCGTCAGCATTTGCGAGGCGTGTAGGGCTGACTTTGCTTCGTTTTGGGTCCTGAGCTGGACAGCCTCCTCCGGAGGTAGGAAGTTGGGATCCTCCCTATCGCTAAGGCCATCGTCTTCGACAGAATACGTGATGAGTAGCCTGTTCTGTATGAAGTCTATGGGCCTTATAGGGATAATTTCGTCCGGATTTTCCTCCTGGTACGTCAACGGTCTACTGTTCAGGGTGCCTTCGATTTCTACAAGCACGGTCCTGAGTGAGTCTTCGTCGACGATTTTCCTGCCAAGGGTTTTGTAGAGCGATTGTTTGACGTCTTTTATAAGACGCTCGTAAAACCCTCCTTGCCACGGTTCATACGGCTTGATCTTTTTCCAAATTATATGCGCGTTCGCCATAGTTTGATCCACTTCGTCGTTTTTTAGACAATCCGTGGTTATTCGCTCTGCTAATGCGAAATTCGTGGCGTTGTCGCAGGTGATCGAGTCCGGAACTCCTCGACGTGACATAAATCGACGTAGGGCGTTTATGAACGCTGTCGCCGAGTTGTCTCGGATGAGCTCAATGTGCATTAGGCGGGTTGTTGCACATGTGAATATGCATCCGTACGCTTTCGAGACAATGTTTTCGTTGCTTCGTATCTTCATGGGTCCGAACAGGTCTAGACCAATATTTTGAAAGCGTCGTGACCTGACTACTCTTCTGGTAGGTAGATCCGCTAATGGAGGGTACCGGAAAGGTAAGTTGTTGAATTTCTGACACGGTACGCGTCTCTGGATCTCCTTTTTCGTTTGTTGTCTCAGCTTCGGTATCCAGTACTTCTTTCGAACCTCCGCCATAGTTAGTCCGACTCCGCAGTGGAGCTTACCGTGCGCCTCTCGGATTATGAGCTGCGCTAAACGCGTGTTCGGCGCGATGAAAGTGGGGCTTTTGGCGTCTTCTTGCAGGCAACTATTGCCTAATCTTCCGAAGCATCTCCAGATACCTTTGTCGTCTCTGGTAATGTTGAGTTTTCGTTGCTCGTTGACTGTTATCAGAGCTTCGTGTTCTTTCTGGTGGAGCTTAATGATAGTCCTATCTGCTTGCATCAAATCTGCTCCTTGGAGCCTATCCGTAGCTTCCTGAATTCCACTGGCTCTTCTGATTTTCTGCTTCGGTTCCTCTGGTAAATTCTCCGCCAATTTATTCAGAAATTTGCCAACGTACGCTATGGTTCTTTTCAGTCTTCGAAGCGAGCTAAACCGTTCCTCCTGTATGAGTGGGTGACCCGCATGCGAGATTTGCAATACTTCAGCAGGATCAGGGGGTAATTGGAATCGTTCTAGCCCTTCATAACTGGCGTTTTCGTCCGTAAGTGAGGTCGGAGGGCCATCCCACCATATGTGATGTTGCAATTCCTCGGCTGTGAGACCTCGTGTGGCGCAGTCCGCTGGGTTTACCTTCGTGTTCATGTAGCCGAAATAGGTATTTACCCCTTCCTGCTCTAGTTTCTTCGCTATTTTCTTGATTTCTTTGATTCTATTCGTTACTAAGACTCCTGTAGCCTTCTGTGGGCTTTCGTTCTTCAGCCAACTCAAGGCTATCTCGGAGTCTGATAGGAGATAAACTGTGTTTATGTTGATAATTTTCTTCAATTCTTCGAAAGTGGATAACAACAGCCTTCCTGCTATCGTCAAGGCGTTGATTTCCAGCTTCGGGATTGTATGTGGCATCTTTAACGAAGGTAATTTCGACTTTGCAATCAGCAGGTGCTGTTCGGTTCCTTGCCTAATGTAAACAGCTGCTGCTAACGCGTAGGTGCTGGCGTCACTGCAGGCTATTAGTTGGTAGTTTCCTTGCTTCGTCCCTAGTTTTCTCGGTAGCTGCTTCGTGAAGCCTGCAATGTCCCACAACTTGTTCCACTGCTCCTGGTCCTCTTCAGAGAGCAAGTCGTCCCATCCATATGGTTTTAGCCACAACTGTTGGAAGAAGTGTTTGTTTCGCACCATAAGCGGTGTGAGCCAGCCTAATGGATCAAAATTGATGCGTTGACGTGTAGTACCGCTCGTTTCGTTACTCTTGTCAGCGGTTCTCCGTCGCATCTGGCTATTAATATGTCGTCGTTAGTGAGCCATTCGATCCCCAAGACCTTACACTTCGTTGAAGTGCTTCGGTCTCTTTCTGCGAAGTGTCTTCTGACTTCTGCATCATTCGTGGTGAACTCCCTCATGTTCATATTGATATCTTCGAAGATTCGTTTGACCTCTTTGTATTGTTTGACGGCTTCCTCTCTATCATCCGTCGTTAAGAAGAGGTTGTCCACATACATATTATCCTTTACTTGTGAGGCGAAATCGTTCCCGCTTTCTGTGGTATCCAAGTGGAAGTTGATGGTGGCTCCCAACAGAAAGGGTGACGATATAAGACCGAATGTCACTCTTGTGAAGCGGAAAGTGACAATGTTTTCTTCGCTCACTGGTTCGTTTAGGTTCTTGAGCCATAAGAATCTTGTTGCATCTCGGTCTTGTTCATGTAACCTCACTTGTAGGAAGGCCTTTTCTATATCTGCGGTCATAGCGATCTTTCCCATTCGGAATCGCATAAGCATTCCGCAGATATTAGGTATCGTCAAGGGTCCTTGGTGAAGGACATCGTTGAGTGACGGCTTCCCAGCATAATGAGCTGGTGCGTCGAAAACGATACGCTTTGGAGTTGTTCGTTTTTCTGGGTTAACCACTGCTTGATGTGCCAGATAGTGGATGATTTTGCCTTTAGGTCGAGGTTTGCCGGCCTCTTCTTCGACTATTTCGATAATCCTTTTCTGCAGTTGATCTTTGAAGATGTTATCGAACTCCTGTAGGAATTCTTTGCGGTCTTCGTACTGTCTAAGCAGCGACTTCAATCTGGCTAGTGCAATGATCTGTTATCTGATAGGTATTCGTGAGGCTCCTTCCACGGAAGCCGTACATAATATCCATCTGGTTTTCTTACAGTTGTTTCCTTGAATTTCTTGGGAATTCGATCCTCTTGGATCTTTTTAGCTTCTTTCTCGGTTCCTGTGATTCTTCGATCCCTGTGGATTCCATCTTCCAGCAGTTATCATATATGTCTAACTCGTTATCTTCGCTACTGGTTTGTAATGTAGTGGATACTGGTTTCGTCACAGGTTTTTTCTGTTTCCCTGAGAGCATGAATCCAAACTTCGTCCCGATGAGATGCATGCCCGAGGGTAAGTTGTACTTTTCGTTCTCCATCAATTCCCATAGGTAGTCGCAGCCTAAGAGAACGCGTGGTTGAATGTCTTTGTTGGTCTTCGTTGATAGATGTAGACCACGTTCTTTTATGTAGCTCAAGTCTTCGTCTGTGAGCTGTGGTTCCGCCGTCCTGGATGTTAAAATTGCACAGTCGTATAGTTTGCATGGGTATGTGTCACCTATCCTGTCCACTAAATCCACATGTACTATACGGTGCTGTTCCTCTTTTGCCAGCTTCGTTCCAAACGTCTTGAGGCGTAGAGTGGAGGTTCCCTCTACCTTTAGTTGAAGTTCGTCTACTAGTTTGCTATCTATAAATGATAGCTCTGATCCTGTGTCCATGAGTACTTGGACTTGTCTGGACTCTGTGGGTCCTTGTATGGTGGCGGTTCCTGTTAAGAGGAGTGCTCCTGTTTTCTGGTTATTGCTTTCCCTTACATGGTTGACTCTGCTCTCGTCTTGGGCAGTGGTGCGATAGGGGGAGCCGGGTCCCCCAAAAGTGAAGGTGGCCTCTGCTACCACTGGCTGCCAAAAGTGAAGGTGGTAGTGCCGGACACTCACCTCCCAAAAATGTCGACCGGGGGGGGGGGGTCGCAGCTACCACAGGGCAGCAAAAATGAAGGTGGTAGTGCCGGACACTCACCTCTCAAAAACGTTGACCGGTGGTGGGGGTAGAGAGGGGGGGGGGCACAGGGCGGACTTTGAACTGGGTTTTTTGGGTTTTTTTTTTGGTTTGGGTTTTTTTTCGGACTTTTGGGTATTGATTTTTTTGCTGAAACTGAAAAAAAGGAAATTAAGCAAAACGAACGCAAAAGAAAGTATTGAGAGCATATTCTATGTAGTTTATTTTTAGGAAATCGCCGTCGCCTTCTGCGAGAACTGGAGGTCATCACCGGCATGGACGCATATACGCCTCAGCACTTTCTACGATAGAGCAAAGCTTCATGATGACTTCGGACAACTGAAGAGCTCTAACCCAACGGTCCTCTTTAGGGCCAATAACTGCGACCCAACGGCCCTCTTTGGGGCCACAGATACGATGAACACAGCGGCATAAATATTCGAAATAAATGTGTCAATGAAATGGTGTATTTTGAAGTGAAACTCAACGACACTCTACAGGTTTTATGAAGTAAATTTAGTTATGTCGTACTGCGAAGAAAGTAGGTCGATCCAGGAAGTATTTGTTGAGAACCAGAATTTTGAATGAAAAAATAACCAGAAATCATGCAAAATTGCCACTGTTATAAACCAAGTGGTTGAAGATGTCAGCAACTGCGACTTCATAGGTTTTAAAGGGTAAGTGTTGCTCTAACAGATAGTGAAAAAATCGGGTCGATTTGAGCAGTGGTCGCTGAGAACGAGAATTTTGAAAAATTAGGCGATTTTAGGCTAATTTTTGACTGCTGACATTTGAACTCCTAAAACTCTTGATTGTGAAGATGTGTGATGTTGCGACTTCATAGGTTTTCTAGGGTAAGGCTTGCCCTACTAGAATATATCTTACCCGTACCAATTCATCAAAGCACCGCCGAGATCCAGGCTCTTGAAAAAGCAGGTAAAAAACAGCTTTTTGAACTTCAACAGCTCGTAACTTCTCCAGAACTGCATGAATCATGTTGCGACTTCATAGGTTGAATTCTTCTTATCAAGAGCTTTCAGATGATATATAATATGTGGGAGTTTCGCGCCTCTTACGGCATATGCCCGGGGGGGGGGGAGACTTTTTAGGCCAAAGTCTCCCCTGGCGGCCTCCAGCCAATACATTAAAATGGGCGAGGGGGAGACTTTGGCCTAAAAAGTCTCCCCCCCCCCCCGGTCATACGTCGAAGAAGGCCCCAAACCCCCATATATCATATATCATCTGAAAGCCCTTGATGAGAGGAATCTAACCTATGAAGTCGCAACATGATTCATGCAGTTCTGGAGAAGTTACGAGCTGTTGAAGTTCAAAAAGCTGTTTTTTACCTGCTTTTTCAAGAGCCTGGATCTCGGCGGTGCTTTGATGAATTGGTACGGGTAAGATATATTCTAGTAGGGCAAGCCTTACCCTAGAAAACCTATGAAGTCGCAACATCACACATCTTCACAATCAAGAGTTTTAGGAGTTCAAATGTCAGCAGTCAAAAATTAGCCTAAAATCGCCTAATTTTTCAAAATTCTCGTTCTCAGCGACCACTGCTCAAATCGACCCGATTTTTTCACTATCTGTTAGAGCAACACTTACCCTTTAAAACCTATGAAGTCGCAGTTGCTGACATCTTCAACCACTTGGTTTATAACAGTGGCAATTTTGCATGATTTCTGGTTATTTTTTCATTCAAAATTCTGGTTCTCAACAAATACTTCCTGGATCGACCTACTTTCTTCGCAGTACGACATAACTAAATTTACTTAATAAAATCTGTAGAGTGTCGCTGAGTTTCACTTCAAAATACACCATTTCATTGACACGTTTATTTCGAATATTGATGCCGCTGTGTTCATCGTATCTGTGGCCCTAAAGAGGGCCGTTGGGTCAATTGTTGGCCCTAAAGAGGACCGTTTGGTCATAGCTTTTTAAATGGAAATTCGTCCCGAAGCTATCTTCTCCGATTTCGTGAAAAGGCGGAAAAGTGGATGCGTCCATGGCGGTGATGGCCTTCGCTTCCGATGGGTGACGGCGAGTTCCTAAAACTGCAATACATATGTATATGCCTTCAATAATCCCTTTTGCGTTTGCTTTACTTATTTTCCTTCTTTATATTCAACAAAAAAATTTTCGCAAAAGTGAAGGTGGTCACTCTGTATCAGCTCAAAAGTGAAGGTAGGGGGAGACTTGGCTCCCCCTATCGCACCTCTGGTCTTGGGAATCGCTCACCCTTTCTGGTTCACTATCTTCTTCTATAGTGACCAGGTTTTGTCTGGTTTGCCTATGTGTGGCTTGTGTTGTTCCTCTTTCTGCATTCGTGCGACGTTGGATGTGGGAACTATTCGAGCTGGCTGATTGATTTGTTGGGGCTTCGTTGTCGTCCCTATAGACCCTGTTCGTGGTTCGGCGGCGGTAATAGTCTTCGACATGTCGATGTGGTGCTTGAGTCTACATCTGAAGCATCCTTGACTCCTACAGTTCTGTGCCGTGTGATTCGGTTTTCCACAGTTTGTGCACAGCTGATTCCTCGCCAAGAACGCTGCCCGCTCCGATATTGGAACAGTCCTGCACTCCACTGATCGATGATTACTTCGTTTGCAATAGATACAGGCTGGTATCGGGCGCTTATCCTGATTTTCTCCCCTTAGGGGGAGAGTGGCGTATGAGGCTTCGTGATCAGTTCTTGACTCCTTTCTATCCTTTCTTTGGTAGTGATAATGTCTTGTACCTTCTGGAGAGCTGACCACGTCCACTGTTGAGAATCTGTGAGCCTCTCTCGCCTTTCGAGTGCCTTTGCTCGGATTTCGGCACTGAATTTTCGTAAAACTAGGTTGAGCACTAGTCTTTGATTGACATCCTGGCCTTTCGCGGCTAGTTGCGTCAAGATGGCTGTGATTCGTTCTAGTAGGTTAGCCTGTAGCTTAGTGGACATTCCCTCCGCCTTGGTGGTTTCGAGCTGCATCAACAGGTCTTCGATGATGGATGCGTCTTCGCCATACTACTTTTTGAGTGCTTCGATGACTAGTTGATAGCTTGCTTCTACCACCTGAAACTGTGCTGCCGTCTGCTTAGCCTCTCCTACCAGTGATTGGAGAAGATAGTTGAACTTGATCATCGTGGGAATTGGCTGTTCGTCCACGGTGACTTGGAATATGGCCCAAAAGGACCCCCATTCCTCGCGTCTTCCGCTAAACTTGGGAAGTTGTAGCCTGGGCAGCATTGATTGCAGCTGGGCGGACGGTGGCGGTGTTGTCCATCTTGACGATTCGTTGGATGCCTGAGGTGTGTTGACGGCTTCGAGTTGTCTCTCTCTTCTTCTTGCCGCTTGGGCGAAATTATCCAGTCTGGAGGATTCTGTCTCCTTTTCGTCCAGTTTGTTAAGAAGGGAGAGTGCCGTCGCTGTTAAATCCCAAGCGCGGTCAACGTACGTCTCTTGGGATGTTCTTTCTTCTTGCTGGGAGTTGTTGTCCAACGAGCTGAAGGCTTCCTGATAACTAGAGACCGCTGTCTCTAGTGCTGCTTTGGTTGTGGTTATGTTGGTGTGGCGGTGCTGTATTGATTTTATCCTGGTTCGTAGGAGATCCATTGACTCTTCTTCGTTCTCCGTGATGGGGATTTCGAAAGCTACCATATGTTGGGAGCTTTCTATCAGCTCTTCCAGTGTGTTCTCCACCTTCGTGATCCTTGTTTTGTGCGGCTTTAGCGACGGTCCCATCCTGTCTTGGTTCACTGGTCCTTGACGTCTTCGTTGGCTCCAATCGATTTCGCAATTCCGCTCGGCCTGATCTTCGTCAGTGGCCGATGCACCAGAAAAATTTTTGAATTGGGTCCCGGGATACCAAAGGGGAAAAGGGAGGGGGACCCCGTACTCAAAAATAATGACCGAAAACTCGAAAAGAAGAAAGAAAAAGGAAGTGAAAGGGTTACTCATATCCCACCTTTCACCCGCTTCGTTGAAACCGAGTCTTCGGATCCCTGAGAGCTTCGTGTGCCACGCGGGTCTTCCACAATTGAGGTTGGGGCGTGAACACTCCTTGGGTAATTAAACCCTTTATTGATCATTAATCAACAACAACAAAACATACGAGGCAAAATACGAGGCGTAAAGCAACTCTAGTCGAACGTTGAGTATCGTAGTTAGCACCAGTAAAAGGATAAACACTACACGGCAAGTATAAGGCACAATGACCTGAGTACATGAGAAAAAATAGGAAAATAGCAAATAAACTCAACAAATAAGATATGAACGCAACTGAGTAATAGAGAAGCAGCAGATAAATGCAAAAAAAATGAACCGGAGCAAATGAACCGAAAATATGGGGCAAGTATGAGATGCAAACAATGAGGACAAAAGCATATGTGCCAGTACTACCTCGGAGTTATGCTAGACGAGTGACAGCAAGGTTGTGAATCAACGGCCGACGAAGAAATGCCAGTTGAGGAGATCCGAGGTCGATCACTTTGCGATGCTCCTCGGCCGCGGCCTAAAATACTTGGGTTTTGGCGCGCGGTAGGTCAACAGGGGGTGCTGAGGCCGGGGGTCAGATCCGGCCTCAACACACTGGACCCTCCTTCATTCATGGGGCTAGGGATAGGTGGGACGCAGAAAACTCTGTCGGAGCACTCGAAAGGGTCCAATGTATATTATAGAAAGGAGTGAAAGCACCAGCGGGACCTAAATACACAGGCAAAAGCAAAGCTGTTGCTAGATAAACGCTTCCAAAAGTACCAGCGAGACCAAGTTACTCACGCACTCTCGTTTACGCGCGGAAGCAAGACAATCCTTAAGTGACTGTTCTTACCTCTTTTTCTGTTTTTAACAAGAGCTGAGAACACAGACGAATTTAGTTCATCACGCTGTTACGATTGGCATCATTTCAAAAGCAACTAATAGGGGTACAACATATTTGAAAGACACATTCTGGGATAACCAGCTCGAAGAAAAGCAGGTACAAATAACACACCCAGACACTGGCGACCTAATCTCAAAATCATTGCGACAGTCACGATTGCCTTTCGAAATACGTGTGCCCCTTTTACGAAAATATGCTTGGTCACTCGTTATAAAGTTTGGCAGCGTTCCAAAACTCGCATGCCACTTGGCAGCAATCCAAGAATGAACATCTGTAAATTTCATAGTTTCGCAATCTCCTTTCCGATTACGCGGGATACTCAGTGGTGCTATTTCATAATCCCTGTCGATCTCTGTTGCTACCAAAGGGGGGCGCCACGCCGCCCTCACTTCTCTTCTATGTATTTCTTTTTCTTATTCTTCTATGTATTTCTATTCTTATTCTTTCTTCTTCTATTTGTTTCTTCTGTTTCTATTTCTTCTCTGTTTTAAAGTCTTTATTCGATATTCGTTCATTCGATGAATTTCCGTTCGTTACAACTATACAGGATAGTTTAATTACCCAAGTTTAAGGCTCACGTATGCGCCCCGTGAAAAAGCAGCGGCAGCCTTTGGATGAACGACTATTTTACCGTGGAGAAGCTGTGAAAATAAGCAAATGAATGAATCGCTTGAGGGTGCAGGCAGGTGAGCTGTGAAAATAAGCAGACCTTCCTTTCAGACTAGAGCTGAAGTTTCAAATCCAGATTGAACTGAAGGCTTCGGGGACTTTGAATGCTTTTAAGCGAGTCCCACGAGAAGAACGCGTACAAGGTTAAGTATCAGCCTTATTTCTTCTAGGATCAAGAAAATGCGTATTGCTTCAGCAGGGAGGCCACCAACGAAATCACCTCCATTCGTCAAAAGTTTTCTTATAGTTACAGCTGTAGTGTTTTGTTCTGCAATTATGACTTTGACTTAGCCAAACATGCATCGATTTGTTTTCCATTGGTCAAAAATTCATGATGGTGCTAACCTTGAGTCTGCTCCAGTAATCTATAGATTTAAGCACGATTGGCGCAGTTCTGATAAGATTGTGCTCCTCACTTTCGAGTGGCATGCAAATATGAACGAAGTGGTTATCATCTTATGATCTCAGCGCTGATGGTACACAGGGAGTAATCGCGTTGGTATCGAGAAAGCAGATAAGTTATTAGCTGAGTCGAAAAAACGAGGTAAGTCTGCTTTTGAGCTGCTCTAGTGAAATCGCTATATCTTTCAAGTCCGATTATTTTCTCTCTCTTTTATCCATAAAGCCATCGTCAAAAGGGAGCTGGATGAATTGACCGCATTGTTTCAACCGAATTGACCGCATTGCTCTTCATCATCTTCCCGCAATATTTTGAGGCTTGTTCTTATTGCGTGCAACCCAAACACATTTATCTCATAATCTGTTCAAAGCCTGCCTCTTAAGGGTTCCTGATGAGACATACTTATTTCAAATCAGGCATGTCTATGAAAACTTAGGTTTCATTCGAAGAAAGTGACAATTTAATCTCATTTTCAGTTTGCTTCCATTGCAGGTTAACAAGGCTGATCGTGAAGGAGCGTTAGGAAATACACTGGCGTATATGTCCAAGTCCTTACATGCTGCTAATATAGCATCGACATTGAAAGAATTAGAAGGTGTGGAGGAACTGGTAGCTGCGTTTTCCGCAAACAAGGTAAACTTTCTATTCTGCGAGTTGCTCGAAATCATCAAAAAACAGTGTGCTCATAGAGGAATACAATGTTCAGATGGCGCAGGTCGAAAATGCTGTCAAGAAGAGGATGTCTACTAGTAAATGAGACGTGGTGGACAATAGTTGCAAAATTCTTTTAGTGTGCGTTTGCCGCTTATGCATAATTTGAAGTCAATCCGTCTATGTGCGTATGTATATGCAAACGCAATGAAGCTTACTCTATGAGGATGGAGGAAGCAAATTCGAGATCGTTGGACGCCACGCCGTAGTTATTCCGCCTGGAAAACAGCTACGATTTCGATGTAAGTTTGAAGGGTGCCTGAAGAACAAGTTTCCATTGTTTCTGTAGTGGAACATGCTGCAGCACATTTCGCTCGACAAAAGGCTCAGATCGTGTTTTCAACTACTACTGCAGAAAGTGCGGATTACGTTTCTTCTTGAAAGGGATATGTTTGGGATGTAAATGCAACGCGAGAGGGGGCGGAGGGTTCATACCGCTCAAGAGTGGAATCACTCTTAAGACATGCAGCGAGAAGCGAGCTTTTTTGCGTTTGCACATAAATGGATAGTACGTGTGATGGATGACATACGGGTGCACTACCTGTGGATTCGGTCGGATCTCGAACATCAGCGAGTACGGATGAAGCTGAAGTCAAGGAACATGGAGCAAATCCAATACAGGTAGTTGGCATGTGCTTGAAAGGACTTTATGAGGATGGAGGAAGCAAATTCGAGATCGTTGGACGCCAATGCAATAGCTATTCCGCCTGGAAAACAGCTACGATTTTGATGTAAACTTGAAGGGTGCCTGAAGAACAAGAGTTTTTCCATTGTTTCTGTAATGGATCATGTTGCAGCACATTTCGCTCGACAAGAAGGGTGAGCAAGCTTTCTTGCATCGAATTTTATTTCACAATATCGCATTTACAACTCAGATCGCGTTTTCAATAATTACTGCAGAAAGTGCGGAGTACGTTTTTTCTTGAAAGGAATGTGTTTAAGATGTAAATGCAACGCAAGAGGCAATGGAGAGATTGCTATAGAAGTTGAGTTTTCCACATCACTATTGCTTACGCTTTTGTAGTTCAAATCGCTCAAAAGTGGAATTACTCTCGAAGACATGAAGCGAGAAACGAACTTTTTTTGCGTTTGCACAGGAATGGATAGCACCTGTGTTGGATGACATGCTGGGTGCGTCACCCGCGAATTCGGTTAGATCAAACAGCGAGCATGGATGAAGTTGAAGTCAAGGAACATGGAGCAAATCCAATTCCTCAAGGTAGTTCGCATGCATAGGTGATTTCGTTGGTGGCCTCCCTGCTGAAGCAATACGCATTTTCTTGATCCTAGAAGAAATAAGGCTGATACTTAACCTTGTACGCGTTCTTCTCGTGGGACTCGCTTAAAAGCATTCAAAGTCCCCGAAGCCTTCAGTTCAATCTGGATTTGAAACTTCAGCTCTAGTCTGAAAGGAAGGTCTGCTTATTTTCACAGCTCACCTGCCTGCACCCTCAAGCGATTCATTCATTTGCTTATTTTCACAGCTTCTCCACGGTAAAATAGTCGTTCATCCAAAGGCTGCCGCTGCTTTTTCACGGGGCGCATACGTGAGCCTTAAACTTGGGTAATTAAACTATCCTGTATAGTTGTAACGAACGGAAATTCATCGAATGAACGAATATCGAATAAAGACTTTAAAACAGAGAAGAAATAGAAACAGAAGAAACAAATAGAAGAAGAAAGAATAAGAATAGAAATACATAGAAGAATAAGAAAAAGAAATACATAGAAGAGAAGTGAGGGCGGCGTGGCGCCCCCCTTTGGTAGCAACAGAGATCGACAGGGATTATGAAATAGCACCACTGAGTATCCCGCGTAATCGGAAAGGAGATTGCGAAACTATGAAATTTACAGATGTTCATTCTTGGATTGCTGCCAAGTGGCATGCGAGTTTTGGAACGCTGCCAAACTTTATAACGAGTGACCAAGCATATTTTCGTAAAAGGGGCACACGTATTTCGAAAGGCAATCGTGACTGTCGCAATGATTTTGAGATTAGGTCGCCAGTGTCTGGGTGTGTTATTTGTACCTGCTTTTCTTCGAGCTGGTTATCCCAGAATGTGTCTTTCAAATATGTTGTACCCCTATTAGTTGCTTTTGAAATGATGCCAATCGTAACAGCGTGATGAACTAAATTCGTCTGTGTTCTCAGCTCTTGTTAAAAACAGAAAAAGAGGTAAGAACAGTCACTTAAGGATTGTCTTGCTTCCGCGCGTAAACGAGAGTGCGTGAGTAACTTGGTCTCGCTGGTACTTTTGGAAGCGTTTATCTAGCAACAGCTTTGCTTTTGCCTGTGTATTTAGGTCCCGCTGGTGCTTTCACTCCTTTCTATAATATACATTGGACCCTTTCGAGTGCTCCGACAGAGTTTTCTGCGTCCCACCTATCCCTAGCCCCATGAATGAAGGAGGGTCCAGTGTGTTGAGGCCGGATCTGACCCCCGGCCTCAGCACCCCCTGTTGACCTACCGCGCGCCAAAACCCAAGTATTTTAGGCCGCGGCCGAGGAGCATCGCAAAGTGATCGACCTCGGATCTCCTCAACTGGCATTTCTTCGTCGGCCGTTGATTCACAACCTTGCTGTCACTCGTCTAGCATAACTCCGAGGTAGTACTGGCACATATGCTTTTGTCCTCATTGTTTGCATCTCATACTTGCCCCATATTTTCGGTTCATTTGCTCCGGTTCATTTTTTTTGCATTTATCTGCTGCTTCTCTATTACTCAGTTGCGTTCATATCTTATTTGTTGAGTTTATTTGCTATTTTCCTATTTTTTCTCATGTACTCAGGTCATTGTGCCTTATACTTGCCGTGTAGTGTTTATCCTTTTACTGGTGCTAACTACGATACTCAACGTTCGACTAGAGTTGCTTTACGCCTCGTATTTTGCCTCGTATGTTTTGTTGTTGTTGATTAATGATCAATAAAGGGTTTAATTACCCAAGGAGTGTTCACGCCCCAACCTCAATTGTGGAAGACCCGCGTGGCACACGAAGCTCTCAGGGATCCGAAGACTCGGTTTCAACGAAGCGGGTGAAAGGTGGGATATGAGTAACCCTTTCACTTCCTTTTTCTTTCTTCTTTTCGAGTTTTCGGTCATTATTTTTGAGTACGGGGTCCCCCTCCCTTTTCCCCTTTGGTATCCCGGGACCCAATTCAAAAATTTTTCTGGTGCATCGGCCACTGACGAAGATCAGGCCGAGCGGAATTGCGAAATCGATTGGAGCCAACGAAGACGTCAAGGACCAGTGAACCAAGACAGGATGGGACCGTCGCTAAAGCCGCACAAAACAAGGATCACGAAGGTGGAGAACACACTGGAAGAGCTGATAGAAAGCTCCCAACATATGGTAGCTTTCGAAATCCCCATCACGGAGAACGAAGAAGAGTCAATGGATCTCCTACGAACCAGGATAAAATCAATACAGCACCGCCACACCAACATAACCACAACCAAAGCAGCACTAGAGACAGCGGTCTCTAGTTATCAGGAAGCCTTCAGCTCGTTGGACAACAACTCCCAGCAAGAAGAAAGAACATCCCAAGAGACGTACGTTGACCGCGCTTGGGATTTAACAGCGACGGCACTCTCCCTTCTTAACAAACTGGACGAAAAGGAGACAGAATCCTCCAGACTGGATAATTTCGCCCAAGCGGCAAGAAGAAGAGAGAGACAACTCGAAGCCGTCAACACACCTCAGGCATCCAACGAATCGTCAAGATGGACAACACCGCCACCGTCCGCCCAGCTGCAATCAATGCTGCCCAGGCTACAACTTCCCAAGTTTAGCGGAAGACGCGAGGAATGGGGGTCCTTTTGGGCCATATTCCAAGTCACCGTGGACGAACAGCCAATTCCCACG